>QPKB01000003.1:61904954-62631787 GCA_003546025.1 Camphora micrantha
GATTTTAATTGGAAAGTAAGCAGAACAGGCAAAAAAAAACAATGAAGTTTGGATCGATACCTTCGGCCTGCAAGAATCTTGGCCATGTTGCCATTGTTATTGGTCACAAACACATCACTCTCATCACATACAATGTAGTCAATGGCAGCGAGTCGAGAAGAGAAGGGAAGAAAAGGTTTCAAGTCTTCATTGGCAAGCATCTCCTTGGTATAGAAGTTTGGGAATAGGTTTTTGAGAGGCTTTAAAGTTTCTTCTCCACCATATATTTCTCCTGACGCAATGTAAAGGTACGAGTCATTTCCAAAACCAATTGCTTTGAGCATCAAACCCACTTCATGAGGAGTAAGTGGACATTTCCCTCGTTTCCGCTCTCCCTCGGGGCTCAAATCCTGTCAAAAACACATTCTTCAAATACGCGTCCTCTTATAGGATTGAAGGAGAATAGGTGTATGATACAAAAAAAGAATCCTATAAAACTTAAAAATTGTAAAGCAAAGGGAAACGAAGACATGGTGCTTTTAATTTCATCTCAACATCTGATTTGAGAATTTTCTTCAGCACAAACAGAATCGGCGAATGATTAAGAAAAAAAAAAAAAATTTAATGTTCAGAATGTGAATAATGTTGCGAGTATTAATGGGTATTTGACCGTTATTGAGATAAATGAAGATATTATCATAAATTCCAAAAAGACATCCATTCCTTTTCACGATGATAACAATAAAGGACAACGTAGAGGGGCTTAGACTGTTGATATACATTGTTATGACATTCACTGATAGCTCGAGCTTTTGGTGTTTCCGGTTATTAATATGGTATCAGAGCCAAAGGTCACGAGTTTGAAACCCCTAGGAGGCATGTTACCTCTATCTGTCTGTCTAGTCTGTTCCATTTTGTTTGTCTGTTGTGTTTCGAATTCGAACGGCCTCCCATTTGAGGGGTGGTATTGATATACATTGTTATGACATTCACTAATAACTCGAGCTTTTGGTGTTTCCGGTTATTAACAAGAAAAGGGGTCCTCTTTCTCCATTTTTGTTTATCATTGTGGTTGAGGCTCTTAGCACATTATTTTCTAAGGCTAAAGATTGTGGTCTCACAAAATGCTTTGAGGTTGGTAGAGGGGCAAAAGTTATCACTCATCTTCAGTTTGCAGATGCTACCATCCTTTTTAGTTCTTCAAGGTGGGAGGAGGTTGTAGTCTTAAAGAGGATGCTTTTAACTCTCCTCAAGTTTTTTTTTTAATCAGCAATTCTCCTCAAGGTTAAGGATTAATTTAACCAAAAGTATGGTGGTGGGGTAGGAACTTCAGATGATGAGGTTCAGTTGTTAGCTTTGACGGTTCACTATTACTCTGGTAATGTGTCAATGTTGTACCATTTGCCTATTCTTGGGGTAAAGCAAGATCTAAAAGCATCTCTCTCTCAAGGCTTGTGTGTGTGTGTGAAGTACCTTACTCAAGGCTTCTTTTTTGTCCAATTTGCCGATCTACTTTATTTCCTTATTGAGGATGTCAGCGGTTGTTAGGGAGAATCTAGATCGTTTAAGGAGAGTTTTTGTGGAGAGGGAGTAACAAAAGAAAATTGCATCTAGTCAGATGGAGGTTTTTACGCCTAAGGCAGGGCTAGAAAACCTGGAATTTCAAAATTGGGCACTTTTGGATGGATGGTTGTGGAGATTTGCGTTTCAAAGTGGGGGACAAAAGTCAAGTTCGTTTTGGGTTGATGATTGGGTGGAGGTAGGTCCTTTATTTTTGTCATTTCCTAGGTTGTTCAAGATGGTGGTCAACAAGTGGGCTTTAATTAAAGAATGTTGCATGGGTGAGGGGGTGTTTGGGCCCCGAAATGTGTCTTTCAGGAGAGGCTTGTGTCAATATGAGGAGTCTGAGTTTGGGTTGTTGGTTAGTCTACTTTCTGACACTTTCATTTGTAGGGATGTAGCAAATTCTTGTATCTGGAAGACAAGTCGATCTGGTGGCTTCAGTTGTAAGTCTTTTTCTAGGGAGTAAGAAGGTTCACCACAAGCCAAAGTCTCCTCTTTGCTGGCTTGGTAGGGTTTTGCTCCACCTAGGGCTTTCACTTGGCTTGCAGTCTTGGGGAAAGTTTCAATGGCGGATATCTTAAGAGGAGAGGCTTAGTTTCTAAAGCTATTTCAAACTTAAGCATGTTGTGCTGGAAGGGGAGGGAGACGGTGGAATTGTTCATGCACTCTGAGTTTTCTCATTCTTTGTGATGTTGGCTTCTTGTGAGGTGTGGTGTTCTTTGGTGCAACCTAGGGTCTTTAGCAGGGATGATTGAAGCTTGGAGGTGTTCTAGCTTTTATGGGCACAAGTTGGTTCTTTGGAGACTTATCCCTTTTGCTATCTTATTATCGATGTGGCAACAGAAGAATGATAGTGTTTAGACTTTCAAGGGTCTTCATTGTCGGTAAAGGATTTGTCGCTCAGGATGCTATAATTGCCAAAGGGCCCCTTTCAAGAGTGAATTTGATAGTTTAAGAGTAGATGATGTGTTGAATAATTGGGAGGCTTCTTTATTTTGTGGGGTTAAGGAGGATAAAAAGGTGGTTTCTTGGGTTCCCCCTATTGAAGGTGTGCTAAAGTTCAATGTGGATGGGGCTGCTAAGGGAAAGCCGGGACTGATGAGTATTGGTAAGGTGCTTCACAAGGCATTGTTCTTGAAGCATGTGGGTCGTATGGAGTCTAATGAAGTGGAGATTGTAGCTATCTTAGAAGCAATTCGGATTTTCGCTTCGTCTTCAAGATTAGTGGTAGAAAGTGATTCCCTTTATGCTATATCTCCTGCGTGTCGTCTTTGGCCATATTCCCTTGGAAATTTTAGTTCTATTTGAATAAGATTAGAACTCTTTTGTCTTTAATTCAAGTGGTCTTTCAAGTTTCAACATGTTGGAGTGGTTGGCCAGCTAAGCAAGGGGTGGATAGGTCTTCTAATTTCATTGCTTTCACCATGTAACTTGCTTTTATTGGTATAATGCTTTTATACCATCGTGCCCCTCTTAGCTTCTTAATAGTGGGGTTTTTTTTTTTTTATCTTTTCTTCATCCTTAAATATATTTCATCGTTACCAATCCAAAAAAATAAAAAATAAAGGACAATGCTTTCTAGTTATTTCAAGTATTGACAGAATCTGGATAGTTATTAAGGGCTCTCATACCAAACTATTAACATTAGATGAATGGAGGGACAAGAATTAGGGCATACGCTAATATATCTTCTTCCACTATTATGCATGCATTCCTGGAAATCTAATCTGGATAATTAAGCCAGCTGGTTTCTCAATTCCCAATTGCAACAACCATCTGTCCATATGTGAGGTCTAATCTGTTTTGATTTATATATAAGGAAAAATCTATTAAAACCCGGGCAAGAACTTAAACTGTTTTGGCGTGCATGTTGCTTCAGCTAATGTGATCTAGGACTCATAGGTTTTCATCATCATTATTGTTTACCCAAGTTATCATCTGTTTTGATGTATGTATAAGGAACAATCTATTAAAACCCGGGCAATAACCTAAACTGTTTTGGTGTGCATGTTGCTTCAGCTAATGTGATCCGGGACTCATAGGTTTTTATCATTATTATTGTTTACACAAGTTACGCCTTTCAGTTTATGTTGCTTTGTGATAGCAAAGGTTAGTCTCAAAGGAAATCCAGATTTAAATCCCTTCCAGGATCTTTTTTTCCTTAAAAGTAAAACAAACTGGAGGGATAAGAGGTGGAACATGGGCATAGAACATCTATTGCATAACATTGCTTTCACGAGAGTGCTCACTGGAGCTCCATAAAAGCAAGCTTATAGCTGTCCCAGAATTGATTTGTGTCAGAGAAGCATAAACAAAATTTTCCATGGGATAGCAATCTCACAGGCAGTGTCACCCAGCGCTTTCTGATTGCACCCAGCTCACTTCTCTCTTTGTCGCCTCCACCATAGTAACAACCAGAAAATGCAAGCATATCAGGCTCAAATCTGTTAAAAAAAGTTAAACAATAATCATCAGTTCCAGGTGAAGAGAACAAAAAAATGTTAAAAAAATAAATACATAAAATTCATGAGGCATTGGTAAATCTCTCAAGAAATCATAGTGAATAGCATGAATTTATATCTATCCTTACAGAGATAATCCCATTAAGGAAATAAATGGTTACAATTATCTGATTGAGATGATTTTTGCCTAAAATCATATCCACAATGAGGACCTTTCTGTCCCACAATCCTCTCAGGAATGGCATACAACCAAGGGGGTCCCGATTATGCAAGCTGTGAGAAGTACCTCTTAGCAGTTTATATAGATAGATAGGTACGGAGAGAGAGAGAGAGAGAGAGAGAGAGAGAGAGAGAGAGAGAGTGCACACACTGGATGACTGTGCACACCTCGATATGGGCCCCACATGTGGGTAGGACCTGGGAGGATCAAAATATCTCCCTGGCCCCCTCCTCTATGCAAAAAATCAGCCCCAACCAATCATCCCATCATCCTCATCTAGGCCCACACAAGTTTAACGGTGGACAGTCCATTCGGATGGGCGCAAACTCAGTGGGACTTGTGAACTATAGGGGGGATTTTTTTGGTCCACTTGAATGCACCCCTAGGTGGGCCTCATCTCCGGTGCGCAACTTACGCACCGGGCGCATTGATAACCAATATACATGTGTGTGCGTGCATGCGTGTGGGGATCCCTCTCGCATGACTCTCATGAGAGACTTCACAAGACTCATTGGATCTGCCTCTATATTTCATGTGAACGGACAGACAACTGAAAGGATTTTCCTCAACGTCATTCCCTTTTTCATTCTGCATACCAAAACCTTTGGAGAAGAAGCAATAAGGTGAGAGAGAGAGAGAGAGAGATGCAGGCCCTAGGGTTTATGGCTAGGGCCTGCATCATATGGGTATCAAGATTTAAAAGTAGTTGATAGATACCCTTCGTGATTCATTTGGGGTATTTCAGTTAGAACCAATCATTCCACTTCTGCAAGAATAATCAGGTGGGACTGAAGAATCATTGTTGCCAGTGATTAGTTTGCAGTGAAGGTACCAAAGTACTTTACAGCATGCAAACTTCTTATCTACTTCCATGAGTCATAACTAAGAAAGACCATCAGGGTATAGGGAAAAGAACTCTTTGCAATTAAGAGTGCTTTACCACTCTACTCTTGTCACTTTCTCTATCAGTTTAGATTTGGACTTATTGTGTACAAAACCTATGTCGTCTCGGTTGAGCTGACAAAGCCAGAGAAACCCGAGAGGTGCGTGAGGTGCAACTTCCACCACTTTGGCTAGCACCACAAGAGCGGCACAGAAGACAAATCTCAGAAATGAGCTTGTATGTGATAGTGATTCAAGTATAAATCCTCTTGAGTTAGCAGCATAAAATAAGCTCAAGGGCTCTTAACCATAGCCAGCCTGCATCCAAAAGAACAAACATCACAAGAATTGGCAATCACATGGTTATGCATGACATCCACTGGCAGGTTTTTTTCTAATTATATGCGCGACATCCATGGCTGTCTTACTGAAGAAACACAGCTGGTCTCTATTATCCTAAATTGGCCAAATGTCGACAAGAGTGAGGGATAAATCTCCTCACTCCATGAAATCCAACATGTATATGGGAATGAGTACCCATGATCTGATAATAGTTTAGTGATTTTCTTTTCTTTACTTTCTAGAAAAACCATGATCTCAAGGTTAATAAAATGCCAAGGCTGAAACTCAATATCATGGTATATAATTCCTCTTTACAGCCTGTTAATTGGAAGGGTTGAGGAAATTCTGCCAAGATAATTCAGAAAAACCCAAACACTCTTCTTTAAGGCTTGCCCTGTTCCACCATGAATTTCGACCCAAAAAACAAGCATCTTTCTGCTCCCCAGCAAGAGCTCGATTCCAGTGTACAGCTCGATTCCCCACAGCAAGATGATCAGAGGTAGAGAGCTCGATTTCTCATCGCATACAGAACCCCTGAAACCATTGAATCTACTGAACTTGGATTCAATCAACACCACTGCTCTTTCTTTCCTCTCTCCCTGCGTTTTTTCCCCTCTTCTTCCTCCATCTCATTGCTTCCTCTCCATAGGATACCAGAAACGAAAGAGAGAAGATCATTGAAGGAAACCCTTCAGCTGTTTGTCCTTTCACATGAAATAAAGATGGCCATTGGATCTAGTTTGAGATCCAACAGACAAAAACCGAGTCTCGTAATATATATAAAGGTCATCATCCAGTGCGGTCCCGCCGAAACAGGGTCCTAGGAGGGTCTAAACTGGAAAAAAACCTAACCTTTGGCAATTTTGCACAAAGTGGCTGCTCGCAGGTCTTGAACCTGCAATGTCACACATGGCACCTGAGACTTTTACCATTGCACCAAAGCACTGATCCCAATATATGCGCGCGCTGCATTCTCACAGTAGTGTTACAAGGATCCAACAAAGACTAGGTGCTTAGAGGTACAACTTGAGTAAGCTGGGTTGGTATTGACATGACCTGGCCTAAACCCAACCCAAATTGCATGTGAGTAAGCCTGACGCAGGATAATGCCTGAATTGGCACACCCTAGCCTGGCTGATAATAGGAGCAATGGTATAAAATCAAAACAACTCATTTGTTTAAAGCAGACATGGATTTTATGTTGATCATCCAAGTTTAAATAGAAAATACTCAGATTCAATGGTTTTGATGCACCAGACATCTAAGGAAGTTGTGGTGAGGCATGTGTTGTTTAATGTGGATTGTTCCTTATTTAATAGGCCAAAATGAATAGTTCTATACAAGAAATTTCATATCCTCATTACTGTTACTCTTCGTAAATTAAGAGCATTAATGCTGATTCTGAATTGCTATAATGAAGAGGTGACAGCCAACATATTAAGTTTAAGATGCAACACAGGTATGTGGACCCAATTTAAGTATCTGAGGTCTGAGCGCAAGCCTGGCCTGAATTATATGGAGCATCAAAATCTAGGCCCGAGACAAAAGACACCCATTCCGAAGTGTGTTTCAATGCAGGATGAACTATGCAGGCTCAGGCTTTGCCCAGCCCAAGTTGGATCCAGAATCCACTTTTATGCTAGTGTCTTTTGCATGATAGGGTCAATTTTTAAGATATGTTGGCTTAGTATCTATAAGTTTGCAATTCAGCAAAATGCGATACCTCAAATGTACCGCAATAAAACGTGAGCTCATCCTTCTCATTCTCTTCACAATTTTATGTCCAAGATCCCATATAGGCTTCGTAAATCTTAATGCATGATAGTTCACTCGGCAACGTAGCTTTTGTAATTCATCGTCAAGTCTGTTTGTGAGCCTGTAATCAAATTTTGTCAACTGCACGGCCTGCAAAACAATAATAGTGTAAGCTTCTGTAGCAAATACATAACGGAAGACATTATCCGAACAAAAAGGATTCAAATTTGACAGTCACTTCATTCTGATATGTTCATTCTGATATGGACCATCTCCCACCTACAGAAAATGGGTTCCGAGAAATATCTCAGTTCTGTACACAATGTTGGATCACTGTAAGTTGTAACTTCTCAAGACAATATAACATTTGCAAGCTCGCATGAAAAGATTCGGGGAAGAATATCCAGAAATTCATTTATGAAAAGGATATAATACAAGGAAATCAAATCCAACAACATGTTGCATGGTCCCTTACACGTCTTCTTAAGAGTATTGGCAGCACTTGATCTATATAGAATTCAGGAGTTGATTTCCTTGGAACACGCATTGTATACGGTGGCTTTGCCATTGATCTCATTACTTTATCTGGAATTCTTTTGACAACAGTAACATCCTTCGAGAGGGAGGAAATGAACCAATCAACATCAAAGATGTTGAGAAAGTCGCTGTAATCCAAGGCATCTTTCATTAAATAATAGTAAATATAATAATTATGGTAATTGTACAATGCAATATCTCATAGAAACTGATGTCACCTATTATCTTTCCAGAAGGAATGATGATCCAGCTCAGGTACGACTAGTGTAGCATTCAATATCCGTGCAACAACCACTGCATCAGTAATCTATGTGGAGAAAGGTTAATGGCTTCTTCAAAACAAAACTTAAGAAGGCACTAAAGCATGCAAAGATCTGCAACATATTATGCTTTTACCATATACCATAATCATTTTACACTAAGGATGTGCACAACTAATAGAAGTCTGATCTGTTACGCAGTATCATGGCGAAATAAGAAAGGGTGTGATACTGCACCACTAGAAGAATTTAAATTGCCAACAAAAATGAATTGGCTGTGCATAGATAAAGTTCTAGGGATAGAATAGCAGGACACCAACATCCACTGTAGAAAGAACAGATGCTAATCTGTTCACTTGGTACAGCCCTAAGGACTGCAAATATTAAGGTTTATTTCTGAGGGGGCATAGCCCATACATTAATGATGATATCTGTCGCACAAGGTTGAAAAATCCTGGATTACACATCAAATAAGGAATAGGTTCTTTTCTGAGCCTAACCCAACTTGTGTCAAAATCTTACAGAATTAATATAAATTCACATGAAGCTTTTGCAACATGTTCATTCTGCATTCTTTCAGATTACTAGGTTAGATACTACATTTCCATTGAAGAGTTAGACCTAGTTAAAATGTGGGCATCAAGACTAGGAGAGAATTATGTTATTTAGAACTTCAGTTCTGTGCATGAGAAAAATCTCAACTTACTCCTGTTCTTTGTTGGTTTAGTCCTCCACTAGTTGCAATAAGCAAGTATCCATTAGACAATCTCTCACGTGCAGGGCCTGAATTTTAGAAGAAAGCAAATAGAGACCCATCAGCTGCATGAATTAGAGCAATGGGCAGACATTATGTTACTTAGTTTCTGAAAATGTAACTTGACTTAGCAATCAATCAATTCACTTGTACTAGCGAGTATCAGCATCACAGAATTAAGGATCTTATTATTTATTATATTTGATTGGTAACTATTATGGACCAAAAAAAAAACAATGATTGAGACACAAGTAACTATGAAGAACCAGATAGCATATGTCTTAGACTTGTGAAGAGTGACCAATAAAAGCCTATAAAGTACATTCTCAATACTCAAAAACTTTCTGAGGGTCCATTTGATAAGTAGGATTGCTGACAGGAATAAAATTCGTGTGAAACCATGTAACTCCAAATTTTCTCAATTCTGTGTCTGGAGAGAATCCAGGAGACACCAAAATTTGCTACAATAAAGTGTCTCAAATAGCCTTTGAAATTCTCCCAATTACAGAATTTAAGATGCTTATATGTATATATATATTAGCATTTGAGGAATTCCACTGAGACAGGAAATTGAAGTTATCTGAAACTCTACAAACATGAACTCAAAATTCTTTCCATCAGAAAGACCCCAAGTGTCTGTTATGCCTCCTGTGACCCAGTCTAGAAAGAAATAAGGGCCTCTTCTATTGGCCACATTCATTTGAGGTAAACCAGCTGAATCTCGGCAATTTTCATCAATTGAGCTGTTTGGAAACTCAAACTTAAAATGTAGAAAGACAGCTTACTTCTTGCTGCAGTTCAGCCAAATTCTCAGGGATGAATTCATTTTCTCAAGATTCAGCTGACATTGCTCAACAATCAGCCACCAAAGAGGTCATAATTCCTGTCCAGATGAGCACCTTAGCGAGAAAGGCGTCAACGGAAATCATCATTTTCAATTTTCATAGCCTCATTCTATCAATCAATTAACCAACAGAGCCAGCCAAAAATGCTAGTCCAGAATATAACACCCACATTCTAATATAAAAAAATTTGACACGAATCAAGCCAATTATGCAGGGCTTTGTGAGTTCGTTCCACTCCATACCCTTCCGGAAGAATAGAAACTTTTCTCTTGATTTTGGTAAATCCTACCAGAAGAAAATTTAAAGAAGCAATTTTTCCACTCCACAAAGTAAACCAACCAACAATAACTACATCCTCCCCAAGGGAATTAGGGCAGCGAATTGCAAGGTAGAAAGATACCCACTAATTTCAAATGTTCAAAACCCCCCATTCTCGCGAGAATTCTCAAAAAAACCATGGAAAAAGAAGAGCACTTACGAAGAAAACGAGGACCTCTATCACTGCAACCATAGTACAACTTTGAAGACTGAGATTTCCATATATCGATTTTCTCCTGACTACTGCCCTGCAACTCTTTAACATCAGTAACATTCTACGTAAAAGTAAATCAAATTTTACCGAAGAAAAACAAACAAAATCAGTAAGAACTCGATCCAAACACAAACAGAAGATCCAAAACGAAATCACATTCACATCAACTTTACTAAAATCGAAAGAGCAACATCAAAATTGACAAAAACCAGAAAGCATTCTAATTCCAAACCACACTACATTTTAGATTTTAGACGCTGTAAGGATTGAAGAACACCAACCAATTTAGAGTAGAAAGCTCGCTTGACGAGACGCTGCGAATACCACTCGATGTCGGATGTGACATGGCCGGTGAAGAGCGAGATCAGAGCGAGCGCAAAAAGCATCGATCCACACAAGAAGTAGCGAGAGATGGCCTTTCTCTGCAATCTCAGCAGCTGCTTCTCCGTCGCCAAAATCGCAAGCTTCGATGGAGGAATCCGCAAGCTTTGAAGCTTCCATTTCTGCGCCTTTCCCTCTCCCATCTATCTCCAAAAAAACGAGAATCCGGTCTCATAAAAACCAAAGCCGAAACCCTAGAGAAGAGAGAAAAAGTAGAGAGAACATGGAAACCAACGTTCTTTCTTCTACTGCGATGATTGATTTCTTCTCATGGAAGTTTGGAGAAGGAGAAAGCTAAGTCACCTGAAGAAACCAGAGCATCTTGCTTCTGTTTGGGTTCTAGTTCTAATAAAGGAAAAGGTGATTTCACTTTCTCTTTCTCTGTACTGGATGTAAATGCCGGCTTTTATGGAGGAGGGAGATTTTCTTGGAATTGGATTTTTCCAAGGCAGGGAATGAGGGGTAAGGAAGGGTTCTTTTGTTAGTTTTTAACTTTTCAGCGGATTTTGGAATGCGGACGGAGAGAAAAACGGGAGAGGGAGAGAGAGAGAGAGAGTAGCTGAATATGCGTGTGTTGTGGAGTGTGGGAGTGTGCGTCTAAGCTATGTTATGTTGGTTGTTCCCGGTAATGTAGGGTATGAAACGAAGGGAAATGTCAAAAAAGGGATTCCGTTTTCGCACTCTTTCAAGAAAGGATATAAGTTTTCTAAATTTTTAAAATAGGATCTAAGTTTTTTTTTTTTTTTTAGTAAGTTTTCAATTAAGGACAACCACTTGTTTAAAGGCATTTTTCTGTCACTTTTTTCGTCAATTTTTTTTTTAAATATCAAAATCAACTTTCATCGAAATAAAATCCACATTCACTTTTGCTATCTTTGCTTTCTTTTCATCATTGCGTCCTCACGGTCATCGATGTCAACTAAGTGTCTTTAGGGTGATCGTGTTAAGTAGTAGTTGCCGGACGTATCCATAGCTTTAAATGAATGCTTGTTTGGATATTTTGAAAAAATTGTGGAAATGAGTTGTTGGAAATAGAGCTTTTAAATATACACCACATTTTTTTTTCCACACTCAACCATTTTAAAAATAATTTTATTGTGAATATACCCTTATGAAAAATTATCAAACTACCCCTGTCTCCCTCTTCCTACCCTCTACCGCCCACCTCCTCCTCCATCGCTCCATCTTTTTGTCACCCTCTCTCGTCTACCACCATGACCACTGTCAACTCTACTAAAATGCTTTAGTCACGCCACCTCGTTCTTCAATGACACTGTCTCTCGGTCCGACCTCCACTGATGCCACGTCTCCACACTATCTAGCTTCAAGACCTCCTTCGATAAAACCACCCTCAGAACCCTAACCCTCGCTTTAGAAATCCTAGATACCGCCATCTCCACCACCAGCCCGCCCACCCGCTCCTCCTCACTGTGCCTCGCCAAGTGGCTCCTCCCTCTCCCTCTCTCTCTGTTTCTCACTTGCTTCCTCTACCCCTCCGACGGTGCTATCGAAGGGAGTGGTGACTCGGCTGGGGTTAGCTTAAGTATTACTTGGGTGTGCAAAGATTCTCAAACTTCATTTATAGGTGCGAGTATGCAAAGAGAAATGTGAAATTCCCAAACTTCAAATGACCGAACTAATTATATTTAAAAACACAATACTTATGTCTTTTTTTAAAATAAAGCAAAAGGTCAATGCTTTATTTGGGAATTCCCTTTCATCAAATAACAAACGCAACGGCGCATGTATGCGAGAGAGCGACAGGGGTTTTTTAAATTTTAGAATACGAAGATTAGAGATTAGGACCGATGCATAATCATCGTAACGGCGACTTGAATGCCGCGCGCGCGCGCCTCACCGTTAATACAAAGAGGATCTTTTTAATCGGACGGTTGGAAGGGTGCAATGTGGAAATTTCTGGAGAGTGAAAAGTTACAAGTGACACATGGGCGGTCCAGGTGGACGACTGGGAACTGGCAACGGTATGGAGTGAGTCCTCCCGGGTCTAAATAGGTGAGAAGTAAGAAGTGATAAGGGCGGCATGAGTGAGAGGGACATTCACATTACCAAGTGGTTAGATTTTTCAAGGATCATACGTCAGTTGTCATTGTTTTTTCTAAAATGATCTTTTGTTTTCATTGTTAAGGTTTAATGTGAGATTTTCTTTGCTAGAGTGTGAGGACACTGACTTGTTGTAGGGACCCAACTAGAGTAGATTTAGGGTTGTTTGTCTGATAATGTCATTTGACCATATGATTCTTACACCTAATTGCAGTATATGAAGTTCAAAACCTATTGCATATATTATTGAGCCTTTTGCATATACCCCTTGAGGTTTTAAGAATTTATAAATAGGCTCTTGTCTTTCATTTCAATACCTTTCGCGTCTCCAAAATCAGTAGCCTTACAAACACCAAAAACTTTTCGAGTGAAATGACACTTTTGCCCATCTCTTCATCCCTGTATGCGTAAATTCAAAAGCTTTTTTTGACTTATTTTTATGTAAAGCTTGCAGCATTAATAATTATATTTAGTGTAAGAGAATAACCGTACATAATTATGTTTTTAACATTATGAGGTCTATTTCATTAAATACAAATCGATTATAATGACAATCAACTCTTGTGTTTTTAATTAGTTATAATTGATCAAACTTCATGCGCGACCCACCATTAGATTCATGAAATTTTCAAAATCCATTATTAAGCTTCATGTGCATGAAAGAGTTATTGAGAGAGACCGTTCGGACTTGAAATAAAATGAATTGTATTTTTGTAAATAATAAATATACTCATTTCTTCTAATGGATGTTAGGGCAAAGTTGTCTTTTTTATAAAAGCTCAACACAAATCTAATGTGGGTTACACATTCTCATTAGGAATACTAATTTTAGGGACATGAAAGATATTCAAATGAAAAATTAGGGCTTATTTACAAATGCTAAAACCACATAAACCTATTTATAAATCATAAAAACCTTAGGGGAATATATATATATATATATATAAAAAAAAAACTCTACATTATTTTATATTTTTTTAAAAAAAGTGGGTTTTTATGAATTGACCAAGAATAGAAATCGAGAATCTTCCATTTGGGTCAATTGGACTCTATGTATACTAGATTGATAAGAGGAGTGTATAAGTTGAGGGCCCTCTCATATCAGACCCATTTTATTAAATGGGTTAGGCTTAGATATCAAAGGGAGTTGTAGACTAGGGAGTTGTAGACTAGAGAGTTTGTGCATAGCAATTGTCAAGCGAGAGATGAAGAATAGGAAATTGCGGCTATGGGTTATCCCATATATTAGTGTTGTTTTGGTGGGTCAGCCCTGCAGTGACCATTTAATTTTGAGTCAGGTACTTATCCTGACTTGTGGTCGGCCTGTTGTGTTTGGTGAATTGGTTGTGGGTCCATTTAGTGGGTTGATCCATGTTCTGATCACCCCCAAGGTATGGTAGATGTAAATAAAATAATAGAATATGATAAAAATATGGTTAGATTGTTTTTCAATTTCATTTTGGGTCTTAGATTATATCTGAAAAAGAAAAAAAAAATTGATATTGATCATTGCTGAAAGTTGTAGTGTGGAGATCAGAATTAATTATTAGCTTTCATCTAGTTTTTCTCTCTTTTTATCCCTTTGATTAACAATTTTAAGGGATGTCATAGGACCCTTTGAAGTCTAGAATCCTGTATCCAAATTAAGATAATTCTTCTTCTCTTTTCATTTCTCTTCCCTCATTTCACACTTCTTAGTTACTCCTTTTGTTTACAATGATAATAATACTAATAAGAAATGATAGAGTCTTAACATACATAGTTGATTTGAGGAGAAGGTTAGATAGAATTAGGATGAATAATGATTATGATAATAATAAGCCCATGGTGACAGTTGCATTTTCATTGGGGTGCCTCTTGCTTCTTCTAAAGTTGGCATTTGAAACAAAAGTCAAGACATCTAATTCGGCAAGTCTCGCTTTGTATATGGCTTGACCTCAGAGGCCCCACTAAATATAAGACGGCTGGGATTAACAATAAAATCAAAATAAAACTCAACGAGCATTTTTTAATGCATGGTAGCAATATATTGTTTCCCTAGCTCAAACAAAATATTTGACTGGAGGTAGATGAGTAATCTACACTTCCGATGAGAGGCCAAGGCAGCGCACATGGGCAATTTGGATCGGTTTAGCATCAAAACTAACCACCAAACCGAACCTATGGATTTTTTAATTAATCAATCCGATCCGACCGATGGAGAGGGCTTGGACCGAACAGAACCGAACAGAACCGAAGTGCCTGATTCGGTTAGGTTGATTAAACTGTTTTTTATTTAATTAGAAATTGAAATTTTCAAAATGATGACACCCCCATCCTTTACATTTATTCTAGTGTTTAGGGCAAAGATAAAAATCCATATTGACTATGATGATTCTACAGTCCCAATACACTGCAAATTACATAATATACTAGTCGGTTCGATTTAGGCGGTTAATCGGGGTTCCAACCTATAGACGATCAATCTAAGCGGTTTCTACGATTCTCAAACCGTTGGCCAAACCGATCTACTATATGTACTATAAAAAACGATCCGAACGCTCGGTTCGATTTAGCGGTGATACCGAATTTTCTGTGCAACCCTAGCACGTACCAAGTTTGACTTTCCATTGGATTCATTCACCATCCAAAGTAATTCATTTCATGTATATACATATAAAAAGATGAATTGAGATCTTACATGATAATCTCAAATTTAGTAAGTTAATGAATGAGGTTAATGTTGGACTTTGGCATTGGGGAAGCTTTAGTCAAATTTTATTTGGCCGCTATGAATGTGAAGATGGACCTTATATTGGTTAAGATCAAATACCTATTGTGGAGATCCAAATTCAGTTTTTTTTCTTTTTTTATGGTAACAAAAGGATTCATTTAAGGATGGGGGGGACCCAATACAAAGAGGTACACCAGAAAAGGGTAACAAGGTGGGCTAGGATAATAAAAACCCTAATCATAAAAGGAGAAGATGCAGGTTTGATTAACCTACAGAAACTAGCCTATAGCCTCATAGAGAGAAGTGCACCTCTTGCTTATCAAAATAAGAAGAATAGGGAGCATATCCTCTAAATAAAGAGAAGTTGCTTTATAATTAAGAAGGTTAATATGTGATTGGGACCTACCCACGTGCAATCACATGTGGGCCCCAGTAACAGATGCTAACCGTTAGCCTTCAAAATGTTTCAAATTCTTGCTCTCATTTATTGTAAGATTAGCCAAATTCAAAGATGTCATTGTCAAATGGAATCAGGGCATGTCCAATCCATTCTTTTTCCGTGATTAATGAAGTATGGACTTACTTTAATTGCATTGATTAGCGAGGATCCTGATTTGGGATTCATACAGACTCTCCGCATTACTTGGACTATATGTGTGATGTTGATGCTTGGTTGGTTTCAACCTAGCATGGACAGGACTAGTAGATTGAGAGTGTGGCATTTATCTTATGGATTACACACAATCTTTTCTAAGTGGCAAAATTAAGGAAAAACCTCATTTTCCATCCATTTTGAGTTGGGTTCCTCCCAAGCCAGTTACATAAAGATTTTTAGGGTTAAATCTCGATGAGCCACTACTGAAGAAGTCCAATAATGGGGTAGTTAAAAAAATTGAAAATGGTCTAAGCAAATGATCTAATTATCCTGGCTTCAGGCCAAATTTAACTCTGCTATAGTTGGCTTTACAATAAATTAAAATACATGATTAAAATACATAAAAAACAATGGGAGTAAATATATGTGCTTTCTTCTTCTTTTGGAGTGAAAATTGTGCATTTTTTTTAACCCCAGCCAAGGGCGCTGAGAACCAAGGTAACTCACACATGTGGAAAGATAGCAATCCATAAAAATGGGATGAATGATATACCTAGGGATGGATCCTTAAGTACGCAGGTGACATCCGGGGTTGCTGACCAATTGAGCAACCCCATGTCGTAGAAAATTGTCCTATTAACAAAAAGGTTTTGTATGGCCTTAGTCACAAATTTGCTCTATATACATACTTTTGTTTGAAGGATGACAATCCAGGTTGAAAAATGCTTAGTAGTTTTTCCTTCCTTGAAATACACTCACCTATTATGGTGCTACTTAGAGGCATGAAAAACGAAAGAGGCAAGAAGATGAAAATAGTTTAAACATGGATTAGAAGTCTACAAAATATTGAGCTAATTAAATAGTTTTAGCTCTTGGTCATTTGTTTCTAGTCATTTGTATATGTGACTGCTTCATACATCATGGATGTGCATCATCACGTTTGTTTGCGCTATTATGGATATGCATCATCACCAAATTTCACGCACATGATAAGGTTGTAAAATCATTTACACACTTCTCTTGTAAAGGCACTAGTACAGCGTCCTCACAGTGATTTCTCTCTTGTCGGCCTCATCAAAGACCATTTCTTTCATTTCTATGGGTCCCAAATTTAAAATCCAAACTATTCAAAAAAAATTTTTTTTTCTGTTGAACTATAATAAACCCAAAGATCTTGAAGTTGGTTATCTTAAATCTTTATAGATTCTGAGTAATTTATGAAAAATTCCTAACCTATAGATATAATTTCATGGACTTTGTGGGCTCCCACTTTATGACCGAAACTATTCAATATTCTTCTATTAATTGTAAACATCAAGACATATAGTTTCTTAATTTAAAACTTCATGGATTTTGATGAATTTATGAAAAAAATCCAAATACATCTAAGATTTTGAAAAACATATAATGTGTTTCACATGTGTAACACTTGCATAGAAAAAAGAAAAAAGAAAAAAGAAAAAAGAAAAAAGAAAAGAGAGATGCCTAAAAGGGTCGAGCATTTGCCATATTCAAAGGCAACTCAGGCTCATGAAGCAAATCCAGACTCCTTCCAGAAAGGCAATGTGAATTAGAGAGCTGCTATTTTACCAGTTTGAGGTTTTGTCTTCTATAAATAAAAGCTTTGGCTGCCAAATCATACAAAATGAAACTTCACAAGGAGATGGTTCTATGGTGATAATGGGCGTCTCCAATTTGATTGTGGCCGCTATTCATATCAAGTATCGGATCGAGGATGAGCTTAGGGTTTGTTTAGGTGTGTCCATAGAACATGAATTGCAAATGTGACACCTTCACTTCTTACATGGATGATGAATCTTCATTCTGACTTCATTGGAAACAACCGACTTCACTCAAAAATAGGAAATTAAACTGCCATGTCAATATTCCTTTACTTTTAAAGTTCATTGCACTGCTCCCGAACCACAAATTATTAAATTTCCTTCGCTAGCCTATTCTACCAAAATCTTTATTAGGCTCTAAATAGGTGCGGTGTTAGTACTTTCCAACATCCCTCTTGGATGAATGTCTGTCATCGCATATTTTCTTACACAAATATTCAGTGCTGAGTTGTTCATCTTGTGATTAGAGCCTGCAGCCTGGCAGTTTTGATACCATATTGAATTTACCTTGCTAACTCATCCCATCAAAACCTTGATGTTTTGGTAGGACTAGTTTGCAGATGAGATTTGGTACAAAGAATAGAAAATTTTAATGCATAAACAACTTGTTTGAAGTCAGCAATTTAGTCCACTGCCAATGAAATTCAAGATGTTCGTTATATAATTTTTTCTAGGAGAAGTGAAAGAAAGAGTGAGGAGAGAGGAAGCGCCGAAAAGTTAAATCCTTTTTTTTTTTTGGTGGGGGTGGGGGGGATTTCTTGTTGGGAAAATTACAAATGTCATCTCCAAACAAGTTTCTCAAGTGCGCAAGTACAGTTAAATATTTAGGAATTTTAAAAAAAAGAATGAAACATTTCAATAGGTTGAATTCTAAAATCTTACTAATCAAATAAATAATTTCAAAATACTTTATAGACAACAACTAACAATGCTTTTTAATACATTAAAATTTCATTGGAAAGCCCCCTAAAAAAACGTGCACTTAAATTCTTCTTTAATATCACAAATTCTATGAAGAATTTCTCGCTAAAGGAATGCTTGTTTCATGTAACTGAACTTTTGAGGAATTCTAAGATGTCAGTATTTCGACTAGTGGTTAAAAATGAAGAATGAAAGGTGAATGACCATCAAACAACCTTTTTCAAATAAAAAATAAAACCAAGCAAAGAAGTGAAATGAATACCTAACCATCACCCCAATAATTCAAATCCAACAAAAGCCAGGGGTCATATCTATCCAAAGTTTCAAAACTTGGACGAGTTTGAGTTGACTCAGACTCAATCATCACTGAGTTCGATCAAGTTAGACTCAGTCAAGTCCCATCCCAGATGCATTTTCTCCTTCTTGTCTTCCAAGTCCTCCTCCTCTCTCGTTCATAGCTTCAAAATCTCCACATTATCAAATCTCAAGCAAATCTCCACACCCTCTCATGGCTTCGAATCAACCTTATTATCATTGATTAATCAATAAAAATATCATCCAAAGGGGCGTTTCAAAACCACAGACTCATTCTATTGGCACACAGAAAATAACTCTTCCCACCCACTCATTTTTTTTTTTAAATAAATCCCCCCACCTCACCCTTCACCTCCGGCTTCAGCCTAGGCTTAGACTGCAGCGGCCGACCCCTCTCCCCCTTCTCTCCCTCCCCACTGTTTCCGCTCTCTCTCTCTGTTCCTCCCTTTCCCTCCCTACTATTTTCTCTCTCTCTCTCCTCCTCCCTTTCTCTCCCCCACTTCCCCCTTCACCTCCGGCTCGGGACTGGACGGCGGTGACCAACCCCTCTGTTAGATTGTATGGATTCAATCCATCAGAAGATGTAATAAATTGACTAATTTCTTTATTCATTAATAAAATTATGCTTTCCTTTCATGAGATGAATGGTGTTTTATTACTTAATGCACATGACCAATACATATAAGATGATGATAAATGAGATGAACCAGGTCCTATTAGTATATTAGATGTGATATATGTGTATGAATGAGATCTATATACGGGAGACACGTGTCACAAATCTTATACTTAAAATATTTTCACAACCAGTGATGAGACTGAGCATCTTATCTGATAAGGTTGTAACACTTTGATCACTATGAGATAATGTGATTTGTCTCGATCATCAGAATGTAAGATTTTGGATCACGGTGCTGATACATTGGATGTGTTGAAGGACTATAAGAAGCACCTTATGGAATACTGTATCGATTTTAAGGTCTGCTCTCATAATTCTCTAGTAATAGGCTCTCAATCTTGAGACATTGATAAACTCAAGTTTCTATCTATTCATTTACTTTGATTCACCAATGAGTAAGGTCAACTGTAGGTCAACATATCGGTGTCTTGAGTACATGGTAGTAGGACTGTGAGAACATCCAATGGTCAAGATGGAATCTATCTATATTATCCCCTTGTGCCAATTAATGGATATGTCATTAGTAAGTGCACACCCATCTCGATTAATAGTTAATTGGATGGTACTGATGATCACTGTGATTGATTGGGGCTCAAGGATAATAAGATGTGGATCTAAAACTGATAGAGACATATTTGATCCAATTGATCCATGGATATTGATAGAGGGGCCTACTTGTGGTAATTGAGAAGTTTAGGATCTTCTTTGTAATTTATTCCTAAGACTATAATGCAATTGCATTTATATAGTGGTGTTATTTGCAATTAACTGTGGGCTCGGATTGCACATGAGATGTGGGGTCGCAGTTTTTCAGTAAAGAAAGGAATTAGAAAGTTACTATTTCTATTTGAAGTAAGACTTCTAATAGTGGTAATAGTAGGTTACTAATTTGTGTGGAAGTGAATCTTCTATTTCAAATATGAAAAGAGGAGAATTGAAGGGCTATAAATAGGGAACAAATTCCCATTGGATGTTCAACCTTGGAGAAACACGCCCAGCCCCTCATTGTGCAAGTTGTTGCAGAGTCTTTTCTCCTCTCTTTCTCTTCTAGTTCCTTGGAGTTTCTTGAAGGGTTTTCTCTCGAAGTTTCCACCAATTTTCTTGAGAAAAGAGATCTGATAGTGGGTCATAGCGTGGAAGACAACAAGGTCTTGGAGATCCTAAATTGCTTTAAGAAGAGTTCTTGATCAAGTTAATTGTTTTCTCCTCTATTAGAGCACTACCGGGCTCCAAAGGTATAATCTACTTCTCTAGTTGTTGTTGATTGTTTTAGTTGCATGGTGTTGCTGATTTCTATCTTCTAAAGAGAGTTTATTGCTGTACATGATTGATGAGATTGATGGATTGCATCCTGGATGTGGTTTATGACCTTATGGGTACTTGATCCCTTAGTTTTGAAAACCTATTCACGAGGCCCACCTACTTCCATCACCCTCTCCCCCTTCTCTCCCTCCCTATTGTTTCCTCTCTCTCTTCCTCCCTTTCCCTCCCCATTGTTTTCTCTCTGTCCTCCTCCCTTTCTCTGCCCCCCACCTCCCCTTCATCTCCGGCTTGGCCTTGAGATCGAGCTCGTGGAGTTGGAGATGCATGGCCTCATGGCCTGCTGCGTCGAGTTCGGCCCATCTTAGCGGAGGAGTACGAGAAGACAGGAAGCTGCCGGATCCAGGCCGGAGGTGAATGGGGGGCAGGGGGTTGGGATGAGGAGAGAGAAAACAGTGGGGAAAGAGAGAGAGAAGGGGAGGAGAGGGGTTCGCCGCCTCCGTCCAGGCCGGAGCCGGAGGTGAAGGAGGAGGTGGGGGAGAGAGGGATTCGAATCAGGGCAAAAAGGTAATCTCATGTTTTTTTTTTTTTTTTTTTTTTTTTTTTTTTTTTTTTTTAATGTTAGCTGTGTGGGAAAAGAAAAAAAATTGTGTCCCAACTCCCAATAGAATGACTCAAACCAAATTGTGGAGACAGTATATCCATAACACCACATCAAGGAACAACCCTTATAATGTCCTTGCCTGAAATATATCACAATATCTGGTATTTCTTACTTCTCTAAATTACTTTCCTCTCATAGTCTGTTCTTTTTATGTTTTTTTTCCTAATATTCAAATTATCCACACAATATTTCCTACATTTTTCCTTTTAGATTTTAATGATAAATTTTCATAATGCTTTTATTAAAGAGAATTCATAATTATCCGGATATTCTCTCCATTATGAATTTTGAAATTGGGTATGGAAATTGAATAATTTTTTCCCAATTACATATTGTGCAACTGATTCAAATTAAAGGTTGGACTCCACACTCCACAGCCTCCACTCACACAGGAGCCAGGGATTAATCTCCCCATCTGAGTGGAGAAGAAAACAAGACAAAACGAATGAGCGTCAATCAAGGAATCCGTGGCCCCCACACTACACCTGATGTGCCTAAAGATAAAAGAAAGTTACATGAGGCATGAAATCCTGACCATACATTTGATATTAGTTAAAGAGGAAAAGAAAAACAAAGGTGTCCAAATCAAATGCCGCTAAGCAAAGGGCCGTGCTTTAGTCGGCAATGCTTTTGCCGCGCGTCTCGCGCCGAAAATTTGAATCATGACGAAATTTGAATCATGACGATCCTTTTGACTTTGAATGCAAATAGAATTGCACGATCCACGATTTGAACTTTTTGCATGGATGCTCGAGCCACGGTGAATACTTTGGCCGGCCGTGGATTCATGTTGGGTACCTACCAGTCTACCCCATTTAAAGAAAGAATTAATTTGTTTACAAAAAAAAAAAAAAATGATAGGAAGAATTAAAATTTTAATCTTAATAAGTGCTAATTTGATTTTTGGCTCATAAGTATTTGGAGATTTTTCTAAATTTTCCTAGAATTCATTCGGTTTTTGAAAACTTAAAATTGGACACTTACTTGGCTGAGTCGGGTCTTTGTCGCATATTTTGTGAATCCAGATTTCCTGTTTGGACGAATCACTGAGGCAACACGCGAGGGGGCGGATGAGGGGGTGACATCCTTTTCTTTCTTTCACCCCCTCGCGTGTTGCCCCCGATACGAAATAGGAGATCCAGACTCATTATTTTATGCTCATTTACTTTTTTATCTTTTAAGGAAGAAAATAAGGCAATTTAAGTGGTGTACCACCGTAAGAGTGGAAAGAATAGGTGGAGAAGAAGAGATATAAGGAACAACGAGAGATTGGGGATAGATTTTGAGGTAGAGGTGAGATTGTGGCAACTTAAGAAGAAGAAGAAGACAAGGATATGAAAGAAATAGCCGGAGAAGTGGATTTAGGATTTAGTGTTTTGATGGGGTGTAGAGTGGATGTAGTCTTCTAGAAGACAACAAAGAAGAAAGAGATTTAGGGTTTGGAGCTTTGATAAATTTTGATGAGTGTGATGTAAAACATCATACAAGCTCTCTTTCTATGAGAATGAACTTGTTGGGGACAACTTGGAGACCCAAAGATAGTGTGTGTAGAACCCACGTATCAAGTTTAATATGATTTTTTATGCTCTTGACCTCTTGATCTATAACCTACAAGTTTAATAATTATATATAAAAAAAAATGTGACCGTCGACTTGGCTGTCCAATCCCAATGATCGATGCAAATTCATGTAGTCCGGTGACATATGGGAGAGGATTCAGATAGTTAATTCGAATCGGTGATAAAGTAGGCCTTATATGCTATACCTCGCAAGTAGGCTCAACGCAAGGTGAATGCATAGGAATATTTGTCTTATTATATAAAGCGTGAGAATATCATGATAAATAAAAGAAAATGAAAATAAATATGATTTTACTGTAATATTATCACAAAAGAAATTAAGTAAATATCACAGTAAATTCAAAATATTTATAATATTTGCAACATGAATAACTGCCTACAAACTATAATAACCGAAGTCTTTACCAAAAAAAAAAAAAAAAAAAAACTATAATAACTGAAGTACAGATTCCTCATTCACTAGAATGGTCAAAACATTGTGGCTCCTATCTACCTTGGCAAGTGTGGAAGGAGGAATCTTGTCAAGAGGAGCCCTGTGTGAACAACAACAATTAGAGGTCGCCATTTGCAAGAAAAACAAAGGGGGTTTTCAAGACTATGGAGGGCCATGGTCCTCTCCCTGTTTCCACCCCTACACCTAGTGGTGGAATCAAAATGGTGCCTGAGCCATTCAATTCAATGATGTAAATTGTAACCTAATGCTTATGCAGCCCACGTTCCTGATACACATTGCCAGTAACAAACAAAATAGGGAAAAGGTCAAGGTCCCATAATAATCTTAGGTAGATCCCATCTAGCCCTTTTCCCTGTGAGACAATAACCAAAACGTTCCATAAATTTACAAAAACACCCCTTCTCGACTATGTACTTTCCAATCCATCAGCTTAAATACCGATTAATGAGTACTATATGAGTGCACTCGGTGTGACTGACCATTCAAAACCTTCACCTATATATCTTCCATGTGAGCCGGGCCCAACAGCTACCTGTTCATTGCCAAGCCGAGAGACCAGTTTCTCTTTAGAAGAAAAAAAAAATTAAAAATATATATATATATATATATATCTTGATACATTGGGAAATTGAATTCATGCACACATAATTTATAACTTACACTCAGGGCTTGTTTCTTTATTAGAATTCCTGATTAGAATTTTAGTGGTTTGGGGTTTTTGAGACATAATGTGATCATGTCTCTTTGGCATTTCCAAATCCCTTATTTCTTGACAAGAATTTATGAATTCCAACACATGATAAGTCCTAATTAGCCTTTAGGAATTCAGGAATTCCACATTCTTTGCATTTTGGTGGAATCTCAAAATGTTCATGCCTCTAGGAGGATTCAGGAATTCCACCTGTCTAGAATTCAAGAATTTTTCAAACAAGAATTCCCGCAATTCTAGTAAATGAACAAGCCCTACATCTCTTGCTAGCTCAGCTACAGCTTGGGACGAACCAATGAACCATTGTGGCCTTTTATTTTGGGCTTCAACTATAATTTTTTGGGGGTGCTCAGGGGCCAGTGACATGGAGGCCACATGATTAGGCTTTTCTTTTTAGGATCATGGGTTGAACCTGTCTTGATTTCTGCCCTATAGTTGATTGGGCTGGTCCTGCTTTGCTGTATGCTTAAAGGTCCAGTGTAAAAGGAGTGTTCACTTTGTGACTGAGCTGAGTCAGAGCCTGAGCCTGATTTGGCCCGGTCGGATTGGGCCATGAACACCCCTACCAAGCTTAAGCTTCTATACCAGATTTGTCTATATAAGAAGAAAGACATGCGGGCCTAACTTTGCCCTTGATGGGAACTTTGTTGGGTCACAACCGACAAGAAAGGCTGCCCCTTCAAAGGTAGCAATAGGACCATTTCTGCACTGTGGGTCCCACATCTTGAGCTACTCCTGCGATGCTATTTAATGAGTGAGTGGGTGGGCTGGGCCCCCCCACAACCACTGCAAGGTAGCAGATGCCACATGGCAGGTGCAGGTTAATTAGGGGCACGTGCAGTGCACGTAAATGAGGATGACTCGGAGGAGTAAACTGTTTGCAAGACTTTGGATCCCCTCTGTTTAGAACCTAAATTTAAAATCTAGATTGCATAACAACGTTTGTTCAAATGTGTGAAGCCAGTATCATATGAGATGAGTGGTGAAAGATACGATTGAGTAATGTAGATGTGATTTCCTGAATCGCTAAGGTGACGATTGGGTATTCAGTTTTAATTTTTTCTTGATTCACTTTTCGTTAGAGGAGAAGGTTTTTTTATTTTATTTTTATGATTACTTTTGTATATTCGTAAAAATTCTTATATATTCAATTCATATGTATTTATACAAACAAACAAGCTCTTTAAAATCGAATTCATGGGATCCTACCTGCTTCAAATCTAATCAGACTTGAACAGTATTATACAGAAAGCTGATTCTTTTTAGATGCGAGCTTATTAGAATACAGGAGCCTACATAGAATAGCAATCTACAAAACTATAAGATGTATAAGACGTTGATGGTGGCCCAATCAAAAGCTATGAAGCAGACGTTTACAAGCTAGAAGGGATAGAAGTTTTTAGTTCTAGCAGCCCATAGATTCAGAGGGATTGAGGATTTGCCTTACAGAATTTGAACAACCTCGCAGTTCAATTTAAAGGCTACAAAAATAACTCGCCACCACAATCTTTAACAATATTCACTACTGCCTTACCCATATTATAAATTTTGAGCCTCTGTACTTGTAGGCATTGCAAAGTGCAAGCAGAGGGTCACATCCAGATGCAGTTGATGCATGGCAAACAGCAGCTATGAGCCTTCCAGAGGAACTTTTGAAAACTCTCTTCACATTTATGGCCGCTGATATGGGCATATGGCGTTCTGGTTCCACTTATGGGATGTTTTACTGTCTGTTGAATTCTCTGATTTTAGATGGTGCAGTTACATGCACCCTTGTACTCTGCTTTTGATATGTAATAAATAAAGCTCATGCAGCTAAAAGAACCAAGAAACAGAAAGGCACTAACTACATATAACTCAGCCCAACTACTTCAACTAAATTGATAGAGGCACCAGTTTATTTCCTCCCATTCCAAAACCTGTTGTCGACCCAGTTGGAAAGCGATAGTTGCAGAAACAAAATTCCTAAAAAATAGGCCCAAGTCTAGCTCATAGAGGCACCAGTTTATTTCCTCCTATTCCAAAACCTGTTGTCGACCCAGTTGGAAAGCGATAGTTGCAGAAACAGAATTCCTAAAAAATAGGCCCAAGTCTAGCTCATAGAGGCACCAGTTTATTTCCTCCTATTCCAAAACCTGTTGTCGACCCAGTTGGAAAGCGATAGTTGCAGAAACAAAATTCCTAAAAAATAGGCCCAAGTCTAGCTCACGGGCCAGCCCAATCTGGTCTAAGCTCAGGCCATCCTGCTGCCTCAGCCATCAGTGACACTGCCAGATACAAGTGGGTTGAACCAGTCCCCCGGTCCTTTTCCCTGTTATAACAAAGAGAGAGAAGTCCACAGTCGCCATTGACTGCAGGTAGTAGGCAGTAGTATTTTTTTTATATAAGATGGTGATTATACCAACAAACACTCACTACCCGATGGAGACACTCAATACATTGTAAACCCAATCATCATTCATTAAGTTGAGCGAGACCGATTGATGGATTTGGATGTGGAGACTTCGACAAACTGCCAGAGATCTATGTACGTTCCGGTGATTGAAAAGCTCCACATATCTCGTCATCTTGTCTTTCCTATGAGATGGAATAATATCAACCTTATGGCTCCCTTATCTCATATAGACAAGTCCTAAAGAGTCATACTTACTAAAGACTTCTTTGCCAAAAAAACCTACTTTCACTAATCCTAATGGGAGTCCTATTAGTGGCACTAGATCAAATCTTACATTAAGTGGGATTGAAATCTCTATTGGCATCAGCCCTGCTTGAACCGACGTGGGACCCGTGGCAAGTGGGCCACACAATTTCCTACTTCCTACTTGGAAATGTGTTCCAACTGACAGAACTGTAGTCCATGGCCCAAGTGACGGCCAAATGCATGGTTTATAATTAAGAAGGAACTTTAGCAGATTGTGAACAGGCTAAAAATTATCTTCATTTAACGATCACGATCATATTACTAGGCGCCCCCCAAGTCTCCAACATTCACTGTCAAAACAATTTAACTATTCAACTCACTCACTCGCTCTTGATCTGTCTCTTTCATTATCCAATGAAGTTGGAATTCATATGCAATCAGCATTCTAGCTTTGATACCCACAATTCACCATGCATGCTTTATGCATATCCAAAATCTGCCATGCATACAAGTTGCTTCAGGGAACTCCGCAGTGTGGTTTCGATGGATATTGCAATCCAAGAAAAAAAAGATTCCAACCAGCAAAAGAATACAACTTCATTTTTTATCTAACAGGATGAAGTATCAACCACTATCTAGATTCTAGCTGCCAATAGAAGCATCAAACTTTTTGGTTCTCTCACATAATACAGTCATTCTAAAACATCCCTGGGAGCAAGATATTATTAGGACAGTTTGTGCAGTGGAAAAAAAAAGAGGACATTTTGGTAGCAGAATGCATTACTAATCCATTTACTTTAGTGTGGGAATGAAACGCCTAGATTTTATAAATCATCCAATAAATGGGATTCCCATTCACCCCCACTTTTGCTGAAATATGGAGTTTTTAAAAGCATTCCAACCAAGATTCTTATCATCAGATCAGAGCTCATTCTTTATCCTGATTCTGTTATCAAATGTGCCCCAGGCAAAGTCAGGCCTCATGCCATAACCATCTGCAAACAAATGCAAGGCTCAAAGTGTACCAATATTTTCCACAACCATAAAGTTAACTGAACAAAGATATTACAGAAGAAGGCCTACAATTGGAATTGAAAAAAAAAAAAAAAAAAAATCTGAACATGCCAAGATTATTAGTTAGAGAGTTCAAACCACATGAGCATCCTCTAGAGACTTCCATATCGCACAGCACTCCTCTTCCTCTTCCTTGGGTCTGCTCCTTCCTGACATGAACCCAAAAGATGACTCCGGCGTCTGCATGAGGTCCAGAGTTACATGCATTGAGGGCTCATGGAAGTGGTTCCAACTGGGCAACAACCGGCATGCCTCAGACCGATCTGGATCGAATTGGTTATGCTGAGAATGGGTGAGGTACCCCTGAGCCCCGGCTGTGCTATTATGCACATAGTGCAGGTCCCCATCTGAGAAAAGCTGCTTCGCAAGTACTTTGGCGCGATTCTCTGCAATAAGTTCACGAAGTGCAGCACTGGATCGAGAAGAGAGGTCCGCTGAAGAAATCCAAGAGGTTTTAGATGACAGAAGAGAGAGAGCACATCCCGTCATCGATGATATGGATGGAAATCTGCACTCCATTGTACTGTTCTCTGCTGGAGTTGAAAACTCAAAACATGGAACTGTCAGCTTTGGTTTAACTCTAATGACTACCAGCCAGGCAAGAATTGATTAACATACACAGAACCAAGATACATTTAGTGGATAATATCAGATTATGTGATCCAGTAACGTCTAGAAACATATGCTACAAAATAAGTGGACGCCAAGGTGAAATATGTGAGGAATGATGCAATTACCTGTTAGAGAAATTATACAAGTACTTCATATATACACATGCATAAAGATAAGGTGATGACATTATACATTAGGCCTGTTTGTTTCATGTAATATAAATCCCTAGTGATTCAAAAACTCTGTAATTCTGTAAGAGGTTAAAATTGAAGAACCGAAGGTGAATATAAGAAATGACAATCCGAAAAACCTCCCCTTTAATGGAATCTAAATCATAGGAAGATAGGGAAATAATATAATACCCAGCTAGCCAACTCCCTAGCAATTCAAATCCTACAAAAGTCAAGGGCCTGATCTACTTCTCTACCTTAAATCCTTCACCCCTTCTTGTATAATCCATCTGTGGAGCTCATTTGACCATGAATCCCTATGCATTCAATTCCTATGTATTCTAAGCAAACAATCAGTGCCTAGAGAATTAGTCTGATTGTAAAACAGAAATTTAGAATCATAGAGAATTAAATGATGTTCATCTCAGTTGCTGATTTCTGGTTTTATGTTCTAGCAAGCAACTTAAAGGCTTTTGGTTGTGTCTTCTATGTTCAAGTAATAGTAAGCATCATCATCAAGATGCACTGTCTATTCAAGCATCATGTGGTTCATCAAGCTTTTCAATTTGACTAATGAATTTGATTAAAAAATCACACCTTAATCAAGGCTTGTGTAGATCATCAACAAGAAGTCATTCTCCATTCAATCAAGTGTCATCACTTAGATCTTATCTATTTAGTATTTCCATTGCTCGTATTGACATAAGTTTACTTCTATTCTACATTAAACTGTCAAATGCTTAAATTGCAAAGAAAAGTAGATGAAAACTCAAATTAATGCATATAGAGATCCAACATGTTACTGCTCATCCTGGCTTCCGTTGACAAATGCAAACCATAGATTGCCTGGATCCATTCATCATCCTATTCATACCTGTAATTTGGCTTCTTCACCAAAAAGGGCAGACACATAGTCAAGAGAAAGCAATGGACAATATTTTCAAAGGTGGGCTTCATAGGTTATTGTTGGGTTTATGTCTTATATTGCGGGTTTACCGGGTTGGTTCATTGGGTTAGCCAACGACTGGGTTCAGGGTCAAGGTTATTTTGGTCATTGTACTGGAGCTTTCTTGCGGCCAAGAAAGCGAAGATTATATATATGATGTAATTTGTAACCCTAGACTCTGTGAGAGGCGAGAGCTCTCTCTCCCATGGTGACGGGGTCATCCAAATCACATGGGGTTAAAGGGGAGAGGCCGTGAGAGCAAGAATGAGACCTATGAGGCGAGTGTAGGCTAAGTGTTAGAGGATTTGGAATTGTTGTAATGAGTTGCCCCAATGTAGGCAAGTTTACCAAACCACATAAATTTGTGTGTCGTGTGATTGCTTGTGATCGTGATTGATAGTGTGTGTTTTCCCTAATATTCTCCAACAATTGGTATCAGAGCCCCAACAAGTGGTATAAGAGCCAAGATGTGAGTCATTGCTCTCTTGGCGTGAACGTAGGCGGTTTTGCCGAACCACGTAATATCCTCTAGTCTCTCTTGTGCGGCATTGTTGTTTGATCGCAGGTACTCGCGCTTCCACACTCATGCATACAGCAGTTACATAATCAAGTAAACCAGAAATTTTTTAAAACAACATTTTCTAACATAGTATATGTAACTGGTACTTGATTGCTGTTACTTTGATCAGTTTGAATGTCAGACTTGACTGATCACTTATCCAATTAACCTTCACAATTGATCATATTCCAGACATTGTGGCATGAGTTAACTTTTGGGTTGGAACTCATGTGTAGAGTGATGGACCATCATGGCAATCCTTGCTCAATATCACCATGATTAAAAATTTAATTCATAAATTCAGTTGCAATACTGCCAATTTTTTTTAAAAATCTTTCTGACACTGTTTATGTACTTGGATATGATTATTGAAGAGTTAAAAAAAAAAAAAAAAGGTCTTCCTGATGGGTTAACAACACAGGATTACAATCAAGTTATGATCTGTTAGGAGGGATCATTTGCTATTTAAAAGTTGCTAACCTTCAATGGCCTGATGGGTGGAATGGCAAGTTTTTGGATCCTGTAGAACTGGATAGTTGATTGCGATCTTTATGGCTAATACCACCAAACACAGACACTAACACACAGTTTGTGATCCAGATCAACGGCTTAAAGATTTAGGGGCACCAGGGCCTGCTTCCAGCCCAGCTTCCAGGTTGGCTCACTTGAGAAGAATGCGTTATATCCCAAAATGTCTTTGCTCAACCCAGTTTCCAGACGGGCTCACCTGAGAAGAACGTGGTTATCCCAAAATGTCTTCATTGTTGCGCTCATCAGTTAAATAGGTAATTTATTTGTCCGCTTTAAGAATTGTTAGATGTGACATGTGTGGCTTAGGTTACTTCTTTTTTTTTTTTTTTTAGGCTACATTGGAGACTCGAACTCCTCACTCTCACACTCACTCGCACCTATGTCCCTACCAGCTAAGGAACAGCTTGGGGACAGGTTACTTCTAATTAGGAAATCATATTTGTTGAGCCTTTATTTAAGAGGTTTTTTTTTGGTTTAAATGAGTAGGATGTTGGTCTATAATTTTTAAGATCATCTTCTCTTGGAAAGATTTCTTGTAGAAGGCCATAGCCATCAAGAGGTTTTGCAAGAACCTGAATCTTGTCTAATCATTTGGTATCAAAGCCAGTATTGTTCCCAATCAATGATAACACCATCGTCATAGCCCCATTCCCCATCCTCTTTCACCAAATCTTCCAGTCTTTTCAGTGTGAAGGATACAAATTCAAGGATGAATTCCATTTATATAGGAATCAAACAATGCAACCCTAATTTCATATTCATTGCTTGACTCCAGCCCTTCCACCAAACAGGATTGCATGACAAGAATGAGGTGTTTAATTAGTCCAGTTAGAATATGTTATTTACTTTATGATTTTTATTCATTCTGTGTCTTACAGTCTGTTAGATGAAAGGTCAACATTGGATTTAATTAGTTTTTTCTTAAAAAAAAATAGTTGAACCTTTATTTAAGAGGTCTTGTCAATGAGACAAGACATCATAACTCTTGAGTACTTTTTCTTAGGCAGCTTTCTTCTTGCAGAAGGCACTCTTGAGGCGTTGGCCTTTTTTTTTGTAAATCAGTTGAGGTGTTAGCCTTGCAAAGGTCTTGTGACAATGCATGTGTACATGTTATCAATCTCTTGAAAAATATTTCACAAGTATTGTCATGGGTCTTCAATCTCAGTAATTTCTCAACTCAAACAGAAATTAGAAAGTCTAAAAAACTTAAATTTTAGTAGGATATCAGCATCAGTGGACAGTGCTCATTTATTAAAAAAAAAAAAAAAAAAAAACTGATGAGGAAAAGAAAAAGAAACTGATATTAGAAAAGACGTTGTTTAGAACATATACTACAAAAAAAGTGTTTTAAGATTCTTATATTTAGAGATATTTTGGTAAACATAAATTAAACCTAGCCAATCTTAGCCTAGCTTAATGGTTCAAAGCTTTGCTTGAAATCATCAGGTCATGCTTTCAAGCTATATGCACTAAGGGAAAAAAAATCCTATCTTATCCTAGAATTTTTCTTGGAAAAACATTGCTACAACTAAAAATTATTCCGGCAAAATTTGTACTGATTATGGGTTACATCTAGGAGTGGTATAGACCACTAAAGATGGACGAGAGTTGTGTCATTGAACTACATGCATCCGTCAAGTTTAAAAGAGTTACTTCCTTTGTACCCAGTTCTGTAGTCTACCTAAGCTGGCAGGTGGAAAAGCATTCTTTGCTAGGGACATCTTAGGGTATTCAATCTTTGGGGCAAATGCAACCTCAACAGGGAAGTCACAAAAGAGGATATGATAATAAGGTGAAATGTTAGACGCCAAGAAAGGGAGGAATCAAATTAGAAAATAGGAGTAACTGCTGTTCAGTAGTTAGTTTGCCGCACCTTTAGGGAGGAGTTGAGGCTTGCAAGAACATCTTGGTGATAGGTATATCTACTCCTATAGGGAGCACCAAGGTTTGAGTTGTGCTCAATGCATGCCAGCCAATGAATCTCATAGTTCAGATAGACTGGAATTTATCAAACCGAAGAGTCTCCTAGTTCAAAGCAAAAAAGAGGCTCAATAAATTGAGCAAGTAAAATTGATCTCCCCTTTTCTAATAATACCGAGTCAGGTTCTTCTCCTACCAATATCGAATAGAACTTTATAACAAAATCTTCTTCCCATAAAACATACTCAATTTAGATAGGAAAAATATGAAATCATGTGCTCTGGCTCAAATCTGTATTCAATCTCATTTTCGATTGGAGTAGTTGACAAGCAAAACCAATTTTCCCTTTTTTTTGTATCCAAAATAGTGCAAAAAGGTCCCTTGAGATGTTCAGGAATAATGGCGTTGAGTTTCTCGAGCCTTTAGGGTTAGTCAGTTCTATTTCTCGATAGGAGCAAGGAAGGGATCTAACTCAAAGCTAGTGTTACCTTGACATGGTGGAAGTCATCAGTTCGAGCTTGACTATCCCTAAACCCAATGCAATGCGAGTTCTTCTATTTGGCTTGCTCCCCCATTGCAATGACATGCATGGATCATTGCCACAGACATCACTATTAAGGTAATATCAAAGGGAAGCATCGTGATACTTCAGTTTTGGGTTGCCTATTGGGATGCATTAGGAAGATATTGTTGGAAATAAAAATATTTAAAAAAAAGCAATTGTTAATAGTATCAGAAATAGAGATAATTATCTCAAATCGCAAGTTGAATTTGCCATTGCCCTAGAAGATTAAAGGTATTGATCAAGGAAAATTTTAATTCTCATATTTGATCTCACAATACAATCAATTCTAATTATAAGGCTGCATGTCCACTAAAATGGCATGGGTTGTGAAAACTCACATCTTCCAAAATGTAAATCTTCTTTTAGCCCCATAGAATGACTGTTTCAAGTCAAACAGAGATTTTAACATCCTCAGCGTCTCAATAGAATTTCCTTATGGCTTTAGGCCTCTTATTTAGTTGCTTTTCAATTCTGAATTCAAGCTCCATTACAGTTAAGTTCTAAGGTACATTTTCTATAAGATTTCCTTCGGCCTTTTGTTTACTAAAAAATCAACAGTAGGATGCATTATCACAATACATAACATTTTAAGAATGAAATTAATCCACCTTGATAATATCTCAATAAGATTTGATCCTATCATGACAATTACTAAATATCGACTATATTTGTGGCATAGGGATGTGGATACCATGAGATAGGGATGGCAAAAGGTACGTTTTGGTAGGGGTTAAGCCTTAACCCAATCCTGCACCTACTCTAACCCGGCTCCACTTTGTAACCGACTCAACTCACAAGAGGTTTATGAGATGCAATCCCAAACTCAAGCCAGTGAATGGTACACATCAAGGACTCGGACCGGGTTTGATGCTTGAAAGTCTTAATTTTAAAAGTATTAATAAAATAATTATATTACATATTTTCTCTTGAAAGCCAATCTATATAAATTTCTGTCACAACCCAAACTTCTATCACAACCCAAACATGATTAGCTTAGCTGAACCCAGCATAGTATGAACAAGGCTTTTACGTAAGTGATTCTCTTGAATATAGGAGTTTCTGAACCCACTTGAATGTTTTAATTTTAAATTGTTAACAAAATAGTTATATTACAAATTTTCTTTTGAAAGCCAATCTATATAAACTTTTGTCACAATCCAAACATGATTAGCTGACCCCAACATAGTAGGAACAAGGCTTTGATGAGGGTGATTTTCTCTTGAATATAGGAGTTTTTTACCCACAGCACTTCAATTCAACTTCTGTGATGTCCTCTACCCACTGAATATGTAAAGAGGACAACGCCAGATGCCCAAAACCCAAACCAACCTTGACCTTGACTTGGGTCGAGAATTTATAAATCCATACCCACCCAAATCTAAGAAAAGCACAAGTAAGAAAAGCACAAGCAAGCTTTCTTAGTGGTGATTCACCCGTTTTATCTAGTCCAAAGTAAAATTGAAATATTCAACGTAAGCAAAATGTCTACTTTGAAATATCAGCGTTTCCTGATTGGCAAAAAGAAAAAAACTTAAACTGACCCTTAGGATGGGATATGACAAAGATGACAATGGTAATAATGAAAAATTGTTCATCTCCAATACATTATTAAAGAACCTACACAAGTGAAACATTTTGTGATGTCCAAACGACTTTGTGAGCTCCATAAAAGCAAATGATCTATGAAAATAGAGAAACCCGATCAAATAGGATTTTCACTCATAAGTTGTGGGCCTTTCTTCAAGAATAATAGATATTTTGGATAGCTTCCTAATGCCTATATAATTTCCCTTAATTAGGACCTATTTGTTTGCAATAGAATACATAGGGATTTAAGCTAACGGTCAAATGAGCTCCACACCAAAGGATAGCTAGTGTAAATGATATGAGGGCAGGGGTGAAGGATACTTAGGAATGTCGATGAGTCCTTGACTTTCCTAAGATTTGAATTACTAGGATGAGGACCGGGCATTCATTTCCCATCTTCTTTTGATCACACCTTTCCATTAAAGGGGAGGTTATTTGATGGTCATTCTTGTGTATTTCACCCTGGATCTTCACTTTAAACCACTTACTGGTATGAATCCCATTTATTCAATTCCTACATATTTTACGCATGTTTGCTGTGTAAAAAAAAAAAAACATATTAGAATGCAACAAGATCAATTGTTTGGGGGATCCAATCAGAGGACACAAGATAGTCAACCAGGTCAACTCCTTCATATGGGACAAATATTTAAGCCAATGAAGAACAAAACCTATCTTTAGCTCCAACAAATTAACATGGTTTTGTACAAGATGCCGTTCAAAATCAACCTCTATAAGTTGATCATTCACACCACTTGTTGGGGCAATCTGCATCAGCTTTAGCCGAATCCCAACAACGCTGATGGAGCCAAAATCGACGACTCTTAAGCCCTTGTCAAAGCCCCATATATTGCTATTAAGCAATGATGATGACTCCAATGCAACCTAACAGTTAAAAAAAAAGAAGCTAATAAAGCATGTCAGATCTAGTTGGATCCTTAAAAAACCCACCCAAAGCAAGTTATTCTAGTCCCTCCTATGTCACATGTGCTCTAAATCCAGTTGCAGAAAGTACTCTCTGTAAACATTTAATTTAGCATGTGCCTCTGCTCATTCTACCATACAACTATAATTAACTAATAAAATTAACATACAGCAGCAGCAACAACAGCAGCACACGTCCTTTAACGTAGTACAGCCCCAGAATGAGAGGGAGAGAGCTAGAGAGAAAGAAAAGAACCTTGAGATGGGTTTCTCGCAATAAACTCGTTGGCGCTCTTTCTCCTCCTCTCGTTATGACCAGCCAACCTTCTCCTGCAACTCCTCTTCGAATCGTCAAACTCAGACACCACGTGAAACCTAACCCCCACAAACAAAACCCATCAATCAACAAATAACAAAACCACCCCAAAAGAGAAGCATATGGTAGCCAAAACAAGAAAACATCAGACTCTAAAAGCTAGCCTGTTTGGCATCATTCTTAGAAATGTTTCTTTCTTCTGAGAATGATTGAAGAAAATACTTGTTTGTCAGACACTCTTTGCACAGAGAAAATCTAGAGATAAGAGAGAGAAGCAAATGTCTGTCAAACAAGTTTAAGTTTCTCTTCATTCACAGAATCAAACAGAATCTAAACATTCATTCCAAAGAAGCTCTACACTGAGCTGACCTGCTGCATTGCTGGCAGAATCGCTGCTCGGCCCCAAGCACGACGACTTTGGGCGCCTTGGAGTGCGCCTCGCACACCTTGTGACGACGGTGGTAGTCCTTAGCATCAGTGAGCGTCACGTGGCATCCCTCCACCTGACATCTCGGCACCGCCGAGGAAGAAGAAGAGGAAGAGGAGGTAGTCTGATAGTAGCCCGTACCTCTCCCCCTCTTTCCTCCGAGAGCCTCCCCACCATCCTCAAAGTAATGCCTCTTCCCAAGGTTCAGGCACGTCAAATGCACGTTCTCCCCTCCCCCTCCCCCTCCATCACCTCCTGCTGCCACATGCTTCTCTCCCCCCCCACCATACAACATTCTCAGATTCCTACCCTCTTCGCAGCTGCTGCTGCTGCTGTTCACAAACGAAGTTGGGAGAAAACCATTCCAATCTGAAGGCCATTGATGACTACTAAACCCTTTTCCATAGCCTCCATCTTCCATTCTCTCTCTCTCTCTCCCTGTCTCTTTCTCTCTCTATCTCTACACACTCTTCTTCGTTCAATGATAGATATAGTCGATAAATAGAATGACCCGAGCTTCTAGTTTCCTTCCAAATAAAGAGAGAGAGAGAGAGAGAGAGAGGTGTAAAAGGGGAAATGAAAAAGGCTGCAACAAGCAGATGGGAAGGGTCGGTGTCGCGTGTGGGGTGTCATGTAAGCACGTGCAGGTGGGGCCGGGGGGAGGTGACACGTGTAAGGTGATGTAGTGGATGTAGTGGGGGAGCTGTGTGTAGTTGCTGGGAAAAGAGAAGGGTGGGAAAGGAAGGTGACAAGACAGGTGAAGGTGTGGTCATTAATGGAGGCCAACTGAAAAAGCATGATCCTATCAAATCAAAAGATGGCAGGGACTGGTGGATGATGATAGTTGATAATACGGGTCCTTTTGAGTGGGGCCCTCGAATGAACAGAATGCAGAGTGGAGACTGTTGAGCTGTTTCAATGGCATGTTGTGTTTCAGGTGTGACAGTTTAGTGTCCTTATCTTTTGGGGAGAGGTGGTGTTTGAACCTAAGGATAAATGTGTGCATGGGGATGGGAGGATGAGTTGGATTTGATTTAGCAGACAGCAGCCAAAGCCAGTGCCTTTGTTTTTTTTTTTTTCACATCAAGCTGGCAGAGATGATTCCATTGAGTGTCATCCCGTGGGACCAAACACTAGAAATAACTCACACCAGCTGCATTTCATCATGAACATTTGCACTGTATATGATTCAAGAGTTTTAGTCCAAAGTTTTTGTTTTTTTCTCTCAAAGTCTGGTTAGTAGGCAGGAGTGATGCTTTAAACTAAAATAACAGGGAGAAATCATTGGGCATGTGTGTGATAAGTAGGCGTCAATACTATTCAACTATTAAGTGTAATGGTGTTCTAAAATTACTATTCATGGATGGATTTTATAGAGGAAGTTTTTAACCAACTTGTATTTTTATTTTAGATTCGTAATAAAATTATCTCAACTCAATTTCCCTTATCTTTGGACCACTCCTTTAAAAAAGAAAAATAAACATGAAACGTTCTTTCATCCCCTCGGTCTCATCTCTTGCATGATAAGGCCATGCTACTTCAATCTACTGCTACTTTGCGCTTATATAATATCAAAGTTTTAGGCTCTACTAGGGATTTTGCTCGTACAGTTGTTCTAAGATTTGATATTCTTCCATCAACAGTTGAAGTTTAACAAATTCATGTAGAGTTGTTCAAGCAATATCTTAATCTTAATTAGCATATATTATATATGTCACACTTTGCAATGTCTTACGATCATGTTATATGGCACGAATTAAACTGTGAGGTATTTTATATTCATACTTAAACAAATGTCAAATCTAAAACCAGCCCCACGGTCAAAATCCAATTTTGTCTCGGTAGGATTACGAAATGCTTCAACACCCTTTATAAGCACTGTTTACGGTGAAACTGATTTAAAAAGAGAGAAAATGAGTTTTGGTGGATCCAATAGACCACATCTGTATACTACGAGTCCAACATTCCAACATAGTAAAAATAAGTACAGAGCACCATAGGGATGCTGGCCGTTCTTTCTCATCAAGACCCCTCCTGTGTTTCCCTGTTGGTGCCATATCTGATCTGATGATGTAAACCATAGGTTTGTAAATGGAAGAGATTGGGGTTATCTTCTTCCGAGGGCAGATGAGGTCCTATTTGTTAGCATAAAAGATGTGCAACCCAAGTGCATAGTTTGAAATAAATCCACAATGAGATGGATGCATGGCTAAAAATTAAAACCCCCACAAGCTATATATTTACTATTATTATTATTATTTTTTGTTAGATTCAATTGGGTGGGTTGAAGGCAAGGGTTCTGAAGAGTGGGTCGCTGTCTTGTACTGGGTTGGATTTGTCGCCAACTCCAAGACAAAGAGAAGAGGGTAAAATTTCAGCAGTTACCAATACCAACCTGACAACAATGCATATCTTACCTGATTCAACTCTACTCTACCCCTAGTGCTAGTTTATCAACCCACGGTAGGTCGGGTTTGATCAGCTGATAGAGTTGCGTTCCAACTTCCAAGTACTTCCAATTTCCAACCCAGTCAGGGGAGGGGGGCCATGGCCCACCAAAATTTCCTGACCAACCCCATACTTTTTTCAACACTTAATGTACATTGTACATATGACAGCCCCCTTGAAGAATTTTTACTTAATTATTTTATGGCCTGTTTCTTTACCATGGGGAATTTCCACATTCAGTGGAAATTGCAGGAGGTACAAAATGCTTTTTGTACTTTGTATTTGAGATTTTAGAAATTTCACCAAATTAGAGAGGGACTGGAATTTTTTTAATTTTCGAAAGTCATTTAGGATCTTTGAATCGACTAAAATTATAAAATGCTTATAAGAAATAAAACATTTGCAAATACAAGAGATAAGTAAGACATCATATCATATCTTAAAATATCTCATATTTCAAATTCGGGAATAGATCTCCTGTTTGGTCCAATCAGGAAACCCGTTTGAACCAATCAAGGGAAACCACATGGGAAAAGGAAATTTTTATTTTTTATTTTTTTGGAGGAGATGAGATGTTATTGATTTAACATCTCTCCCCCCATGTGGCACCCGAACCCTGTTTGAAACGAACAGGGATCTGTTTCCCCCAAATTCCTATTAGAAATTATAGGGAATAAACAGGCCGGCCACTCATACCCCAACCCACTCAAATGTAAACGTAAGGCATGTTGAGAAGCTAAGAGGCAAGGGACCTGGCTTGCAAAGAGAGACAACCAACGCCGAATCCTTGAGATCAAAGATTGCAATGTCATTCCCTTACCAGTGATGAGGCAACGACAAAAGATAGTGACAGTGAGAAGCTTCAAGCATCAGGACAAATAATCCCATGAAGACAAATAATCCCATCCCAACCCGAGCCAATCTTATGATTGAGGTTGGGGAGTACGGTTGTTGGGGTGCAAACCCAAGCTGCACCCAGTGTACTAGCTTTTTTTTCTTTTTGGGAGGTCAAATGATACAAGAGATACCAAACTACATGGGAAGGGCCAGTTGCAACCAATGCAGGCAATGGTTAAACCACTCACCATTAACAACAGTTGGGATATCAAACTCAGCTCCCTAATCTCTTAATTACCAAAATAACTGAATTAATATATCATTCCTCTTCACCATTGAAAGCATTAATCACTTCGTGAGCATCCTACAGGATGGGAATTTTTGAAAAGCCTTTGATTTAGCTTTCTCTTGCAAGTATGACTGCTATCGCTTATTCCTTCTTGGAAGCCGGGCAAAAGCCCCGAGAAGGGCCTCACTACTAAGGCTCTTACCCGGCCCTCCTTAGCTAGGGCTGAACTTTGGGCACAAAGACAAGAAGATTCAATTTTCTTATCTTCTCTTCCATTCTGCCAATCGACATCAAGTATGATTACCTTCCATCAACCTAGCTTGAGACCTTCAATGCAAAGCAACATACAACATGACCACACGTAGTAGAAAATTCACTTGATATCTGATTTAGGGTAATGGCTTGGGAATCTCTTACTACCAAAAGAGAAGACTATTTGATTGTATTCATGACTCTAACCTTTTTAACTCAATGCATCACATTGAATTTATCTAATGAATTAAATACCGAACAAGCAAATGAATCCTATACTAAAAAAAAAAAAAAAAACTGCCTCATGGTATCTAGATCCCATGAGGGGCAAGCAGTGTTCAAAATATCGACCGATACCGAGCCGATATCTCGCTGAGATATCGGTCTCGGCAAAATATCCTCAAATTCTCGGTCATCTCGGCCGATATTTTGGATTATATCGGTTTTATCGATATCTCGGCCGATATTTTTAAAATATCGGCCGAGATGAGATAAAAATGGTCAAAATCCTAGTTTTTGCAATTTTTTCTCCATCTTCATCTTCTTCTCCACTCCCATACTCCCTCTTGCATATTTTCAAATCCCACAACTATTTTTTGAAGAAAATATCATCTAAAGTAAGAGAAAATCAACTTAAAGCATTTTATTATGTGTTTTTTTATAAAAAAAATTTAGATTAAGCATAGAAATCATGGGTTTGTCACTTGTGTTGTCTTCTTCATATAGAAGTTAGATCTACATATTTTCATGCTAGATCTACTCATGCACATGATTTAAAAAAAAAAAAATTCATCTTTTTTATTTTCGGATTTTTTAATATTTAAATTATAATATATCATTTTTTGGGGATTTCATCATAAATATGTTCTTTTAATGATTCATGATCATTTTATGGTGTGTAAATGATTGATTTACATACTTTTATGCTAGATCTATATATTTAGAAGTTTGAAAATGATTTTATTAAAAACAAATTTCCTAAAAATAATTGGTGTTACTTGTTAGAATATTTGTGATACCAAGGGCTTATTAAATGATGATTGATATGTTATATTTATTTTCTTATATTTTACACTAATAAATTGATCATGAGCATCAATAATGGCTGCATTATATTAAATACCGAAAAAAACAGCAAACTGCGATACAGACAGGACTCATAACTTAAGGTGACCGAGATTTTGATTTATTGTTGTTACTAATGGAAAAAAAAATATTGTTTTCCAGCATTTTCTAATATTCTGGATTTTTTGGATATTTTTGCGAAATTTTTTGGATTAAAAAAAAAAATTCACACCGCAACAACCACGACGGACCGATATCCGCGATCAATACCGATATCATATCGGTTTTTCGGCTCGGCCGATACCGCGACCGAGACCGAGATTTTAAACAATGGGGGCAAGCCTTACCGAGTTACCGTGATGATAATGTAACACGGTAGGCCCAAACATGGGTTTGCAAGTTCAACCCGGCCCACCTGAACTCTGTCATGAAAACAAACTTTCAAACTGCTGGTCCCAACACTTTCAATAGGGATGGCAACAGGTTGTGTTTGGTACAAGTTGGGGGAAACCAAAATGTATTAGAAATCATGGGCGGACCTACACGTTAGCTTTCGGGACACTCGCCCCGCCCCGCCCCGCCGGAACGTAAAAAATCCTTCAAGGCTTTCCATTTTTTAAATCCAATCAATAATTGAGTTCCAAACAGCCCTTGGTCCATCAGAAATAAGCCCTCTGCCACCTGAAAAGAATAAATAATGAAGAAAGTAACGTTGTGGCCATTGCTCGCCCCCTTAAATGAAAGATCATGGGTCCGCCGCTATAGAAATCACACTTTTCTCATATGACCATTTCCTTGTCCATGAAGGATACCTATCATGTCAGCTCAGTCAAGTTTGATAACTTAAAAATTAACCAGGAAGAGGAATTTAACATTCGACCTAACCTTTTTATCTTTCAGAAAGATTCATACCTGCTCCAAACAGGTAATTCCTCCTCCGTCCCTGACCCCAATCCTGGAGGCCACCACTTTTGTTTTGTAAGTGCTTGTCAATTGTCATAGCTACATGCAGTCAATGCAGGCTAGCATGACATATGAGGAAAAGTTATGGTTTTCACACTGTTCTGTAAACTTTTCTATAGGTCTGTCCAGCCCATGTTCTCATGCAGTATGTAGAGATCCATTACAAAAGTAAAAAAAATCTAGATCAGCTGACCCTGATAATAGAACGCTGGGGATTTTCTCCTGCTGCAGTCCCAGCCGTGTGGGATTTTTCATGTGTCTCTAACTTAGGGTCTTACTTACGTGACGGTTGGGATTGGAAATCTTGCACCGGCTTTTTGTTGGACTCGGATGGTTGAAAAACTAGCTATAGAACACGCCCTTTTGTGAATCCGAAATCGTTCAACATCCTTCTTGCATGAATTGGAATACCCCAAACATCATTTGAATGAAATTGCTTCTCCCATTTTTTTACATGTGATCAACCTCACTATACACCAATCATGGAGGTGCTATCAGGGAGCCTACCAATTCAGAGGAATAGTGTTTTATTAAATGGCTTTTCATTCACAAAGGTCAGAGGGTGTCTCTCTCATCATACATTAATGCTACTGACCCACTAACTTTGTGGTCCCTGTGAATGCATAGAAAAAAAGTCATAATTTGATAGTTGGGAGATGAATAGCTTTCATGGACTCTATTGCAAGTCCGTAAGTACGTCTTTCGGATTTGAATCAAAGTCTAAGGGGTTGTTTGGTTATTGTGAAAATGATATGTGCGTAATGGAACCACTTCAATTTATATTTGACTAAACTCATTTATGTATCACATGTATAGATGAGGTGTGAAAAGGGTGTCTTTTTTCAGCCCCAAATTTTTGCAAGTGGAGAGATGTGAAAAGGAACTGCATCTATGTGAAAAATGACAGAACAACCAAAATGCAGTGCTATAGTGAATTTGCATCATCAATGCTTTTGTTCTCTTTTTTTTTTTTTTTGAAATTTTTTACTCATGCAAGCCTCTTAATCAAGATCTGAACCGTTTAGACTCTTTAAAAGGCCAAACACAGATAATCACTTCAATCTCAACTGTTGTATCATTATGAATTTTGAGATATTTACAAAAAGGTCCAAACATTAAAATCTGTCATTTTGGACTTTTCTGGAGCCTGTTTTCATGATCTGAGCCATTAATTCTCTTTAGAAAGCAATAAATGGCTAGAAGTGAAAATGTAACATCTTAACTCTTCATGGATTTCAAGAAACCATCAAAAAAATATATAGACTGTTGGATTGAACCAAGTAATTGGACATGTTATGGATGTCCTTAACTACTACTCATTTTTTGGGCCTCGAAATTAAGATTTGGTTCGTTAATAGTTCTTCAAAGATGAAAAATGGCAATTTGATTAAATTTCATCTGTTGGTTCATCATGAATTTTGAGATATTTGCAAAAGAGTGCAGAACCTAAGTTGTCCTATTTTGGACTTTTTGTGGAGTCCATTTTCACAATCCAAATCATTGATCCTATTTGCCAAAAAAATGCTAGGTAACTATATTTTATATTTTGATTCATTTTGAATTTTGAGAATTTTGAGAAAAAATGGTGAACCATTTGAAGCATAATGACTCCTTTCTGCATGTGGTTTTGTGGTACATGTAATAGAGACAAACAATAAAGAGTATTTTCATGGGACTCAATTACATATGAAAATGAATCACATGTGCATCATTTGTATATCCAAATCCTTTTCCTATCACATGGTTTTGCCAAACAACCCTCTAGCGTGTTTGGCAATTAAGTAGTTAAGTTAAAGTAAAGTCAATTTAGACAAGAAATGACTAGGGGTCATATCAAAAGTACACAATCTCAAAGTGCCCTCCAAATTTTTTAAAAAAAAAAAAAAAAAAAAAAAAAAAAAAAAACAACCTCTTTTCTCCACTAAAAAACTAAAAAAAGTTCACTTTTCTATACAAAAAGTCAAAAAAATTCCATACCAAATAACTAAAAACAAAACACCATCATAACACCTTATATTTTATTCTCTTTTGATTTGATGTTTCACCTTACCATACTTTAATTCACTATACTTCAAAACAGGCCCGGGTGGCAAGTCAAATCAGCTGACTGGTTATGGACGTCCGACCTATCTATGGACCTAATAAATTAGGCCCAAATCAAGATCTTGGAGGGTGAGTCCCATAAGCTCAAGATGTTTGAATGGGGTAGGTCAGTTGTTGGCTAAGTTGAGTTACGGGCTGAATCTGGTTTGAGGGTCTGGGCTTTCTGTTTTGTTGTCTAAGAAGGTTATAGCTCTTCATTTTGAACCAGATTCAAATAGTTTCAAAGAACTAATGGGCAGCTTCCTTGAGAGCTTTTAGGCAGAAAATGGGTTGCATACAGGCCGAGCTTTAACTTACCTATTTCCAGGCCAGCGGCATTTGAGGAGTCCAGACTCAGTTTTGGATCCAGCGCAGACCCCAGTGGTTGGATGTGAGTCTGACTGTTTAGGAAATGGGCCGGCCCAAGTCCGTTTACTATTTAGAGCCCTTAATTACATGCAAAGATTTGGGCTTTAGGATTAGCCAAACTTTCTATATATTTCTTAATCTGTTTTTTCTTTCTTGTTACAATATTTTCCCACCAATATCTTTATAAAAGAAAAAAAGCGTTTGGACTTAACCTAGCTAACATTATCTTAGGCACTTACTATCTTCACAATCATATATATATATATATATATATATATATATATATTTATGACGCGGGCATCCCTGAGGTCTATCAAGCTTTCACTCAATAAGACTACTTTTCAAACATGCACCTGAAAAATTTGAGACAAATTTGGAACGTAAGACATGGCGAGCAAACTTATGTCTTATGCCACTTCACCAACTCTTAGGTGAGCCTTCACAATCAAACATGTGACGTTAATGATGATAAACTCTTGCCTTTTCAACACTGGCTTAATTTCTTCCAAGGCTTGAACTCACATGAGGTCCCTTTGTGGGGCCTACATATGAAAACTCGCACACGAATCAAAATAAATGCCCTCCTCATGTATAACTTTTTGCCAAATTCAATCTAATAGTTGTGTCAGACTTGAGTACAATATATGCTATCAACTTTTTGATAGACCTAAATACTATTACAGAAACAATAGTAAAGAAGAGAGTGTTCATTTTGATCCATTTAACTTTTTCATAATTGACCAGCATTATGAATTATTCTTGTTTTGATAGCCCTAGAGGATATGGACTGTTTTTCCTGCTGTGTAAAATGTAAAGACTCTGATTCACTGTGTGGGTTGAATCTTCCTGCACACCACGGAATTCATGCCCAGTAATATTCCATTGGAAATAGGAGCACATATCCTCACTTAAAAAAAAAAAAAAAAAAAAAAAAAAAAACAAAAAAAAACAAAAAACAAGAGACTTTTAGCTGTGAAACCATCGCTAATTTCGCGAAAAAGTCCGCTAAAAGCGATTTTTTCCGCCATTTAAGTCTCAGTTTTTTTTTAGTGTTCCTACCTGTGCAGTGAGCACCAACGAACATAATTAGGACAGATTTGGAATATTAACACATCTTACAATCAGGTTGCTATACAGCAGACTTTTTTTTTTAGTTTTTAATTTAATTTTTAATTTTGGCTGCTATTAGATTTGGACCCCTCTTTACAAGTAAATCATAAATGGACCACCCAAAGACATCACCTGCATATTAATTGTTGCCATACAAAAGTGGTGTCCAGACAATTGCTTTGCTCAAAATGTGTGGGCCGGGCCCACTTCAAATAGTTTCATGTAGAGGGTTTAGGCATGAGGTCAATTTGTGTGTTACACATTCAAATGCAGGTCAATAAATCTTGGACCCATGACTGAGTAGGGTTCGAGCCAGAAAGTAGTGAGGTCAAGTTTTGCTACCCCACACATGCTACATATGATCCTAGAAAGGAGATATGAACAGGGAAAGTAGAAACAGTAACAGCCTCATAAATGCCTTCAATGAACATCGAAAATGTAGCAGTTCCTGGTTCTACGAACCCTTCCCCGACGTTGCTTCCAGTGCATTGAATCCTTGGAGGGATTCCATGTAATCAAGAGCCTCAATTTAGGAGACCCAAACCAACGTTCTACGTACACTTTCCACTACAAGAAAGGTCATTGATGCAAAGCAATAACTTCCAACAGAAGTGTTCTCTTTTTTCGAATACATTGAGAATTCAACAATCCATGAAAAAACTGAATTATATTTCCATGTAGACAATATGAATCAGTAATTCATAGCCATCTTCCAATCTTCAGCATTGGGCCTAATGTGTAGAGCCAGATCGGCATTTTTAATTTATTTATTCAAAAATTTCGACCTCTCTTAATAAACTTCACCTTGTTTGATTAGATAGGTACACATTAATGTTCATATCGTGAATTAAGTACCACTTTGCTCGTGGCACAATTGAAAGGTGCTCATTGTCGCAGCCACAAGGTGATGCGTATATGTTATTTAGAAAATAAAAAAACAGTGAAAGAAAATCAGAACCCATGTAGCCCGAATAAAAACCCAGCAAGTAATTTCAATATGTGTGGAATTGTTTGTCGTAGGTTCGTAGTAGTAATCATAATCATAACCATAACCATAATAAGAAGAGCTAGGATCAAAGTAAAAAAAAAAAAAAAAAAAAAAAGCATGTTCTTCAATTGGATAAATGTACTAATTAGTAACATCCACACTGAGATAAGAGAAATGCAAAACGAAAGGTTTTTGTATAGAGAACCCAAGTTAAGAGCACATTGCAATTAGTCATTAACTTAATTTCTATTTCTTTAAGTATCTGCATGGCCCCCATCAACATCTTCATCAAAGCCTCATCCCAACTTTATTTGGGAACGACTTTCCATGCAATTGGTGCTCTGTATCTTTAGTTGATTGATCATTGAACGCGTCTTCTTGGTAGAGCGACCGAGTCTCGGATCATGGTCACACCGACAGGTGCTAAAGTAATTCTGAATCTCTAACAAAAATAGAGGTACTGATACTAACCAAAATGCCTTTTAGGTGTTGATCAATTTCTGTAACTCAACATCAAATTACTTGCTGGAATGGAACATCACCAAGAAACATCAAACATGAAAAGAAGAGATAATTACAGTGACTACGCTTTGCACAGACGTACATAGAATAATCAACTCAACATCATCATTATCATCATCATCATCATTACCATCATCATATTATCTTCAACATAAGACGTCCTTGAGCAGCTTGTACCTGCGGCCAACAGGCCTGGGCGAAGGCGTGCCTCTCACATGGCCGCTGCTCTCCTCTCTATCATTCGAAGAACCATTCCGTTTGATTTTATCCCCCGAGTACTCAGACCGATTCATGGCTCTCCCACACTTGCCTGTAGATCTTTTTGAAGGGACTACATGCTTCCCGCTTCTCTTCTTGCTCCGGCACCAATCGCAGACAGTGGTCTCCAACGATTCGTTGTAGTAGTTGGTGCAATACCTGGGAATTCAGAAAAATGGGATTGAGATATGATACTAACATAAACGCAATTATATATGGTATGATGATGATGATGATGATAGTTGGAGAGGGAGGGAGACGAAGCATACGAGTGCTGGTAGCGAGAGCGGCAATTGGCGCAATGAAAGAGCTTTTCAGGGAAGCCGATGTCGCCGCACATGCAACAGACGGAAGGGTGATCGACCATGGCAGGAGCTTGAGGCATGAGAGAGTCTGAAGAGGTTAAATGGAAGGAAGGAAGGAAGGAAGGAAGGAAGCAAATGAGAAGGCCAGGAAGGTCGGTCAAGGGGATATAAATATAAATAGAAAGAGAGACAGAGAGAGGAAGAGGTATGGGATGTTCGTGTATGTGGTATTACTTGAATTATCTCTCCGTGTGTGGAAAGTGGGGAAGGAGCTTCCTGTCGTTTTCGGAGACTACAGGCCATGCCGCCATGGGCTTTTCCTTTTTATATACTAATTTTACATTACTAACCTTGCCATTGATCCATTGAAAATTCAAAACATAACTCAAGAAAAATTTGAATCTCACGTGCCTATTTAGTTGCTTTTATACTTGCTGAAATCAAAGATCACAAATAGGACCAAATAGTTGAGATTTAGAGAGGGCTTAGAAAGGGAGAGAAATAAATAGGAGAGAGAGAGAGAGAGAGAGAGAGAGAGAGAGATGAGGTTAAAAAAAGGAGAGACATAAAGAGGAGGTTAGATGGAGAAAAAAGAGAGACACATTCATTCAATGAGTCATTTCAAGATGAGGTAGTTTTTCTTAAATTCAAAATTGAAATGTATTAATTGGGTGTCACTTTCATTTGCTGATGTGGCTGATTGTGGATGGATTTAGATAAAAAAAAAAAAAAAAAAACTAAAACATGTGTCTCAATTGCTCCAACTGTTTTGCACCTTTTAAGAGAAATAATTTGTTGGATAGCCAAAAAAATATTAAAAAGCCCATTTTCTGGCCCACTTAAATGCATTACAATCAAAGGAGGTAAAACACTATAAATGTTTGAACATTGAAACTAGGCCAAGAGAATATAAAATATCTTGTTTAGATAACTAAGGGTATCTCCAACCAAACTCGCCCAAGACCCGAAACTAAACCGTAGGAACACATGCAAACGCTCCTATCCACAATGGAGGCTGATTGATTAGATTCAAATAAAATGAAAAATTCGGATGGACACCAAATTTGGAGAGGCTTGTGTAGAAGGATTGGGTTAATTGAAAGTGTACCTAAGTATTAATACTCAAAAAGGGTACTTAGAATGTGGGTTATTTGGATAATTTCATGGATACAAGTGTGCGCGCACACAATTTTGCTGTGAGATTTCTCTCATAGATTGCGTGAGAAGTAGTTGTTATTGCCTAGCTACATGAGACTCTCTATAACAACTCCAACCCCTTCGTATTCATAGAACCTGCTGTGAAGTAGCATTTACTTTAATTTGACATTAATATGAATTATACTCGCTATCAAATTAAATTTCATGACAAATGTAACTTGGGAAAACTATTATATTTTAAGGTCTCTAAACCGGTGGTTGTGATTATCTAATTGAGATAATTTTTGTCCAAAATCATATCTACAATGAGAACTACCAATCACACTAGCCTCCCAAGATTAGAAGTGATTCCAAGCGATGATGCCCAAATACAACGTGAACATAATATGAATATGCCATTTACATAATGCGTACATAGATTTTACACATAAAAATAAATAAATCAGCACATACAATATGAAATGATAGGCTGACCCATTCTAAAGTACCCTTGCAACAAGCATCCTAGTGATTCGTACATGGGACTTGGATTTTAATCTTTCAAGCAATCGTGTCAAGTAACCCACGCATTTATAATTTGAAAGGATATAAGACAACTGTGTCACACCTATCTTTACTGTTTGTGGGCTTTACTAATGGAGTTGAGATTATTTTGAAGAAAGAATAAAATATAAGTGTCTTATGATGGTATTTTAATTTTTAGTTGTTTATTATGAAATCTTTTTAACTTTTTATATTAATTGTGGAGTTTTTGTCTTTTAGTGGAAAAATGATGTTACTTTTTTACTTTCGTTTTTTTTTTTTTTTAATATGGCGGGAAATTTGAATTAAAGAGCTTTTGATGGGATTGTTTTTTGAGAAATTGATGTTTTACCTTACTTGACTCTGGTAGTAGAGTTGGCAAACAAGCTGATTTCTTGGTTACCTTGGGTTTGACCCAAAATATTCAAATCTAGACCCTCTTTATGACCCAATTGATAATCAAGTCCAAATACAACCAAAAAAATCCAAATACAAAACCTCTTTTATGACCTAATCTATAATCAAATGCAAATAAAAGGCCCCTAACGTCAATATCAATGGAGGATTGACTTTCTTTCTTTTTCAAAACCCTGTACATCATTTTTTTGGGTGAAAAGGAGGTTCCGAATGTGAAACCCAAATATATTAATAAGAATGCTCATAGAGATACTGTCTTATTTTTCTTTCCATTCTTTCCCTTCGATAGAAACTTTTTAGGGAGATTTTCATATAATTATTATATTTTTGACTGCAGATGTTTTTTGTTGAAAGATAAAAAAAAAGGCCTTTCTGTAAACTACCAAAAAGCCACTCTTTCTAGACCCTTTTTGTATTTTAGTTATTTATCCAATATTTTTACTTATATATTTACTTTTTAACTTAAAACTGTTTTTTTTATTTGAAGGATAATTTTCAGATAATACCCTAATAAAATGGGAAATTTGAGAATTTCAAGCATGGTTTGAAATAGTCAGCTTAGTGTTTTTAATGAGGAAAAGTTCGGGGGCAGGGTTTGTGTTTGACATAGCCATGCATTAAATTTTAATTTCATTACAAAATGATTTCTGCCGTTGGATTGATCACATTTAAAATATCAAACTTTATATATTAACACATGATGAATAGAACAGTATGTCAAGAATGGCTGCCCTTTCACCTCTCAAGCAAGCTGGTTTAGATGTCACACCGGATTACGTTTTCTTAATAAGAGAAACTTTGCCTTGTTATTAAAACGTACATGTAAAGTGGGGTGATAAGCTAGCAAGCACCTCTATCAGCCGATGGAATGATGAATCAACCCCATTTAACAAATTGTGCACTTAGACCAAGGATCATCTTGGCCAGGGGCGGACCCAGAAAATTTTCTAGGTTGGGGCTCTAGGGGGCATATGTCAAAAAAAAAAAAAAAAAAAAAAAAATCACTGGGGCTCTATAGAATTATATATATATATATATATATATAGGCTAAGTGGGGGCTTCAGCCCCAGACTCATGTACTTGGGTCCGCCCCTGATCTTGACAATTTGATGAGTGCATGAGAATGCGTCTCCTAACTAAAAAGTCTAGAGCCCTTGCGTGATGGATGGGTGTAACTATTGAGCCCACCTATGATCCATGAGTTAAAATTGAATGTCATCCCCTCCAATAGTATATCATCAAGTTTTGCTTCGATAGGACTTAGTCCCACCATAAGACTAAACACAGGATTAGCAAGATATTATGCAATATTAATAATCGGTATATAATTAATACAGATGATTAATATTGCATAATATTGTGCTAATTATGTTATCAATCATGTGTTCAATCTTACGATGGGCCCAAGTCGTATCGATGTAGAATTTAAGAATATCCTATTCAAAGGGATGACATTCAATTTTAATGGCTTGGATCATCAGTATGACAAAACTAGGAGGGCTTAGGTGGCAATAACCCCAAACCAAACCTTCAAGAAAATGATTTTTTCCAATAGCCCCCAAAGGCATGTATCCTGGTTCCGCCCCTGGTTTCAAACATCCAACTTATAGAAAGCTACGTACAATAACAGATCACTTAGGGGATCCAAACTCTAGCAAAACTTGTACTTTATAAATAAGTGATTGAAATAGAATACTACAAAATCAAAGAAGATGAAGAAGAAATCTCTATTAGGAACAAAATGTTTTAACAAAATTCATCACCCAGCTTACCATATTTGGCTAATTTAAGTACTAAACACAACATGTTGGAATAATCTGCCTTTCACACCTGTTTAAGGTCTCAGACCCCTCTTCTTGGATGGTGTGGACCAAAAATTCTTCACAAGCATAGTGTAAAAATATCATTTGACATTGCGTGTGGTGGGGGACAAAGAACAATCATAAATTCCAAAAGGACGAGGGAGGGAAAGGAAAGTGAGTGGGATGATTTTGTCAAAGTCAAGACGCGTAGACTTTGACGGCTTGACCCCAATCAGGTTATGGTCCAGGAGACACGTCAGCATACACGTTAGCCGACCCGCCGTGTACGATAAGGATTCGCAAATGACGACACGATAGTATCCGGATTCCCCTGTCAGCATCCAACTCAACTCACTTCAAAATTTGAAAAAGTCTACCGACCCCGGGCACGAATCCGGATAGCACGGCTGTCAAAATTTTAAAAAGGATCCAAAAACCCTGTTTAGACCAATTTGGAGAGTCTGAAGGTGCCAAATGAGGGTAGAATTTTTTTTTTATTGAAGGAGATGGGATGTTATCTGACATCTCTACTCGACGTGGCACCACTTGATTGGTCCAAACATGGTAGGTTTTGTTTTAGATTGGATTTAATGGACTTTCGTTTTTTTATTTTGCAACTTTTGAATTTGATATTTTAAGAATGTTTGAAAATCGTAAATGTTGAAGTTTTATAATGCTCTAAACTCTAATATTTTTAAAACTTCTTTTTTTATTATTCATTTATAATATTTTATTTTTGAATTCTATAAATTTATTATTTATAGTTACTAGAATTTCTTATTAGAATTATGTTGATGCGTACATCGTAGGATATTGGACGCACGTATATTTATATGAATTATAATATGAACATACTTTTTATGCCTGTGAAGATGTGATTTACCTTTATGAATCACAATGGATCACCTTTTGCAATCATGAACATGAGGTCGAATGTTAGAAATTATATGGTGGACTCAGCTTTAAAATTTATATATGTTAATTGGAGCCCATCTTTTGAAAATGTAACACTCATCTTTATATGAATTATAATGTGGGGGCCTTTGGAATTCATGGTATTGGGTCCAACTTTAGAAATTGATTTTCTAGAGTTCCACCCAAAAAGTCTACTGAATTAAAATTTTTTTCTAGAATTCATAATTAAAATGCTAGAGGGTGGGGTGGGATTTGAAAATGCCTCCTTTTGAGTATCTTGGAATTCTGAAATTTTAGAATTCTTTAAACTCTTTTAAATAATGGGAGATTCTTGATAGACATTTCAAAAACACTCGTTGACAGACAAAAATCTTTTACAAATTTCAATAAGAAATAGGCCTTTTGACATAAAAGAATAATGCAAATAGATATTTGAAAGCTTTAGACTTGCGTGACAAAATTTCTATAGATGTCTTTAAGACTTTTTTGTCTTTTTCAAAAACAAATAAATGTTAACCTTTTCAAACATACGTAATGTTTGCCTAAATTTCATGATAAGTTTGCCTAAACTACATTTACTTTATAACAAATTTGCATGTACTAATTTTAGAGTAAATTAGCGAAAGGTCCCTTCAAAACAGTCTTGCAAGTTACTTTTTGACAACCAACAAATTTGCCTATATAACATAGGCAATTCTTTTCTTTCAGAAAGTTAAGTCTTGTCATACACCTTCGCCCTCTAGAAAATTTTCTACAAGATAATAATCTCCCAAAATGTAAGCTTTAAAGAAAATCCCTCGCCTCTTGCCCTTAATGAAGGAGTGTACTCATTACACAATGATGGTGATGGCGGTGTAGCGGCAACAACAATGATGGTGATGACGATGTTGTGGTACTGTGATAATGGTAGTGATGGCAATGACGAAGATGACGACAATGATGATGGTGATGGTGGTAATGATGATAATTAGGGGTGGACCCACCATGTGAAGACCTGGGGCGACAACCATAAATCACATTAAATTTAAATGGGGCCCAGGCCCATGCTCCATGTATCACTCAACAATTGTCCCACATCTAACATCAACCGGATGTTTCTACAAAATAAATAAATAAATAAATAATCGCCACATATGTCAAAAAAAGCCCCAGTTAAAAGCAACCCTAGAAAAGAAAAAAAAAACCCGCAGTTGTGATAAAAAGTTACTTCTCCTTTCAACATTTGTAATCACTAGTCTGCAGTCTTCATTGCGAATCAAGCTTCTCTTCATCTGCTGTCTTATGGTTAGGATTTCTTGGTTCGTAGCAAACACTTCCCGCTATAAAGTCTTCAGAATCACCCCTCCTCCAATTCCACATCGAGCCAACTCTGTTGGAACCTCATCCCCATTTGGCCTTCCACATCGAGCCAACTCCGCTGGATTCACCCCTCCTCCAATTCCTATAGTTGTTTGTTATTTCAGTCTTTTTTTTTTCTCTTTTTTATAAAGTATCATTGTGGATTGTTTGTGTGGGTGAGCTTTTTGAAGCTTTAGCATTTTTCTTGTAAAGGACAGTAGATAGCAACAGAATTATAGAAAAAGCTAAGGATGGAGAGAAACTATTAGTAGATAGAATTTAACTACTTATTTCTTCTTCTTTTAGAATGTAACTATTGATTTCTTCTTCTTCTTCTTTTTTGGAATTTTTTCTTAGACCATAATATGATGTCTATCTCAAATAAAATCAATTGTAGAAAGAAGGGGCTTCAAACTCTTTTTCATAAAACACCCTTGTGGATTATATGCATGAGTGATCTCTTTGGAGGTTGGTGCTTTAGTAGTTTTCTTGTAAAGAAAAGTAAATAGCAAAAAAATTATAGAAATTGAGCTTTAACGATGTATTTTGTCTTTTTCCTTTTTCCTTTTTCTCTTTTGCTATTGTATTTTTTTTTTTTTTAAAGTTTAAGTTTAGCCCCACCCAAACAAAAATCATGGGTTCGCCACTGATGATGATGATGTTGGTGACGACTATGATGATGATAGTAGTGGTAGTGATCATAATGATGATGTTAGTGGTGGTAATGATGGTGCTTGACCTTGTTATATTATGAAGAAAAGTATACTCCAATCAAGTTTATTCCTACAATAAAATTGATAATGTGTAAAGCATATTATTTGAGTTTTTTTTTTTTTTTCTAATTGTAAATATGTGTTGTAGATGTGATCAATCTTTTTGTAGAGTGTAGGAATAATTAAAGTAAGATTTTTCTTTTTGATAGGAGTGAAATTGAAAAGTGAGTTTGAGTATGCTATGCTGGCCTGGTACATTTTGCGAAATGCTATACATGTGCGGCCATAAGATATTGCATAGTGCAATTCGAAGTTATGCAGGAATTTGTTTGTCCTCAACCATTGAAGGGCAAATGTGAGGTCTTAGAGGGCTTGGGCTCTTAAGCCTACGCTACATGCAACACAGTTCAATAGAGAGGACTTTCAAAAAAAAAAGAAAAAAGAAAGTCTGTACAGCCCCACCAATATTCCCGGGACAGGGCTTCAGACTTTTGCTTTTTCTCATGTTTTTGGCACTCTGGTCTTCTTCTGTGACTGTGGGTCGATCGAGAGAGAGACCCTTGTTCACGCTGCTTCCATTCATTGTACGTTAATTCAAGGCGAGAGAGTCAGAGCTCAGAAGGAAAGCTATGAATTCGTAAATGAAAAAAGAGTCTTGAGTTAGAACGTACACAAGCATGTAAATTCATTCCTCTCCCATTTTTCCTCATCCCAACTTGTTTGGTTCTCAGTTCACACACACACACGCAATGGGAGGAGAGAGAGAGAGTAGATAACAATGATAAGGTTTGGCTTCGATGGGAAACTCATTCCTGCTATTCCGTATCAACCTAAACCTTTCCTTCTTACTATTACACTTACACGTTTGAAAATGTGATAATCGTCAACTTACAAGTGATGACATTTGAATAGAATGGTTGTATTGTGAGATCAGTCATTCCTCTCATCCTTCCATGTGGTGTGGGTGTGGCCCCCAACAACAAGCGTGTACGCTTCAAACTTGACGAATCAAAGACTCTACTATATGCAATGAGATGTCAATATCTATCTATCTATATATATATATATATATATATATATCGTTATAGACTCCATTTTGATTTGACCTTTAAAATAAAAGGTTTCGGCGATTTAAGAATTTCGGCGAAATTCTTTAAAATTATATTTAAAAAATATGTATCTAGAAAAATAAAATAATAAATATAGATTTAATTCATTCTATTAAAAACTTTTTGGAATTACATTTTGAGGAAAAATAAGAAATACAAAGTATATGTTTGTATAAAAATAAAAAATAAAAACATAATTAATTACGTAAAATATCATTTCGGCCGAAATTAAAAAAAAAAATTATGTGAAATTTTATTTCGATCACTTAACCGAAACAAGAAATTTATATCATTTCGATCAAAATGGTACGAAATTATTAACTGGTACGAAATTAGTAACTATTCACATTGTGAAATTCTCTACCATAGTGCGATACATGCGTCGAGTCGGCTTTCAGTTGATTTTGAATAGGGTCAGCTATCCAAAACCTGAGTCTATTTTCAAAAGGAACTAAATTTAGAAAGTGCGTGTACTTCGTATGAAGCATAAATATGATATTATACAACATAGGCACATGCATTTGTACGTAGATAACTCGAACATCCAGGTTGAGTTTTTATGCAGCCCAAGAGGAAGCCATCATGTAGGCACAACCAAAGTAAGGCCCAACAGGTCCAAGTTCATACTCTGATATATATATCATCAAAATTTGTTTGTCCGTTGACTTCCCCCTTCTGTCTAGGAAATACTCAAACAATGATCAAATGGATACCAGTGCTATAGGGATTGGTCTGAAATTGTTTAGGTAGTGGGGAGCTGCTTCACCAGTCACCACCAAGCTATAAGCAGATTGGCTTTTAGGTCTCCTTTGTTTGCATTGAATTAAATTTCTATGGATTCATGGTAAAATGAATTCCACAATAGTATTGATCGGGTGAAGGATATAAGGCTGCCGGGCCCAATTTGATTTTTTTTTCCCAAGGATATGACTAGGCATTCATTTTCCAATCTCTCCAGAATTCATTTCTATTAATGGGGTGATTATTCCATGAAAGAAACATACCCTTAGATTTTTTTTTTAATTTTTTCTTAAAGTTAATTTTTGTTAGGTTGTATGGCTCAATAGAAGCTAATAAATCTGGTAAACCGGGTCCCTACATTGCCCAAGTTGTACTCTGATTAGAAGTAGGTCTATTATAGTAGGTCTACTGTGATTAGAGGTTGGTTTTAAATGTAACAGGGTTTGGGGCTAATATTATAAACAGAAATTAAGGGTCTCTAGGATGTACAACCTCTTATGATTGCATAGTGATTTCTCCCGTCTTCCTGTGGACGTAGGCCAAAAGCCGAACCACGTAAATCTCTGTGTTCTTTTATGCGTGATTGATCTCTTCTCATAAGCCGTAGATCACAACAATAATTGTATTGAAAGAAAGAGAAAACATGGGCGGGGAGCCGCCCTCAAAAGGAGAAACCCGAAACTAAAAGATTACATGGGCTGGGAGCCCACCGAAAAGGAAAAACCTGAAACCATACATGCTCTGAAGAGCCAAAAGAATCAACTACAACTAATCCCATCAAAGGTTAATTGAAGAGGTGTCACCCAAAAAAAAAAAAAGGAGGGGAGAGCATCGTTAGTTGTGGCCTCCGTATGTCCCTCGACAAGCATCGAATAGAATTTGAGAGGTGGCTAGACATGCGTCTTTTGGCCCAGGACATGAGTCACTCTGATTTGTTGTTGAAAGTGGCTTCATTTTTGCAATACCATATTGTTTTAAAGAGGAATCCACATTAAGAGGAGTTGGAATAGTGATGTTGGTAGCCGAGCCGACTGCAAGTGTTGTTTGATCATTGGAGGGAGGGTGATTTGGGATCAACCATCGTCCACCATCAATCAACAATGAAACGGTATCATTTGCTGGTGGGAACATGAACTGCGGAAACAAAACAAAGAAGCTATCGGCTTGTCATCCAGCCAACAGTCATGCCAGAGGTTGATAGTAGCCCATTCTCCCACAGCCCATCGAGTTCCAAGGCGAAGGAAAGCGGCGAGAGATCTTATTTTCCTCCAAATACATGAACAAGCATTCAATCCCAAATGAAGGATTTTCTAAAATATCAAACTTTGAACCAATTGGCCCAAATGGAAGCAGCAGTCATTCCCGTCCACCCAAATTTCATCATGCAAGCATCCAAGCCACCTTCGGACTTTGGGAGACAGATGTGTTCCCAACAAACCAAGTTTTGTTTAGTCTTCAAGAGTGCTAATGACCATAAAAAGTTCCTTAGAATCCTCTCGATTTATAAGCACACTTTCTTAGGTAGGGAGAGTGGAAAGCGAAATGTGAAGACACATACTTGCTAAGACATGCTTGACAAGAGTCAATCTCCTCGCAAACGAGAGGGCATTGGCTTTCCAACTTGATAGCTTGTTTCTACTAACATCCAGTAATTTTACAAAGTGATAGGGTTTGGGGCTTCCAAAGAAAAGAGGAGCACCAAGTAAGAAGAGGGAGAATTGGTAACCGCCTGACTGGGATGTCAAGCCAAAGATAAAATGGATTTTTTTTTGCCCCAATGATTACATTTACCAATAAAGAGGTGGCTCTTAGATAGGTTAAAGGCTTTGCTCGCGGCTAACTCATACTTGGCTAGAAGTTCCTTGATACTCTTGGAAGAGGCCCTAAGAAGGAGCATGAGGTTATCAGCATATAGAAGGCAGGGGGACAAGGGAGACATGCCTAATTAAATTCCTTGATTGAAGATCCTGTGCATTAAAGTTCAAGATTTCCTCCGCAAGGAAGAGGAGATATGGAGACAAGGGGTCTCCTTGACGCAGCACACATGAAGAAGGGAAGAAGCCACAAAGACTTCTATTAAGGAGAATGGAGCCACTCCTTGTGGTTGTAATAAGCTCTTTGATCATGTTAATCCACTCTTTGGAAAAATTGAAATATTCCAACGCTTTGAGAAGAAAAGGCCATTGAAATTTATCGAAAGTTTTGGTGATGTCCAATTGCAAGCAGGTATCTTTAATTGTAGCATTGAGCTTTTGAAATAGCTCATGAGCCAAAGCCGAATGGTGGTGATTTGATCTTCCCTTGACAAAGGCAGCTTGATTTTAGGAGATAAGGGAAGGGATGATGGTAGAAAGTCTTAAGAGCAAGGATTTCGATAATTAATTAATGCCGTTGGTAAATGTCAAACACCTTCGTCATACTGATTAAGATTTTCTTAGATTTGATCTCCTTTTTTGTTTTATCGGTAAAATATCATTTTTTTTTTCTTGTGAGAAGGATTGTATATTGAAGATCAATTTCTCCATGCCTTAGGCAAGTTTGGTGGAGAAAATGATAAGCAAGAATTCCCACCGGTGAAGAGAAATCTAGAGATGGGGTTCACAAAGGAAACTACAAATTAAATCAAAGAGTGGAAATGAATGAAAAATTAGAGAATTGGGTTGATAAAGAAAAATTAGAGACTTAGGTTGATAAAGAAAATAGGATGCAATGGAAAATTCTAATAATAAGGATATCAAAATATTTGTTATCTTTTAAGAAATACATCTTCATTAGTAAATAAGTAATTAAATAGAAAAAAAAAAAATGAAAGGGTCTTCACCCTACAGATACGACTTAAAAGCAAGCCTAACATTAGATTAGAGTTTAGACTGCGTCACCACAACTTTAATAAAAACAATAATAGGGAGATTTTCAAAAAGGAATACCTTTTGGCATATCCTCAAAAAAGTTTTATGAAGATTTGAATATTTCAAAAGAGTATAAAAGTTGTCCATATTTCTTTCAATCAAGTTCCCTTCATTAATTTTTTTTTTTAAATGTCAAAAGCACCCATCTCATTTTTTAAATTTCCCCCTTCATAAATCATTTAAGAGAGAAATGATCAAGTCCAACCCAAATAACCTAGTAGTGCCCACTTTAGCTACGTTTATGCATATATGGTTTTCCAAATGACTAAAAAACTATCTTAATTAAATGGCTATTACCGTCCAAATCAAGTTGAAATTCCAGCCCCACTGCACATACATGGTATATAAGGGTACTTCCGTCATTTAATTTTTTTTAAATGAGGACTTTATTTACAAAAATATGAAAAACTTTAATACTTTAAGAAAATATATTTAAATCCTCACGTACTTTAAGAAAATATAAGCGTACCCAGTGGCCGCTCATGCAAAGGAGGATGCTTAAAATCAAAGTGATTGAACTTGTTTATTTATAACAGTAAATCTTATTGCTAAAAAAAGCAATTGACTGAAACAGCTCTGATTAGCTCAAAGACAAACAACCAAGCAATTAAAAGAAAAACAGCTAAACAGCGAAGACAGAACAATCAATCGAACTTGACTGACGCGACAGTTATCAGCAAATGGCATGGATCATTAGATCACAGCAATTTCTTTTCCAACAGTTCATCAACATGTGAGCCTTTTAGCTGAACCAACACTATCAAGAAACACCATATGAGAGAATAAGAGCTGCTCAAATAAAGGTTGTCAATCTTTATAGTTTGCCGGAAAATAGGATTCAGTACACAATTTATACATGACATAAAAATGATGACTAATCAAAAACTCAGGAGAGTGACCTCGTATGATGGTAGAGAGCAAGGGAAAAAAAAGCTCGGCAGCATCGATTGATTATCTTTTTTCTAGGGGTGTGAGGACATCTTATCCTCTTATGTATAATCGAAGTGAGCATATGCTATATCATAGGTGAAACTAAATCCATAATAATGGAAAGGGATTATGGAAAATTCAATGTACAGGCAACAACATAGATGAAACTAAATTATCAAACTGAAATCCCAAAATTAGTGATTTTTGAGACCTCTTTGGTGAGAACAACTTTTTCCTTCTTGGCATCAGAAGCAAGGGAAGAAACCTGCAAAACATATAACGTGAAGTAACATCCTTTCACTATCCCAGCAAGAAAACTATATGATAAAAAGGTATGCAAATTTAACTGGCAAACACATCATGCCAGATGAAACATTATACAATGAATGCAACAACTTGCGAGAAAAATGGCATTTAAAATGAAACAAAATAATATTTTTCAACCAGCACGCTATTCTCCACTTGATATAGTAATATATGAAAGTAATGTCAAAATTCTGCAATCAGCAAGTTTAATCCCTATACAACTTTTTAGACAATGCCAGCTTCTTGAAAAGAAAAAAAAAGTACAAATGCATAAGATCCGTCTGCCTTCTTATCAATTTTCACTATTTAGATCTAAACCAATCCAAATCCCTAGCAAAAACAGGCATTTCTCAAGGTGATGGACAGCATATGCCTTTTGGGTTTTTTTATTTTTTGTTCCGGGAATTCAAAGAATTCCTATCGGGCAGAAATCTAAATTCTCAGAATTGTGTGCCCAACAGGTTTCCTAAATCCTCAATTACATCCTAGCAACTAGAATGCTAGAATTTGAGGAATTTGAAAAGCCAAAAAAGACAATTTAAAAGACTGTTTTTTTTTTTTTCTCCAATTCTAGCAATCAAATAGAAATTCCAAATTATCTATTGATAGGAACTGAAATTGCAGTAAGAAATTCCCAACACATGGAATTACTATCAGAAATTCCTCTGAATCAACATCCCCCTTGGTGTGTATCAACTATCAAGGCACTAGGCATGTACTTTTTGGATGCACCTCAAGGCACAGCACTCAAGGTTTTAGGTATTGGTATCAGATGATCAGATCCATAATGGTTTTTCGACAAACCAACGCCCATCTATATCAGCCCCACATCAGCTTGATTTTAAAAATGACTCAAAAACAAAAAGACATATCTGAATATCACAAATAATGGAAAACCCAAAAAAAAAAAAAAAAAAAATTCTAGAGATTTTCTGCTTGATTTTGTGTGTGTACCAATCCTTTCACTCCTATAAGATGTTTTAAACCAAATGTAGATCCCGTGTAATTTTCAAGACTTTGGAATGCATTTGGAAGGATGGGAAATAAAGGAAACTAGTATAAATTACCCCGAAAAAGCAATACCCAGCCCTCCCCAGTAGGGCATTCTGGTTCGGGCAATGAGAGTTACAGCCGGCAACAATGACCCCACCATTGAAGGCTTCCTCAAGTCTACCTTCATATGATCTCATTTCATAAATAATTGAGGTTTCACTAATCTAGCATTCTTTCCAAGATCCTCAAAGCCCATACCCAGGTATATTTTGCTGACAAATATGGCAGTTTCAACAAGCAGATTGGAAATTGGATAAGCAAAGCACAGAATGTGGTCCCATAAATGACATTGCGTGTTGTGTTTTTTCTTGAATTGGTGGTGTTTAGAGTGTGAGTTTGCAGGAGAATAGATATTGCCATCTGTGTGTTATCTTGAATACTAGTAGAGTGTCAAAACACTAATGCTGAGACATTGCAAGATTTCAAAATCCAAACTGCTTGACAAGTGGAGTTCTGTAGTGTGCTAATTTTTATTTTGTCTTCAGCTCTACCTATTTAATTTTTATTCTAGGTGCTTTTCAGAGGGCCTGTGTTTCGAATAATTTAATTCTATATAACAATTGGTTTTTCCATATGCATTTGCATTGGTTACTGCAAAATATATCGCAAATTAAATTGCTCAGCTTGGAAAGTTGGAGGTGTCGAAAGCTGCTGCCGTAATCATCATATCCACAATACCTATCAGCGTATCAGCTAATAATCATGCAATTCATGCATCATACTTGTCCACATATTTTCCAGCCGAAACACTGATGCGTTGACCAATACGGATCATACCGGCCCATTATGGCAACACCACAATGTGCCTTGAGATGCAAAGCATATGCCGTTTTGGTACACTCTGAAGCAAATGGCTCTTTTTTTTTTTTTTTTTTTTTCAAAACAATGGTACCAAAAAAAAATACTGGGATATGATATAAATTGGTGGAGGCACCCAGTAAAATCGTTTTAAGAATTAAGACCCCATAATGATATTGCACCATTCAAATAGCCTAACTGACCTGTGCACGAAAACGAGATGCCTCTCTGCTGGGAAGTTCTCCAAGAATATCTTTCAAGCCTAATGAAACACACGTAAATTCTTTTGGAGTTGAGGCAACATCTCAAAAAACTAAATCATTATTTATTCATGCTAATTCAATCTTTAAAAAAGTCATTGTCAGGAAGGATGTATGCATACCCCTTGCTTGTCTTTCAATCTTGTAGGCTGAACGAATAACACCTTGAATCTGACGTCCTGCTTGTCTGAAAAGAAAAATAAAAAATAAAAAAAACATGTGTCAACAAAATGAATAAAAACCAACCTGGTGCATAGAAAAGTAGCAGTCTCGTGCTTTCAACCATAAAGTACCTAAGTTTTGTCCTTCCACGCCCCATTTCCTCTTCAGCTCGCAAAGTACTTTCCTGAAATAATAAAAAAAAAATACAAAAGCTGGTAAGATTAACATCAACAATAACCAGAGTGGGATAAATAAATATTTTACCAAAACAAAACATAAAGGAAACCATGTGCAAACAGACCCTCATGTTACTAGAACAAAGAATTAAAGACACTATTATGAGACTAAGGAGAATCAAGATTTAAAAAAGGATCCACACTATAAAAAATCAAAGTAGAATAGGCCCCTCAATAGAGAAGTTTCTACAAAAACTGATCAAAATATTAATCCACTACCACGTTAAAACTAGGTTCCCTACAACTTAACTATCAATTCACAAGAAGTTGCAAGTTTAAGTGGGAAGTTCGTGCAATGATGCAAAGTGCTTAGGCATTGTCTACAACCACTTGTTGAAGGACTCTACGCCTCAAGAAACGGGAGGTCTTGTGTTCGACACCTCCCTTCGTTGGAGATCTCCCACAGTTTTACCCGGTGCATGTGGATAAGAGGGTTTGTATGTGCCCCTAGGGATTAGTTCTTGGCTGTCCAGAATCGAGTGTCCCTCGGACTCAAGGCCAAAGGCTCCTAGGCTGGGGCTGGGTGGGAGATACCCTGGGTTATCATTTTTATTTTATTTTTCTGTCTACAACCAGTATTGCTATTTATTTAGCCTTCACAAACCAACTTTCTGATGCCGGCGCCATTATGCTATAATACAGAAGATTACATTCTGAGAGAACCATGGAAGATATGCGCATATTACTTTCTGAAAGAACATCAGATGCCCCATCAGTATTCACTAGTTAAACAATATATATAGAAGATTACTTACCGAAATGACTTGGAAAGAACTTCAGATGATATCTTACATAGGCAGATGCAAGAAAAGAAATCAAGAGTACCAAATGAAGAGAATGATAGGAAACATAAAAAAAGAACTTGTGCATAAACAGTGTGAAATCAAAATTATCATATCTGATGCATGCAGACCACAACAAGTCAACCAAAGGAGACAGACCCAGCCAGTCCAGCCGAGCCAAGTCCGGCCTGCATGGCCAGTTGTGACAAGCACAAGTTGTTGTAGCCCAGCTGACTCAAACTAGGACTCCACAGCCCAAGGCGAACAAAACCAAGCAAGATTCCAGATGGTCCAGCCAAAGTCCCACAGGCCCAGATGACCGCAGCGAAAGTCTGAGTACAGATCTCATCTTTCTCAAATTAGTTGTTTGATTTTCTTTAAGTTCTATTGTAGTTAGAAGATTATAGGAGAAAATATAAGGAGTCTAAATTGAGTTATACCAAGAGAAGGAGGGATTTGAGTAGGGTTGTCAATGAGGACTCAGTTGGGCTTGTCTCAACTCAGCTCATTAATGTACATAAAAATAGGAAAATTTTCTCTCTGTGAAGATAGCACCGATCCGAATGGCCCCAAAGCGCAGGAGCGCAAAAGAAAACTATCCCATAAACATATGTATGAGGAACAAGCTGATCTCAAGCCCAAGCTCAAGCATTGCTCATCTATAATCAAACTCAATCTTGAGCTCAAATCAAGCTTAAGCCGTGTATCAGGCAGTTGAGCTCAAGCTCAGCTTGCTCAGCTTATTTATACCCCCTAGATTTGAGTCTTCCAATTAAACTACAAGAGCATGGAAAAAAGGTCAATCGATAATCTGTATATACCATTCCAGTTTACAGAATTTCAATAACAATCTGTGAGTTTTCACGTTCAGATTATTTTATTTGAACCTTTCAGAAAAAGTATTTTATCTGAACTGAAGCTCCCTCTTCTGGTTTACTAGGGATTAATGACTGTCCCAATATCCAGCATCTGCTTCTTCTTTCAAGTCTTGCAATTTAGACAAATTGTAGTCCTGCACTTCTACTTTAGACATGATTCTTAGTCCCAGGTTCTTCAGTTTCAAGAAGATCCATTTCATACCAGGTTGTTGCTCCCATATTGCACTCTACAGTTCAGTTATGCAGACCAGTTCCAGGCTGATTGCAGATTTTGAGAAGTTTGAAAGAAGGGATCCAGAAATGGGAGTTACCAGATAAAACAGTATTGCCCCAGTTGACTGTTCTATTAGATAATTTGAGAACTATTTCTTACCTAGCTACTATGACCAGGCTAAACAACTCTGCCAATTGTAGAATCACCAAATCTGTGCTGATTTAGGATTGTTTTGGGTTAGCACTCCCCTGTCCAGGTGGAAGCATATTTGGATTCATTATATTGTGAGTTTTTTTTTTTTGAATGGTCTGTAGTGTGAGGTTTGTCCTAAGAGGGTTCTTTAAAGGCTACTTTCATCAATATCCTACTCATATTTCTACGCTTATAGCTGATAAGGGGCAAAAAGATTAGAACAAAACTCAGAATGATCTGAAGATCCACACTGAAAAGTCCAAGAATTCCTTTTACACAGCAAAAACTTTAAATGTAAAATTAAAGAATCAAAAAATTGCATTGCTGGAGTAAGTCAGATAAGCATATCAGAATATGAAGATTTGAAAAAAAAAAAAAAAAAATCATTTTGGAAGGTATTCTAATCATCTGATAAAAGTAAAATAAATATGCAGAAGCAGAAATACTACATAAAATGGAACAAAAATAAACACAGCCTGGAGAGAAATACCTCCAGCACTTTGCTTTCAAACTTCACATTGTCAATTGCTTTCCGCAACTCCTTCACTCTAGCATCAGCTTTTGAAATCAGGGACTATTTGGAAAAGAGGAAAAAAAAAAAGAACAAGCAAACAATTTCAGTTGAACACATATATAAATGTGGAATGAAAAAAGAAACCGCCAGAAAGTAGAGTTATCGTACTGAACCAGGCTAGATAGGGATAAGTCCACCTACAGTGGCAAAACTGAGCATGGATTCCCCATCAGTAAATGGAGTTAATCATGTGTCCTACTAATGCAGGAGTGTATGGCCTAGATCCAATTGATATGCAATGATCAAACCTTCTATTATATGGATCAATTTGATCTTGATCCATTACAAGGATTTTTAGTCCATCCTAATCGGAGCTCAATCAAGGAAAAAACACCTCAAATTTAATTTTGGATTGTCAAGATGGATTGATAATGGGTATCAAATTTGAAAGTGATGTTTGAATTTAATGAAGATCCAAATCAGTTCTTAAATAGGTCAAATTGTCCATCTAATTAAGCCCAAAGGGGTCCAAAAGAGTGAAATAGCAACTTGAAAGCGAACTGCACATAGTCGGAATTGGCCCAATTGAACCTGGCCCAACCCAACTGCAACCATGCCAAAACTGGTCACCCAGGTCTGATTATCCATGTCAAGCAGGTGGCTGGTCCCACAGCTGCATAAGATGGGGGGAGAGCCCCTAAAGGTAAAACGTTCAAAAAGATGTGCGCTAGAAATCCTCTTCAATATTTCAAATATTTTGAGCAGCTTCAACCTACTTTTTTGCCTATAAGAAATCTTATAAAAAGGGATAACTGACTGGTCTTAACAAATATCGCATGAACCCACTACTTTGAAAGAAAATTTAAGTTGCCAAAGGACTCTTATTTGAGACGGTTTCAAGATTGCATTGCTTCCTATATTTTAGCATCTTAAGGATTCTTAAGAGCTGGAGAGATATCGTACTAGATATTCACGTGCAGCCCATAGTTTCTAAAAGAGACGATCATCCAAGACTATTTCCAATTCCAAATTCTTTGCTTTCCTTCTTTTCTTTGTTATTATATGAGCTGTTCTTTCTTACTCTAATGTAACTAGGAATATTAAGATTAGGATTCTGTTATTAGTTGGATGGCTGTGATTAGATCTTGGGTTTAAATTTTTTAAGTCTCTATATATGCAATTTTTTTAATCTGTAACATTAACTTATGTTAAGATAAAGAAAGTACAACCAAATATATATTAAAAAAAAAAAAAACTACATAAAAGAACCGGTACATATGCAATTGTAGTGGAACGTCCAAGAGAGGCTTGTTATGATATTTTTTTTCTCTTCAATAAAATCACTTTTCTTGCAATTTTCTATCCCTTATCATTGGTTTGAGTTATTTTCCAATGGACTGTAGATACATGGTTGATTTTTCAATCAAGGCAAGTGAAATCTACTATTTCTCCTTGATGTTTGATAGACTATTAGATTGAAGATCGGGGTTCATTGGGTTTATTGTGATTAGGATTTGGCTTCCTTGATTGTGTTACTTACACATGATCAATCAATGTTAGGCTCCACTTGGATGAGAGTCAATGCCAACACTCATTAGGCGCTAAGGTGATTTGAGTGTTGGTTCATGTATGGTGGAACCAATATGGATTTTGTAAAAAGTGGAGTAAAGAAGAGCTAAAAAACATTATTTAAAAAAAAAAAAAAAGCAGAGCTAAAAAAACTTTTCACATGCACATATAGGACAATGGTCCTCTGTACACCAGTCACACAAAAATTACGAGTGAACATGGCTGTGGAGCCGCATGGATGCATGACTGTCATTTATTTTGGGAGGGGGTGGGGTTTGTGTAGGGTTGGAAAGATTTTCACACTTAGGCTGTGCCAAAAATCAGCTCCAGGACATCATCCTACCCACTTGATCTTTCTATCTGAAAGTTTAATGGTTTTCAATGAATCGATTGAGTTTTAAATCTATAGTAAATGACATTTGGATGAGTATCAAATGGGGGGTGAGTGCCAACTCTGGGGCGGGGGCCGGGGTGGGGGGGGGGGGGGGGGGGGGGGGTTGTTTTTGGGTTTGGATTTTGTACAAAGACTGATGGTGCACGCATCTCTTGTAGGGTCAACCTGGATGCATGACAATCGTAGGGATGATAGAATTGGAAAGGTCTCATAGTAGACTAGGGTGGGCAAAAATGTAGCGAGGACCAAGCTGCCTGAGCTATATCAGTTGGTAACAAAGCCTCAAGTGTTCTGCATGATCTTCCCTTCGTTTCAATGTAAGAATGATACTTTTGAAGTGTGGAAGACCAAGAATTCATGGGGATAATGAACAAAGTGACGGCCTAAGAGATCCACAAAAATCCTATTACTGAAAGGATTGAAAGGCAAATACATTACTTGACCGGGAAACTTGGAAGTGATCACGGGGAAAGAACCTTTGTTCCACAATGATACTTATTAGTAAACGAATAGAGATGGTTTTTAGCCCTTCCATTGGCATGCTCCATGGAGTGATCCATGAAAATCACTAGCCCAAATCTTTTGAAAAGTCACGTGTCTTATGTCAACTCCCCTGATTGTGGAGCCAGGTCAATTCAGCCGAGTAATGGCATTGACAAGCTATGGTGTTGCACCTATTATTGTAAACTCACTCAACTTTTCAATGTCACATCCTTTTAAACATTGTGTAAGAAGGTTCTCATAGCCTGAGAAGCAATAAAGGAAGCCATTTATCAGCATCTGTACTATAAGTTGAAGATGCAAGTACTAGCTTTCAGGACTGCCTCTTTGCTGCTGCATCACTCTTCACTTAGAATTTAGAAACAATGTAAACAAAATAATAATAATAAACATCTACAGATAATCAACACTGAAAAAACAAAATATCGTGTACAGTGTACAGATTATCAACATATGTATCCCAAATTGAAGTCACAAACAATTTTTTTCAGACCTACCTCTTCATTCAGAAATATTCGTTGTGTACTAAGAAATAAGGAACGCCTTGGCTCTACAAGAAAAAAACAGATGGAGGTCACCACATAGAATGCAAAGTGACAGAACAACATGAAAGAAATTTGAAAATGAAAGAAAATGGAGAGGATTATAAACATTGTGGCCCACGTCGTATCAACGTAGGCCCTATAGAACAAAACCCCCACCACGTTTCAAAAAAAGAAACAGCTTTTCTCCCTTTTTTTTCTTTTCTTTTTCGAATGAATTGTGACTAGAATTGCTCAAATCAAAGTGAGCCACTATTGGATCAAATGTATCTTTCTTCACTCAGTGGTTCTCATTGCACCAGGAGTGAGGAAGATCACTTTAATCAAATGATGAATAGAATATAAGTCTGATCTATATTCAGGCCATTCATAATTCATGGGGGTTAGTTATGATAAACGGTCAACCTCAATGAGAAGAGAGAATCTCAATGCCAATCTTGCTCACATTGACCATAACTTGTAGTAATTTAGCTTGCATAGAATTGTTTCTCATAAACAATTGGTTTCATCTTTAAAGATCGGACCTTCAATATAAAATATAAAATAAAAACTTAATGAGTAACATTATAAGAAAATTTACCGGGATCACATTTTGCAGTTCAATGGTTGAGGGTCAAGACGCACAATGATCCTGACTTGTTATGCAAGATGGGATGACATTTCCATTTAATGTGACTCGTCAACATGACTCTTGCACAACAAATCTACCAGAAAGTAAGAACCTATCCATCCGGACTTTGGCTTTCCTTTCTATTGAATCCATCTTTCCTTCTTTAAAGTCTATAGTCTGGACCCAGTGAGGGGTTAGTACTCTCTCTCTCTCTCTCTCTCTCTCTCTCTCTCTCTCATATATTAAACGATCCACAGTACAGCACTGTCATATGATTGGATCATGAAACAGTCAACCCCACATATACAAATTTGAATCCCCATTAAAATGCATTCGAAAGAGCTCGGGTCATGAATTATGGAAAGATGATCTATGATCCAATATGATATAGATATCTCCTTCTTTTATTGGTAATACAGATTTATACTTATTTCCAGTTTTTTTATTATCACCCATAAAACTAGAGATCAATCATTATTAAGATCCAGTGCAAACCAACCCATGATCTGGATTGCTTCAGTCCAGCTCATGGATCCTATGTGGTGGAGCATTCTACCTAGCCAAAAGCAAGACGTGTTACTATAGCATTCCTACTATCAAGGGTACTTTTAAATTTATTAGTTAAATATACAGTTCTGAGTTAAACACACATTGATGCATAAATAACCCAAGGAACCATCTCTACCTCCCCCGCCCCTCTACCTCCCTCTGAAATCAAAGGGTGCTTTTGGAATCCATAACCATCCAACCAACGTGTCAAATATATTGTTTTCTTGTTTTTAATAGTGTCACATAAATTGTTGTTAAACAGTTAAAGTAAGACATGAAAACCAAACAAGCTCTGGTCATGTGGACTCAATACAGGTCAAAAGAAGAAATGGGATTTCTAAGCAGCCAACTTTAGCTAAATTTTGGTCAACTTTACCAGAATTACTTCACATTTCTTAAGATCCAATTGTCTTTCCACAATATAAGCAGCACAGTGTATTGAAACATTTATTGTAGCAAAAATTAAGAAATGGCTACATTTTAAAAGAATATATGGCCACACGAAGATAGCATGGTCCCAGGATGTCTGGACCAGAGGTCCTTGGAATGTTTGCATTTTTTGCGTGCAGGGCTATGTTAATGTTTAGATTTGGGAGAGTTAAAGCATCTACATAAGCAATAAAAAAAAAAAAAAAAACAACCAATTGGAAGTCCTTAATGCCTGTACTATTTATGCTAGATTTACTAGACCTCTGAATGCATATCATAATTCATGCGTAGATGGACATATATTGACAGTATCCTCTGTGAATAAATGACAAATTACGAATTCGTTTTTCTTAATTCTAAATACAAACTATATATAGTGGAGCAACCTTCCAGGACATCACATTGATGCCGAGAGTTTAATCCAAATTTCAACGTCCACGTCTATGGGAACTCTAGTCTATGCCAATTTATTACATTCCATAACCCCCCTACATAGTAGTATAGTATCAATAGCCTCCTCACTAACCATTTCTCCATTCACTCACATCTGCCATAAAGCAATCAAGAGACAATAAACACTTTTTCCTCCAACTAAAACCATGACAGGAAATCCTATAAAGCCACATCGATGCCACTGAAAACATAATTCCCATTATTTGCACTTAAACAAGTGCAGCTCCCATAGTCCTCTATTTCAATCCAAAGAAAAACTCTTTCATCAAGTCATTCTGAGTGTTCTCACTGCACCTTCTCTCTCTTTTTCTCTCACACACACAAAACAAATCTCATTGGTTCCAATGGAACTCCGTCACAGACTATTCAATATCTTCTTCATCTAATTTAAATATCCAAAAACCGGTCCATGCTATTTTTGAAGTCCTCATTCAATGCCATTAGTTCCCAAATCCACATGTAAAACTGGAATTCCGTAAAGTTACGACACGCAAAAAGCATCAAACAAGAAGAACAATTAAGCAACAATTACAAATACCACAATCAAAAGAAGAATTATAATAAATTTCAATTTGTGTGAAGAAGATTACTCTTGAAGATGACAATTCCCAATCCAGCAGCAATTCCACAGGAAATCAGTGGATGTGAGGCTGCCAAGAACACGCCCTCTGCAAAAAGAGGGCAAATTAGCAATCATGATTATCAAAATAAGAAAGAACAATCACCAGAGAATTGCATTTGAAATTGCGATGGGTATAAATCCAACAAACCTTTAATCTTTCCAAAAAAGAGATTCTCGTAAGCTCCAAACTGGTCCTTGATCGTTTCAAGACTCTCCTACGCAGAGCAATGAGGGTTTTGAGATTCAATGCACATTGGATTTCATGGAAGAACAAAGAACAAAAAAAAAAAAGAAAAAGTATCTTATTTGAATGTGTCTTACTAGGGTTTGATGGAAATGAGCGGAGGAGGTGTCGCGGATTTCGGAGAGGCGGGATCGGGCGGTTCGCATGGCGGAATCGGTGGTATCTAGGATGGTGTTTTGGAGGATTTGAGATTGTTGGAGTGCGTATTCCACCCATGGATTCTCTTGGAGGATTGGGAACTTCTTCTCGAGCGGAAGCGATAGTTCTTCTTTCTCACTCGAATCAGATGAAACTGTCGTCGTCATTGCAGAAGAAGCACAAGATTGATTGAGAATGGAGAATGACTTTGAGAAATCAAAACACCGAAGCCACGAAATCTTATCACCGCGAGCCCTCTTGGTCTTGACTCTTTTTGAGAGTGGTGAATCAGATCCTCTTGGGCCCGCCCTCTCAGGGCTAGAAATCAATGAGATGATACCCAAGTAGGCTTGTGAATTGAGCACGTTAGAATGGGTACCCGGTCCAGTGGAGTCTGACCCATCCCTAACCCTGAAAATACAAGACTTTCAACAAAAAAAAAGCTGAGCCCATGGACAATAGTTTTAAAGCCCAGCCAAAATAGAATTAGGAATGGATAGCATACGCCCAGCCCATCCTGCTCGCCTACAACCTCATTGGACAAAAATATTCAAAATTCAAGAAAAGACACGATGGGGGCTTTATACCCCCATAGAGTGCATTGCGCACATAATGCATTGGCATGCTCTTCAATCCAAAAGTGTTTGATGAATTACTCTATTCATCATCATCATCATATATATATATATATATATATAGGATCTTGTTGGTCGGCTAAAATCTAAGGGGAAGATGAAACACTAAACAGATTATGAGAAACATGATTGGCATTAAATAAATATATCCAAACTGAATTAATACGGGAAAAAGAATTTTTTTTCTAAACTGATTTTTTTAATAGTTTTTCCAAACTGAGGTTTTGAAGGAGAAAAATTCAAATTCTCTTTGAACACAAGGGAAACCACCTCTATCTATCTGTTGATAGGGTAAATACCAGCCTTTTTTACATGTAGGGATTTGAAAAGGTAACATGAAAAAATAGATGTAACAAGAAACAAACCTTGCTATATTTCAGGTTCATAGAAAGATATGCCAACTTATGCATGAGACTTTCCTTTCAATCAGGGGCATTTTATTGTCGTTTTTATATAAAATCATTATTTCAACCTCCATTTGTAGTGAGGGAATAGCTTCATTTCTTTGCTAGATTGGAACCTGAATTCTACATGGTATATATCATTGGCCACATAAATCCTCTAAATTTCGTTTGAGACCCAATTTGTAGATGTCAACCCTTTACTTTTTGTGCCTCGCCCCACCAACCAATAGGTATTAGGTCTGTTTTGAGGCAAATAAATTTTGGCCAATAGGCATCAGACCGCTTAAATATCTTAACTAACAAAAACACCAAATGAATAGTGCTAATTATTATTATATATATAAAGACAGCAGGTAATTCTGCAGGGGAGCGATAAGTGGCGCTCCCTCTTGGGGTTTTGCAAATGACATGTGGCAAACTCTCTTGATAGATAACTCATAATTAAGCCATTTCAAAAACTATCCTTAATTATCTTCATCGTACCTCCATCAAATGTTAAAACTTTACAAGACCAATCGATCCCTATAATCTTTCGTAATCAAATCCTCAGTTTCACTTTATCTTAAAATATCTTGATATCAATCTCTACTTATCTTTATATTTTTTTTCCTTCTGTTTAATCCGGGGCCTTATATTTTGGTTTCAGTATGGGGATGGGCCTATGTATAATTCAGTCAGGTATGGGTGTGCTCATGTAACCTGGACCGAGTCGAGTACAAGTCCCCCATTCATAATCTTGGTTCAGGTCCGGTACGTCACCTGAACCCGTATTTTCATTCCTAAGCATCTACATGATGGCCCTTAGATGGCAGGAAACTTGCAAGCCCATGGCCTTTTTGGCATGTATTATGATATCCTATCAGTATAGATCCTCTTAGTACGGGAATTAGAGAAATCATCTAACATGGCCATGTGCATTTTAATAAGGTTCACTTTAAAAACTAGAACAGAACTTCTAAGAGTAGAAATATCCATTTGGTTTTCGTTTCCGTTCAAGTTTCAATGTAATAGGACTTGGGTTCACCTTCAAATTGATCATATATAAAACGGATCAATAAAATATCCAAAAAAAATAAAAAAATAAAAAAATGAAGGGGAATCACTCCTATTGTTTCTTTCCCTAAATTTTCTCCTCTTATATCCTTTTATTTCTTTATTTAAACAGATGATCCTTGGCCGTAGAGAATGAAATAAACATGATATAAGATGTAAGGTAAATTTCGTTGATATTAACATATTAATATTTTAACTTAATTTTTACTTAACATTACTATTAATATTAAAATTTAAATTTAAATAACATTAGATTTTGTAGTTAAATATACTAATTTATTTTTATGTTATAGTTTTAATATTATTATCTTCGATTTTTAAATACATTAATTTCGGTAATGATTGGTATGTTCTCCGTCATTAATTCGACTTTAATATCTTAACCTAAATTTGTATAGCTTAGTGGTGTTAATGATCCAGACCGGAACCGACCCTTTTATAACCCTAAATAATAATCTCTATTTAGTTACCTTCAATGGGCCCCACGTACATCTACATGGCCTTTATGTTTTCCACAAAAAAAAAAAAAAAAAAAAAAAAAAAAAAAAAAAAAATCTTTTATAGCTTCATGGGTTTTTGAATTTTTTTATATATTTAATGATCTTGATTTACAAGAGATTGAGTCCTTTTTTGTTCTCAAGAAAGAAATGACTCAGCTTCTGTTTTCTATGCCATCGAGGATTTTCACACCTCTATTTTACAAATAGATGGTTACGATCAGATCGTGCTAGATAAAGACCCACCTCTATTCCACACCAACACGTACCTTACATTGTGATTGACATGCATCCAATGGGCCACACAAATGGTTCTTAAACCTTACCACACAAATGGTTAGTATGTTCCAAGCCACATTACATGGGTCTGGCCACTAAGAGATGGGAAACATTAAATGGGTCTAAAACTCATTTTTACTAACCCTGTCCAGACCTCCCCAACTCAATTTGACTCTGGGCCACACAAATGGTATAATTAGTCTGACAGTGATTCCAGCCAAACTCACCTAAGTCACTCAACTCAATCAGCATGAGTTTTAACACTGAGGAGTCAGATGATTAAATGGGCCAATGTTTTTAATCCTTATATAGCATGTGCTCTTTCTATTTGATAATTGATGTGTCCTTTATATAACATGTGCCGTAAGAAGATACTATGTGCATGGCTTTCATTTTCATTTTTATTAAAGTCTTTTTTTTTTTTTTTTGTTGTATCATTTTTCTTTGTTTTTTTGCCCATTTTTAGAACTTTGTCATTAGTCCAACTCATTGGGTTTGATCATGTCTCAAAATAGGAGCTTCACTAAAGGTAGTTTTGTGACTATAGAATTTATTTTTCTTAGGCCATAGTCGTTCAATTATATAGCTTGAATTTTTATATATTGTTTTCATTGGTATCAATTCAGCAGTTCAAACATAGTATTTAATCATTCCTGCATATCAAGATGACCCAATTACAAATAAATTCAAAGGCATAGAATTCAGAAAAGCTATTACTTCTCTTCATGTTTTTACAGGTAAGTTTTCTTTTAATACATTTTGTTACTTGCTATTTTATATTTTTCCTTTGTATTTAGTTACTGCATTATGTAGTAATAGTTATCTTTCTTATAGACAGATCATTTTTTTATTAGGGTCTATTTGGATGCACAAGAAAACACAAAAAAATGATATTTTATAAAATATTATCTTTCGTTTTTTAAAGAAGAAAATCATGTGCGTTTGGTAACTCTAGAAAAAACTTGAAGAAAAGATTCTTTTCTTTCAAAAAGCTCAATATTCTCCTACAGCTCCCCCCTATAGAAAACTTTCTATGAAATAAAATATTTTAAAATGACGATCACAAAGTGGTAGAGTAAAGTAAAGACTTTAGTTCACCAAATTCATCATAATGTGTATGTTTACATATATGGTAAAGTAAAGTAAAAGTAAATCTTACATGATGGTAAAGGTATGGTAAAGTAACGGTGAGATAAAGTACATGGTGAAGTAAAGTGGGAAGGAAGTAGTTTCCTTTTTTTATTTTACTTTGTCACATTTTATCGTAGTTTTATATGGTGAATAAAAAGTGACTTGTTTACAAGTGTGGTAAAGTAAAATAAAGATTGTTGTAATATCATGGTAAAATGTGAGGTAAAGTAAGGTCAGATGAAGTATGTGGTAAAGCAAAGTGAGAGAGAGTTATAAAGTAGTTGTTTTTCCATTGACTTTACTTTGCTATACTTTATCATAATTTTATGTGATAAAAGAAAAATAACTTATTGTAAAAACATTAAAGTTAAATTTCACTTTACCACATTATAATGTAATTTACTTTAATCATAACACATTCCAAATAGCTCAATTTAAAATCTGTAATATTCTTCAAAAATTGCCAAACAGTAATAATATTATACTATTACAATATTGCATTATTGTATTCTATACTATTTTATTCTTGCAATATTTAAATCTATAAATATTTTATTCTGTATACATCCAAACGGGCCCTTAGTTATATGATATATTTGTTGATTAGAGTTTATATATTGTTATTTAATTAAATCATTTAGATTTAAATGAATTAAATTTCTCTATTAAATGGGTCATTTGGAGAAGTTTATTTCTTTCCTTTTTTATTTGTTTTCTTTTGTTATATTTTATTTTATTTGTCCTGAGATTTTATCATTTTGTTATAGATTGTACTTTTTGGAAAATGATCTGTATAGATTTTTATAGATTTTATACTTTTTTTTTAAAGTTCCCCTTATTATTTGTATTGCTTTCCATCTTCTAATTCATATTCAGCAATCCTCATGTGGAATCCTTTCATGCTATAATAATATCTCTCTCTCTCCATGCAATATTCATGTCCCATGGATGAGAATGCATAAAGGTATATGAGGTTCTCCAAAATCTACTGACTACTTTTGAGATTTATATATAATTGTTTCAAATGAAGTTTATTTATTTAATTACTTGATATTTACTTTTAGATTTAAATAGATTTGTACTTGGATGAATTTATTTCACCTGAAGCGCTAGTTATATATATATATAATGACAGCAGGTCTCTTTGTGAAGGAGTGACACGTGGCACTCCCTCTTGAAGTTTCGCAACCAACCAATATCTATCCCTATTATCTTTGAAAATCAAATCCCTAGTTTCCCTTTATGTTAGGATATCCTTATGTCAATCTCTATCGTCTTAATATTTCTGTCTAGTTCGAGTCATTTAGCTACTTAAAAGAAAGAAAGAAAAAAATACCAATAATAACATCATAAATGGAAAAGGACATTTGTAATTGTATCTCTAACCCTATGTCTCCATTTGTTTCTTCACTATCACAGCTGCATCCCTAGTAATTTGAATAGTAAATAACGTACGCCTACGAAAATCATGAAAGAAACTGACAAAATATTTTTTTACCCACTAGCACTGTATATTGGGTAAGGCCCCAAACGTTTTGAAGCCAGGACCTCCTACTCATTATTGAACTTTCCAACCACTCAAACAATTTAAATGTGGGTAAAGAAACTAGCCAGTATGGTTTGAATAGTAGAAAAGAGGTTCAAAAGAGCTCAAACCCCTTGAAATCAGGCTTATTTCCAACTTCAAAACGTTGAACTACATCGAAAATACTATTATATCTTTGTGCATTAGTACTACCAAATAACCATAACAAAGCAAGTGCCAAGATATTTGATTTGGTTAGAGAGATACTCCTCCCTACCATGCTTCATGTCTCCCTCTCAAAAGCCCAAGAGCATATTTGTGTGCAGCATTTTTTATATTAAAATTAGGGCTGTCAAAATGTTACACGACCCGTTAACACGACACGAACCCACACGATATTAACTGGTTTGGGTTGGCTCTTAATAGGTTCGGGTCGTTAATGGGTCAAACCCTTTAACACGTTAAGTTAACGGGTCGGGTATGAATTAAACAAGTAACCCGTTAACAACCCGCTTGACCCGTTAAATTTTTTTTTACTCCCTAAATGTAAATAAATTAATTTATATTCATATAAAAAGAAATTAAAATTTATTGTTTTATAGTGGGTTTTTAGGTGGGATCCACTTGAGATCCTCACTTATAGTTTCATGTGGCTTATATATTTTTCTTCTTCTATTTTTGTATAATTTTTTTTTTTAAATTTCAAAATAACTTAATTAATTAACGGGTTAACGGGTTGGGTCGGGTAACCCGTTAAATTAACAGGTCGTGTTTGGGTTAGATTTTTTGACCCGTTAAGTTAACGGGTCGGGTACGATTTGAGGTAATTTTAACCCGAATTCGTTAACCCATAACCCGAATTCGTTAACACGACACGATTGACAGCCTTGATTAAAACCAATGAAAGTAAGAAAAGAAATAAAGGTCTTTTCGTGAATACATGCAATCCAAAACTCTATGTGATTTTACTTATGGCTTTCTAAGTCTTTTACTATTTCTACATAAAAATTCTTAGGTCAGCTGTTGCATATAACAAAATAAAAGAAAGTTCTCGCACCTGTTTCAACTTTTAAGATGAATGTGACTAAATATATATATATATATATGGAGAGAAATTAGCTTTGGTAGGGTTTCTCAATGAGGAATAGTGAAGTGATTCCTTCAAACATGTGCAAAGTTGTCATATGCTGAAAGTTTCATGGACAAATTTGTCCTAAAAATAGAAAGCTTACCCGCTTCATATGTTTCACGTCTGATTAAAACTTCTCCTCGTTCACTACTTTTAAAAAGTGAGTAAACCTCTTAAACCCAATCCAAATAAATAGAGTAAATATCTTTGGATCAGTTTTAAATCAAATAAACCCAGGCAAGAAACTTGCCAACGGCACATTAGTGATAGTTGGTAGGGGGAGAGTTGAAATATATACATCCTTGACTTGCTTTGATAAACCTAACTTAGATTCAGTTAGAAAGTTGAGTTATATTATTATATATTATTTTGTTATAGATAAGATAGTAATAATGTTAATATGGGAGTATTCAAGTGCATCTATCCCTCACCATTTGTGGTGAGGGACACCCTTTTTTGGGGTATTTCAAGTACAAAAGGAGATCTCCCCTTCAAGTACAAAACCCCTTTTGTACTTGAAACACCCCAAAAGGGGGGGTTCCCTCACCACAAATGGTGAGGGATAGATGCACTTGAATATTTCCCTTGTTAATATATTATTATATGTTAAAGCTAAACGTTTTATATTCAATTTTGGCTATATGGATGACAACTGGTTGAATTTGTTATAGATTGAGTGAGCTTAAACCAAAATCTGCATCTATTCACACAAGTTGTTCCCCATACCAGACAAGGTTTAATCATAGGAATCTTTTAGATTTTATAATAAAAAATCTAAATAATAAATGAGATTATATAATAAGTTCAAAACAAAAGAATGAGAGAAAGATATTTTCTAGATAGAAATATCATATTATACATAATGATATTTTATATTGCAAATATTGTTACCTGTTTGCCGTATACATGATGTCACAGTCCGGTCCCGAATCACCTTGTCCTAGTGTAATCCCCGAGGTGTGTCATACGTACTCTTGCGTGCTGTACTTGTCTCGTGCCAGATACGTACAACACACAAAGGAGAGAAAATGACTTTTCATGCACGTGAGTTAGAACTCACTAGAACTTATCAATAACAATTATTCATAGCGGAAGCTGTATCTCATTCATGTGAGGATATCGACTTCCCATTCAGTCCATTTAATATTCAAGTTTTAATACAAAAGAATTATACAAATATATACATTGTATTACAAAAGAGGGTGTATAAAAGAACCCTACACAAACAATACCAAAAGTATGAACAAAAGAATAACTACACCTAGGTGTGGCTTACACAAAAAGGGGCTAGCCACACTAACTATCAAACTTCAAAATGTTCAACTCGCACTCCGAGGAAGATGAAGTCTATACTGGCCCTAACTCCGGCCATTCTTCTAATCCTGAAGGTACCTTCTAAATAGCATTCTCTCCCTCCTTGGCCTCCTCAGGGCCGAAGGCGGTACCTGTGACTGTGACACCAAGAGCAGTATCATCAATAAGACGATTGAGCAAATATAGGCAATAATAAGGAAATTCATAATGAATCAAGTTGAATTTTAGACGAATAAATTCATAGATGGCAATGATGAGTATCAACTAGGCGAATTGTGCAAAATTGAATAATTTATGCTTAAGAATCAAGTATAATGAAAACATACTAAATGGCTACTACCGTAAGCTCATCCTCTCAATTAGAGAACAAATCTAGTTGGAATGTCACCAGTGGCCCGGCCAAAGGCTCACTGGCTACCCGGGTCTGGAGTTCTGGTGCTCCAGATGACTTACTGCAGTAGTCTCACATAACTAAACCAAGTGTAACCCCGTCAAGTATCACAAGGTCGAAGCTAAGTAGTGTTGACTTGATCGAATCAAATACAAATCGAATCATGATTGTATTTGAGTGAGTTTCTATTTCTTTTAAACATAATCAAATCGAATTATATTCGCAAATCACATTGCTCACTTAATCCATATATTCAACGAATACATATGTTCAACAAATACTGATTAGGTATATGTATTGAAGTTACGAATTTGTATATAACCAAATTGGACCTCAAGGAGTATTAATAATGCAACAATTTAATGAATAGGATTTAATATCAATAACAAGTTATATTCCAATATGAAATGCAATAATTAAAGAGAATCAAGGTATTTTTACTAGCCAAGACTATACTATTGGTTTTAGTCCTTCACTGTCCAATACAAAGTAGGTTTGAGAAAATCAATGTATTACTACCTTGTTAAGTATCACTATTTATAAGAAGTACATTGAGTTTTCCAAACTAACTCTCATGGTATAATGTTAGACTAATTTGTGCCCGTTGAAGCCGTTAATGAGGTTAATGGTTCCTCTTTTAAAGTCATAAGGTCTTAAATTCCTAAAGTCCTATGGAAGTAAGGTAAGCACCTTAATTATCTACTAAAGATGATTAAGATGGGTTATAATAGATTAAGGGTGGTAATTTACCCCAAACTGGGTCGAAAAAAGGGCCAGGGTTCAGCTTCAGGTTCGCTCGAGAGGACCCATCCAGAAGGTTGGTCGCTCGCGCGACTCAATTCGTTCGCTTGATCAAGCGAGGTCTTCAGGGGTGTAGTCACCCGAGCGGACCCATCCAGAAGGTTGGTCGCTCGCCCGACTCAATTCGTTCGCTTGATCGAGCAATTTCTTCAAAGGTGTGATCGCTCGAGCAGACCTATATTCACTCAAGCGGACCCCATCTAGAAAGTTGGGCGTCCGAGCGATCCTTTTGTTTACTCGACCCAAAGCTTCAGAAGAAAGTTTGCTCGAGCAACTGTTCTAGTTTGCTCGAGCGAACTGTCCAGAATTCCTGAATACAGAAATTTTCACTCATTTCTTCTTCCATTCATTTTTCAACTTCTTCTACTACAAAACCTGCAGAAATGGAGCCTTCTTGCTCCCCTTTATAATATACAACATATAACTCTCCATCTAACCATCAATTAAAATAATTAAATATACTAATCCATTCATTATAATAAGGTAAAATCTTAGAGAGAGAATTTCATTGGAATCAATGGAAATGAATCATCACATAAATCCATATTAAAGTTTATACTTGCCTCTATTGAACTTTCCAAAGCTTCTACACACACTTGGTTCAAAAAGGGACCAAAACCCTCAATATACCAAACCCTAATCACAATAATACATGGAAAAAGGAAATGAATATGCATGCAAGATCAACTATGAGTCTTTTGACTCTTTTTCAACTCAAACCTAAACAAAAGGGCTACCTCTTAACAAGAAATTCGAATTTGGAGAAGACAAGAAAGAGTGGAGATATTTTCCTTGTCAACAGTGAAGAAAGAAAGAGGAAAAAGATGATGATGTTGATGAACGGCTCCTAAGCTTCCAGGATAGTTACTTCCACTTTTGTAGTGATTGGAGAAGAAAGAAAGAGGAATGGAAGAGAAGGGAAAGAGATTGGAGAGAAAAGAAGGTGAAAAGGAGTGAAAGAAAGAAGATAGGATTATATAGAGAGGGGTAAGGATGTCATTTTATAAGAAAGCCCTTTCCCAATTTCAATATTTTCATAAAGAGTCAAATGTAAGCTCTTTTACTCAATGATTGGTCAAATGAAGTAGAATCTAATATGAAAATTGACGTACTCATCGTAATACACGCGATGGTGCCAATATGACATGCTAATTATGCAAAATGCAAAAACTAATATTTACGAAAAAGCTTTTGACTAAACCCAATTGAGTCAACTCTATTCCAACTCATCTATTTAAGGTTTAAAACTCAACTAACTCAATTTATAGGAGTCAATTAACCCTAAACACCATGATTAGCAATTAAGCATAATTAATTTAATTAAAATACACTTAATTAATACTAATTAGAGTTAAATCGGGTCGGAGTGAAACACATGATCTAAGTCAATTGCTTGCTCATTCGTAGCAGTACGTCCACTTTTTGCTAGTTGTATTATTAAAATAGGAAAGATTAATATACACCATGTAGTCAAGTAAGATTGAATCAAGCTTACATAGGTGTGGTCCACTTTAAAAAGATCCAAACATTAAAAAGATATAAAGGTCAACAATCAACTATAACATTTATGAGACCTGCTACTTGTCCCGGGTTCTGGACAGAACCCGGGACAGACTCCCCCCTGGGGACCCCAGGGACAGATAGCATTTTCGAACATTTATTGTTTGGTTTGGACAATTTGAAGTGCTTTGGTTGAATTACATATTAACCATAATTTCATAACGAAGTTAAGTTTTCCCACAAAATAGGGACCACATGACATTGACACATATTTGAAGGCATACCACAAGTTTCAAGTCAATCAGTACGAGCTTGATGGTTGGATTGGACAGATGCGAAAAATATAGCCAAATCTCAAAAGCTCAATCCGACAATGAAAGCAAGTGGACCGATTAATATGGCTGGAAGTTCGTACAGAAATTGTGGATAAATTAATCAACACATCTATTGAACAATTCAGACTGCCAAATGTGTGCCCCATTGTGCTAAAAATAATTAAAAAAAAAAACTCTACTAATGAATAATTATTAATTACTATTTTATTAATCACTTTTATTTTTCTTTAACTCAAGCTTGATATAACTTTTTTGGAAAAAGAGCTTAAGCCTAACATGAAAAACAGGATAACCACACATTAAGCGAGTCTGGATCACCTGTACTGTAAGTGATGATTTAAACTTTTTTAAACTTCAAAATCACCTAAATTTTTGGATGACGTGGTGGGTTGTTATTGGTCCACTCATGATAAATGTGTAATAACTACGATAGGTGATATGGACTCTACCTTAAACTGTTTATACCTGTAAAATGTGGTGTGCACCTTGATGAATGATAGTTACAAAAATGCTCTTTTATTTTCAATATTAAAAATCGCCATATTGCCTCTACATGTTTGATATTGATTTTTTTTATTGGTAACATCTTTAATATTGATAACGGTTCAAAATAAAAGAAAAAAAGATTTTCACTCCCTAAAACAGTTTTCAGGATTCGCAACCAATGCTATTTTTGTTTTGCCCTTTGTTAAGGAAGGCTAGGGCAACATTTAGAAACTTTAGACGATCTAATGTAATTAAATGTACTTGGGCATGTTTGTTTACATTATTGGTAAAGTAATGATGAAATAAATGCCGAATCTATGAAAAAAGTGTAAGATAAAATAATGATAAGCTAAAGTCTTTTGACGAAAAATGTATGTGTTTTTTTAGTTTAAGGTAAAGTAATGTGAGAAAGATTAGTAAAGTAACCACTTTTTTTTTTTAATGCTTTATTAGTACATTACCTCTCTTTTATGAGTTCAAAATCTATTGAGGCGTGCAAACCACGAATCTGGATCCCCTATTTAGACCAATTAAGGGGTGACACATGAACTTGTTAAGTTTAGAAACCGGTATTGTTTTTAAAAGCCAACTCTATTTTTAGGTACAAAATAATGTGTCACCTCTTAATTGGTCCAAACTTAAAAAGACGGAGCTGGCTTTTAAAGACAACATCGATTTTTAAATTCAACAAATTCATGTGTCCCCCACCCCCCCGGGCGGTTAGTCCAGTAGGATTTCTCTGTTTGGACCAAATTGGGATCAGAGACGCAAACTACATGTTTTCCACTCATTTTCGCTTTACCATATTTAGCCAAATACCACTGCACTGGTAGCTCAGAGGTAGCCATCTCCCACTCAACACAGGCACCAGGGATTCGCGAGGGTCTTAATCAGTGAGTGATTGGGTGTCTGAGCAATTATTCCCGGGAGATATCTATAGTTACAGTAACAAGGACCCAGTACCCAGTCCACACGAGGAAGGACTGAGCATTTCCTTTGACGTTGATACAATGTGCAGTCTGTGTGGAGTGGGCATCCTCACCGTGTCTCCTCTCCCTCCTCCCTTTCCTCCACACGTGGCCAACTCCTCTCTTCCCTTTCAACCCTCTCCTTAATTAACCCCCACACCATCCTATCATGTATCGGAATGCATCCTATTCTCTCTCTCTCTCTCTCTCTCCACACTTCTTCCTTCTTAGTGCCTGCGTAGATACTAGCTAGCTAACAACTGTCTTTAAAGATCTGTTGCAGCTTTTAGTGTTTCATATGCATCAAAGATGAGCCAACGTGTTCCGAGCTGGGGCCTTGAACAGAGAAACAATTCCACCAAACTCGACTTTCATGCCCATCCCAGCGCCAATTCCTCTTCATTGTACATAAACCTTACTCTTGCCGATACATTTCTTTTTTATGTATGTGATGATGATCATGTCTTGTTACAGCAGCTGTTGTTGCTTAACGCTGCAGGTTCGGCTATGGAGTGACAGAGCTGGCGTGGGAGAATGGACAGCTAGCGATGCACGGCCTAGGACCTCCTCCTCCTCCTCCTCCCTCAACAAGGCCCCTCTCCAACAGATGCCCCTGGGATAAGCCACGTGCGGGCGGCACGCTCGAGTCCATTATCGACCAGGCCGCGTTTCTTCCTCTCCACAAAGAAGGTGATGAGCTTCTCCCATTGTTGAAGTGCCATCACCGCTCCACAGCCATAGACGCCCTCGTCCCTCTCTCGAACCGCACTCGATCTGTCGACGGTGACGGTGACGATGATGATGAAGAATCCACACGTGTCCCAGATCCTCATCAGACACGTGGGGCCTTCAGCAGAGGTGGTGAGGTGGAGAGGATAGAGGCGGCTGCTGCTTGGAGGAGAAAGAGAAGGAGGGTTGCAGAGGAGGCCGGGAGCATGAGCGCGAGCGCGAGCGCGAGCTGGCACGTGACGAAGGACACGTATGAGGTGGATTTGGAGGTGTCGCTTGGGTCGCACGAGCCGACGAGCCTTGGGAAGTCGATGTCGTCGCACACGAGGACTGCCACAATTGACGACCATGACTCCGTCTCTAATCACAGCAGGGCTCAGGTAAAACTTTCCATGCATGTTTCCCTTCTCTTCATGCGCATCTGCATCTTTTTAGCATCTTTTGACTTAGCCATAAAATTTTGGAAACTGAGATTTCGAGCTTCTCATTTTAAGAGGATTTGTCTTAACTTTTCTAGTGCCCTTAGAGGGTAGATTTGTTTATCAAAAACTGTCTTATTTTCCAAACCTCTGCCCATTTTATATATATTTAGACAAGTAATACTTAGAAATAGAGATACCAAACATGCACACAAAGCCATTAAACAAAGATCCATAGAAAAAGATGTTAGATACATAAATGGTGTTTTGTAATGCACGGATCTATTTTAAATAGACTTCTTAAAATCAATAGTTGAAAGTTTCTTTTACAAATTTCTCAAGGTCCACGAGGAATCAAGCTTTAAAATTTGATTCCATTGGCGTGTTTAACCTTTCAAAAAGACTTAACGGTTTGGATCTTGTATTTGAGGCCCATAGAATTCCAAAAATAATATCAACTGGTTTGTGTTTTTTTTTCTTTTTTTTTTTTATAAATACGTTGAGATTGGTGATCATCCAACTACTGAAATTTGGAGCAATAGTAAAGTTTAACCTTTTAAATAGTTTCAACGGTTTGGATTGTGATTTACTATCCTAGAAAAAAAGAAAAAAAACCCGGACTGGCAATCAACCAATCTAGAACCTAGCATGGTACATCAATAATTGATTTTTTTTTTTACAAATTTCTCGAGATATATGAAGAACCAAACTTTGAAGTTTGACCCCAAAGCTGTGTTTAGCCTTCAAAAGAGATTTAACAGTTTGGATCTTGTGTTTGAAGCCCACAAAAACATATAAAAAAAATATAGATCTAAGTTGTCTAAAGTTTTTTGCAAATATGTCAAAAACCTATGATGATCAAACGGCTAAAATTTGGACCTAAGGCCGTGTTTGATCTTCTAAATAGTTCAAATGGTTTGGATTCTGACTTATTGTCCAAGAATCATAAAAAAGAAAAAGGAAAAATGGATTGCCCCAAAACAACACCCAATCTACTGTTCACATGTCTTTACCTTTTGTGCTCATGCTTTCCAGCGGCCCATAATTTAGGGCTTTAATTTTTAGAGGGCTTGCCTCTTCTTCTCTAAAATGGATAAAGCTCTACTTTTTTGCTGAGGCTTTTAAACAACCCATAATCTAGGGCTTTAATTTTAGAAGGTTTGCCTCTACTTCTCTAAAATGCATTGAAGTTAGAAATGTCTAACAAATGCTCTTATTTTTCAAACCTCTACCCCTTTAGATATTTAGACGAGTAGAGGTTGAAGCTAGAGATACCAAAACGAAGCTTAGTTTTTACTATATTTCATTTGCGCTTTTATTCTATTCTTGTATATTTATTTTATTTTTATTTTTTTGTTGGAAAAGAGACTGCAAGGTGGTGGAGAGGACAAGAAGCGGAGGATGGATGGATTTTCCATTCCGACTAAGAGGAACAAGGCAGCGGCTGTTCATAATCAATCAGAACGAGTAAGAAATCCTTGAGAACGATTTGAACCTTTTCCTTTTGTGACCTTCTTTTCTAGTTTTTATTTGTTCCCACTCACAGCTGAAGTCAGCAAAAGCAAACTAAGTATCATGTGTGTGAAATGGATAAGATTCTTTAATTGGACAGACAGCCTGATATCTGTGACAAATTCGGATGGCCTCGTGACCTCAAATGTGAACCACATAACGGCATGTCTTGTCTGTTCATCAGTGGGCCACCAATGTCTCTTAGATATGAATCATTGGATATTTGGGTAGGATTTTCTTTCTTTAATTAGTAACCACATATATGATAGACGTTTTATTCCATGTCTGTGTCATACACCAGCTTAGTGAAAAGAGTAATATTTATGCGGTCCCGGCCGACGTAGGCCAACCGTATACATATAGAATAAAATAAAATTAAAGATCAAATCAAAAGACAGCATTAAATGACAAAGAGTTACTCATTAGCTTTTTTTTTTTTTTTCTCTTGATTTAACCCTTACTTTATTTAATTTGACCCCTCGTGAAAACAAACATATATACCTAAAAAGATATCAGCTAATATTAGATAGTATTTAAGGAATCTTACTTGTTCTATCCTAAAATGCAGCAGATATCTTCATGCTGATCTTCTATGTTAAAAAGGGTAGAAGATCTGGATACTTAAAATCTGTTATTTAGGTCATACTTGTTGAAACCAATCCCAATTTTAAAATTGAGCATATGTTTTTCGCCATAAGAACAAAGTTTTGGCCCTAAATAGACCAAAGTAGGTGGTTGCCTTTGGCAAGTTAGTACTCAACCCATTACAGCCCTGAATGGATAAAGAACATGCTAGCTCTACAGACATTCTCTTAATGATTTTAACCTTGCTATTTCAGCCAAAGGTGGATCTCCACTGTTCAATATATAACCTTGCTATTTCAACCTTGATATTAACTCAAAATTAAAAGGGTATAATTCTAGATTTTAAGTAGGGGAAACGTTAAGGGTACGTAAATATCATTAAATTTGGATGTTGTATTATTGTTCTTGTTTTAAGAGATTAACTAATGGAGGAATTGCTAATTGTTTCAGAAAAGGAGAGACAGGATCAACCAAAGGATGAAAACACTGCAGAAATTGGTTCCAAATTCCAGCAAGGTGTATACTAGAGCATAAACATCAACCATCTGCTTCAACTTTTTATTTACTTTCTCATGTTCAAGCAACTAACTAGTTGTTGATTCTGATGGTCCATGTGTGACGTGCCTTCCAATAATAGACGGACAAAGCATCGATGCTCGATGAAGTGATCGAATACCTGAAGCAGCTTCAGGCCCAGGTCCAGATGATGAGCAAGATGAGCTGCATCCCCCAACTGATGATGCCCATGTCCATGCAACAGCTTCAAATGTCCATGATGGCCCAGATGAGTATGATGGGTGTTATGGACATGAACCGCCTTCACCAAACTAGCCATGCAGCCGCAGTTCCACCCATGCTTCACCCTGCTGCTTTCTTCCCTCTGACCGCCGCCTGGGATGGCTCAGGTGATCGCTTACCGACACCTGGCAGTTTCTTGCCCGATCCACTGTCCATGGCATTCCTGTCTTGCCAAACACAGGTAGACTGTAGATCACATAATCTTAGTAGTACTAGTTTGGGGTTGCATTGGTATTTCCATAGTAACCATGAACTTCACAGTCTATTTGAGAGGTTTCATTACAGGCACGCATATGCAATATGAAGTTCATAGCCTTATACTTCTAATTAAGTCATGTGCCGTCACTAAGATCTTTCATATCACACACACACACACACACACACACACACAAACGTCTCTCAAATACCAGTATGGAATCTACCGTCGACGAGCATTAGAATGAATTATAAAGCTTAGAACCTTTTACTTCTTAGTCAGGGCAGGTGTGGGTGTGTGTTTGTACTTCCTGTTCTCTGTTTTTTCTCCGTAGTTCTAATTATTGCAAATGGTGTTGTGTTTTACATGGCAGCCATATAGTTTGGATGCCTACAACAGGATGGCTGCTTTGTATCAACAGCTACACCAATCAACTGGTATTGTGCCAACCATTCCAAAGACTTAGGTAGTAGTCACTCAGTACATGTAATCCTCCTCCTCCTCCGCTTTCTTCTTCTTCTTCTTCTTCTTCTTCTTTGTATATGAGTGAATGTTGCTTTGTGAATGTTGTATAATATTATGAACACATTGTGCAAAATTAGCTAAAAATTATTTGCTTTCTTAATCCGTGAACATATTAAAGCATGTGCCCCTTCTTTCATTACAGAATGTTCAACTAAATTCAAGAACTCTCTTGGATTTTATAAATAAAAATTTCTTCTGGGTCCTTTCCTCCTGTGTGGTATTGAGTTCCCTAGATGTCACATCAGAAGGGGTTCATAGAAAATAAATATCAACAAGGTGAGAAGGGAAGGTCAGGGTGAAGATGTAGTTGGTGTTAGAGTTGTGCCTTGATAATAACATTATTCTCCCAGTTCTGGTTGGAGTTTAGGTTAATATTACATATTGTTATTAGCCTAGTCCAAGTACGATTTGGATACTTATAATCTCATCAGGATGTGAAAAATCCATCACTAGGATCTGCTCTTGTGACAAAATGTATTCTCTAAGTGCACAAAGATTACCGCCAACTGGACCGGACACCCCCATTGGTCTACATCTCTTGGTGGGCCTCGTGAAGGCTACAACCAACATGTCATGTTTCTTCTTTTGGATGAAGGGCTACCACACGCTCGACTGGTTGTGTCTGAGACAACAAAATCGCCAGCAACACTTCAGTTTGATATTCATTTACTCAGTTTGGTGTGTATGTCGGACTCTACTTTGGCCTACCATTATTAAATCCTTTCTTTTATGGTAAGGTCAGAGAAAGCTACCACCCGTATGGGGTATTTTAGAGCCAAGGCCAATGGCTGAAGGTCGACTTTGGGTTTCTCCTTTTCGTCTCTTTTAAACAGGAAGGTAAATCTTTCTCCATGTCACTAGGGATGTAAATGGTCACGTTTCTCTCATTATCCGGAGGTTCCAACCCATCAATAACCAAGTTTGGGCCTTTTGTTTGGATCTGGGTTTGGGTCCAGGTCTGATCCACATTGGTTTTGACCCATAGACTTGAGACCTGACATATTATTTCAATTTTTTAGAATTCCTCCTAAGAGCTAGTTTTTTTTTTTTTTTCTCTAAATCATTCTCTACCCGGACCATATACAGAACCGGTTCTGGTTCCATTTTCTCATTAATGGTTTTGGTTCCGGGCCTATACCGGAACCAACCCGTTTACATCCCTACATGTTACCCATTTTTCTCTTTTATTTTTGTGAAAAAAAAAAAAGCCTATCGAATTAAACGTATCCATCAGCGTCCAGGAGAAAATTCCTTCTTTCATTAAGGATCCGGATTCTCTAGTGCTAAATTTGTTGGCCGGACATATCCTATAATCCATAGGTATTTAGACTTGGTCCATTTAGCTATTGGCTTGAAATCAGGACTGGGCCGAGGCAATAGGCCTAGAAACATAACCCAAATCAAGACAACAATGAGTGCCCCTAACACTATCTTGCTTGGTCGCACATAATCTAGGGCACTTTCAGTTTCACCTGAATAAGACACATGCAATATGTGGGTGAAACTGTTTATGCTCCAAATTGCATCTCATCCGGACTATCCAAATCATGGGCTATCTTATGGTTCTAACGCCCTCAGGTTCATTTGAAAGATTCCTACCATCTGACTAGTGGCTTAGTATTCGATAAGGATGGCAGAGAAGAAAAATGGATGTCCATAATGCAGGTTGGGCCTAGTATTTAAGCATGGATCTCGGCTTGGTAGCATCCAAGCCCAGTCTGCTTACCCGTTAGGCCTAAATTTAAGCATTGATGAACCACCATGGGCCTCACTGAATCCAGTGCAAGCAAGCTGAATGGGCCTTCGCCCTAATTGTTTTGGGCCGGCGCAACATGCTTTTTGGATCTGACTCACAATATGATCCAATGGGTCTAGCCAGCAAAAGGGAAACCATGCATTACAACCACATTCATAATAACAATTCATTTGATTTATAATCTAAATCTAATTGTAGATTAGTGGATTGAGATTCGGCTTGATAAGTTTAATGGACTGGGTCTGCCCAAGTTTGCAAAGTTTATTGTTGGTAGCCTGGATCAGGTTGACCATTAGCTGGCTCTAACAACCAAATCTGCAGCTGGCATATTGACATTTGGAGAAATACATGTTCCTGATAAGGCCAGGTGAATCCCATTTATCTATTGAATAACAATATGAGAATTGGGCCTAGACCTAACTAAACAAGTGGGGTTCATGGTAGGGTTGTAAACGGTCGTTCCGGTCTCTGTGAACCGGAACTGTTAAGGAAAAGGTGGAATCGGATTTAGATCCGGAATCATTTCGGAACTGATTTATTGGCTCTGGAACCCGAGGCTCAAGCCCGAATTTATAATCTAAAGCCAAGCTCGGGTTGGTACATTAATGATTGGTTTTTAAGGCTGGACCATGGGGCCCATATGACCCGCCCTAGGAGGAAATCTAATCCCTCACACTAGTAAGTAGCCTCCACACCGTCAAATTTGACACTCATCCAAGTTTTGCAGGCCCTCCCATTGATTATGCAAATTTTAGACAAACTGAAGACCCTCAAAAAATGTCCACCTATGATTAAATGGTGACCATTTTTTCACAAAGGAGTAGATCAGAGAGTAACCTTTCAAACCACCTATATATCACCAAAGGTGATTGCAATACTTCTATGTGGGCCTCACAGACCAGCCTGTTCCTTGCTCAACAGATGGGCCTCCTATGTGAGGGGTTGGATGGATCTGGATGGGACTCACTTTATATGCAAAATTTCAAGTCCATCACATCATTTCTAACTCCTTGATACCCTCTCAAAGTTTATCGTCTAGAAGGCATCATTTTTTATTTTTTTTAATTACAGTCCAATAGTCAATTTCATTTGGATAGGTGTCACAGTACTGGATCTGTGCTTTCAGGGAGTAGTGGTGTGTGAGGAGTGGGCCCTAGGTGGGTCCCGCCCACACATCTATAAAAAAAGAAAAAAAATTGATTAGATGATATGGGTCGTGGTCTGATTGGATCCAGGTTCAGGTCCAAGTAAATAATATGCACCCACTTGTGCTTGGGTCCAGGTCCATGGTCAGACCCAGCTCATTTACAGCATTACATAAGGGGGCCATTCAGTCATGCTGATTGTCTCCCAAGTCCCAACAATCTCTAGTAATTCTGAGGGTACACAGCGAAGAAGATTAAAGCCTGTTTGCTTCATGTAATCAAATCCTTTAAATTTCTAAGATTCTGTATTTCCATGAGTAATTAAAAATAAAGAATCACCGGTGAATACTTTAAAATGACCATTATGAGAAGATAGGAAATGAATACTCAGTCATTACCCCAATAATTCAAATTCTAGGAAAGTCAAATATCATATCTACATGGCTACCTTGTATCCTACATCCCTCGCCTCATATATCTTTCACCTATAACTTTTCTTTAAAAATAATATTGGAGCTCTTTTGACCATAAATTCTTATGTACTCTACCCAAACAAATAGGCTCTAAAAGTAGGTTTTGACAGCCAGTTCAACAATAATGTTGTGTTATAAATGTCAAAACATTTCTGCTTTGATGAAAGGTTAGGATCTTCCATGATATGGTCATTGACTCGCAGTCATTCATGGTCTTCATTAGAGTTTATTAGAGTTTGAATCGAGTTCAGACTCTCGGTTTGGCAGATTTCCCATGCTGGTGAAGAGATGTGAGATTCTAGGAGAGGTAGAATCCGAATAGAGTTGTAACTCTTAGGGATTGCTCTATTTAAGAGAGATTGGAACCCTTGCTTCTGATCATCTAGAGAACTGAGAGTATTCGCAGCGATTTCATAGGTTTGCCTCACACCGGAGCGCACAAGATTCTTGGCGAGTTTGGTTCCGACACCCATTTAGGATCAACAGCTTCTTTCACAAGGACCATTTGATAGCCATATTATATTTATATACTCTAATTATATCTAGGATGTTTTATTCATACAATTAAAAACTTTATATTAGCCACAAGGGGTAGCTCAATTGGCCTAGGACCACGGTTTGCACTCAAGGTTGAATGTTCGAAACTGCACTATCAACTTTCCTCTGGGCCCGATGGGATTAGTCAAGCCCAAAGAGTTGGAACCCTCCAATAGCAAAAAATAATAATAATAATAATAAATAAATTATTATTATTATTATTATTATTATTATAATTAAAGACTTTATAAGGAATTAGGCTTTGATTCAGGACAAGGCGGTCAAGGCACTTTACTCAGGTCTAGTTTTGCATTTAGTTTAAAAAGGTCCTAAAATCAGGATCAGAGTCCAGCATGGAATGCGATATGGGTTTGGGTCCTGATACACTATGGAACTGATCTGAACCCGATCCATTTCCATCAACACCCTTCAAAGTTCCAACCAATATTCTCCCATCCAATAAAAGAATAAAGAAAATCGTTTTCCTGTTTTTGCTCAGTTGGCGCAATGGCCTGGGAAGTAAAGGGCTGTCACCAGAGTTTAAAATCCTGGTGGGAGCTATGGGAGCGGGCGCCTTAATAATAAAGAAAATCTTTTAAAAGACAGATCACTCTAGGCTTTTTATTGAATCAGGGATCCCACTCCCAGCGGAGAGAAGATAAGAGTGCCTTATGATGGGCTTTAAGTTCCCATAAAGAAATTTTAAGGTCCAAACCATATCAAAACCTGTCATTTTCTTGCCGAACTCAATCGATTAAAACAACTAGAAGCAGTCAATCAACACCCCCATGGGAGTTGGTTCGAACCTTATTTTTATTGTATGAAAGACAGTGCATTGACATCTACACCCACACCACTATCATGAGTCATGACTTTGGATCTTTAATTAGTGTTTCGTGTATGGTGTTTGGCAGTCTCACTGTCTTAGATCTAGGAAAAAGGAATCTAATGCCACTTAAAACACTTTATCGTGTGGGCGACTAACTACCATTACAGTCAGTCAACCACTACTGTAATGAGTGTGGATGTATGCTCTTTAGCACTGAGTGGTTGGGATTAATTGGTGTTGAAGCTAACTGGATGTGGTTAGGTCTGGTGAGCTTGGTCTTTGGGGATTGGGACTTGGGACATCAGCCTCAAATCAATCTCCATATTAGTTTTAGTAATTCCTTAGAAATCAAGTTACTCATGCAGGTTTTGTGAATCCTTAGAGGGAACATTTACTTATTTGAGTGAATAAATGGCAAAATAGTAGCAGGGCTCACATAGATGGATGAATCCAGAATTTGACTCTACCAGCCCTGATTCAACCGAGTTGACTCAACTCAAATGGTATTGTGTCGAATGATTCTGCCTTAGGAACGACAATGGGTCGGCTTAGTCCCCCAATTGACACCTGAGCCACTCCTTGATGGGTTCAGAATTGTGATATCAAACCTGCCTCAAGACAGGTATAGAGTAAGTCGAGTGAAATATAAGTTAATCTCATACTCATTATAATTTTTATTAATCATGTAAATGTATTGAAAAGGGGGGCAGCCAAATTAAGCTGGTTAACAGCTCAAGTCAAAATTTTATAATCAAAAGATACCCGAACTGGTGAAAACCACAACCAAACCCCTACCTTATAGGGTTTGGTTGGGCTATCCATTTAAACCAACCCCATTACCTGGTTGCAATCTTAAATATGACTGATCTTCCAAACTCGCCCGAGTCCAGTCCCAATTAAGATTCCTTTCTGAGTCACTCAGGCTCTCTCTATGTTTCAAAACTGTGGAAATTCAAAACCTAAGGACGGCTAGAGGCAAGTAATCAGGATCCCTGAAGTTAAGAAAGTCAGAGAAGATGTGTACACAATTATCCAGTTTGCAAGCCATTGAATCGATGGTGCAGATCAGACCTTCCAATTGATGGGCCACCCTATTGATTTGACAGTTGACAATTTTAAAAAAAAATTTGCATGAATCAAGAGCTTGTAAGTTGCAGCCGTTGATGCTCTTTCATGATTCATCCTTCTAAAATCTTTGTAGAATTTAAAAAGGTTGATGAATTAGACAGTTAAGGTTTCAGTTTGATATTAAGGACAATAATTTGGAAGGTGAAGTTTACATAATCACAGTTGAAGAAAAGAGAAGTGATAGTATTTCACCAAAAAAACAAAACCATAACTTGGTATTGTGCCACTCTAAGTCTGTCAATGGGCCAGAATTCGGCCTGGGTCCATTCTATTTAGTCAGGCCTGGTTCCATTGGGCCAGACCTCATCCATTGGGCCAGGCCTTGGTAACAAGCCTGTTTGACTTTTCCATTCAGTGTTCCTTTATGTTCTTATACCATAAACATATCAAATGAAATGATCTTAACATATGGGCCTGTATCTATTCCGGGTTAGAGGTCTAGTACCCCGACTTTTGTTAATAAAATCTAACCTTGGCCCAATTCGAATAAAGATTTTGGATCAAGACCCAAATTACGGCCTTACTTACTTGTATACTAATTTAATAAGCTTATATAGATGCAAATCAAATAATAAAAATATATCTAAGTGGACCCCACAAGCTGCAAACGCACTGATGTGGTCTGCTCTAGCCTTTGGATGAAAATCCTCCCGCAGGCATTAAATTGCGGTGCACCTGCGATGCATGCAACTCATGACAATGGCAAATTGCGACTGCCACTGCACTTGCATACACAAACCCAACACCTCCTGATAAGTATTTTGGCAATACGTCAGGTGGGGGCCACAGTGGGGCTACAATTAACCAATGGAGGGTGGTCACACCAAAAATGCCCCCCTTTGAACCTTTAAGCAACACTAACACTAATTGGTATTGACCAAAAATAAAACACTAAGTGGCAATTAATGAGGCCCATGCCATACCCCCATCATGAGATGGGATCCGCTACGGCTTTAACCTAGAGAAAACTTGAGTTAAAGGAGTGGAATTTATAGTGCAGACATTAATTAAGATCTGAACTGTTAAAAAAAGGGTCCTCTAGGTGTGTGGGGTATCCTTAAAACTTATGTTAAAAAGGGAGAATTTTTTTTATTTTTTTAACCGATTGAATCAAGTGCTTGATAGAAAAGGTGATTAAGACAATCTTATGCGTGTTCATTATCACATTTCTTCTTATCAACGGTAAGTTCAACGTTGGTACAGACTCTGGTTGATATAAAATTCAAGGATACCTCATATAAATGGTTTGAAAGTAAATAAGTGGGCCCCACTTTTGGAGTTCCATCCCTTTTAACTCAGGATCTCCTTGGTTAGAAGCATCAAGGATCCAGATTCCCAATCATCATCCACATCCGCACACCTCCAAGCCACTAATTATTCTATTGCTTCCTTTCATCTTATTAATTATTAGAGAATTTTGGATACACCACTATATATAGTTGGAAGGCTTTTGCTACTGAATATTGTTTGGGGTAATTTTATTTAGCTTACTTTCTTTGAGGTCCCCTTTAACTGAAATCAATTTGCAATATTTTTACAAATGATGGCCTGCATATAAGCCTGAAATAAAAAGCAGTGGGGCCCACCAATGGATGATGATGAGAAAGGGAGTTCCAATACTTTCTTGCCAGCTTGGAACTGAAGGGTTATGAATAGGTGAGAGCAGTTGGAACCCCCTGCATCATCCATTCTCACCACCCGAGAATTACTGTCACACACACACACACTCATCTGGTTGACCGTTGACCTTCATTGCTCTACCGCTACTCCCATGCCACCACTCTCAGTCGTAGAAAAAGTCTCCCCTTCTTTTCTTCCCCACACTTGTCCCAGCCCAAACAAAAACATATGCTCCTTTTTCCCTCATCCACAACAAACCAACACCTCAACTAAAAACTAGGACACCCCTCACTCGACAAGGAGAGCACATGCACCATTCAACCCCACAACTACAACTACAAACACCATGCACCCCCCACAATAAAAACACCTCCATCATATCTCTTCTTCTACATTAGAATCTTCCTCTTCTTATGCTCCTTGAACAGCTTTTGATTTGGTGGCTCTGTTTTTAAGTATTATTACATCTATCTCTATAAAGGGTGTGGTTATGGATCAGCAGCAGAGTTTCAAGCATTTCTGCAGGATCTGTAAGAAGGGATTTATGTGTGGTAGAGCTCTAGGGGGACACATGAGAGCTCATGGGATTGGCGATGAGACCGGCCACTTTGACGACGATGATTCGGCCAACGACTGGATCGACAACCTCGGCGGGAAAGCGTCTGCCGGCAACAAGCGCATGTACGCGCTCCGTGCCAATCCGAACCGGCTCAAGGGCTGCCGAAGCTGTGAGAACTGCGGTCAGGAGTTCTCATCGTGGAAATCATTCTTCGAGCATGGGAAGTGTAGCAGCTCGGACGATGGTGAGTTGGTTGTGTCCTCGCCGGAGGAGGATATTGATGGGGTGGGATGGGGAGGCTGCGGTGGGTGGTCGAAGAGGAAGCGAACGAGGAGGGTCCCATCGAGCGAGGAGGAGGAAGAGGAGGACCTGGCTAATTGCCTTGTGATGCTGTCGACAGCAAGGGTAGACCCGCCGGCTGTGGATACGGATGAGTCGTCGGCAACCGCCGGGAAGGAGGAGGAGGAGCGGCGGGAGTTCATGACCACGATTGCTGACAAGGCCAAGGGGGTCAGAAAGGGATTGTTCGAGTGCAAGGCCTGCAAGAAAGTGTTCAATTCTCACCAGGCGCTTGGAGGCCACAGGGCTAGTCACAAGAAGGTGAAAGGCTGTTTTGCTTCAAAACCAGACAATCTGGACGAAAGCATAGTAGAAGAAGAAGTCATCACACATGAGGATTTATCAATTCCATCTAAGATTTCTCACGTACCCCAGATGGATTTTCATGTATCCATCAACCCCACCAAGACTAAATCCAAAGTACATGAGTGCTCCATTTGCCATAGGACTTTTGCATCAGGACAGGCACTAGGCGGGCACAAGAGATGTCATTGGGTCACTTCGAGTTCTTCAGCACAGCAGCTCTTGCAAAGACCCAAATCTAATCAATTGGAGGCCTTGGATCTCAACCTTCCAGCTCCAGTCGAAGACCCATCTGGGGTGAGGCAGGATAATCTCGGCTCGTTACATCTTCAACTCCCTACGGCTATCTGTATACAGCAGTGGATTGGGATGCATACAAACGCCAACAACAACGACACCCAGAAGAAAATAAACAGCAATAACAACATCTCTAGTTCTAGCTTGCATTTGGATGATGAAGCAGATAGTAGAATCAAGATAGCCAAGCTAAGTGATCTGAAGGACATCAACTTGGGCGGTGACTCTTCTCCATGGTTGCAAGTGGGGATTGGTTCATCTGCTAATGGGACTAATGACCCATGAAGACTTAATTAAAACAAGATGATCATGATTCACGACAGCGTATTCTGTACCAAGAAAGTGTAATTACTGTCTCTTTCTTTACTTTTTCTTTTTGTGTGTAATTCATTAGTGGGTTTTTGAGGTGGTCCAATCTCCTGAGTCCTGATTGGATTTTCATTCCACTACCTTGAATAAAAAACCAATTTTCTTAAGGATTTGGGTGTTAGAGTTCTAAAGCTTCTATAGAGATAGAACAGTTGTGGGAGTAGGATTCTAAGTGTGTATGCTTGGACCTTGCACGTTACTCTTAGTGAAGGCTGACTCCAAAAGCAAAGCACACTGCATGTCCAAATCAAAAATATAAAAGGAATGGAGAAATGAGCACAATATACCTATCAATGCCAAGGTTATGGACAGTATTTCACTCAAATCAGGAGGGCTTTTTAGTCATGCTGTTGAGAGGTGGAGGAATTTGAGTAGTGTAGTCAAAGGAGGAGACTTGATTTTAGCTTTGTTTGGTTCACCACCTCACCAGCTAGCTATATGGGCGGTTGGAAAATGCTTGTGGAATGGGCGCCTTTGTAGCTTCTTTTTTCTATATAGACCAGTTATTACATGCTTTCCTATCTTTAAGCTAATAAAAATAACAGAAACATTCTACTTTTTGAAATCAAAGAGTGATTGATGTCCTAGTCATTTATTTCTCCAACTGCATGTATTCTTTGTCCAAGTGAAGAGCATGGCCACCGAAAGAGGCCATGACCTGGTGAGGATAGAGCGATTGTCCCGGCGCTGAAACATTAGTTGGGTTGCTGTTTTATGAGGTCAGCTGTTGCTGGACCTACCACAGAAGAAGAGACACCGTTTGGGCTTCCATTAGTGGAGATGGTGGCATACACCTTTGTTTGTCCCATCGGCGTTGACATTTGCAATATATATTTGACACAGATGTTGAGATAAGAAGGGAAAAAAAAAAAAAAAAAGACATCAACTTCAATAGGTATTTCTGTTCAAAGAAATGAAACAGATGTTAGTGTGCACTAGCTATTAGAGTCTTCCCATACCTAAGACTAGCAGAGATGAATTTCCAATCTGGGCCCCATTGGACACATTAGTTGCATTGACAATACATATCAAATTAAATACAAAAGAAGATATTGACAACTAATTGCAAGGTAGTACAGGATAATTACACACAGTGATAGAAGTTATGTACACATTTAATTTCTCAAACATGCCTTGTAAGGATAGGGTCAACTCTAGGGGTGTTCATGGACATGACCTAGCAGGGCTGAGGCATATCTAGGCCGAAACACAAGCCAAAATCCCTGCTCAAGCCCAAAATCGGCCACAAAAGTCAGGCCCGAGCACGCGGTCTGAACCGGGCTTTGATCAGTTTTGTGGCTTTCTAGCAAATCATTGGCCTAATTAAATTATATTACATACACTCCTTATACAGGCCAGGCTGGGCTTCTTTTACTTAATCCAAGCCTGGCCTAAAGTAGGTTGGCCTGGCCCTTGAACTCTCCTAGTCAACTCCTTGATGGAAGCCTTGTAGAGTATTGGGTCAACTCCTTGTGGTAGCCTTGCATTTATTCAGTTGATCTTATCAGAGCCGGCTGATGTTCGGACTAAGTTTATTCTATACATAAACAACAAAAAATTAGTGGTAATGAATGCTGTCACGTTCAAATTTGTACTATGGGTTGTTTCCTTCAGTTTGTTTTCTCCCCACAGTAACGATGATATATAGAGAAGGCTCTGCAATTTGAATTTTGAAATTCAAGGAAACCATGGGTATCACAGGTGTTTTATTTGGGTCATGTACTTGCTTGGTGTGTTGTTGTTGTTAAGCCATGGGTATCACGTGAGCTGCTTGATTGGATGATTGGAGCACCAGCAGAGAGAGAAGGATCACTTAATCCTAGGTTCCTTCCATAGTTCCATTTGACTAGGGGTCTTCGCGGCCGGGCTAAGGAATATCCATGCCCAGCCCGGCTTATAAATTGTATGTCCAAGCCCAGCCGAGGCCCCAATTAGGCCATATGGAGCTGGCCCAAGCCCAGCCCACCTGAAGAACTTTAAGCCCGAGTCAAGTCCGAATTTGATATATGATTTAAAAAGAGAGTTTGATTACATACGGTTTAAATGTAGCTTAATTGGTTTGGTCTTGTATGTGCGTGTGAAAATGCCAGGGTGTGAGTCCCTTCTGTACTTCATATTCCTATTATTATTTTTTCAATAGGGCCGGGCCCGAGTTTTGGGTTCTCTACAACTGAGTCCAAGCCAGGGCCATTTATTAAATTGGCCCGAGTAAAATAACATAGCCCAGAGCGAATACTAAAATGAAAGGCCCAAGCCCGCCCAAATGTAGCTGGGCCCAAGTAGGGCTCGGGCAGGCCCGGTCCATGAGCTCCCCTACATTTGACATATTTGCCAAGGTGGCCCAAAACTAGGGATTGCAATGGGTCGGGTTTAAAAGGGGACCTGCCCCAACCCACTCCTATTAGGGGCGACCGGATTTAGTAGTGTGTTTATAGGATTTAGGTAGGGTATGGTTTTCTGGACGCTAACCCAATTAGGGTTCAAGGCGGCTTTGGGTTTTAGCTGTTCCTAACTTATCCCGCCCCATATATCTTCAATTTATATATTACTAAATAAGATTTTGCTCATAAAAACTCTGTAGTATAGGTGGTCACAGGGTGTAACAACTTTCTTCACGTCAGGTTCAAATCTTGCATATGTGGGAAGAGGAGCCATACAAATTGAGAAAGATAGCGCACCCAAGTGGGAAGCCCACACATGTTGGAAGTGTGACAAGCGACATTGCCAATCACCTGAGCAACCCCTTGATGTCATCCAATTTTTATTTGCCTTAGATTCCCATTTCCTAGATATATAGGGGTGCCAGTATTTTGGGTCTCTGTAATGTCACTAAGTATTTCAGTATTTTATGGTGAGGGCGAGGGGGCGAGGAATCAACCACAATTATGACCGCTCAAGAGCGAAGGTGGACGTTGACCTCAACAATCCCTCCCTCAACGGCACACCCACCACGACTCTTGCTGCGCAACTCGCAAAACGCGTATCCCATGAATCGAACACCCGACGTACCAGGTTCTGATACCACTTGTAGGATCTTACACCCCATTGAGCTACCATTAATCTTAAAACCAATTGGTGATGGGAAACAACACAACAATGGTTTTATGGTGAGTACGAGAGCTCAACCACAATTATGACTGTTCAAAAGCGAGAGTGTACGTTGTCCTCAACAAACGTATTTGATAAAAAAGAAGTTGTTTAATTTTCGGATTTTCGAGTCCTATCTCTTGTCATGATACATGTGCAACTCAAACACCCAAGCCCAAACATGCTTTCTCTCATCATGAGATTTTCATGTAGGCCAGGATGTGCAGGCTCAAACTTGTAAAGGGCCCACTTACACATTGGAAGCTGTGAGTTGATTCTTGTTGCCGCCAACGTTCAAGACATTAACATGTAGAGACCAACAACTTTTTCTTATCTTCCAACTACTCAAATTCGAATGCAGGCATGACAATTGTCCACCTCTATCAAACCTTCCAAACATATATATTCAATGAATTTTTCCTGCTCTGGATGTGTCACGCTCCGGTGGGCTATATGGGTCTAACTCTATTGTGGGCTCCCTCACCTATTGATAATCCAAACCGTTTGAAATGAATGTCATCAATTCTAGTATCATATTTACAAGAGAGATGAATGCTGCCTAGTTTTTGACTAAATGCTTATCTATGCATGCATTTTATCTTCAGAATGATTGATTCATGCTTAGACATATTTAAATGTACTAATAATGTTCAGTGGTCCAAATTAACAACATGGTTGGCCATATCTCAGAAGGTGATATTTGGGGAAAGTATAGAACCCTCCACACACACCCCCTGTCAGTACATGTTCTTCCCTGTGTTTTCCTTCTTCCAAAGCCATCCAAACAAGACTTTTGTCCACCTATGGTAGACAAAATCCTCAAACCCCTCCTTGCTTTCTCTTTCAACCTGGTTACATTGCACTCCATAAATTAATTCTGCTCCCAATTTAACAATAACCTAACCATTATCTACCCTGGATTTAATCAGCAAGATTTGTTATGACTCTACTTAAAGTCAATTTGAAGCCCTTCTAAGTAAAGCTAAATTCATTAGATGTTACAAGAATTGACCTCACCCCTTTAGTTACATCCAAATCTCTGCATATCCTTGATTGTCAATCATCTAAGTAGATCTAATCCTAAGGGACAGCTCAGTTGGCCTAAGACCACGATTTGCACACGGAGGTTGTAGATTCGAAACTGATTACCACACTAGGGCTACAGGAGAGTTTACCTGGCTTGCCTCTGGGCCCGGAGGAAGAATTAGTCCAGCCCAAAGGATCAGGAACCCTCCCTCCGATAGAAAAAAGAAAAAAAAATCTAAGTAGACCCCCTCTGTGACGACCTTCTTCTATGAGGTCTCTTTTAAAATTTGGGAATTTGGGTTGCATTTGACTTTTATGTGGCTAAATAAATTCGTTTTTTGTAAGTTAATTTTACTTTATTGAGCAGTTGGGTTACGCCAATGTCACTAGTCACAGGCACACTAAGGTATTAAAGTCTGCAATCCAAGTGTCACCATGTTAGCTACTTTACGTGTTGAGCCAGCATACCATCCTTTCATGTGACAAGTCAAGATATTCAATTACCAGTCTCTTAATTTAATTAATGCGAGACTAGAGACTCTAAATTTCAAATCGTAGCATTAGATGAATAAGTGTAAAACATGTGAGTTTACAATGAAACATGTGAGTACTTCATTTTTTGTCCTTTGTAATCGACGAACATGCTTTAGAGATGATTAATTGGATGATGGATTCAACTCCTGTTATAGTGAATCCCAATACATGAGGTATATATTAGGGTGATGGATGGGTGTTTGTTTCAATCTTCTATTAATCAATTTTCCACTACAGAGCATATCTAATACTATTTATGGATCTTCACTTTCGTTTCTTCATTCTTAATTACTTTAAAGACTAGACTTCCTACAAATCAATCTTTTGGGAAACACAATTGACCCTTAGATATAAAGAGAAATCAATCTTGTGCATAACACAACTCAAACTTGCTTCCCCAACTGAGTAGATCTCATTGATCTCTTTAGAGAACCTTTGTCCGTAGGATTTGCTTACAGCCAAGGTGCAACAAATCAGAGTTTTGGAGCAGAGCAGCAGCAGTTTCAATTTCACACACTGCTAAACATGAATAGGGGCTACAACAGGAGCAATTGCTAGACTCTCTTACATTTTCTTACATTTTATTTGAGAGTTTTTGTTCTTTCCCAATCCATCCACACTGGTAACTCGGTTCCCAAGGCACCTACCTTCCATAAAAAGGACCAATGATAGATTCCTAACTATAGCACTGATTGTGAGGAACTTAGGTGACTTTGTGATACCTTTCAAAAAGATACAAAGCATTTTATTTTATATCATTATTTTATTTTTTTATTTTTTTGCTAGGCTCGCTGATTGATCGGGAGTGGCACTTCCAACTTGAAGGCCCAGGGATTGATCCCTTGGACATGTATGTGATACCAATGTGCCAACATGAATTTGTTCTTTTGCTGGTTCTTCTATTTTTATGCTTCCTGTGTTATTCCCTTTGTTAGTTTAATGATTTTTTTTTTCAGAAAGAAAGTTAAAAAATAATGAGTAGGATCCAAGTACCATTTCAGAAAAGGGATCTCATAGAGAATCTAAGACCATGCTCATAATTAGGAACACCAAATTGGCCACTAATAACATTACTTGGAAAGTTAACATGTGTGTCAAAAATAACACCCCATTATCACGATACTATCATGTAACAGTAACTTCTGATAAAGTGAAAATGCTACAAGAAAAAGGCAATAAATGAAATACTCTACCAACACAGAGAGGTTGTGAAGCATGTTGAAGAGGCATGATGGGCAATCAGTTAGATCAAGTATGGGCAGTGCATGGATGGTTAGTAGGAGTAGTCGGCTTTTTCAAGGCCAGGTTTCTTCATGTGAATCACGGGAGAAGAGAATAAGTTGACCTTTACATTTTGTTTTGGTAAAGATGGAATAAGTTGACCCTGTGAACAGCTTGAAGCACTATTCTTCACACTGATTTGAAGAAACTGCGGAAAAACAATGAAAAAAATTCACATAGACCAACCTGACCATCATGCCCACCCTGTAGGAGCTGTTAAGATCATCACTCCAATGATGCTTTTGGCATCTAGGCTTGCAAAACTGCCCACGAATCTTCTTTAATAAGTGGAACGCCATTAGCTGTATGTTCTCTAATTGGACATTAAGACGACCATTCATCTCCCAACCACCATTCTTAAGATGATATAGTCAAATGTTAAAAAGAGAACTGCCCATATCTGATTGCATGATTCAAGTGCACTTTTGTGCTAACGAGTCATTGCTTTATCAGCTCTGTCTGTCCACTTTCTAGCGTCGCGTGGCTTTATCTCTGGCGCACTTTGAGAGATCCACTGTTTGGTATGTGAACCAGTTTTTTTTTCTGTAGTGTGGAGATCTAGTGCGTTCTTTCTTTTAGAAGTATGAAAACTCAGCGTTAGGACCTCTCTATAGTTGGATGGTGAGAAATGATCGTATATATGGTGAAGAGTGGAAGCTAAGACCTGATTTGTTACATTTGTGGCTTGCCTTAATAATGTCAGTTTCTTTCACATTGCATCTACTCTCAAATATAACAATTAACAACTTCCATAATTCATTTCAGAGTGACACAGACAGTTTAGTTGACCATGTGTTCCCCAAATAATCAATTCAATGGAGTGAGAGCAGCTCATTGAAAGTGAGATTTGAGACCATTCTTATATGACCGGGTCCTTATGATATAAACAGAGTCTGATCATACTAATTTAGGTCCCATCTATGAAAAATAAGATATTGGCTTTCGTGAGCATCATTTGACCAAGATTGGTATAGGTTATAACCCGGCTTTGATTCCTTATAACTCAAGTGGTGAGGCATCTTCTTATCCACAAATACAATAAGAGATCAAAGTTCATATAAACCATATATATCAATTGCTCAATGGAGCTGGTTCGATCAAGTCGTTTTTGGTATGAAAAGCAGTTGTACTCCAACAACATCACATTGAACGATTCATGGTCCGACAAACTTTCATTATATGTACATATTCATCTACAAATAGTCCACATAAATACCAAAAAACAAGATTTATATTGTCTTTGACTAGATAAATCCCGAGTTAGATAGGTAAAACTCCACAGTAGGGCTCACCTGATTGATCACTGCACATCCTTTTGAGTCCATTAAAAAGGAAACTAGTAGGGCTCACTAATAAAAATACAAACCTTGTAACATAAATATATTTATCTTTGGCACTACTCAGTGTTCACTCCGGAAAGGAACACTTGTTTGCTTAGAGTACTTTACAAAATGATTAATCTAGTTCTGGAGCCTTACCCTCAACTTCTATTTTAAAATTGTTTAAAGTGATTTTCGGACCCCGTACAAGGGGAAGTACAAGAGATTGATAAAAAGTGGTTATTAAATTGGGGGAGAACTATAGTAGTGCAGCTCCTTGCCGAAATACGTGGGTGGGACCCATCTCCTAAAAATATGAACCCTAATCACCCTTAACACCCATTGTATTTTTTTATATCAAGAGGATTTTACCCAAAAAAAAAAAAAAAAAGATTAGGTGACCAGTAGTTCCAAAAGTTCATTTTAACCAACCTTGCACCAGATCAGTCATTTTTTTCGAAAAAGTTTTTTTTTTAGCACTTTCTACTAGTGTTTTCAGCGCCTTTAGTTTTATAACGTTAAGGGTCCTTAGGGACCCTGCTGTGTATATGAAGTAGAACAAAATAGAGCTTAGTTTCGTCGTCAACCGCTAATTTTTTTTCTTCAATATGGTCGTCTGCGCCCAGCCAATGGTGATCCCCTCTAACATCATCTTCGTCTGTGACTCCTCACCCTCCTACCAACTGTGGTCTCCTCCTACATCCTCTTTATCGAAGGTATGTACTTTTGGATGCTCCCCTTTGGCCTTTTCTGAGTTGTTTATGACATTATTGTCGTCTAAATTATGCCCTTATTCCGTCTCCATGATGGACATAAAATTTAAATACAAAACACAATTACACATATCCAACCTTCCCATATCCAACCCAGTCCCAAGCTCTTATCGTCCAGTTTCTAGGTTCAAGGTTTGAAATAATCAGTGACCCAGCAACAGATTGCCACATGCAACAGGACAAACAACCAACCATTTCTAAAAATGACCTGTAAACAGAACATGCAAATAATCAATCACGTCATTACCCAATCTGTAACGTTAAATAACAACACACACAATGCTAAGCAAAACAAGACGGTTGCTAAATTAGCTCACATAACCCACTAGCATCTAAATGGAAGACACAAAATGGTAGTTGGAACCGAATTACTTATCTGAACCAGAGTTTGAACATGACCACCATCTAACTCTAACCAAAAGTGTTAATAAAATAAAAAGGGAGGTAGATATCATATCAATGTTGACAACAAAATAACCAAAAGAAGAAAAATCTTCATAATCACATGATTGTCTGGAGGATTAAACAATCATTTGTGAGCTTTTAATGTATATGTGTGGGCCATGAATGATTCCCCAAGGAGGAGATGCAATCCATTCTTCCAAAATTAGCTGGATAAATAGAATATCTGGAAGACCCAAATTGGTGACTTCAAAGCCTCAAAACCATGTACCTCCTACTCTATAACTAGAAATAAGGCGTTAATTAGTTGGCAATGAAGGAGCAAGGGGAGCTGATAAGAGCTTAAAGCCTCAAAAAGACAAAACCCTTACCTCCTCCTCCTCCTCCTCTATTTTGTATACACCGCAAGGTCCCTAGGGACCCTAACGTTATAAAACTAAGGTCGCTAGGGACGCTAGTAGAAAGTGTTCAAAAAAAATTATATTTTCAGGCAAAATGATTGATCTGGTGCAAAGTCGGTTAAAATGTTCTTTTGGAGCCATTGGTCAGCTAATCTGTTTTTTTTTTTTTTTTTTTTTTTTTTTTTTTTTTTTTTTTTTTAATATCCTTTTATATCTAAATCCACAAGGTCAATTTCAATGGGCCAACCATTATATTCATCATTGGGTTTTACACACAAGACTCTTCCAAGCAGAGAGAGAGAGAGAGAGACAGAGAGAGAGAGAGAGAGAGAAGTTGATCTTATATAGGAAGAGGGCACATTGAGGCTCATCTATTAAAAATCAAGAACGTTTTAAAATAAGCACTTTTCTCTTATTTAGGAAGAGGGCAAATTTTACTTTTATATAAAAAAGTTCAACCTACAATAAACTTGAGCATATGGTTGGTAATGTTCGAAAGATATGAATTTTTTTATATTTATTCATGTGCTTATTATATACTTAATATTATATAGTGGAAAAAGCTTTTATTGGGGTAAAATTTGGCCACATCCGATAAAGGAGAGTGGGCCTCACTGTATATTCCACTTATTTCACTCGTACATCTCATGAGTAAGAACCTCACGAAATCTCGGCTAGCGATCTCGGGATTCCAAATCATCTCAGTGACTCACTTGCAGTTTTCGTAAAAAGGTTGATAGTATATTAAGGTCGTGTTTGGCAATCAAATCCTCAAAACTTCTCACTGGCTTTCTAGAAAAGCATAGAAATCCACCTTTGGCAATTATAAATCTCAAATGATTTAGGCCCGTGAAAATTTTAATTTTTTATGACTTTTAGGTCGAAACCCTCCCCCCTAGAATTTTGAGAATTGATTTTTTTTTTAATTTATCCGCTAATATTGTTTTCAATTCTCTCTACTGTACGTCCACATTGATACACACCAATATTAATGCGAAATCCACAACTACATAAATCCTCAATCAAGAATCCCAAATCCAAGGGCAATGAAGAATCCTTAAAGTCCGTGGATTCCTCACTTGGTAACAAACGTGCTTAAAAACAATCAAGGACCGGCTATAATATAGAAAAAAATAAGGGGCATTTCGTCAAAGTTAAAATCTTATTTTCAAAAACTGAGAATCTAGCCTTTTTTTTCTTAGTTCTTGGACCCCTTGTGAGGCTCCAAATTGGATCACATCCACTTTAATGTTTGAATCATTCAAAATAAATACATTTCTTTTGTATAGCTTAATTTAATTTAATACATTTGGGCAATCCTAAGCTTTGATCAATATAATATTTTTGAATAAAGTATTGTAAAAAATCCATATGTCTTATCTGCAAAAGGGTCCACTTCTTTAAAATATGGATCGTTCACGAAAATGCCTTCCTCACATATGAGATATGGAAAATTCACTTTAATATATATATTTTGAGCCCACGGTAAGACTTGTCAAGTATAGTACAGTTGAATAAATAAAAAAATATAAAAGGTTTATATGTTTATCCATAATAGTGCCTCCCTACTATTTAAAATATGAAATATTGGCCTATTGAAGAATTTATTAGGTATAATAATATTGTACGAAATTAATATTACAAAAAAATTATTTATTTTATATATGATCAATCTAATAATGGGTTCAATTTCTTTTAAAGTGAAACTAGAACCCGTTTAAAAGTGGGGCATTTCATCATCATCATTATCAACAAAAGCCTTATCCCAATTAACTTCTGTTGGGATCGACCACATAAAAAATGTTTCTTCATTCCAATCTATCATGAGCAAAAGTGGGGCATTTATTTGAAGAAAATTAGATTTTTATCAAGTATGGGCCTATACCGTTGTTAGAGTACTAATTGCGTGTAAAACACAATTTTTTGTGAGATTTTAGAGTGGCTCATCTCCAACCTTAGTGGAATTTGGTGAGAGCATGAGCTTTGAGGAATATTTATTTTTATCGATTTAAACATTCTACAGGTAGGTTCATTTGTAAAACTCTAATAATATTAAACAAAGTCCCCAAGAAAAACTATTGAACGCTATTAACCATTCAGTCAAATAATTCTTTTTTTTTTTTTTCCAAACAAGAGCTCAGGCGAACCTAAAATTGCCAAGACCCTACTGAATATGAATTTAAGGGCACATTCCTTCAGTAGAATTCATGGAACTTATTTCTTGAGAATTTGTAAATTCTCCAAAGCATTTTTTTTTTTTTTTACAAGATTTCTGACGGTAAATTGTGATATTGGGAGTTTGTGGATAAAATATGATGGCTTATAATGTCATTTTAAAATGCCATGTTTCTCTGCTAAAATTTCAATTTCTAAAAAATTTGAAAAGTTTCAAATAGCCTTTAGAAATCTTAGAATTTTAAATCTTGTATTTGTAAATCCTCCATCCAAAAGTTATACCCCGACATAAAAATCCCTAAATCTACCTCTTCAAAGGAGGATTTGCAAATGATAAAAAAGATAAATTTTGAAAATCTGTAAGACTTTTTGTGTGACTAAAAAATAAAATTCCTTTAAAAAAAGGGGTGTAAAATACAAACAAAGAATACTTAGCATTTACAAATGCTAGAGAGGCAAGCAATCACATGGTATCTATAAATTTCCACCAACACAACTTCAAGTAAAAGCATTCCGATAAAAAGGACATGCTCGTGTTCAACTCGACGGTCACGCATGTTGCACTGGATCGATCCGGACGCCAAAGAGAACCAAGCGCAGGTCCTGGCGACGGAAGAAGCACAGAAGCACTTACTCTCGCATCTCGTGCCGCATGGACTGGGTCACTGACTCTCTGTAAAGTACCTACTGACTTCCACATTTTAGTACTATACTTAGATGACTTTCAAAGATTTTTAGACTTTGACACGTAAAAGCTGCTCCTCTGCCTCTCCAGCTCTGCCTTTCCAAGTCCGTGGTTAGAATAGCAGCAGCAGCAGGAGGGCACCCTCCCACGAGGAAGACGCCCTTTTGCCCTGCACAATTCTAATTCAACGCAGAAATCACTCTCATTTCATTTCATTTCATTTTTTAAGATTGGCACAAAATTCAAGGAGAGAGTGCCATCCATGATCCACCAAAGGCTGTCAAATGGTCGTTGTCTTTTTTATTATTGGTAGGGGGACTTGTATGTGTTGGTTACCTGGTTTAAAATCTTCGGTCTCGGTCATAATATCGGTCGAGCCAAAAATCGATATGATATCGGTATCGGTCGCGGATATCGGTCCGTCGCGGTGTGAATTTTTTTTAATCCAAAAAAATTAGCAAAAATATCCAAAAAATCCAAGATATTAAAAAATGCTGGAAAACAATATTTTTTTCCATTAGTAATAATAATAAATCAAAATTTCGATTATTTTAAACTATGAGTCATGTCTGTTTCGCAGTTCGCTGTCTTTTCCAGTATTTCATATAATGCAACCATTATTGATGCTCATGATCAATTTATTAGTGCAAAAATAAAAAAAAAAATAACATATCAATTATCATGTGATGAAGTATGATTGTTGCTCTAAGGAGTAAGTAGATGAGAGGAAAGGAGAAGAAGATGAAGATGGGGAAAAAGATATAAAAAATAGGGTTTTCATACTTTTTTATGAGATTTCGGGCGATATTTTCAAAATATCAGCCGAGATCTCAGAAAAATCGAGATGAATGATATCTCGGCCAATATGGGCCGAGATATTGGGGATATTTGGCCCCGAGATACCGATACCGATATCTCGGGCCATATCTGATCGGTATGGGCTGATACCGGTTCATATCAGTATCCATATCAGCCGATATGAACCGGTATCGACTGATTTTTTTCAACCATGGTTGGTTAATAACTATGGTTTCAGTCTCCTAACTGAGAGGCTATAGAAAAACTGAAAAAAGTGCAAATATATCCACCAAAGATTTTGGAGAATTAAGTTAAATGGAAAAACCTTTAATAGTTGTTTGAAGGCATGTTTGTTTTATGGAATTGAATACATGGGAATTGTAACACAATTATTTTTAAAAATGATTAAAATTAGATAAATGAAAGTGAATCTACAAAAAGAATGGTCATTGAACGTGATTTAACAAATCTTGCCGACGTTTTAAGAACATGATTCCCCACAATCAATATTTGAGGCAATAACCAGAAGTCAAAAAGGAGTAGTCTAAACTCTAAAAAGGAGAAAAGCAGCATGACATGTAGGTCTCGGTTTTTTATCAGGATTTAAATAATTCATGTTCGGAGAAATTTTAATTTCTCAAAGAGCTTTATCCTTGAGATTGAATTCCAAAACCCCTCATCTCAGTAAAACATTTGAATTTCCAACCAAATACATAGAAAATGGAATTTTAAAAAAGTTAAAAAGTTGTTTATAACCATTTAGGTGACTAGAATTTAAAATTTTACGGAAAAGAGACGTGACATTTCAAATGGCAAGAGATAAGATATCACATCATATAAATAAATAAATAAAACCTTAATACATCAAATTCTTATCAAGAATTCTAGTAAACAAAGAGGCCCGTAGTATATAAGTTATATGTTGCACACAAACTAAATGAAATTAATATCTACGCATCAGATATATGAACATTTCTTTTATGTTTAAAAGATTTTTAATCCTTTATAATGAATCTGGACTTGGCTTGGCCTTAAAAGTTAAAAGACTGGTCCTGCATAACGGCATAAGTTTTAAACCAGCAAACATTGGACCTAAAAAGTCTGCACTCGGGCGATAGAATCACTATGGGATGGAGATGTTGATAGGCCCTCATATGTGCGGTGCATTTAAGGCCTCCTATATAGACAACAGGGAACCTTTTTTTTCTGGATGCATGTGAACTTCGGAGTTGGGTCTAATCCGTGTGTACATATCCAAAAGTTATGGATCCAAATCCTTGCTGGTCCGACCTGACAATGCATATCTAAAATCAACTCCAGCTATGTATTGAAAAGTGTTCTAACAAAAGAGAAGTCGGTAGAGAAAAGTCTATTTAAATAAAAGAAACTTTAATTATCAAGCTATAGTTTAGTTGGCAAGGGACTTAGGTGTCCGAGCACAATCCCTAATTAAGTAAAAACAAAAACTGACAGAAAAGAATAGAGGATTTTATCGAAAAAGTTCCGGAATTTGGTAATTCCTCGTGAAGGGTCCTTCCAGATTGTGCAGCACAAACGGAGTCCATAAGGACCTCTTTCGATTTTTTTTACATGATTTTCTTAAAATATAAAACTTCCTTTATTTCTTCTTCCTCTTATTATTATTTTTTTTTTTCTCTTCTCCCACCTAATTCTCTATCTCTCCAACTCCGTTTTCTCTCAATCATCTTGGGAAAACAATATGAATAGTGGAAAACCAAGAAAAAAGTGGCGGGAAGACCGAATTTATAATGCACTAATATGTATGAACCCTTTGCGACGAATGGCCAAATTCCGAAATTTTTTCCCGTAAAATTCTCAAAAGAATAATATTTTAAGTCTCACCTACATCAGATTGAGTCATAAAAATCATTTTCGTGTCTATAAACGGTAAACCTGAATCATTTTGTTATATATAGAAAGTTCTAGTCATATCTATATATCTCGAGACTCATTCAACAGAGTATGCTTATAGGTGTTAGATTTATATAAACTATTATCATTTCAAAAGATTATCATTAATGGGATTAGATCTGAATAATTAACACAATATATAAAAGACACTGTCATACTTGAATGAATTTGCAAAATAGTCGTGTGATAGGGATGGCTGATGCGAGTTTTACAGGTCACTTCTACTTCTCCGTAAACAAATGCAATTGATGGAAAGCCAGACAATGCAGTCTCATGAAGTAATCTTGAGTAGAAATCAGAGTCTCATGAAGTAATCTTGCGTAGAAATCAACCGTTAGTTTTCAAGTCCAATGGGTTTCAAAAATATATCAAATAAAGGAGGAGTATTTTATTGCATTGCGCATCCACAGTGGGACCCACGTGTGCTGGGTGGTCAAGTGGACCACATGGTCCACAAGTTCTAACAATAAGAGCCCCACTTGTCTCCATCCAAAACCTTGGAACGAACACATGGAAATGGTATCAGATTCGTAAAGGATATCAGGATACAAATACATTATGGTCCTCCATCAGACTTGCCCAATTGATTACATTGCCCATTGTGGGACTGGAACTCTTTTATTGTCAAAGGACTCACCTGGACACAGGTAGGGACGTAAATGGGTCTCCGATTCTCCGATTACCTTGAGGTTTCGACCTATTAAAAATCGGGTCTGGGTCTTTGTTTTTCGGGGCCTAAATAAGGACCTAGACCCGATAAATAAATGAATTTGAGTCCGGTTCTACCTTGGTTCGGACCCGTAGACTCGAGACCCGACATATTACCTCAATTTTTGATAATCTCTCCTAAAACTCATACTTTATTAATATCATTATCTACTTAGACTCGGACCCGGATCCAAACCCGTCCCATATATGAATCTGCTTCTGGTTCGGAGCCAAGAAATCGATTTCAAAACGGTTTTAGGTCCAAATCCGGTTCCACCTTTTCCTTAACAGTTCCGATTCCGAGTCCATTCGACCCATTTACAACTCTAGACATAGATGAGTCCAGCCCAAATCCAATGAGTTCACAACCTTTAGGTCCAACACCCGTGCTGAAAGAAAGGTATTCATCTCTCTCTCTAACAAATAGCAATTTTATTTGGTACAACTACAAACTGCAAAATGTAGACCCTTCCATTAAATATTGATGCATTGCCCTGTTTATGTCTTTCTTTATTGGTGACGGGTGCCTGTCTTTTGGTTGAGAATGCTTGTCCACTACTTGCTAGTTTTCCACTCTCTCTCCCCCAATGCTTGGTGGAGAGGAGCCCCTTCGCATCTGGCCAATGAACCGTTTACAGTCTACACCACTCACTCCAACGTAAAGAGTCCAACTCCGTTCATATCCAAACCATCCACCTCATGGGACACACATTTTTTATCCATTAAGGACAGGGAGGACTTAACATGGAGGGTTCAACCCTTAATCCAAATTACTCAAAATTATTGTTTCTCATGTATTAACATTCGGCCAAATTTTACTCTAATAAGAGTAGGGTGCTGCTAGTTGATTACACGTAAGACATTATTTTGCCCGCCTTAATTCTTCTACTTCAAAAGTGTGGCAACTTTTCTTACTGGTAACTGGCGGTAGTTATCACCTGACTGTTCAGGGTTCGAACTCTGGATAAACTACCTCTTTCTACTTGTATGTATTTTTTTCCGGCTTGTGCGGGTTGTCTTCCCGTGTGTGCAGACTCTCTCCTAGGTCTCAACCCCCTTAATTAGGTTACCAAAAGAAAACATCAATGGACATAATTTTGAGGGACTTAATTTTAAAAGTGGGCCCATTAGAGCTAGGATCATAGATTTGAGAATTGGGCCATGAAGATACGGATTCACTTTTTTAAAGCCATTGGAAAACAGTGATTGTTGGGTTTTGTGGAACTTGAAAAACCCACCAACCCACCACTTGAGATTTGAAGATGACCACACAGTAGAAATGATCTTGGTGCTTTAATAACTAGAGCACTTGCAAAAGCTGTGGGCTGATTTTGAAAATAGCTGTGTGTGGCTCACTGCTCTATCATGTAGGATATGGCTTTAATTTCTAATTATTTTCTCAAATAACTTATTACTAATAATAGGTTCCTTAGATGTTATAACATATCCAGTTTTAGATGGTGAATTGACCATTAAGAGAGAAACCAAAGATTGTACAATCTTTTAACATAAAAACAAAATATTTTTATATTCATGACCTTAGATTCTACCGTTGGCTGCATTCATCACCTTGTGTAATGCTTGCATGGATTTTATTTTTTCATAATCATTGAAGAAAGTAATAATATTAATCATTATCATCATCATCGGGAAATGCTTTTATGATAATAACTTTCACACTATTATTAGAGAACAAGGGAGAGGACCCTCATATTTAGGTTACTGGTATTAGATATGGATCCGTTAGGTCCTTCGTAATTAAGTTGCTGGTATTAGATATGGATCGGTTGGAGATCGGTTGGATCCCTCATATTTAGGTTGCTAGTATTTGATATGGATCCGTTGGATTTCTCTACTGTCGTGGTAGTGTGAGAATTACTCTCATAAGAGCATTTTTTCGTCATTATCATCAGAATTTTGATCCAATTACATGGGAATGAGCTACATAAATTTTGTTTCCTATCGAACGGAAGTTAAATCCCAAATGGGTTGCACTTCTTTGAATTCATCGTTACTATTCTCATCTACGTCCTCTTTACTTTATATAAAAATAAGTTTATGTGGATTAAAAAAAAATATAATTCCTTTTGTCCCTTTCTTAAAAAAAAATGTTATCCTAAAAAATTAATAGTAGTAGTTGCGAAAAGTTGAATCGATCACAAACACGACAAAAAATTGGATCCACAAAAAATGTAATTATGATTTAAGGGTTTTCGCTCGCACACACAACTACGAAAAATACGCCGACACCAAACCACAAAAATATCTACAAGCATTAAAGAATAAATCCTCATTTCACAGATTTCCTGTGGATTTAGCTTTTCACAAAAATGCCTATACATACCTTCACTCCAAGATCTTTTTACTAAAATCAAAATAAAACCCCCACAAGCCTTGCCATTTTTACTATTTAAAAGAAATGAGAGGATCTTCCTGATGTTGAATCCAATCAATAGAAACATATTTCGGTGGGCCGCACATCATGGACACACAGTATTCACCGAAATAACAGCCACGTGTACGCCTGTGTGTTGAGCGACCATCTTGAAAGCTCCTCAACTTCCAAAGAACTCTTCCCAACAAGAAAAGAGAGAGACGACAGACCAAGAAAGAAGAAAAAAAAAAAAAAAGAGAAGCTTTCAGTCTCTCCCACCATCTCCATCTCCATCTCTTGTTCCTCCTCCTTCAATGGAAAAACGTACTTGCAAGCTCTGCAACAGGACTTTCTCTAATGGCAGAGCTCTGGGTGGTCACATGAGATCTCACATGACCCTTCTCTCTCCTTCTCAAAAGCCCCAACAACCACAAAACGACTACCCATCTTCATCTTCTTCTTCCTCTGCCTCCTCCTCTTCAGAAGAAGATGAGAATCACAAACCACCCAACTATGGCCTTAGAGAAAACCCCCAAAAGAGCTTCCGATTCGCCGACCCTGAGTTCTCCTTCGCACTCGACGCCAGCTCAGTCGTCCAGGACAGAGAGAGCGAGACCGAGTCACCCCATCTCCCCCATCGCAGCAGGCGCTCGAAGCGACATCGGGTCTCGCCAATTCCAAACCCGAAGCCCGACACGGAGCCCGAGCCACTCAGCTCGGTGTCCGACGCGACCACTGAAGAAGATGTGGCCCTCTGCTTGATGATGCTTTCGAGGGATATTTGGATGAGAGATGGCAGGGCAGAGGACGAATCCCAAGACTCCAAAGCAGAGGAAGAAGAAGAAGAAGAGGAAGAATATGATGAATCCAAGCTGAAGACCTGCACAAAAGGCCGAAGCAGATTCCAGTGCGAGACATGCAAAAAGGTGTTCCGCTCTTACCAGGCCTTGGGCGGCCACAGGGCCAGCCATAAGAAGATCCGGGGCTGCAGCACTGATGTGGTGCGAGCCCAAGTGGCGGATTCCGATGCCGGGGCCGGAGAAGAACGCCGAAAGACCCACCAATGCCCCATCTGCTTCCGGGTCTTCAGCTCCGGGCAGGCCCTCGGCGGCCACCGGAGATCCCATCTCTCCGCTGCTCCACCCGCGGCGTTGCCGAAGTTAGCTGATAATTCAATCGATCTCAATCTCCCTGCTCCGGTAGAAGACGACGATATGAGCGCCGTCTCCGATGCCGGAGCAAAGTAATGGGGTCGAACAGGAACTGATATTCACCTGCATTTTACTTCAAATTATGCAGATTTGGGTTCAACAAAGAGGTAAATTTTTATAGTTTTACTTGTTTTTATTTGATGAGTACTCTTCTTTCCTTCATTGTAATTTGTTTCTTCAACTGTTCTTGATTAAAGGATCTTAAATTACTGTAATGACTGATTAGTGGATCTGATTAATGGGAAGTCGGGTTTTATTTTATTATTATTATTTTTTTTTTTGAATTTTTGTGTGGTTTTAGGAGATGATGAAGTTGCTCTGGAAGTATCGAAGAGTACTTGTGTTGGATGGTGGTTGTTTCCATTCCAGATTGCTGTTCTGGCCAACTGATTTTTATATATTTTGTTTATAAATAGGAGAATATGAAATGCCCTCACATAAAATATTATTCATTTACAGATAAGAGTGTGTTGACATCTCACATATTGCTTTTGTACAGTTGGGTGAACCTAATTCTCTGCTTTCTCCATGTTCCTTATTATCCTTTTGGCATTTTAGTTTGTGTTTTCTTGCAATTAGATTAGTGGATTTTTTTTTTTTTTTTCCATTTTTTGATAACGGGTTTCCATGCCTTTGGGCCAAAATAATCTCTAGCCCAAGAAGAGAAAGCCGGGTAAAATTTCCAACGACGAATATGATAGTGGGTGTTGGAAGTAGAGCTTTCTATTTATTTATTTTTAATCTTTTTTCTTGTGGACCTTTTAGTGTTGGGTGTTATAAAATGGGGATTGAAATGAAAACAAAATATCTTCAATTTGTTATGTGGAAATGGCTTCTACTTTGGAATTGACATGACTGATGGTTGCTGTAAGCAAGTGCTATAAAAATGGTAAGAAGTGGGATGAATGGCTTTTAGGTTATTTTTCTTTTTAATCCTGGTAATTTTATAAGGATGGATTTTCTAGGTGAAGGACATTTTGGGGCATTGTACATGGAAAACTTTGAATATATATGATTTTTAAATGTAGAGAGGGTTTTGGGTGCTTCTGCAGTAATTTGTGATTATACTGAGGAAAGTAGATGGGTGGCAGGAGGAGTGGTTTTGTCTGGTATTTAAGATATTTAGTTTTCAATGGTGCTTTATTTTAAGCTATGAGATTTAGCTTATAAAATGGGGGCTTTTCCATGCCTTTTCTTTTGTCTTTACCATGCGATTGGTCACTTTAACCTAATATTGACCAGGTGGAAAGGCCAAAGAGAGTAGAACTAGGAGCAATGGCCAAGCCTCATGGTAAAATGTTAGGAATTATCTTCTTGACCCCGTTTGACTGTCAGTTTTGAATTCCTAGGAATTCAAAAGCTTTGTCTTCGACGGAAAGGGGCTTTGAAAAGATTTTCACAATAACGATGAGGGGTAGCTGAGTTGGCTTAAGACCACAGTTTGCTCCTAAGGTTGATGGTTCAAAACTACGCCACTTAAGAGATTTACTCGGCTCTCACATTGGCCCGTAGAAAATAGTCAGGCCTAAAGGGTTGGAACACCTCCAAGTGGAGTTATTTGAATGGTATATGATTAAAGTTATGTATGTATATTTTTAATATGCGAATGTAATTGTCTTTGATCCAGATCCTTGGGTTGAGACTTAAAAAATGTTAGGGATCCAATTTCGGATCCGACTCTTCCGAATCCTACATGTAAGGATCTAAACCTAGATCCGAATTACTCCCAAAATCAAAAATAAGTTTTATACCCGCTTTATTTAAAACATAAGACTTTGGAATTTGGTTAATTAAACAATGGGATATCCATTCGTAGATGTACTTGAATTGAATACAACCCTTGGGACCATATAGGAGGAGAGCACCTTTTTAAGAATTGCACCCTGAGTGAGCTGACAACACCTTGCTTTGGATGTGAAGAAAATGAAGGAGAGTGCACCCACACTAGGAGAAGAATTATAGCGGGATTGTCCCCTCCTAACACATGTTCTCCTACAAGCACACTGCATATTTTTTACATGTAATTCAACTCATGGAGCCTACTTAGATGCATATTTATCAATGGGGGTGAGGTAGATGAAAAGGTCTTCTTACAGATAATAATAATAATAATAATAATAAAAAAAAAAAAAAAGAAGCCTCCTAAGATCAGCCTAGTCCTTGATTTAATAGCTATAAAGCTAGTGGTCTTTTAACCGTTGAATTCTTTGATTCAATCCAACAGTGGATGAAAGTTTGATCATGGTGAAATTGGTCCTAGTGCCAAAACATGGGGGCTGAAAGTGTGAAAGGGCCAACAATGATCAAAGATGGTCCAAGTGGGCTCCATAGAGCTGGACGGGATACACGTTACTCGTAGGAGAACATTTCCCCTCTTTGGAATCTCAAAGTTTTGGAATCATGAGTTTTGACTAAAATTATTTTGCAACATAATTGTTGAAAATCTTTGCACAAAAATTAAATATGCACAAACTTGGAGCAAGATTTTCTCTTTTGTGCGAACGTTCTCCTCTAGCCTTTAAAGAGGCAGGACTGTTGTTAAAAAACTGAGACTTTCTAAATGAAAGGCACCCACTGGTTAGATAGACATTGAAATTACCCTTTCTTCCACGGACATGGATCTGTCGAGATAGAGATGTGCCCCTAATTTTCCATAAACAGATTTTATTGAAGTTTTAGAGGGCTTGTGGATGTATGGCTATACCAATTACCGTCCATTCTTTTTCAATTTTGATGGAATGATAGTCACCTTTAGTGAAGTTGGAGTTTGGTGATTTCAATGAATGATGAAAACATTGAAAGTCCACATCCAATTTTGCAAGATCTCATCATTCTTTTATGTTCAGTAAGTTCCAAATTTCCGAATAAAACAGAGAATTTGATGGAAACATATCCAGTATGTTCATCCAAGATCATCAGTTCATTCAGGTGTTAGACAAACCATGTCCCACTGACGTCACTGGTTGGGTAGATCCTCATGAGCTGTTTCTATTGTGGGGAAAGGTCAAATTTTATGGTTGGGATTCCTGATCTCACAGTTAAAATTGATCTGTTTGATCATGTCCCCAACTACTTTGTCACCCCACTTCTTCTCCACACCCAGACAAGTCTCTCTCTCTCTCTCTACCTTACTTTGTTGTAGAAAGTGTAGATCTCATTCAGGCTGTCATTTATACGAAGGCATTAATGAGAGAGCCTTACTTTGTTGTAGAAAGTGTAGATCTCATTCAGGCATTAATGAGAGAGGATGTTGAAGAAACCTGGCCGTGATTTTTCAAGGGATGGCATTGCTTGCTGCCTTTTCTCAGAGTTGTTGTGGCAATTGGTGCGTGTTCACCTCATAGCCTTTTGTAAAGCTATGTTAATGTATAGGAGCCCGTATTTGGCTATCCACATTTCTCGAGAAATGCACTTTATTTTATTTTAGGAAAATAGAAAATGTAAAATTGTTTATATGCTTCTTTTTAATGAGCCTGCATACTCATGGTCTCTAACATTGGGTGGAGAGAGTAGAACTCCACCATTAGGCTCACTTATTGGAAATTCGAGCCGTTCAAAGTGGACGTCCTTGTTGAAAAATATTTATCCTGTCTTTACTAGAGCCTTGAGGTTTTAGGGATGGTCAGCTAAGAAAATTAAATATGATCAAAGCTCACTGGCCGAAAGTTGGCAATGATATGTGTGTGTTGCCAAAAGTGCGCCGTCTGCATTCCATCTAAGGGGAAGTGTCGAGGAGTAGGTTTTACCCGATAGGGAGCATTGAAAAGTATTTTTACCGACTCTACTAAATCCTCAAGATTCTAGTAGGAATAGTTAGTTAAGGAAACCATTCCTACCAAATACGGTGTCAGAGCTAACCAATAGCGAATTTGAGTCCCATGAGGCACGTCTTGACACAGGAAAAAATATGCTTATCCCCAAAAAATACACCGACTGAGTCTCACCCGAAGGGGAGTATTAAAAAATATTTATGGTTCCTCTACTAATGCCTTAGGTTTTGGTAGGAATGGTTAGGTAAGGAAACTTAATAGTCTTCACTGTGGTATACGGGATGTTCCCAAATTTGACTCAAATATAGAGCCATCCCCACCATAAGATTGACCATGTAATGAATGATGTTTTTAACTAGTTACCCCATTAAGGAATCCCCCCTCCCTCTCTCATGATCAAAATACACGTGGAATGAAAATTGAGTCTTGACTTGGGGGGTGTTTGTTTTGCAACAATTCCTAACAAAAATTCTAGTTGTTGGGATTTTTTTGATAGTATTGTCCCACGGTATTTAGAACACTATGCTTGGTATTTGAGTTCACAAAACTCTATCAATGTAGATCGGCTCTTTTGGTTTTATAGAATTCTCCAAATTTTAGCTTAGAAGATGCGGATCTTTGACTATCTGTGAACCAGGGGAACATGAATTCTCAGATATCCTGAAATTAGGTTTACAAGAATCTCATTAGACAGTTCGTTAGGCCCCACCATGTTTTAAAGCACTTAATTAAAAATCTGAAGTACTCAAAATAAATGTTCCCTTCCGCATAAATTTCCTTCTAATAAGAGTTGGGCCGATCTTCAAATCAATCGCATGTAACTCCCTAGTGTTGAGCCCAACTCTATCCGAGCGAATTCAGCCACGCAAATAAAAGAGAGGAACATTTCTTTTATGTGGTTTTAAGAGCCTCACTGATCTATATGTGGACCAGTCCAAAGTGTGAACTGGGTTCTTTTCTAAGTAGAATATGCAAATGATTAGTTACATGATGTTAATCATATTAAAATGATGATCAACATACAGGTACATGTCACTTTTTAGACGATTCCCAATCTCTAATTTCTGATGCTAAGGTTCAGGGTATTCTCTAAAGCAAGGCATTTTATTAATAAACCAAATCCACTATCAGATTATGTGTTAAAGCCTTTTTTTTTTTTTTCATTTAATGACATGCCATAGATGTATTTGAGCTAACAGTGAACCCACACAACTATAAGACCTGTATGGTTTCCATTTCTAAAAATTGGTTCAAAAAAAAAGAAACAAATGTAAATTTTCAAAAATGACCATCAAATATCTCTCCACCCTCCCATGGAAAATGAATCGAGGGGAGCTGAGAAATGAATATCTAACCACTATCCTAATAATTCAAACCCTAAAAAATCAAGCGGGGTATGCATCTACTTGGCTATCTTGCATCCTTCTCCCCTTACCTCACATCATTCACCTCTCACATCTTTTATAATCATTTGGTTGAATTTACATAATTATGTATTCTTTGCAAACAAACATGGCTAAGATAAAGTGAAGTATTCAATAGCAACAACTTCTTGAGGAGTTTCAATTGCATTTTTTACCAAAAAAAAAAATTTCATTAAGTGGGCTCCACTAATTAGCTTATAATCCTAACTCAAGGGCATGTTTCTTTACTAGAACTCATGGAATTCCTGTATGAAAAATTATGAAATTCTTAGATAAAGTAGGGAATTCATGAATGCTCCATTGTACTTAAGCAACCAGAAATTTCACAAAAAATTAGAGGTGCTGGAATTCATAAACTCTCAAAAGTCATTTGAAACTTTTCAGGTGACTGGGAATTTTGAATTGCTTGTCAAGACATATGATATTTATAAATGTCAGGAGATAAAATGTCACATTGAAAAAAACCCAAAACATGGCAAATTCAATTTTAGAAAAGAAACGGGCTCAAGAGAACTTTCTTGAGCCTGGCATGAAAAGATTCTCGGTCAAGTATTTAATGAATATCCCATGTTTATAAATATATATATATATATATATATTTATAAGCTGTCAACTAGGTAGTTAGGTCATTAGGTGGACAATTAAGACTACACTGTTCTGTTCTGTAGCTGTTGTGCATGGTGTAAATAGTCCCACAATTCATAATGCTTTTGTAGATGGGTCGCCATTTAGCTGGGCATGCAGGACACGAGCAGCACCCGTGATGCATGTGTGCCTCATCGAAATATAAATGCTAAAAATACTATTGACTTGAAAGCAGTTAATATTTCATCCCCACGAACTAACGAATGGGGAGAACTTCACTGCAGCTATGCTGCTACTTTTTTAATCAAAGGGCAGCAGCTTATTGAACTTATGAGTGGATCTATCCTTTGGTAAATCCATACAGTGTACGCACCTTGACGCCCATTGTAATGAACAAATTTTGTTCAAATCAATGAGATGGTCGGTTAAATCTAAAGGTAAGTCAGTTGGCCTAGGACCACGGTTTGCACTCCGAAAATTGTAGGTTCGAAACTGCACTACCACACTGAGGTTATGGGGGAGTTTACCCGACTTCCTTCTGGGCCCGGGGGGATTAGTCCAGCTTAAAAGATTGGAAACCCTCCGATGGCTAAAAAAAAAAAAAGAGTAAGAAGGTCGGTTCAAATCAATAAGATGGCCATTATATTGGCTACTTCTTGAACATGTCATCAACTTTCAATCTCGACTTCTGAGGGACTACAGTTGCATGAAGGTCGAGAGTTTAAAACTACATTACCATATTGGGCTAGTCTGGAGATTTACTCGGCATAGTCATAATATGACTTTGATTTGAGTAACACCCCCACTTGATGAAGGAGGTTGGATCTACTGACTGGACACTAGTACCTTGGATTCAAATTTCGTCCTCCATCAAGTCAACTCTATGTCGGTTCGTACCGGTATGAGTGCGAGTAGCTAAAATTTCTGAAAAGTCCCCCACTCGGTGATTCCTATTAAATTCTCTTTAGCTAATAAAGGAAGCATAATTACCTTTTAATACTTCCCTTTGGTTGGAGCCCACTATCAAATATTCAATTTTAAGTCATTTCTTCTGAGATTTAAATTGATTGTTGATTAGTTTTGATATCATATTAAATTTTCTTTATTAATTATTTATACCAAAACCTTGATTCATTTATAGACAGACCAGCACAAACCATAAAGATAGCATGGAACTGATATGGGACTAGCAGGCACCATGCAAGATTGGTACGAAATAAGTCATACAATAACTTGAAGAAAAATATTAAAATAAAACCATTTTATCTTTGTTTTTTCTTCCATGGCATGTTTGGTAAATAGAGAGGACTCCTCTATTTAGTAGATTCATGCATTCCCCAAACCATACTATCCTCTATTAGGATTTCTGATGAGGGGAGTACCTAATTTCTAAATTTGGAAACAACCTAGGAGGAGTCGGTCCTTACAATTCAGGTGTTTCTTTGTTTTTGTGGATTTACAAAATTCGATAGGGAACTGAAGACGAAGGAATCAATGAAAAAAAGAATTTTTTCTGGGTTTGGAGGATTTGGAGAATCCTCTCTCACATTTCCTCTTTTCACCCAAATGTAGATTTTTTTCGGAATTGGAAGAAACCATAGGGGATTTTTCTCCGAGAACATTACCCAAACTTATCCCAAGAGTTTTGAGCTTTGATGTGAAAGAGACATATATGGTATATATCTAAAACGGGCTAATGACCTACATGGAATATCGGTACGGTGGCACCACATGTGATTTATGCTTATGACCATGAAGATGGAGTCATTTGATAAGTTTATGATACATAGGTTAGGGATATCTTAAATATTGAAGAATTAACTGCTCTGATGGCCCCGAAGCCCCCACTCCTTATTAATATCGTGGTTTGTGATTTGTTATCTTAGTGGTACCATTAATGTTAAATTAATATATAGTTATTATATATTAGTAATTTTGTGCTCCATATGTATTAATGATCTTCTCATGATGAACATCACCCTACTCTTAAGAAAAATCAAATATCTCTATAATTTATTTAAGATATAAGTAATTCAAGATTGCACATTTTTAGTATATTTATTATTTATTAATTTTTTCTTAAAGTTTAAAAAATTGTAATATCTTTAGATGAGCACACTCCTTCTAGTTTGATAAGAAGTGGCATGGGCAACACTGATTCCTCTCATTCCCGACCGGCACAAACCCCGGACCAATATTTGAAATTTTGGCTAGTACTCCTAGAGCAGTACCACCTTGTATATCATCATCATCGTAATCAAAGCCTTGTTCCAACTATGTTACAGTACTTCCTTTTTATATGGTATACGTGAATGTGTGAGAATTAACAGGGCAAAGGTATTGAACTATTGATAGATATCAGCATGAATTAGGGGTGAACCCAATACGATCTAATCAAATTACTCTAACCTCAAATCAAATTAGATTTAATTGGGCACAACTGAGGCCCATGGTTGCAACTAAAAACATATCCTCTTCTTCAAAATGATCAGCTATTTAATTTTGGTTTTTTTAAGTAAAAGAAACATATAAGTTTCTAATTTTCTTGAAGTTCCATATTAACATATATTAAGGGGCGGAACTTTTTTTTTTTTTTTTTCTGGATTAGAAATCTATCTCACACCACACAAGTCCACTGGGCGCCCACTAGATGTATACTAGTTGGAGAATTTTCACCCACGATCGGACTCATATGCATTCCAGCTCTATGAGGCCCACCTATGATTAGTGCAGAAACTTTTACTCTTATCTCTCCATAACTTGCAATCATACTCAATTCTTATTTTTATCAAACATTTACTCATTATTGGATTAAATCTCAAAAAAATATATGATTATAAGACTGTTAAGTTTTTAGGCAGTTAAATCAAGCGCTAGGATGATCGAATGGGGTGATTTTTTGAATGACCTTTATTCTTAAAGAGACCTTGCTATCCAGCCCACGTCCAATAGCAGGAATGCATCCAAGTATTGGGCCCCATGAGCAGGACTGCATATACCCAATATACAGCCTGTTCTTAGGTGAAAACCTTCCATAATCCGTTCTACTTCTTATAGATTATTAGAATGGATTGCTAACATAATTGTACGTTTGAGGCATGTTATAATTTGTACTAACGCAGTTGGATTCCTGTTTATCAGACATACAAAAACAAAAGCGATGGGTATCTTGTGGACTAGGGAACCAAGGATTGGACAAATATCACTTAAATCATTGTGCAAGGCTAGTAGCTAATTTGTCTAGTATCATTGTGCAATTCATCCTAATTCTGGATTTTAGAGCCTTTAAGTTTAGTAAATTTATAACTTTTATTTTTATTTTTATGACTCAATCATTGTGCAAGGCTAGTATCTAATTTGGCTTAGTAGTGATTACTAACGACGAGGATACGAGGATGTGTGTGCGAGAGGTTTGGATGAATCATAAGTAGGATCCACGATAGGAACAAGGGGTTTCTTAGTTGATTTTTCTTTCATGATAAAGAAAAATTCAATTAAAGAGAGCAATAATATAACAAAGAAGAAGGCCAGAACACTACATCCCATGCATAATGGATAGGAGCCAAAGGCGGAAAAGAACCATCCCAAAAACAACCATTGCTCACCAAAGAGCTAAATTGAGATAAAGAATGGGTCGCCAAAGGAGAACTTAACACAATCAAAAGACAAAGCAATGTCAGAATATCATTGAAGGAAGTAAATGAGGACCAATCCTTTATTTCGTTGATCATTGCACCACCTCCAAGGTTCAGAATAAAACCTAAATCCCTGAAAATCCTTTAACTATTGCATATTTTGGTATAAAAATATCGTGAGCACTTCAACCTCTTCGGTTGAGTTGGCGACAAAGGCTCTTGCTGCCTATCCTCGTAAGAAAGAATCATCAAAGCATAACAAACCCACAACCTGCCCTTTCATATGGCTTCTTAAAAGCGGCATCAAAATGGGTTGCTCTACCATTGCCTAATTGGTTGGGAACATCGCTTCTCATCCAACTACTCATGGATCGATCTCTTGATATGTTTTACCATATATTTGGAAGCATCATCCTCACAAATTATTCATCCGTCTATTATTCAACTTGCAATTTAATAATAAGAAATTTGTAATAATGTATAAAGCGATCATGCTTTATGACACTTTTCTTCTTTTTTATGCTTTATGACACTGAAGTTATGGGCTAGGATAGTTTAATATGACTGATATTTAGCCCACCCCAATCCAAATTCAGTTCTATCATCCACCCCTCTACTCTACTATCAATATCTAGGTTTGTCCACATGAAGTCATAATCTTTATGTTATTTAATCGTCCCACATAAAAAGGGACATTTCTGTCATGTGAAAAGTATAGGATGACATGGACATTTGTGTCATTATATGATAAGAATGATTCGTTTTTGAGAAATATCACATGCCACACGCCAATAGCAAATCCAGCCTCCACCAAGCATATATGTATAAAAGATTTACATATGAATGATTTTCATGCAATGCATAATAGTTAGTATAATGATATTTGTTTGCACTGATTTACATATGTAACGGATAAATACATATAAAAATAATGTGCATATAACACCACTTCAGTATAATGATACATATAACACCACTTCAGTATGAAAATTCACACCCGGAAGGTGGTAAAACCAGTTAAGAATTTTACTGTAGCAAAGCAGGGGCACTGTATTTGACGCTAAATAGGTTGAGGTTTGAACCTCGCTGGTAGCAATTTTTTTAGGCCCCAAACTAATGATCTGAGCGGTTCATCTTTTTTATACGGTTAAAAAGAGCATGAGGTAAAATCTCTTATCTTGACTCTTCATGGGTTTTGAGAGATTTGTGAAAAATGTTAAAAAAAATCCCATGTGTAAAAATTTAATTTTTTCGCATTTCTATGGGGCCCTAGGTGACCCTTTCGAGTAGGATCGGACTCCTTTTTCTTGCCGTTATTTCTCATAATTCTCAAAATGATTATAACTTCATTCTTCAAACATTTAAATAACCAATACTTTTCTAATAAACCTTAAACAAGGGTTAATCACATCTAATGTTTTTTAAATAAGAAAAGTAGTAAATTATGCACGGTGGACATTGTAATGATAACAAATGCTACATTCATATGAGTAATTAATTGCAAAATAGTGAACGCGTTGAATATATGATTGGGTACTAAATACTAATATATGGGTATCTATCAGCCCTATGTTCAATAGACATTTTATACCAAACAAATGGCCCTTTTATTGTATTTTCCGTTTTATCCACTAATATTTGATGAGAGCATGATGACAAATTGCATGAGACGGCACATATTTTTTAAAGTCACTTTTAGTTTTTGGAATTCTCAAGATTCCACCTTTGAAGGTTGGATTGTACTTGAACACCATTGGAGAATAACAATTGGGCTGGGGTAGAGTGAACACATCATGTTGATTTAAAACGAGGTTTGACTTATAATTTCAGAGTCGTGTGCTTTCAATGTGGGACTCATATAATTATAAACATTGAAAACTCAGGTGCTGGAGGACATCCCGACCGACGTCCTTCTTCAAGGGGGTCACAATCGTATGGACCTTACACAACATGTACTTATAGTCAATTAATGTGTTTTAGACATATTTGAGTTAATTCGAGCTAGTTCATTGCTTGATTACTTACAGTCCTCCGGCCTCTAAACAACTATGCTGCTTGCAAAAAGAAGCACAATGTTCACCATGGTAACGATATGCTATTTGCACACTTGGCATTGACATTTGACACACATACCATTCTCAGGAAATTAATGCCTCTAAAAATGTTGGGATATTTTCAAATTTGAGGTGCAACAATTTCATTTTAAATAATTCGTCATCGTCGCCGTCATCATCCGAATCCCTGTCACAACTATATAAATTTGATTTTTCCATTCCATCCCTTTCCTTTTGACGTTTCTTTTTTCCTTGCGGGGCCATCAACCAAATTAATTTAAATAATTAAAAATAATAAATACAAACTAAATTTACAAAACTAGATAATTTTTTTTATTTTTCCTTATTTTTCATTTCTGCTTTGATTTTTTCACGATATTTTCCGTTTTCTGTGATATCGAAAGATATAACAATGCAATCAGAAAAACACCAGTTCAAGAAATATAATACAACATTTCTGTGACAGTTTCAAAACATCACATATATTTGTGGTAGTGGTGCCTGGAGTAAAATAAATAGACTAGTTTGGACAATGGATGCAACTTGCAGCAAGTAAGAATAAAGTCTATGATGCGGTTGCAAGTATGCAGCTGGGCTAGTATATATGCCTTTCTCCATAAACATCTGACGCAATGGGATGACAAGCACATTCATATTTTAAACAAAAAGTACGTACACATAGTCTCATATAATGAGTCGGTCCCGCAATCACACCCCTGCAACTCCACTTGAAGTTCCACATGGTGATAATCTAGACCATTCATTTTGAATCCCCCATTAGCACTTCAATAGGAGTTTGAACGACAGTTGGATTGTGCACATGACTGATAACATGATTAGCATAATCTTATGTATTATTAATCAGAATACTTTAATCTCATTGTCAATCATGTATGCAATCTAATAGTGGGACAAACTTCTATTAAAGGAGGATTTTTGGATATGAGATTGGAGGGTATGGGATTCAAGATAAATGGTCCGGATTATCATTGTGTAGTCTCCACGGTGGAGTTCTAGACATCTGTTGTTACCGGAATATGTAATAAATGCCATGGGGATCCGGATTCGTCCCATGATAGATTTCCCAATTTGTAGAACCATTGAATATTCGCCTGGTGGGTAGTTGGGTAGTGTGACTCTACTTTTGATACAAATCGTTCTCTTGAGGCATTTGGTTGCAACTTGCAAGTTAAAATTGTGTGATCACTGACCAATGAGACACTGGTATAGTAGTCCTGATTCTGATTGAATTAAAATTTGGTAAATGAAAAGAGACACTTTGATGCACTTTGGCTCACTAGCTAAGGTGGGCCTCTCTCATTATTTTGGTTCTTATATGGGCATAAAATATTTTCTAGATGATTCATCTGATTCTCCTGACCGACATGAATTGAGGATTTTCACCATGAGCAAAACCGCATTTGCGCTTACATGCCGCAGTTTGTGTGTCCACTTGGATGCTTTTTTATCATTGAAGTATGAATGGATGGTAAGGTCTCTTTTAGAAAAAGGGTCGTGCAAAAAGATCTGACTAGTCAATGATCTGACCAGTCCTTAATTTAAAAGCCTTAAAGGTTTTTTTAACCATAGATCAATTTGTTTTTTTCGATTCAATATGATGGAATAGCTAAAGGTTAATTTTATGGGCATAATGCCGGCATGGTGACAAATCATGAGGGGATAAGAGGGTTAAAAAAAAAAAAACTACATTGTTCAAATTAAAGGTGAGCCCTAGTGACCTCTAGAGAGTTGGACTGTACATGTAGTCTGCTCATAGGAGAAAATTCTTCCACAAATTACATCGATCAAATTGCTAATGATGTTGGGTCTTTTCAAATAGTTAATCCAACAAATCTTCTATTCCAAGATAAAGCAGGAAGCCTGTCACGAGCCTTCGTAAGTGTATTCCACTTCTTCATTAGGAAAAACAAAAGGCAAGAAAACCAGTCTTTGAGTATGAACGCATACAAGTACTTATGCCAAATTGGTGACTCTTCTTTTCACTACCAGCACCTCGTCTCATCTTTCACTTTATCTTTCTTGTGTGATGCCCCAACTTTCTGTCTCAATACTTGTTGTTTCTTGTTAGTATTCTTATTATTATTCTTTCCATTACATGTGTGGACACCAACCTGGCTAGATTCACGCTACTAAACTTACCAGATTTTAACTGGTAGGCACACCACACATGCCAAGCCACTCTTGCACGGCAACTCGTCACATGAATGCATAGATCTCCAGCCACCTACCAATTTCTATCGCTTCAACTCACATGTGTGACACCAGATGAATTAAGATGCATGGGTTGAACCGGCTTGCTGGGTTGGACCATTTTCCATTTTAACAAGTGTCTGTTTGCATATGGGCAATGTGGATCTACATTAGTGGCAAAAAAAAGAGCCTAAGTCAACATAAATATCTGAAAATGAGATTTCTCCTACTTCCATATTTGATGGAGAGCCGCTGCCGTCAAGTAATGATAAAACACTAACTATGACAAGATCCTAATGTGAGAGATGATCATGATTCTATATATCTAATTAAGCACTTGAGATGTTCAAGAACCAGTTAGAACCATTTAGATAAGGAAAAAGCCACAGGTCAAGAAGCATGAAACTGCAATTTGAACCTGCTTTAATATTTTCATTTATTTTTTATTTTTATTTTTTAAAAATTATGGTGTCACTGAGGAATTAGATTAGACCATTGGTTGAAACGAATTGATTTGAGCCATCTAGTCAAGCAGTTCAAAAAACCAGTCTAGAGTCTAGACCAGGCTTGGATGGTTGAAGTACATTCTTCTGGCATGACATGTCTGTAATAAGGGCCTGTTTGTTTCATGGAAAATGCCAATGAAATCTAACAAATGTATTTCTAAAAGTGGTTTAAAACTAAAGAAGCGGTTGTGAAATCTGTCAATCTCCATGAAATAATCTCCCTTTAATGAAAAATAAATTAACTAGGGTGAAGTGGAAAACGAATACTCAGTCATCACCCTACTGGATGAAATTCTATAACAGCTAGGGTTCCATCTATATCTCCATGCTAAATCTTTCACTCCGTGCCTCTTTAATAATGAACCCGTTTTTTAAAAGTACAGGAATTCAATTCCACGCGAACAAAAGGGCACTAAATACTCATCTAAAATAGCATTTGAGATGGTTTTCTTGCATGGCTGATGGAGTTTGATATGAATATGCATCATTTCACTGAAATGCCCTTGAATGAATTCCCCACTTTAAAGAAAATTGGTTGAAGAGTATTTTGCAAGAAATACTGAAGTGCATCCGAATATTCACTTACCTCTTTCCGACCATTCTAGTGGAGCCACGCAACCAAAAAAAAAAGCTTCGAAGTGATTAAAAAGGAAATTGCACGCCTCTTTATCATTGATTCTATACCTCTAGAATGTGAGGGCCTCCTCTGCCACACTTGTTGGCATCTGTAACTGGGGCCCACTAGTGGCATGTGGGTGGGCCCCAGCCACAGTGTGGGACCCCCCCTCTCTTGCTTTAGCAAGCTTCTTTAATTATCAGAGGTTTCCTCGTAAAGACCTCTATATATAAGTCCTTAATTATCTCCTACTTGAACTTGAGCAGTAAGTTTATTGCTATCCACCCTCTATGAGTGGAGAGTTACAACTTACAATACTAATGCATGTGGAATCACCAATCTAATAAGAACATTCCAATGGTTTAGTTCTCTGAACCAAATAGCCTTGAAAAAAAAAAAAAAAAAAGGGACTTGATGGATTCGGTTTCTAGATGGTAATAACTGGTGAATTACACTGGAAAGTCTAGCTAGGAAGTTGGAGGAACATGGAATTGGTATCAAGGAGATGGCATATTATCTTTAAATTTTTATAATGAGTTGTGAGACTTCCAATCTCCAACTTGCCTCTCAGTGGAAAAGAACTGCTCAGTCTCTCTAACGCTTTTGAAGGGTCTTGATGTTTCTTTCATCCTTTTTTTTTTAACTACTTTCTTTGGGGTACTTGTGGACCAGAGTTTGATGGTGCAAACCATTTCCATGATGGGGGCCATAATAATTAGTGGATTTTTGTAAAGGACCCCTTCAATTGCGGCTTTGTAGGTTTGGACTTTGGTTTTGGATATAGTAGTCACATCCCACTTCCTATACCACTAGTTGTCACTTTTCGGTTCTCAGTTTTGTTATCGAATAAATCCAGAAAAGATTGTGAAAACAGAGATATGACTGCTTATAGAGATGCAAAAGACTTGACTTTAGCACCAGGTCATAGGCTTTACACTATCTAATGACCCGTTACAATGTCTATTGATTCTATCAGATCTATCAAGATAAGATAAAAATATAGTACAAGTGCAAATATATATATTCTTCCTCCCTAATATAGTTTTATAAATTCAACATGAGAAGACTTCCAAGGAACAAAGTCCTAAAGTCCTAACAACCTGGTTTTCATGAGGCTATGGGGGAAGGTTAGATTAGGTGATTCTAGCCTGAGGGAGGAATGGGACTGCTCAATAGCTAATCAGTGTGGACCATGAAAAGTGGACAGGACCCAATGAAATATTTCAAGATCGATTGGATAAATTTTATGGGTTTTTTTTCTATTCATGAGACAAAGGGCAGTGATGACTGTGGACTGCCTCATCGCCACACTAACCCAACACCCTTTAACTTTTTGGGTTGTCTTCATGCTGAGCATGTGCTTGTGTTCATATGATGAGCTGCCATTGTGTATGATTGTGCATAGCCCTATAAGTATGGAAGGAGAGATACTTGACTCTCTCTCTCTCTCTCTCTCTCTCTCTCTCTCTCTCTCTCTCTCTCTCTCTCTCTCTCTCTCTCTCTCTCTATATATATATATATATACACACACATGAATTAGAAAGGCAAATGATTAAGATATAAGGTTGCCTATGGGCTTAGTGTGTTAAAACAGTGCAATCTTATCTACATCTATATATCTATGTTATGAATCATGCATTCCTTGAGGCATGCATGGAGAACTGGACTAAACATCTTAAATGACTTGAATGTTAGGAAGGCAATGATTAAGATACAAGTTTGCCTTTCTAGGGGGATAGTGTGTAAAGACTGAATTCTTATATATATCCATGTATCTGCGTTATCAATAATGCAATCTGTTCCTAGTGGCATGCACGTAGGAGATCTGAACTATACATCTAAAATGACCTAACATGAAAGTTCTTAACCCAAAGTTGCACATGTAGGATGATCTCCTTAAGTTAAGGACTCGACTCTCGATATTCAAGATGAGTTGACATGAGTTCGATCTTATCCAAAATCTACAATGAGGAGATCAGAAGAGTCTCACACGTGTCACATGCACGCTCAACAACCCTAACCTATCTATTATTTAAGTTGAGATTTCAATTCATACACTGGTTGCTCAATGGTGAGGCACTTCTCTTTCCACATAAACAACCAAGGTTCAGTCGAGGATTCAGGTAGTGTGTGTGAGTGAGAGTATGAATTGCATAGCTAAGTACCAGGGATTAATATTGTCAACCTTAGTCTAATCTGAAAGTCAAAAAGGATCAATCCTGACCCTCAATTAGGAAGTCGGTTTTAGGTTGGATTGATCATAGTGCAATTAGTCTGATTGAATTGGGTCGATTCAGGTCATGCTAGTGGGTCAAATAGCTAGACTGGACTTTGGCAAAAACCTAACCCATTTAGTAATTGTGTTAAAAATGTCCATATAGGCCCAACCCAAAAACTCAAAAGAGTCTTTAAAAATCACCATATCTGAAATGGTTTCTCAAGTCTAGTACTGGAATTCCCACTCGTTACAAATCACATTTGCTATTGCACTATTGTCTGTTTCTGCATCTGAGTTTGGCATGCCTGTGGACCATTGTTGTTGGAGATTGAATTTAGGAAGTAGAGGTTGCGTAGAGTATCTAGCTATCCAGCTTTAGACGCCTCTACTTAGTCTCCTTCACTCGTTTTGTTTCAGTATCAAGGGTGGGTACTAGCCCCACTTAATAACCAAAACGTGGTCTGGATCCATCTCAGTCATGGGGAAGGGGTCAGATGAAAGGTCTATCGAGGAATAAGAGCCTATGGCACAATAGAAGGTGATCCCGTTTGCAACCTTAGATTGTGAGTTCGAGTCATATTAGTCATATGATTTGGCCTATATACTTAGTCCCAAGAATTAAAAATTGAGCTTGCCCTAATTTTGGGCCCCACTGAAATTCGAATGTGGATTTGAGCCCATATATAGTTGTGACACCTATCACCCAGGTTAGGCATTTATAAGGTCAAACAAACTTAGTTGGATCTGACTCAATTGTAACTCATCCTTGATGTAATAGCAAATCGTCTGCCTAGTGGGTTACCAAGTGGTTGCATGTCCTATTGAGACGTGGACAACACTATCTCACTTTTTTTCAGCAATATTTTGCATATTATTGAGAAAATGACTTTGATAGTTTGATTACCATTACTTTGGGGTTATGAGCACACCATATGTTGACCCAACCAAACCAATGGTTTCACCTACAGAACAATTTATCTAGTTGGACCTAATGTGGCTTGGTTGGGTTAGACATTGACTAGGCCACCCTGAACCCTGCTCGAACCCAGCCCACCTTTGGACAGGATATGAACAGACCGCAGACATTCGATGTGGTCTAACATTCACCTTTTGGCCTGATAGCTGAATAATCAGGTCCAACTGCATAGGGGGAGTAAAATAGAGGTCTAATTTGGATGGTTACAGTTGATCACATATGTGTCCCACGAGATTCACCATTAAGTTATAATGATCTTAGTTTTCTTTTCCAAGGGAACTTGTATTCCAACTCAAGCCCATTTCCACCTTAAAGCCATGAAGATTAGATGCCTACGCCCTTCTTTAACTTTTTTTTTTTTTTTTTAATTATTATTGACTCCAAGATTCAGTATAATATTAGATCATAGCAAAACTTACATGGCCAAGCTTGCCCAAATAAATGGTTTGGGTCCAGACCCACCTCATCATTAGGTCAAAATAACAAAATAGACTAGGCTGGGACTAGCATTGGGGCCTCTCTGTGCAACCCAAAGAATATGAAAAATTGCAACCCTATGGCTAAGGATGTAACCAGGTTGAGTCCTGGCCAAAATCAAGTAGCACCAAGAACTGATCAGTTTTTTTTTATTTTTATTTTTTTATTTTATGCAATCTGGATTTGATCCAAACACATCACAGGTCCTATATGCATGACCCGAAATACGATATCAAGAAAAATAAAATGACTTGAAAACGAATCTGGGTAAGTGATCCAGATCACAGCATGCTCAAGTAAGCAGCAGCACCGCAAGCCTACCATGCATTGATGTTACCAGTAAATTGTAGGACGCATTTGATGTTACCAGTAAATTGTAGGACGCATTTGTTTTGTGTAATTGAATATACAGGGCATAGGATCTGTAAGATTTCTATCTCTTAAAGTGGTTAACTTTTTTAACAGAAGTAAACTTCCAAATCTCCCCTTTAATGGAAAATGAATTGCCATCCATCACACTGGTACAGACTGGGCAGGTACCTTAGTGGGGCCTACACCTAGGGGTGGAAAGATAAAGGATCAAAAGATGTAGATGGACCCTACCTTTATAAAATTGAAAGCCCATCAGAACATCCTAATCCGTTATCTTAAGGCCCACGAGTTAATGGTTTTATATCAATAGAATTGGTCCTCAATTCAACAGTCCAGTTGCGAGTCCAGTCGCAACGTATGGTATGGGTGCATGCCCATGGGAAGCCATGGGAACTGGTGAATCCGTTCAGACCAATGATCAGGTGGGCCCCACTAGGTGTGCACCGTATCATAGATTCAATTGCTAGAAAAGTGAGACTTCCATCTACGACTATACCTCATATCCTTCATCAAATGTGTCCAAATTCCAACAAAGGATGTTCAAAAGATGTGAGGGTTGAAGTACATATTACAGAGATGTAGATTCCTGATATTTGAATTACTAGGGTGATGACGGCTGGATCTCTATTTACCATCCCCCCCTTAATGTAAAATTCATTTTCCATTGAAGTGAGATTACTTGATGCCCATTTGCGGATCTTCACTTCGTTTCTCCAATTTTAACTACTTTTTGAAATAAACGACGTTGAACATTTCTTACCAACAAAACAACAAGAACATTTGATACTGATACTGGCACCAGCAGTCTGGCATGCAATTCTTAATTAACAGTATAATTTTCCATAATTACAGAAGGCTCATCTTAATCGATTTCAAAGACATCAATACCTTTCTTGGGGTCACTCAAATACAAATCAGATTGTAGCCGGCTGCAAATCAGAAGGCCAACCATACCAATGTCTGCATGCATTCTTTGTGGCAAAGAAGCGACCCGTCCAATGGATCAAGTTTTCCCTCAAATTTGCTGGAGTATGTCCTTATTGATCACCTCATGTTTTACTTTCATCTTACATGTGTAAAACTTCAGATACAAAAAATCTTGAAAGGCTCTGGTCTGCATCCTATATATTCCTCTCCTCCTGTTCATGAGGTTGGTACAATTCTCAGAAACATCTTACTGCAAGGCAAGAAAACAGCAGTTATATTCAATTCCCAAGTTACTTGAGAATATTGAGTGCAAGTTCCTGGCCATTTGTGAAATCACTCACCGCTTTTAAAAAAAACACTGTAGTAAGCTGAAGCATTGAGACTAGGAGCAGACAGATTTGACAACCAATTCACATTACATGTCATGGCCTCTAATAGATATTAAATGAACAAGGATGATACAGATAAGGCTAAGGAGTTAAATTGATTGGAAGAGATTTTCCACTAAGTGAAGAAAAATGGTAGAAAGAGGTCCCTTCTAGATTTCTGCGGAGTCAGAATTCAGCAGACCCGGGAGTTCGAGGGAATGGAATTGCATCCCTTATGTTCTCTACTCCAGTTGCAAACTGCACGAGCCTTTCAAATCCCAATCCAAAACCCGCATGAGGAACTGTCAAATGGGCAAACATGAAAAATCAAGCATCTGTTTCTGTTTGAGATCAAAAATAACAGTTTCAAGTAAGGGAGAAGAACAAACACTGCCTCGCACAACCAAATAAAAGTAATACTGGAGAACGAACATACAATATTTTAAAAGTGTCTCATGGACAATCCCTTTTTTTGTCTTTTGCTTCACAAGAGAATCGAATTCATGCACCCATGCACACTACATGTCATCCCTATCCCTGACCAGCAGAGCAACTGCCAGGGACTCATGGACCATCTTTTAGTGTGTCCAACAATCATATTAATCTAGGTTTTTTATTATTATTATTATTAGTTTTTATCCCACAGAGAGAATGTTTTTGCCCCAACCACCAAAACAGCTCTCTTTTTTTACTGGACACTGATCCAGTATTTTCTTACACACCTTTTCTTCTCTTTTTTTTTTTTTTTTTTTTTTTTTTTTTTTTTTTTTTTTTTTTTTTTGGCTCTTATAACCTCAGATATCTCCCTCCAAAAAAACCCTAAATTAAGTTTCAATTTGGCATCAAAGCACTAATTTCAAAGGCATAATTTTCTGTGGGGCTAGTGCTGATGTCAACAATTAATAAACAAGGATCCTGAAATCTAGTGAAACTTATGATTGTGGACAAATCTTGATTCTAGAAAGGTGGTAATCTTTTAATGTTTTTAATTTTTTAGGGCATATTATTTGCATTAGAATAAATAGGATTTGAATACATGGAGCATAGTTGTCAAATCCGTTCCGGTCCCCATTCTGGTTTGGCCGTGTAGTGGAACATTTCGGTGTTCCAGTCAATTTCGGTATTCCCTTCTGGGAAAGACATGAATGAAAAATGAAAAATACAAAATGAATACTTACCATTGAAAATACATTAAAAATAATTTCATACGCTCTAAACAGATTTAAAATTTAAATGAGAATTTTTTTTAATTTTAAACATATTGGACATATTTTCATTGCAAATGAGCTGTTTGAGTGGATGAACCATTAAAACAAAAGGATACAACGGCTCTCGGCAGAGAGAAGAGAGGCAAAAAAGGATGCAATGGGTAGAATCTTTGGGGAGGGTGTTCCATTCCGCCTAGGACCAAATCAGAAAAGTTCCACCCAATTCCGGCCAAAGCGTAATGGAATTGACTACTATGATATCATAAGGTAGTTAAAAATGAAGATTTTTTTTTTTTTTTTTTTATAACCCAAGGTATCCCCCGACTCCCGCCCAGCAGAGCTCAAGAGCCTTTGGCCCTGAGCCCAAGGGACACTCGATTATGGACAGCCGAGAATTTCCAAAAATGAAGATTATAGGTGAATTTCCAAAAATGAAAATCATGTAATTTTCTTTAAGGGAAATAGAATCAAAAGACGATGCTATTTTATGCTCATTTTTGGAGATTCACCTTTGATCTTTGTTTTTAACAACACCCTATGTATTCCATTCCTATGTATTTTAATGCAAACAAACAGGGTAAGGCTTGTTTGCATAATGTCCAAGGGGGGGGAGGTCATATTTAGAAATCCTCTCTCATGAAAAGTAGCGTCCGAAAAATAGGATTTCCATAAGAGTACAGCTGCACCAAACAGAGAAAAAGAATAGGCACAGAAGACCGGATCCCTATCCCACTACTTTTCTGCTGATTTGGTGCTGCACAAACATGGCCTTAATGTAAGACTTCTACTTTCTGTGGATAACTAAAAGATTGCATATGCCGAGAATGGATCGTACAATCAATTGAGGTTGCTCTTGATGGACAATAACTAAAAAGGGTTTGGTAACAGCGACATGCCTTTTGGAAACAGTGATGAAAGTGAGAAATGGTGGAGGATGTGGATTTGACATAGGGAAAAAGAAAGGACAAGGAAAAAAGATACTGATACAAAGAAGAGGAAGGGGCGTATCACCAAAGGAAGTCGCTTGATAGAACCTTAATGTCAAAGCAACCAAATCTTGCAGGGTCAAACTGCTTAGTACCACTTTGATTCAGTGCCAGCCGTCACCACTCCCAGAAGTCACATGACCGAGGCCCACAACGAGGTTCATGGTAAAAAAGGAATGCTTAGAAGTCCAAGTCAAGGTGTTTGATTGGTTTGGGAAATTATTGGTAAAAGAGACTTCAATACCAAGGAAAGCAAGACCAATCATTTATCACTTCGTGAAATTTATCTATATAATATATTGTAACCAATTCCTAGTTAACAAACAGCAACTACCCGACTGACTATCAAAAAACTTTGGGGGGACTAAGATAACAACACTTGAAGCCTAATTGAGGCTGTTCCTCTAACCTTGGTTCATTAATGAGCCCTTGGTTTATAAGCCTAGAATGGTCTTGGTCTCCTATAGACCATGCATCTACAAAGCTATTTGAGCTAGACCATGACAGTAGTAGGTCCTCTTCGAAAATAGAAAAGACCACTGCTCCATTTCCCAGTCTCCAATTATAACTTTCAGGTTCTGTGTCATATATGTAAAATAAGTGGACAACTATTTGAAAAGCACTCGCATAGTCTTTATAACACAATGTTAATAGCTTCTCTTTTGAAGTTGAATAGTGCATGCAGATCCAGGTACTGTCATGAAGTTAACACCATGCCAATCAAAAGGCAAAAAAATAGAAAATAAAAATAATAAAAGAAAGATAACATCATCACATAAAATGGTGTAAAGAAGGATAAGAAAGATTCATAACCTGAACCAAAACGCCGCAGATCAAGGTACCACGAATAGCTTTCCTTACTGAGATTCAATTCATCTAGACGGTTTTCAAGAAATTCCAGTCTCTCTTCTCGCTGGCTTCCACCAATAAGTTCACCAATCTAATGAATAAAAACATTAATGACAATCTGCACTGACCAGTGTGGCAGAAAAAGACATTATTAAAGACTCCCACTTGCCACAAAGAAGGGAGTACGTCAACGATGCACTACGAAAATATGATGCGGACCATAAGATTTTTCAATGCCATTTTTTAGGTTATTAGTGAACCAAACAATGAATAAATGTGTCCATACACTCAAATACATACAAACATAGATACACTACACATCAGTCTCACTCAGTTGTTTCATTTGCATCATGGATAATCTTGGAAAACTATCCCTGGAATCTAGGGTTGTTATCTCATATCTGTACAAACCTTTGTCAAAACATGCTCAGCTTATACCAAATGTGTAAACAGATACTAGTCAAGAAGAAGCAAGATGCTAGATGGCCATGCTTGCTTTTCCAACTCCAAACTAAGCAAGTACCATCCTACTCTAGCAAACCAATCAAACATTTAAAGGAGACTAAGAGGAACAAGATTTTCAATACACAACCAAGAAATGCAATGATCATGTTTCATCTGTGTGTACAGATTTTCAGGGACGGCCAGGTAATGCAGCCCAGGATCCGTGAACAGGGTGTGGAACAAATGTAGACAAATCTCACGATGGGTTTGCTAAATCCTAAATTTATTGAAGCCCGACTCCACGTGGGAATTGGCCAAATCCCTCTCAGGACTCAACACAAACAACTACGAGCACTCTTCGTCTACAATAGAAGAGAAAAACTCATGGTCATAGGGAAACCAAACATAACAATCTTTATTAAATAAATATAACTCTCTCTCCCAATGGAGGGATTACATACTTATAGGAAGGGTTGGACATCCCCCCTACTAGGTAGGACTCTACTTTCCTAAACGATGAACGAAACTAAATAATTAAACTTGCTTAACAATCCAAATCAAATAAAACTCTTAATTTAAAGATTCCTATATAAATCAAAACTCTAAAATAAGACTCCTAAGTAACTTTTTAACTTCTAATTAAATGGATGCCCTGTTGGGCCTGGTGATTGGGCCCAATGGGTTGGCCGACCCATGGGGTCTGGCCTGCATCACCGGGTCATCCTCATAAGCATGGAATGGCCTGGCCAGTAGGGACCACCTGCTACACCCTTATGATCAATCTAATGCCTTCAGACTCATTACTCCTGTATTAGCATGAACCCAAATTGGCACTCATCCAACTTTATCTAACGGCTAGGAATTGGACAAATTTTGAGGCCCCTAAATTAGTACAACACCACCACCACACCAAAAAAAAAAAAACCCTTCTTTCTTCTCTTCTTTCCTCCTCTTGTTGATAGGAAGACATTTCAAACCCCTAAAGCCCCCCATGACTAGCATGCTTCGAGGTAGGCCCCATAGGCTTTTTTAGCTCAAGGACAGCGTGGTTGTTCCTGAGAACAGGTTGGAGAATACATACACGCAAACATATAAATATATATATATATATGTATGTATGTATTAGAGAGAAAAAGTTTCAAGTGAGCTCGTGCACAAATAGCTTAGATGCGCACGGCCCACCTAGAAATTTTTCTTTTGTGTGTGTAACAAGTATAAATAAAATTCTTAATGATTCAATTCACCGACTGCCGTCCCCAATGTGGTTGGGGCAAGGTTTTGATGATGATATAGCATAAATACAATTTTAAAAATTACCCGAGGAACTAACAAATCCATTGCTGCAACCGTCTTTCCATCATCATTTTGCCGCATATAAAAGGCCTTGATTTCCTAGAAATTCAAAATTTTGGGAAAAAATCAGAAATAAAAGACAAGGATATTTCTGCCGACTTAAGATATCAGAGCCAGAAGTTTGATGCAATACATGCCTTAGGATAATCTCTTATAATCACAGGGCACCCAGCAAAAGCATCTTCAGTAATGTAACGTTCATGCTCACTTTGCAAATCACATCCCCACTTCAACTATCAAATTGCAGCATCCACATAAAAGCCAAGATCAGATGTTTTGAAGGTCAGACCTCAGGACCTCATAGAGGTTAGTTAGATTAAAAGATGATATGAAATGTGTTTCCAGTCCCAATGTGATGCTCTTGTTTCATCTTTCCATAGGCAATCTACCACAAAAGATAACCAATGTCCTTCCGGAACAATCAACACGAGTCGAAGACTCCTATTAGCCTTCACAATCAAACAACTAAAGGTTTCTGGTACATCAAATGAGATCATTTTCCGCTGAAAATAAGATAGGTGGATGAATATAAGGTCCAAAACAAATCTACTAAATAGGCCTCTAACCAATCTCAATTTATCCAAATTGTGATTACTTTGGTTGAAGAAAGATCTTTTACAATATTTGTACAAAACTGTTTCTACTAAATTATTTGTGGGACAAAAAGCCAAGATTGAAAGGTATTTTACAAACCTCAACCAAGAAATTTCATTTGAATAGAGAAATACAGTTTGTTGGCTGATGGAGCTGAAAACAATTTGAAAATTAGTTACAATAGGCTGCAAGATCTCTAGAACTTGCACGACTCTGCTATGCCCCAATCCTTTTGAATGATTGAAAATGCGTTCATTCTTCTACTTGTTCATCGAAGAAGATTACCAGAAAGTCAGTCTTGAGGCATAGAGTACAATCTAATCATTTATGCTTAACAAGAAGCTGTTGGGGTTTGATGTGATTGCCAAGTTTCACTTTAATTAAGGGGCAGTTTTGTAAGCCAGCAGATATATCTGGATTGTCACAAGAAGCAGAACATCAGGCAACAAAGAAATGAAAAGATGATAAAGTACATGTAGCTGAGATGCATATGCTAACATGCTGTATGACTAACAAGAAATTAAAGAAACAAGAATGAGTACAATCAAATTAATATACGAGTGGCTCCAGTAAAAGAGAAGATTAAGGTATGTTGTCCAAGAAGTGCATGTGTTTAAATAGCTCCGGCATGGAGAACTGAAGTGTTGCAAATACATGGAACTAGGAAAAGGTGGGTGTCAATAAGGGCTCGGATAGTAGCAAGAAGCAACATGTTAGATAGCAGAATGGCAGAGAACACAGCCCATTAGGGACAAGAAGTAGAGATCAAAATTAAATTGTGTTTAGATGGAAAAAGGCTTCAAGGATGATGGTGACAACAATGACGATGATTGTGGCGATTATGAGAATGGTGAACATACAAGCATTTAAAATTTGGAAAGTCAATCATTTATCAGTAAATTTGGAAGGTCACTTGATTTGACTCAGTCCTGATCTCCACAATCATAGATAATAGAACATCCACAGACAATAATTTGACAATAAAAATTTAAAAAAAAAAATCATATAATGATTTGATCAGCTCCCTCAAAGTGATGACTGGCAAAACAAGAAAGCAACTAAATACAAAATAAATAATAAAAAAGGAAAAAAATCATAAGATAAGATTAATTAATAACTATCATTTGCAATATCATTGAAGCAACAAAAGGTGCAAATTCATATTATGAGGAAACGTGATGTACCGGGAATTCAAATTTCTTCTTTGCTTTCAAAAGAAGCTCAATTGCATCCGTGTATGTCAGCTGAACAAAGTCTTTTTCAGCTACATTCTGTCAACAGTAAAATGTAATTCTTTTAATTTATCCTAAAAGAGAAGAGAACAATACTTAAAATATACATAAGCCACGAAGAGCCCCATTTAAAAAAACTGAAAATGAAGCAGGAATTTGCCCAAAAAACATTAATTGTTTTGCCATACTAATCAGATTCTAGGATGTAGCAGAAAGATTGAAATGGGAAAAAGTTACACTGAGCACATACACTCAACCTATCAATAATTCCTTCCTCAACCCACGTATTGAAGAAGCCCATATCTTCTTTGCAGTTGTCAAGAACATACTTTACCTGTCATGGAAGAGAACCAAACAAGATATTTAGGGAAAAATCAGGTCATATTTGGATCAGTGGGTAATTAAATCTGAATTTGGGCACATTTGCAGGATCCAGATCCAAATCCAATTATGTATCGAGGATCCGGATTCGAATTTCAAAGGTATATGGATCATTGGATCCCCAATGGATCTCGGTTACAGCAAAATGTTAGTTACAAAGACATTACAAAACACTAGACCTATTGAGCATTATTACAGAAATACCATATGGGGCATCAACACTTTTAAACATTATTAAGATATCATTAGGGATGAAAATGGATCCCCAACTACCTGAAGGACCAAGAATGACAATATTGGGTATAGATCCAATATCTTGAATCATTTTTAATTCAGACCCAGGTTTGGAATATACCTGTTAAATATGGTAATAGAAATAATATGCGTGGAATTAAAATTAGAAAAGAGTAAATTGAAAGTATTTTTTGGATAAGTGCAATTCATAGAAAAATCAAAGAGTATTGTTTGAGATAGTTTAGGCACATTTACAAAGGCCAGAATCTCTGCCCCTATGAGACAAATCAAAGGGTTACCAAGTACTAGGAGAAAAGGGAGTCCATTCAAGATCTTGGACAGAGGTAAGGAATTATGGAGAAATTTTCTCCAGTGCTCCGTGCTCAGTGGAAACCCTCATCCAGACCGTCCCCCAAAGGTGGGGCCCCCTTGAATTTCACAGGTCCTGCAGTGACAACGGCACTGATTAGAATAGATAGCAAAGCGCAGGAGTGTTGGAGAAAATCTTCCGAGAGTAAGGAGGGCATGACATTGATTGAATAGGGTTGAGTGGAAGTGAAAAACTCAAAAAGGTCACCCCCAGTAAATAGGTTTTGCAATGTTGAAGATATGTATCATATAAATAGAGAGCAAGAATCTCTCTCTCTCTCTCTCTCTCTCTCTCTCTCTCTCTCTCTCTCTCTCTCTCTCTCTCTCTCTCTCTCTCTCTCTCTCTCTCTCTCTCTCTCTCTCTCTCTCTCTCTCTCTCCAATCAGAATCACCACTTGAACCTGACTGGATTTGGATCCAGCCCAATTTTTAATCAGATCCATACCTACAGACCTAAATTTATAAATGACCATCAAACAATTATAAAACCAAACACCCAATTTATTTTAACATGCCCAGCAGCCCGGGTCATTTGTTTTATAAATGGTAAGTAGTGAAACTCAGCCTCATATATGGTCTAAGCATACAAGACAAATAGAAGAGTCAAAATATAACAAGACAGAAGCACACTAATGATATAAAGTATAATACAGTAGATGTGAAAGTAACCTACTACATACTGGAGAAAGGCAGTTGCACATGCCATGTCATCATGCAGATCAGCAAAAGCAAGTTCAGGTTCAATCATCTTGAAAACATAAGGCAGAACAATTCATGAGCAGTTCATGTCAAATTATAGGATAAGGAAACAATAACCATTGCAAAGTTAAACTAAAGATAATGAATAGCAAAAATAAGGAAAAAATAAACTTACCGCACAAGATAATGCATTCACTTTTGTTTACTTTTTTTTACATAAAGAAATGTATTTCTAACCAGTTGTTACTTGCTAGCTAATATTGATTCCTTAAAAATGCTAACCAACATCTCAGTAAACAAAAAAAAGCTGAGATACAGCAAAAACAGGACATAGTGCATTGGTAAATCATACTTCCATTATGGAAAAGGTCAAGGAATCAAGTCCATGAAGGCCGGGTTGCCATAACAGTGTTTCCCAACAAAGCTTAATAAAAGACTAATGGTACACAAGCAAAAACAAACTCAAAAAGCAAAGCAGATTGATTGGCGGTTTTTCTGGCCAATTGATCTGACACACTGTTTACCTAATTTTGAAATGAAATGCCTCCGACACATCAAGTCACCTAATTGCCAAACAAATATGCAATGGAAGTCAATTACATTGTTCAGATTTCCTCTAACAATACACCAACCCCATCATCAGAGACGCACAAGAAGCAATCACATAGCCAGCTGCGACAGCTGCTGCTAATGAGCTATAATCACCATGAGGAATGGAAAAACTCCAAAAAAAATATAGCAATACAATTACAAATTACAATCCTGATAGTTTTTTAAAATAGGATATGATATTATTGAAAAAATATATATTGTACAGGTTAACAAATTGCAATCCACAAAAAAAAGTACTTTTTTTAATGGTAAGTAGAATACATAAACGGATCTTGCGATTCATATCAATCAAACATTCCAGGTTCCAATCAAAATCATGCCCCTCTCTTTATTACTCTAATGCCTTTTAAAGGCCTTGTAGTCTCTCTTGCACTACGTTATACATTACTTTTCACTTGAGTATGCACACAGGTGCACATATCTGTGTTCGTGCAGGAGGAAGGGAGAGGAGAGACAAAAGATGAGTTTTAGACTTTTTAAACCTTAAACCTAGTGATAAGGTGAGTAAACATATCCTTCTCATCATTCCCTAGATCGAAATGGAGTATTTCCCATGTGATACCTCATCAAAATAGGAGTTGCTAAGGCATTTTGCACACTGACTAGTATCCATGATTTGAAAAGCAATTTTTGTGGAACATCTAATGGGTTTTATACTTGTATAGGTATACACCTATTAAGTGTTCCTATTTATAAAGAACCACTAGGCATCGCACATCAAGTTCTGATACATTGATCACTTCTGTGATCTTGAACGTTTTCAAAAATCATATACACGTTAATAAAGTTCGTATCATAGCTGTTTGACCTGGTGGGCTGACTAGGAACCCAAATGACTCAGCTTGACCCATTACAATTGCGGTGCCTAGTCGGGTTGAACTCAATTTGAACGAGTTTTGGTTGAAGAAGCCCGATTGACCTGCCCAGTTGATGTGTGACCAGGCTTGATATGTCGTCTCATGACACTTTATCCTTGCATATTAAAAGGCAACAAATACAAGTCTCATGTTAGCGCAATGGTAGAAATTTTTATTTTATTTTATTTTTGGGTGGAAAGTAAAACAGTTGAAATTAAAATATTCTTAAATGAAAATTGAAAATTGAAAACATAATTCTTAAGAAAACTAAGTTGATTTTCTAACAACAAAATATTTTAAAATTAGTTTATTGAAACAACTCGTTGGCCAGCAAAGTTTCGTGGTTGACTCAACCTGTTAATTACTTGAATCTGGTCTTATGATACCACAATCATGTTATGGTCATCATTGTACTTATAATATGTGGATTATGAATTGTTTTTCATGTTTTTAAAAAAAAATCTTACTCCTTCAAAAAATAAAATAGTATAATTTGCAACACAATTCACAATAAGATTCGATCTCTAGAATAATTTGCCATATAGTTTTGATTTCAGAACCCTGACACCACTAATTCCTGCTCTCCTATTAACATGAGAAGCACAGCCATCAAAATCAGGCTTAAGAACACAGAGACCAAGGAATAATCCAAGTAGAAACTCCAATGGTCAAACGACAACAACAAACCCCAGCCTTCAGTTGAATATATTGCAATTTCTATAATTTGTAATATCCAAAAGTCTAGATTTTTAGGAAAATGAATATTAAGTTGCCCGCAGTCCAAGTCCTCTTGTTTAACACTTGTTTTGTAGCTGTGCTACAATAAACCATTCTGAACGTCCTTATTTGCTCATCCACACGACATTTTTTTATTTTACCTTTTGTGGACAACATTCTGATCGCTCGCCCTTACATCTTTTAAAAATGCTTAAACTAGAACCAGAAAAATCCTATTGACATGAAGAATCCAACTTGAGCATCAATGACAAATGGGTTGACACACAATCAGATGCTCATTTCAAAGTTTCAGTGTGACATAATCAATAAAAGGTAAAAGGTCATCACCCAGTGTGACATAATCAATACTGTTAATAAAAAAAATTAACTTGATGATATTGCTAAAAAATTAGATGTGGGATTTGTTAGAGGAAAGAAATAGAATGGGAACAAAAGATACCCAGAATTCAGCTAAATGCCTTGAAGTATTGGAATTCTCTGCACGAAATGTTGGACCAAATGTATAAACCTGGAATTCCAACAAAACAATTTCGCAATGAACAAATTAATAGAAAATAAAAAAAGAAAAAAGAAAATAACTCATCAATGAAAAGGTCAAAAATAAAAAATAAATGTCAAGAATAAGAGATCTAGAGCAGTTAGAACTTTCATACATCGGAAAGAGCACAAGCATATGTTTCCGCATTGAGTTGACCCGATACTGTCAAGAATGCGGGTTTTCCAAAGAAATCCTAGCACCAGAAAGAGAAACATGAACAATATATCAAAATTCATACATTTTGTGCTGCTTCAAACACAAGACATTGTCGGGAAGAACAAACAGAAAGTGTCTCTATGAGCATATATATATTCCTTTGTTCATAAGAAGCCATGACAGTATGACACCATATCAAAGATCCTTAGCAACATCAAAAAACAGAATACAGACTATAAGGATACAAAGAAAGAAGTAACCAAGGCATAAGAGTCTTGTTTTCTGCCTTCTGGTTCAACATGACTAGCATTTCAGAATCAATTTCATGATTTAGAGCTCTTGACCCACATTAGGTACAGAGTGGTTTTACCAACCTGTTTCGAAAACAGGTAGGATACGGATTGGACTTCAAACCATAGACGCTCCTGTTTGACTCAAACCATTTTGACCTGACCCGACCCATTTGCCACCATTAACTAGCATCATTGACCTTCCACTGTACAATCTTCCCAGTTACATAAACTATTGTTTTTTTTTTTTTTTTCCTCTTTCTCACAAGGGGTGTCTGGGCTGATAGAGACCACCCAAATAGTTATTACCCACTACCATCAAGTTGCTGGTTTTCTTGAGAAACCCTTGACCAGATAAGTGGGGGATTGGATAAAGAACCAGTTACAACCAGCCAGCAGTTCCATGCCTGTCCAGGATCGGAGCCAACAACAGCAAAGAGGTCACAGCCAAAATTTGATTGCATGATCACTCCTCCCTAAGTAGCAAAATAATATTATGCACACAACATCATAGGAAGCAAGAACTACTAGCTAATTGCCTATAAAATATAAAGTAAACACCAGAATAGTCGGAAAAAAATACAGTCGAGTGATTGCTCCAAATAACACCCAAAGTCCTAATCAGTAATCACCTTGATGTCAACCTTAGAAGATAGACAACACAGCCGGAGACGAAAAACCGGAAATTAATACAGCTCAGTACCACTACCAACAAACCGAAAAGAGCTGTCCATGCAGTGAACAACATATCCAACCATTTACATTGAAACTATAGTTCTTTAACTCGAGCATAATTCAAACAGATCTAACAACATTTTGAAGGCAATTCAATATCATTTGATAACTAGAAGTTCCTGAACATCTTCAAGCATTTATATCGCAAAGGAAATAATTAAGATTACAAAAATTAAACATTTGGAAGTGAATTGATGTATTTGTGACTAATATAAAAGGATCATAATAATTATAAGTAGATAACCTACCTGTGACCAATCAATCACCCCCTCTTTTGTTTTAGGAATAGTACTGACTGGTGAATTGCCGACTTCTTGGGAGCTCGGAATCTGTCAGGTAAATTGGGAAAAAAATAAGGCAAAACAAAAAAAGTATTATGCAATTTCCAGGCTCAGTGACAAACTTGCTGTTCATCTTGGAACTTTTCATTAAGCCCAAAATAAAAGTTAGAACTTATCAGTTATGAATCTTTACAAACAATTTCTCATCCATTGCATCACTTGTTAGCTTCTGTTGGGAACAATTTAATCACTTTGAAATATGCATATAAAAGTTTGAATTATTCATCTAATTTGTGACTCTCTTTAGGAAGCCCAATGCATCATCATCTAATCAATGGCGCACATGAATGGATTAACAATGCCAAAACAGATCCACAATCTTGGGTCCCAGCAATGGGTCCCTTTTTATGAACCCATACCAACGATCCGCTTTTTGATAGCACAATCTATTCATTTTGCCTTCCCTATTTGATGGCCCCTTAACAAATAGTCCTTTTCAGGACAGCAATCGCCATGTTTAAATGACCCTGTCGGCGTTCCTCCCAGGAATGTCAGTGGACCTCTCACTACCTGCTTAACCTAGGATTCAAACCCAAAAAATCACCCCCCACAACACCCCACCCCACCCACCCACGATTGAGTGCAGATGGTAAAGTGTAAACATCCTGACCACAAGTGCAAAAGTACAATTCCTAGTAACCTGTCCTTAACACACGTGTTTTAATTCGAACTCTAGGTCTAGCTCCATCGAAGTTGGGCTGGGTGGCAATTCCTGACCCGAACTGCCAACTGGGATTCACAAAAAGGAACAAAAATGTTCAACCCAAAAAGATATTGTTGAATTGATAATGCATACCAAAGTAGTCACACAAAATTGTTCACCAGCTCCTTCACAGTCTGAAGCCGTTATAATTGGATTTGAAATCCAGACGAATCCGTTTTCTTGGAAAAACTTGTGAGTCGCATATGCCAAGGCATTCCTTACTCTAGCTACCTACAACCATCTTGCACATTACAACCAATAAATAGATAAAACTTAGCAGAAATAGTCTGACCATGTTCATAAGCAAAGTAGAAACTAATAATAAGTACAACTGCACAAACATAGAACATATTGGAAAAATGTAAATATAGCGATGATGCATCATATAAAGATTCCAAATCTAAATTATCCAAACCTCTGGACCACCACATAGATGATCATTTATGATTGCTTTTAACATAATTTAAATTTTTTATCTTTTTATCTTTCGTCAACAATATGCATGGACCTTTATGATTGTTTTTAACGTATATATCTAGAAAAATGGGTGCTTCGTTTCGTCACATTTTACGGGAGGCTAATTCTATGACGGATGGTCTTGCCAGGGAAGGAGTTTCTAGACTTTCTATCTTATTTGATGTATAATTTTTATTACTTCTAGTTTTTCCTTGTAATTGGGGAGTTTTCCTGTTTGTTCTCTTTTCAGTGGAATAAAATAATTTTAACCGTTCTCAAAAACAAAAAACAAAAACGTAACGTATTTACATTTTTTTCCATTTTAACTATTGTCAACAATATGCATGGCTAGTGTCCAATTATCCAAACCTCTGGACCACCACATAGATGTGACATAGTCCAAAATTCTTCATAACTGAACTATCTTCGTCAATGCATAATTGGTTCACACAGACACTGGGAAGCAACACAAGCAATAAGATGAATAAGAGATTAGTTTTTTCAATGGGAAAATTGCAAGCAGCTAAAGTGGTGCAATTACAATGATTTTTTAAAGGAAGTAACTACTAGGGCACTGGCATCAGTTTAGAACAAGTATCCCAAACAATAAACAACAATGACATCAATTGACATGACAAACTTGACAAAACATGCAGACACATACCGCACCAAATAAGTTTGTCCGAGGACGCAGATGAGCTATGGTTCTCAAAAATTCTCTGCCGGCTTTCTTCTTTTGAATAGGAAAGGTTGTTGGATCACACTGCCCAACCTAGAGAAAGGAAAGAATGACAAATTGGTCCAAACAAAATAACAAAACGTGAGCACAAATACCAACATATGGGTCAAAATACTATATAAAGAAACATGCATGACTGACCAGACATGTTCCTGAAAGTAAATCAGAAAAACACTTGGATTAGAAATGCATATTCTTCTCTCTCCAACCAAACCTTCCAAGAAGTTGCATACAACATTAAGTTGCTAGAAATGCAAATTCTTGAAGGGAACGTTTCTGTAACACAAGGATTCAGCTCTCCACAGAATTCCTTTTCTGCATGGGATGGAATCCCGCTCCCCACCTTCATCGCGTTTCATTCCTCTACTGTGGACAACATTTCAAGAATGTGCCTCTTCTGCATGGAAAATCATGGGCGCAAATGACACAAAATTTTAGATATGTGGCAAATTGGAGCAATTTTCCTCAATTGCGAACTCTTCGTGTTACACAAACATGCCCAAAAAGGTGCAGTGACCAAATAAAGACTGCAGCTGTAAGAGGAGGATACACGGTAATTAAAAACAATATCTTCCCAAGAAGAAATTCAAGAAGTGTGCTGCTTACTATGGTGAGTTTTGCCAACTTCAATTCCACTTTCTGCTTAGATCCTTGACTCCTTACTAAAATCCCCTCTACACATAAAGAGGTACCAGTTGTGATGAGGCCAGAATCCACCTATTTAAGACACCAGTATTGAAAAAACTAATTTACTACAAAGTTAACAATTGGCAAACCATAGTCAAAAAATATAAATGATAATGATATCTAAACAGAAGAATTATTGGGCTGGATAATTACGATTTATGATTCATAAGCATGTACACAAAATGGAAACCACTTCATTGAAAAAAAAAAAAAAAAAAAATTTAATGCAGGTATTTATTTGGTAATCCATATACACCATAATGTTTATTTTCTCAATTTCTCGTTTTGGGCGGTGGGAACTACAAAACTTACTACCTAAATCACAAGCATATAAGTTTTCCCACATTCCTAAATGTGGCATCACCTTTGATTTTTCCCCATTTTCTAGAAGAAACAAAACTTTATTCCATAACAGAAAACTGCGAAAATACAAGAAGGCCAAAACATAATTGGAATTCATCATAGCCATGCATACAAAGAAAAAGAACATAACTTTCTTCTTTAAGGAATCATAGCCATGCATACATAACATTATCTACCCACCCCTTCTCCAGTCAATAAACTATTTTTACAATCATGAGAAGTTCAACTTACAGCAATTGCGGAGTTGCACGACTAATCATCTACATCATCCACAGATTACCTGTTCGTAGCCTTCCGCATCCGAGCTCATCACGCATTGCAAGTTGGAAAGGCATGAGCCGTCAGTAACCTAATACATCAAGAGCCGGAAAAAATCACATAAATAACTACAGTACACGAAAACCCTAAAACAGACAAATGGAATGCGAATGCGAATGCGAACTAATTCTGAATTCAGTGACTAGCTGCGAATTGAATTGGGTTTTGTAAGCATTCGCGATCGATCTGACTGACCTCGATGAAGGTGATGCTGCTCTGCTTGCGGGAAGTACGGACCCAGCCCCTGACCAAAAGCTCCTGCCCTACGCGGTCCAAGCCCTCGTCGGGGCCGCCCTTGATGTCGACGATCCTCAGCCGCTTCCGGAACTTCCCTACCTTCGCGGAGGCCACTGTAGACGGAGTATCTGCGGATTCCGTCTTCGGATCTGCGGAAGAGAAAGCGCTGGTGGTTCCGCTGCAGAAGAAGCGCTTGTGAGAGGAGAGGGAGGAGAGGTTAGAAGGGACGAGGGGCGGGGGGCGGAAACGGAGGCGGAGCGGGGGGAGGAAGAAAGGAGGGTTTGTTGGGATTTTGAGTGTGGGAGGAGGATTTCTAGGGTTTGTGGAGGAGCATAGGAGGAGGAGACGAGCGGCGGAACGGGGACGGAGACGATAAGGAGAACGTGGAGAAAGAACAGAGGCCGCCATATCTGTCTAGAGCTAAGCTAGTGCAGTCCTGACCCTCTGTCTTGATTTATTTAGAATTGAACTGCGGGTAGCAATGGGTCGGGTTAAACCAAGGACCTGACCCGACCCAAGCTTATTTGGTATAGATTTTCATTGGGTTTGGCCCGTTTGGGTATGAAAATGAAACCTGTCGTGGATTTGGAGCGAGTTTGGGCTTCATTCTGTTTCATCAACGGGTTTCACGCATTCCAGCTCCATGGGCCTACTTGGGCTGCCTTTCATAGCTGAATATTTTTTATCGAGTCCAGATCTAGTCAGGTAAAACTCTACCGTAATCGTGAATGGTCTACTCACGGTTATCGTGCGTAGACCTACTCAGAGGACTCTGATTCATTTTTTCTCACTCATATTCGTATGATTCGGCACATGCCTTGTTTTGTGCTCTTTAAGTCTTTACTCATTGTTAGATTGAATATAAAAGAATATAAAAAAGTGTGGTTAAAAAGACCGTTAAATTTTAAGTTTGCTAAATCAAAAGCTATGGTGATCTAATAGGACTGACTTCTGCATGTCTCTTATCATAAACAAATATTCTCACCCATCTTATCTCCAAGGGCTTACAATATGGACTCTAAATTGTGTATGTGTAGCCTACTCGTAGGTGAAAATCCTCAATGACAAAGGATAAGGCATCATAAGTTGACACTGGCCAAACATTCTAACATAAACCACAAGGGGTTGGCTAAGTCGCTAGGACCACAGTTCCTACCTCTTCTAAAGTTAGAGGTCTTGATATCGACCATTAGTTCCCCCTTCTTCAAGTATCAAAAGTTGAGTCTACTAGTATTACCATCTTGGGACCACAAGGGTGTTTACCTGATTTCACTTTGGGCCCAAAGAGATTAATCCAGCCCAAAGGGTTGGGAACCCTCTGATAAAAATATATATATCCGCATCCAACGAGACAACATTTGACAGCATGAATGGTCTAGAGCTCCTCTTCTCCTTTCATGATTCCCTACCTGCATTTGTATGCCGAAAGGATTCTATTATGTATATAAAGAGAGAAGTTGTGATTTCATTTTCCATGCACCCACCATTTTCATTGTTTGATGCAATATATTTTTCTCCCATGGAAAAGGATAAAAAAAAAAAAAAAGGACTTATAATTAGAAATTAAAGTTCACATATCATTTAGTTGAGACCAGCATTGATAGACACAATAGGCAACCAACCTCAATTGAATGAGAACTATTAAGTCAAAGATTTGGCCATTACTTGATTGATTCCTACTTACATTATACGAGGACAATCCTGTAAGGATCCAATCTCAGTTTCTATATATTTATTTTTATCATAACTCACTCCAATCATGGACGCCATACATGTAATAAAAACTGATTTTACGACGATACTAGATATTCCGCAAATTACTTTATTAGTTCCTATTTAGTTTATTTGATTCGTTTTTTAATTATGATTGATACTTTAAGTTATTTCGTTTAAGAAAGTTGGGAATTTTGTACTCTTTACGGCGATGTATATATGTTTACAGCCGTGCCACAGCCCGGGACAAAAATCCCGGGCTGTGTAGACTTTTTGATATGTTTAATGTCTTTATTTGTGGTTTGACTTATTTTACATGATTGATTGAATTGAGTTGAGATATCACAGCTCAAATTTTGATTTTCGTGTGCATGTAGAGAGAGATTAAATCCAAAACCAAGTCATGTCAATAAGAAGATTAAACTCGCACACTACACATGTCCCTAACCAACTATCATCAACTCGATTGAAGCCATCCTTTAGTTGGTGAAGATGAAATTGTGCAAACAAGGGTTAATGCATCTCTAGGTAGTTTATATTTTCACGTGACACCTGCATGCAAAAGCTTAATCTAAACTTGTAAAGTGCGCGATAACATATAAAATGGAGAGGGGGGCTCAAGGAGTTGTGGACAAAAATAATTACATGATAGACATATAAATTTGCAAAGTATCCCTATAGTCCATAACATTATATATATAAATATATATTTAAAAAAATTATCTAATTTTCAATGATATTGTTTTTCTATGTATTATGATCTTCATTTTCCTCGTCATCACAGTCTATTCAGCTTTTCTCTCCCTTTCATTTACTATACGGCTATGCTATCATGCTAATATATTATTTGTATAAACATGTTCAAGCTTTTTTTTTTTTTTTTTATGGTAAAATATTCGAGCTTAATGTTTGTTTGCATAAGCATGTTCGAGTACACCATATCCTCCTCGGGCCAATGCCTATTTGGACCTTATAACATCCACAAACATAAAATACTAGTCTATTTTAGAAAAATTTTCTGATGGCGGACCGAGTTGCATAAAAATGTTTCTATTTTTTTAATGATATGGGTATCTTATGTTTTTTTACCCAACGAAATAATCCCCAGGATGGTGCTTGCCAAATTTGTACAAGCACACACCATGACCGACATTAGAGTTAAACTGGCATTTTATGAATTATATAGAAAACCCACAACTTTGATGAAGGTGACTTCCCAGCTGATTGATTAGTGAGGAATCCCGCATAGGCTTGTGTGGAATATTTACATAGGATATTGATATCGGGATGGCACTCTAGGCCCGAGAAATCCAAAGAAATGTTCTTGCACGAGTAAAGTAGTTCAGCTTATGGAATCCACTTAGATGCAAGTTTATCAATGAAAAAAAGTGTGGATGTGAACAGGGGCGGCTCTAGGAATTCAAGACAGTGGGGTCAAAAAATACTTATCTTCCGCAACCTTGCCACTAGGGCTATAAAAGGGTTAGACCCAGGCCGGGCCGAGCTTAAGCTCTTATCCTGCCCTCTCATTTGCGGACCATGTTTAACCGAGCAAAAACCTTCGACTTTCACATGGGGGGCCTGTAATTTTTAGGCCCTTACCCTACCTTCAAATATTTAGTATTAGAAAAATGAGATAAAAATGATAAAAATAAAAGGACTTGAGATAAAAATACTATTTGAGCTTCCTATGAATTAAGGCATATCCATTTAGATTTATAAGCCATTCAAAATTATTGGACTGCCCATGACACAAAGGTATACGGTTTATCTTAATTGGATGTTACAAAAGGGTCAAAAATTTATAAGCCATTTTCTTTCCTTCAAGTCAAACTCTTAAATTAAGTTGGTTCAAAATCTTCCCATAAGATTGTTTTTAGATTTCAGTGGGATAAAAACTTCCCATAGATGTCTTTTTTTTTTTTAGATCTCAGTTGGTCAAAAGCTTTTCACTCAAAAGTCCACAAAATTTTTATCAATATGTATTCAGATCTCAGTGGGGTCAATTGACCCCACTGAGATCAACATGGCGCAGCCCATGGATGTGAAGGTCCGCTCACGTACAAAATGGATTAAAAAAAAACAGTCCCATCGAATTATAGTAGCCTTTGATTTAACAACCTTAAGAATAATGACATCTTAATCCGGGGGTGAATGAAGGCAGCCAAGGTCATTGCCTAATGCAAAGGAGTGGAGGTTCCTTTCAAAAGTCACAAAGATCTGGGCTGTTTAAAGATTTTTGCAAACATTAGGGGTAAACTATTATAAAACACCACAACATATAACCCTACTGTTCCCCACTTCTCCACTGAATCCAATCCATCTCTTCCCAATCCTCCCTCCCTCCCTCCCTCCCTCCCTTTCTCTCCAGTCTCCATTCCCTTCATTCCTTCCTTCATGGAGTACTCTTCACTTTCCCTTTCTGAATCCCAGCAGCAGCAGCAGCAGCAACAACAACAATACGATCCATCCCAACCCCAAGCCTATGATCCAACCCAATCCCAACCCTACTACCCCTATCAGCCCTCAGCTTCTCATTCCCACCAGCAGCCCTACCCTTACTACCAACCCGACGACCCGAACCCTAACCCTCACGCCGACGCCGCACCTCCGGGAACTTCGCAAATGCCCGTCGCGGTCGCAGCCGAGCAGCCCCATCAGGAACAGCAGCCGGGTTTTTCGGGGCTCGATAATGTGGTTGCAGCCGTGACGATGGATGAGACGGACGTGGCGATGCAGGAACGGCTGTGGCATGGGGGTAACTTTAATGTAAGGGTTGTTTTTGGAGCGCTTTTGGATTGGTTGGTTTTTTTATGCCCTGATTGTGTAATTAGGTTCCTGTTTTTGTTCTGCTAATTTGCTTGTTGGCTGTTGATTTACTTGAGTCTTTAGTTTCTACTTGGTTGCATTTTTTTTTTTTTTTTGGGTTCTTTGGATTGTGTTGGGTTTCTCTCCTTTTTTTTTTTCCCCAAAATGGTTGGTTTTGATGGAACTATACAAGGATGGGGTAATCATATTTATCTTGTAATCCACATGTCACATGTCGATGATGTCTGCACTGTGAGTTCTGTGTCATTTTATATAATTTTGGGTCAAGTTATCAGAACTCCACAGTCTGACATGTTACTTTGTTTTTATCAGTCTCATTTAGCTTAGCTCAATTGTACCTGAAGCACTTCATTTCTTCTCATATTTGTAATTTGGTGCACTTGATTTTCGTTGTAAATGCCCACACCATTGCAAATGACAATCCTTATATTTTTAATTTAATTAAATTTACTCCCAATCTTCATGTTCTGCACTCGCCTTTGAAACTATGTTCTCGAGGGCCGGTTTGTTTGCATAGAGTACATATGAGTTGAATAGATAGGATTCAAATGAGTTTCACCAAAGTATTACTAAGGAGGTAAGGTAAAGCGCCAATGATATGAGGTGAGGAGTAGTATATTAAGTAGCGATGTAGATGGGACATTGGCTTTCCTAACTTTGGTGATGCTCGAGCATAGTTACCTGATTTGCAATTCGACCAATACGGATTCAAATTTGCATTTCGCAGTTTGACACTCACTCCAATTCGAAAGTTTGATGGGGACAGGTTTAGTTAATTCGTTGTTCAATTTGCTTGATTTGTAGTTCGATGAATTCGCTAGACTAATTTGAATATATATTATAAATAAGTACATTCTTTTATAATATTTTATTCACATATTTTGCAAGCGATTAATCTTTCTATTTTCCTAAATTTATTTTTAAAGTACAATTTACTTAAATTTTATATGAGAGGGGGCTATTTATTTTGATCGGTTAGGATTTTGCATAGGTGAGACACTCATTAAGATTCACAAATTCAGTATCAGATAAGTCCAAAGGTATAGAACAAAGAAAGAAAAGGACAGACATGCTTTTCATTGGCATTCAGAGATTTGCATTGGTCGAGCAATCAATGTGTACAGAAGGAGAGAGAAACATTAAGCTTTAATTGACATACATGAATAAATTCAGATCCTTTAAGATTGCATGTAACCTAGAGAAATCATGAGTTCAAGGAGTGGAACTCCACAATGGGACCAACCTATTGAAATCTGAATGGTTCAAAATTCATGCCATATACTTACGCGGGGTATCCTCAAATCTTACATCAGTTGGAGTACATTCAACTGTTAGATTGACTGCTTGATTAAAAAACTCGATCAACAGAGTCTTATGCATATTTATCATCACATTTTTCATGAAAAAGTCAATCCAATGGTGGATCAAATTCAGATTAATGAATTGTTCAAGGATAACATATGCACCGGGAGGTCCATTATTTTGTACGGTTCAGATTTCAATAGGTGGACCCCACTGAGTTTCCCACCTTTTAAGTTGGGATTTCTCAGGATTTGTATTGAGGATGCAGGCTAGCTAATTGCCATGTGAATTGAGTAGTGACACATGAAAAGGGAAGGAGAGAATAAAATGGCCGGAGGAAATAGATTTAATTAACATCTAGAGAAGTGGGAAAGTTGGATTGATTGAGATGGAGAGAGAAACAATGTCCTTTCCTATTCCCCATCTTTGACCTTCCCATCTCCTTTGTCAACCTCTCCAAGGCTCTTTTTTTTTCTTTGTTAAAACAAATGTGAAGAAAAAAGGAGCATCATACCTGGAATCTGGCCAAGCACTGCACTGCACAAGAGACTGTGACAACCCTGTGAACTTAGCAATCTAGATTCACCGCACCGCGCATAGACTTTGATTATGCAATTGAGTGTCTGCAAGACTGCAACTATGCTTTGCACGAGATTAAATAGGTATTTAACGATTTTAGTTTTGCTCTATTTCTAAAACCTATTTTTCTTTGTCTCCTCTTCTTATTTAACTTTCTATAGTTTTATTTTTAATTTTTCTTTTAATGTTATTTTAATATAGATCTCTCCTCTCTATTATATGAAGTTCTATAAAATAATTCCTATTTTTAGAGTGTTTCTAACTTTCGTTAGAAGTCTCCCACTTGCCAGACTTGCTTGTTTTCTGAAATAGGGATGTGTTAAACTACAACGAACCATGTGTTTTTCAAAAACTGAATTTGGCCGAATTGAACATTGATTTGTTCGTTTCGAACTGTACGGGATTCAGATCCCATGTAACCAAACTAGGTAACTATGTGCCTGAGTATTCATTTCCCATCTTCCCTTGATTCAATTTTCATTAGAGAGGAGGTTATTTGATGGTCTTTTCGATGTACAGCATTGATTCTTCATTTTTAAACACTTATTGGAACACAAATCTTAGAATTCCTAGGAATTCAATTACTTGTAACAAACAGGCCCTTATTGTTCCTCCATATGTTTGCCTTAGTGTACATATCCCCATCACATGCACTTTGTTTGTAGACCATTTCAATGTTTCCCACTACTTGTCTTCATACAAGAATTAAGGTCTCTAGGTTAAACTCCCATATAGTAGACTAGCAACATAGGCCCATGCTAAGCCCAGGCCAAAAAAAAAGTTGTTTATAAAAGTTAGATTGCAACACTAATTCTATATAGATTTGGAATTAGTATATATAGAATAATTATAAACAGTGAGTAATGATACTTGAAAATCTTATCCAAATAAAATAATCCTAAGTGTGCTTGGATGTGTGAGTTTGAGTCTATTATAAAGCCCGATTCTTTTTAAAAAAAACCCACTACGTGCTTAAGGAAAAGAATTAAGGCAATGGAGAAGTAATAGAGAGGATTTAAATATACACACACACACACTCATGCATATATATATATATATATCTCAAAAGAGTAAGAAAAAAAGATAAAGCATTTAGAAACAACATAAAAATAAAAGCAATAAGTAAAGCCGTTTTGGGGAAAAATCATCAATACACACTGGTCGGGTTAAATCATATGCAGTGATTTCTTTGGCAAGTCCATCATTGAAAATTGCATCAGTGTCTAAAGGCAATGCAATTGCAAAGACAAATTGATAAAAAAGAAGAAAAATATCTTTTAAACCAATTAATGACCTCAAGTTTACAATAGCAACAAAATAAATAATGCCAAAAGATACATACCTCCCTGTTCAGCAAATATCTTGACCACCACCTTTGCAAAACTCTTCTACAGCTAAAATCACAACCAAAACAATTTGGAAAATTCATATAATCAGGCTCGATGAATTGGATAAATGTTTAAGGTTTATATATATATATATATCAGGCTTGATGAATCTAATAGTAAATAGTAGTATGGGTATTGATAACATCATCTGAAATCTTAATTAATAATCCAAATTATGCATTGGAGTTTCATGGATCCTCAAACAAAAACATAAAACAAAATATTTAGAATATATATATGTAGAGAGAGAGAGAGAGGAGAGGAGACGGTGAACCAACAAAAGTTGTGAAGAGGGGTCTTGTCTTCAATTACAACTGAAGCCTTATGTAATATAGTTTTAAATTAGCTTTGTTGTTGAATGTTAAAAAAAAAAAAGATTTGATTGCAAACACTGTTTGGAAACTCGAGCATAAATTTGAATTTAATGTGGATAATGGCAAGATATGGGCAATCTTTTATCCTAATGATTAGTAGTTTGAAGAGAAAAAGGAAACCGTGTAGTGTCAAATATTGATGAGATTATGTTTTCAGATTTTTTAGGAAATGAAATTTATAAATGCTAACTAAATATGTGGAATTTTTAAAATGCTAAAACTGATGAGGACTTTATGGCGTGATTGGGCATGATTCATGGAGAAAAATTGATGATTTGAAATGCAGTATGGGCCCGAAAGTGACATGGCACACTAAATCTTTGTTTTTCTTGCAAGGGAAGAAAATGGAAGGTAAGAAAAGGGAGCGAAGGGTTCTCATGACGCTTACATGGTGCCACAAGAAAAGTGGGGCCATTGATGTGGCACCCTCGAGAGCACACCTCCCTATTGATTTAATATATATATATATATATATATATATAGAGTGGCCTTATAATCTAATGTACTAGATAGACAATCATGCAAAATCTACTTTGAAACCACTTGATGCAGGCCCAACCCATGACTCATGGGCAGGCCCATAGGCCCAACGAGACTAGCCATTTAATTAGGAGTTTTGATATAATTAGGAGTCTTTAAATTTTGAATTTAGTTTGATTTGGTTGTTTTAGGAGATTTAGTTTCCTTCAAATTAGAGAGTATTTAGAAATTTGAGTCCTACTAGGAAAAGGGGACGTCCAACCCTTCCTATACATGTAACCTGACCATTGGGAGAGTCACCTTTGATTATTCAACAAAGAACTCCATTCTTTTTTTTTTTTTTTGTTTTTTTATTTTTCCCCCATGTTGTGCCTCTCTTTGGTTGAGAGTGTTTCTGTGTTTATGGAATCCCTTGGGGATTCGGCCAGGCTCTATTTGGAGCTTTTAGTCTATCACTTGGAGCTTGGTCTATCACTTGGAGCTTGGTCTATCACCTGGAATCTCTTGAAGATTTGGTCAACCCTTGTTGTGAAGGGGGTCTACTTTTTTCATAGATCTAGGAGTGGGGGTGCTTCACCACTTGACCTAATTGCTCTTCTTTGTAGTTATATGCATCATTTAATTGCATTCTTGTTACCAATGAACAATTTACTTACATTTTTGATTGACTAATTTGCAATACATCATTTGCGAACGTTATATGTTAATGCGCTCCATCCTAGGTTTCTTTCATTAAATCATTTACAACCATGGTGAATAGATTGGGGCTTAAAGTAAAAGCGGTCTCTTGTCGCTTGGTGGCACTCAACTCTAATTAGGAATCCAAGTCTTATTTTACACAAATTCCTCATATATATTAGTTATTATTACCTTATATAAATTTTCCTTATCAGTAATAAAAGGAGATGTTTAGTGTTAAGAACTATTGTAACTATCTTTCAAGTATGAGAAACACACTCTCCCGAACAAGAAAATGGGAAAAAAAACTGTCCATGTGTGAAGCTTATTCCTTACATAAATCACTCATTAGCACAAATCAAATCATCTCTCTATAGTCTATACCCTGTTTCGCCAACTTGTGCACCACTTCATTTACACTTTGGAAAACATGAAGACGGGACCCAATGATGGATGGAGTCTTACATGTTCACCATTGATGCTCAACCTTTGGAGTCCTTAGCAATGGCAGTCTTGGGATTATTCCCAAAGCGGGAACACTTGCTCAATTCAATCACACAAGTGAGAAAGGGACAAGGAATACATTTCACTAAATGTATTAGAGGGAGTACATGTGTCTCTATATTAGAGCTTAAAAAATCCTAGATTGGGTTTTATCTTTCTATGTTATATGATTATATGCCAGTCTTAGCCTCTTTCTCAATATTCTCTTTCTTTTTCATCTGGTTGTATGCTTCTCTTTTAAGCTTTTTTAAGATTTCATGCTAATCTCATCAATTTTATCAACTCTCATCATCATCATCAAAGCCTTGATCCAACTATGTTGGGGTCAACTAAATGAATTCTGTTTTGCCATTCAGGTCTATCCTGGGTTACTGATAAAAAAAAAAAAAAGTCTATCCTGGGTTAAATCCTTGGATAAGTTGCATGCATTTTCTTTGGATCTATCCTTAATACTTCCAACTATGATGGAGAGCTTAAAAGAAATGACATGTTTAAGTATTCTATTATTGGTTAGAACCAAACTTGAATCAATATGTTTCTACATAAATCATTTTCAAGTGTGAAATTGCTAATGTGCTTTTAGCATGTATCTAAATATTTCAGTTATTCTACTTGTATTTGAGTTTTCGTGTTTACAAATAACTAACATATATAATGTTCTTGTGATGAGAAAGTACAGAGTTCTAGCGCTGAGTTACCTTTTTCTTTTTTCCTGGTATGTGTGGTGTGTGCGCGTGCCTCTCTCTCTATATATATAATCTATTTAAAATAGAGTTGGTTGAGATAAATCTATTTGAAATAGAGCTGTTTCAATTATATCTTTTTACAGATAGACTGTTTGGTATGTCTGATTTAATTAGAAAAAGCAAACTTGTCATATTGGAAAACTTAAATGAGCAAAGTTGTCTGACAGTAAAAGTAGTGCACGCAAATTTGTCATAAAGTCATAAAGGCAAACCTGTCATATTGTAGAAGTTACAGGAGCAAACTTGTCAAAAAAGAAAGAAAAGAGTGTCTAATTGCTGTAGACATTCATGTCTATTTGAAAAAGAGACCTTCTAGTTGCTTTCTGAAAAAGAGGCATAGGGTCTTAAAACTGATTGATCAGTCAATAGTCATCCACATGAAATGTAAGCAGTCAGAACTTATATATTTTAAATTAGTTTAAGCCAAACGGACACATAAATTAGACTTGCCGAATGGCACCTTACAACAGATGAAGTACTTTGAGTCTGCATGATTAGTGTATTGACAATTTTGACTCTCCATCTGAACAGTGAAAATATATTTGGTTGATTTCTTTCCCTTCCCTTAGCTATCATTTTTTTATAAGAAAAAACCATTTTCTTTTCTAGAACAATCCAAACAAATGGTTAGGGTTTTTTTATCATTGTAATTTTGGCTTCGGCAAGCGGCACATCGAAGGTAGGGCCTAGCTGGTTAGCTGCTCAGATCCTGTACTTGCCACACGTACTTACAAATTCAGTCGCTGCCAAAAGATCTTGAATTTATCATCTTGCACTGAAGTATTTTTGTTTTTGTTTTCATTGAGAATTTTGTGGTTTACTCTAATTATTGGTGTTTGTGATAATATAAATTTGTGTTATATTTACAGTAACAATCTTGTAGTTTGCAATATATTACTTTCTTTGTTACAGTTGAAAGTATTTTGATCTGCTCTCTGGGTAAATCTGAGATTGTGGCCACTTGTTATTGGAACACAATTATAACCTACACATTTAGTGCCATGTATTTTTATAGGTGAGATGCTGTCCAGTTAGTGAAGAACTTCTGACTTGTTCAATAACCTGACGTTTTCAGGAATGCTTGTTGAGCTGCCCTATAAAATTTAGTAGGATTCTATCAGTGTGTTTGAAAGCTTGGTATTGCCTGAAGCTTGAACTTGACTAGAAGCGAGCAAGTGGACTTGGAGTCTTCCGTTGTCTCGGTGAACACAAATGAGTAAATAGAATTTCAAATAAAATGTTGGAAGTGTGAAAGAAGCAAAAAAAAAAGAAAAAAAAAAGAGATAGGACATGTAAATTTTATTCATATTCCCGAGTCAATGAAAAACTCGACAAGTTTGTTCTTGAGACTTGGCCATTACATATACAATGGTATCCATGTTAATTCCAAAATTAGGTCAATGGAAGAGTTTCGGGTTGATCTGTCAAGTTATGAACATTAGCCCTTTTAGCTCGAGCAAGTCATTCAAAATCTGAATTGGGCAAAAAATGCTGTTTTGATCAGTTCCCCATGTCCCGTAACTCGATGATGAGATGAAGCACACATGGGACAACCTGGGGAAGGAGGTTATATATAAGCGTGTCATATTTTTTAGTGTGTTTAATATATTGAAGAAGTGATGAAAATTGATTTGATCCCTTCTTGAAATATCTTGCGACTAAAATACTTGTGGAGAAGCCTAAATCGATGCTAATCACAACTTTTCGACGTTTTGGAAATTTGTAAATCAGCTATCTACAAGAACTAGTCCATAGAGAACTGGTGAGAGTTTTGCTCAAGACTTGGTTAGATGGTCATTCCAGTTTGACCTGGGCAAGTCTCAAGTGACCCTGGTGAGCATGCATGCAAGCTATTATTTTGATTGCTAACTTATAATGTCCACCAACATCATCAAATGATCTTTTATGATATGCGAGTTGAACACACTTGACAAATGAGTGTATATAACCTCCTCAATTGATTACATGGATTCATTCAAGCAAAATTATGGTGTCAATGATGGGGTGCGCCGTTTATAAGCATCAGTTTATACAGCACGATGCGTAGCTTTAAAAATTGAAGGCGATGAAAGTGAGTGCTATTTTACTGTTCTGATTTGGAGAATCCACGATTTAGGAGGGATTTGTCAATGTGTTGACTTCGAGGATCTGAGTTCTTTTAATAGTAATCCAACACTTTCCCTGATGCTCATGGATGTCGAGAATTGTTTTAGGACTTGGAGATGCTGAAGTATGTCGTTTTTCAATTAGGGAAGTTGATCCCGGAGCATCAGTCTTGCCCCTCTACTGGATTCCTCTTCATGTTGGATTCTTGCTGTGTTGGATTCTTTCCCAAAAATAGGTATGCAATGTTTTTCTTTACTCTACCATAGGGGCAAATTTTTGTCAGAAGTAAGTAACCAGACTCATTAGAGGTTTTATTGTTGATTTCCATGGTTATGGGTGAATTTAGGCAGTGTTTGAAGTGATCTGTTTCCCGGCAGGGGTTGTTATGTTCCAGACATTAAGACAGCTGGATTCCCTGCCTCTCAGGGAACCTCTCAATTGCATGGTGGATGAGTATGTCCATCACTTCTTGTGCCTAGAATTACCCTAGTGACCATTGCTGGAATTTCTATAAAACTAGTTGATTGACTTGGAACTCAGTTGAAGCAGTCAATTTGGCTGGTTTTATTACAAACATCAAATTTCTAATATAAACTGGACAAAATAAATATGGGGTTTAACTCATTTACCGTTAAAAAAAAAGGTTAGATAACAACCTGACTAAGTTTTTATATAGTTGTCAGGATTTCTTGTTGATGATTCATATCACATTTTTCTCTTTTTATTTATTTATTTATTTATCAGTAACAAAGGATATTTATGAAAGAAGAGACGATTACAAAACAAGTATAACAGCTAGAAGAACAACTCTCAAAGTATTACCGGTACAAGAGAAATATACCAGCCACAAACTACAAAATATATGCACTCAAATTACAAGATCTATCTACCCCCTGCTTAGCTAAACAATCCGCCATCCCATTTGCAGATCTACTAATGTGTTGAAATGTGACCTGCATGTCAGAAACAAGATGACGAATCTCGTTGAAAAGGACCCTCATCGTTCTCACCCAAGATATAGCATTAGCCAAGTCACTCTCCACAATAAGATAATGATGAAATGAGGTGTGATAAATGCGTAGAGCTTCCAATATTGCCATAACTTCAGCTTCATTAGAGTCTTTGATTCCTACATATCTAGAGAAACATATAGAAAACTTCCCCCTTGTGATTTCTTAGAACGTCTCCAATGCCGGCGAGCCCTGGTTTTCCTTTTTCCGCTCCATCCACGTTGAATTTTAGAACTCCACATGGTGGAGAACACCAAGATAGAACATTTTTCTTCTTCATAGCACCCGTCTTCAAACAGGCACCCCTCTTATGCATAATAAAGTCCATCTTAAGATTCAAAAATTCTTTTCTAGTGCAAACCCACTTAGCAATCGTCAAAAGAGTAGCTGAAATTAAATCCTCCTAAGATGATTCTTTACTATAAAAATTATGTCATTCCTTTCTTTCCATATTGACCAAAGAATGGAAAGAGGAATAATCCTCCATAGGATCAAACCATTACCAACCATCGGAGTTCCCCTCCAAGCTTCAAATGCCATCTCTAATGAACTAGGAAAACACCAACTCACTCTGCATTCTTTGAGGAAGAAACCCCAAATAGATGAAGCTACACTGCAATGCAAGAACAAGTGATCTATTGTCTCTATCTCCCTCCTACATAAACAACAAATATCTGAAATGGAATCCGACACCAACCCCCTTCTTCTCAAAACATCTGTTGTTGAAACTTTGCTCGCCACTGCCAACTAACAAAAGGCCTTTATTCTAGGTGGAACAAGCCTTGTCCGTATAGCTGCAGAAGGAGACGAAACAACACTGAAAGGATCTATTGCCCAATGGAACGACCTTAAGGGCCAGTTTGGTAACTCTACTAATTGAGTCAAGTGAAGTAAAGTCGATTTTGAAGAAAGAATAAAATATAAGTGGGTTATGATTGTATTTTGTTTTTAGTTGTTTGTTATGGAATCTTTTTGACTTTTTGTATGGAAAAGTGGAGTTTTTTTGGATTTTAGTGGATAAAGGTAGTTGCTTTTTAACTTTTTGTATGAAAAAGATGGGGGGAGTTTTGAATAAAGTGCATTTGATGTGACATCTTGTCTAGAAAATGGAGGCTTTACTTGACTTTTATTGTATTAGTAAAGTACCAAACTAGCCCAAAGGGAAACAATCCTGTAGAATGAGGCTTCCAAATACGAAAGCCGGTTGCGTCCCTGCATAAAAAAAGAAAAAGAAAAAGAAAAGAAAGAAGACTGGACAATGACTGACTGATCACCAACTCTAACTGACTGAGAGCCCTTCTGACACTAATATTCCAAGACACCATATTTCCATTCCAAACAAAACACTCTTTGACTGAAGACTCTTTGTTGGATACAATCCTAAACGGGCTAGGGAACAAAAGCTATAAGGGACCAACTCCCACCCAATCATCATACAAAAAACAAATAGTAATCCCCTCCCCCACACAAATGCCCAAACCTTTAACAAAAACCTCCCCCTGACATTTGACTCATTCCCAAAACTAGAAATGACAGCCCAAAAACCTGACAATCTATACTTATGGACTCTTTTTGGAACCCACCCCCATACCTCCTCCCCATACTTAGACACTATTACTTTTCTCCACAATGCGTCTTTTTCTTCTCCATATCGCCACCACTATTTTGCTAATAGAGACCAATTTTGTAAATCCAAATCTACCAAGCCAAACACCCCTTCCAATTTGGGCCTAAGCCCCTCACTCCACTTCACCGAGTGCATTTTCCTTTTTTTGACAATTTCCATCCCATAAAAAATTTCTGCGAATCCGGTCCAACTTCTTGATAACTGCCTTTGGCATCCTATAGAGCGACATATAAGAAATTGGTAAGTTGGACAGAGAGGATTTAATTAGAGTAATACTCCCACCAAAGGAAAGATATTGTCTCTTCCAAGCGGATAGTTTCTTTTCAAACTTTTCCACCACCAGATCCCAAAAAGCCACCAACCTAGGGCTTGCCCCAAGAGGCAAACCAAGATACTTAAACGGAAGAGTTCCCTTTCTACAATGCAATATGTCTGCCAGAATTTGTATGTCCTCCGAGCAGCCTACCCCCACCAGTGAGCTTTTTGATAAATTGACCTTCAAACTCGAAACTAACTGAAAGCGTTTCATATCACCTTGTAGAAGATAACAAAATTGTATATCTGCAAATTGAAGGTGTGTGACAATCTCTCCCCTTCCAGCTTCAAAACCTGTGATCAAACCCAACTCTTTTACCTTTGAAAGGAGACCACCCAAAGCTTCTACCACTAAGGTGAATAAACAAGGAGATAAGGGATCGCCCTGTCGTAGGCCTTGAGAGGCCCGAAAAAGCCGAGATGGCGAACCATTCGCCAAAACAGAGAAAGAAGTGGAAGAAATGCACTCTCTCATCCACCCTCTCCATGTAGCACCAAAGCCAAACTTGCCCAACATATAATCTACGAAATCCCAATCCACATGATTGTATGCCTTTTCCAAATCAATTTGAAAATAACACTGTCCTTATTATCTCTCTTCCTTGAATCTATGAGTTCATTAGTAATAAGAATAATGTCTAGAATTTGTCTTTTATGAATAAATGCCCCTTGATGTGGACTAATGATGAGAGGAAGAACCCTTTTTAATCTGTTAGCCAAAATCTTTGACAACAACTTATAAATGCACCCCCACCAAACTAATGGGTCTGAAGTCCTACAAAAACGCTGGATTTAGAACTTTGGAATGAGACAAATGAAAGTAAGGCATTAATCTCCGTGTTCAATTTACCTCTTGAATGAAATTCTGACAACATACGACCAAAATCCTCTTTATGGACATCCTAAGCAGATTTAATAAAAGTGAAGTTGAATCCATCGGGTCCTGGAGCTTTATCACCCGCACATTCTGATAGAGCTGTGCCAATTTCTTCATCTTCAAAATCCCTTTCCAAACAGCTCTTTAGTTCATCCTGAATCACTGGAAAGTCAATACCATCCAACGTTGGTCTAACAAAATCATCCTTAGAATATAAGCTTTTGAAAAAGCCAACAATTTCCTCCTTGATCTCTGCCAGTTTATGAAGCATAGTGTTACCCCTTCTAATCTTTCCAATGTAATTGAACTTTCTTCTCACATCAGCCATCTGATGAAAGAACTTGGTGTTCTTGTCCCCCTCCTTTAACCACAAAGCTCTATATTTCTGCCTCCATGATATTTCTTCCATCTGATTAATCTTCCACAAGTTGCACTGAGCTTCTCTCCTTGCCTTAATCTCTTCTTGATCAAGCAATCTATCCTCTTCTATTTTATGCCAATCCTCCAAATCTCTTTCAAGGCCATTTCTCCTATCATTCAGACAACCAAATTCCCGCTTGTTTCATTCCTTAATTCTAGCTTTAAGCCCCTGCAATTTCTTCAACTAAGAGAATCCTGCATAACCTTGAAACTCTAATTGACTCCACCAAACTCTCACCTTAGATAAGAAATCCTTATGCAGAAGCCAACAATTCTCAAACCGAAATGGTCTGGCCCCCAATTAACTTCATCAGTAGAAATCATAACTGGGCAATGATTGGACACATACCTGGGTAATGCCGATTGAATTGCATCCTTGAATTTTTTTTCATCCCATTCCTTTGATATAAGAAAGCGATCCAATCTGCTCATAGCTGACCTTTCTTGGTTATTAGACCAGGTGTACTTCCTCCCCACCATAGGCATGTCTATTAGTTCATTTCCATTAATGAACTCAGAAATTTTTTCCATGCTTGTAGTGATACGTCTACTCCCCTTCTTTTCATGAGGGAACCTTACAACATTAAAGTCCCCTCCGATACATCACGGTTCAGGCCATTGATTTATCATATCTGAGATTGAAGCCCAAAAATCTTCTCTCTTTGAATCATCATTAGGTCCATAGACATTTGCACCAATCCACAAAAAATCCCCCAACACAACTGAACTTAATAGCCAACACCCTTTGAGTTTTGAGACCATCCTCCATCTTCAGGATGTCGTCATTCCAAACTGAAATAAGGCCCCCTGAAGCGCCTTCAGCTGGCACCCACTCCCACTTACATCTTCGCGACCCCCAAATCTCCTGAATAACATGATCAACGTCTTTATAAATCTTTATTTCTTGCAACAAAAGAAGACGAATCTTGTGTTTCTTTTACCAATTTTCTAATAGCTGCCTTTTTCTCCAGTTTTCCTAACCCTCTTATATTCCAGCTCACCAAAATCATAATTATCTTCAAATATATGAACATTCTTTGCTGGTCTCATAAATCATGTTGTCCTACCATGGACAACACCCATAAACAGATTATCAATCCCTTTCTCTGTTTCCTTTTGAAGAAAGGGAGACATTTTTCTCTTTTTATTTGGAAATTCAAATGGAGACATCTTTCAAGTCTAATTTTTTGACAGTTAAGTTAATTAACTAGAAGTCATTATTTACATTGTCTTGTGTATCTTGTAGATTTTATATGTTCGAATGTTTAACAGGGTTAAGGCTTACCATCATAAGAATTATAAATAGCTGAGATCATGTTGAGTTGGGTAGGTTAGAGAATATACCAAGTTACCCTCCCAATATAAGCGGATGTTTTGATTTAGTTACTGTGTGATTTGATGGGTTCGGCTAAAACTGGATGAGAACAGTTTTAGCTGCTGGGCAATTTGTCCAGATGAATTAAATGGCTTCTTATTGCCAGTAATGGTAAAATTGTATCTACTAGTTTCGGTTATCCATAGAAATCTTAGAAGTTACTAGTTCTTGGTGGTTACTATTGTCTTTTTTTTTTATTGGTAACATGACTTGAATCAACAACTTCAAATTGCAATAGTGAGCACCTTCCACTGTGCCACAGGTTCTTGTGCTAGTTCTATTGTCTTATTAATTTTATATTCGGGACATTTTTTGCTAAGTGATAGAAACATATCGGCAGTCACGACATTTGTTTTGTTTTTTGTTTGTCTGTTTGTTGTTGTTTTTCTGTTTTTTTTTAATCTATTTAATATCTTACTAGGTGAAAGTTGTAATGTTCTTGTTGTTATCTTACCATTTGATGCAAATTCTAGGGTTAGGATTTGGATCGTAGTTGCCACGGCACAATGATGGATTTCCCAAGAAATAATCACACGATGAAGACCAGTATCCAACGAGAAACCCCACGAGGAAAAATTATATTCAACTTAAACTCTTGAGATTATGATCTCTACAGTCCCATAGAAATAGTAAAAGATACTTAGGGGCCAATACTCTTACTCCTAATCAAACTAGGAAACTAAATAGGTGTCACAGCCCAGCCCAACTTAGCATGATATTGTCCGATTTGGCCTATGTGTGCACGTGAGGACTTCCCAGGCGGTCACCCATCCTGATACTTCTCCTGCGCGAGCACGCTTAACTACGGAGTTTTTATGGGATCCGAGATCGCATGGCTTTAAAACGCGTCATGTCGAGTTAATACGGGGTTTGACTTATAAGCCCATGGTCAAGACTTGGATATTTTCGATGCAGGAATAGTGGAGACTAACCGTTGGAAGCCCGTGGCTGACATGCTGTGCCCTATGGTTAAGGGTGTCGCCCAGACCAAGTACTCACACTCTCCCCCATCGGAAATAGAGTCGTCCTCGGCTCTGATACCAATTGTTATAGCCATGCCCAACTCAGCATGATACTCATCGCTTTGGCCCACGTGCGTGTGTGAGGACTTCCCAAGTGGTCACCCATCACGATACTGCTCCCGCGCGAGCACACTTAACTCCGGAGTTCTTATGGGATCCGGGACCACACGGTTTTAAAACACGTCATGTTGAGTTAATACGGGGTTTGACTTATAACCTCAGTGATGCATGCCCTAGGGTTAGGGCTTGCGTAGATGCCGAAGCACGTGTCAAAAGACACCTCAAATTATCTCCACAGAGATTTCAATACGAGGAAAAACCTCTCTAAGGGAAAATCCCAATTTTACTCAATTCCAATTCTGAATTTATCATCTTTACAATGCAATATAAATAGGCAAAGTAAACTTAGGGCCTAAGAAAACCTAGTCTAATAATAGAAACTATCCTAATCAAACTAGGAAACCAAATAAATCAGAATACTAATCCTAATTACAATAAAATTAAGAAGCTACTAAAAAATAAACATCCTTAAACTATGTTGGGTGGAACCAATAGAATTTTGGTAGCCCGTTCTGCATCATTCTCCCCAGGTTGAAAGAAGAGTTCGACCTCGAACTCGGGCCTTCTTCAAGTTGCCTCTGTATATATGATGTACGTGAAGCATTTCCTTTGTAGCATGGGCCCTTGATTTCTTCTTCGGTGATTCTGGCTTCTTTGGATAGAGAGTAACTTCCTTTCCACCGTGCATGAAGGTATATGTGTTGTTGCGCATCTTATGAGTGTCATTCTTGTCATACATCCATGGGCGACCCAATAGGATATCTCTACTGTCCATTGGTAGCACATCGCACCAAATGGTATCTTTGTAATCATCGCCAACTGCAAAAGTAACCTGACATGTATGTCGCACTTGCGCTTCATCACCTGTCATTAGCCATTTGACAAAGTAGGGACGATTGTGCTTGTAAACCTTCAACTTCAAGCGATCAACAAGAGTTTGGGAGATAATATTCTCACAACTTCCACCATCAATCACAACTGTACAATTTTGCCCATGTATTGTACCTGTGGAACGAAAAATATTTTTCTGCAACCATTTCTTCTCAACAGTGGGTATAGACTCTTGTTGCACCAAGAGAAGTGCACCATCTGTTTTAGTTGCTATTTCCTCCACTTTATCGGATTCTTCACTTTTAGGATCGTCTTTTGTTTCCGGTTCTTCTTGTGCACCTTCCATTAAATTTATTCTTTTTGGGCATTCAAACACACAGTGACCCTTTTGCTTACAATGAAAACATGTGAACTTGTTTTGATCTTCAAACTTGGAAGAAAACTTTTCTGAGGAACTGGCACTTGGATTGAAGTCTGGCTTTGCGGGGGTCTTTTGTGTAGGCCATTTAGAGACACTAAACTTTTGAGCTTAATAATTAGCAATGTCTTCCGCTTTGATCGCATGTTGGATGATCTCATCAACATTGTCAAAATTCTTGAAAGTAAGGATATGTTGTATGTCAGTGTGTAGCTCATGAAAATATTGATCAACCAACACATCATCATCTTCATTTAAGCCACAACGAGCTTGCATGGTTAGGAACTCCTCAGAATATTCAATAACAGTTTTGGAACCTTGTTTCAAATCTTGAAAACTTGAACGAAGATCTCTTGAATAATTCACAAGGAGGAATTTTTGCTTCAACAAATTCTTCATCTCGATCCATGTGTCAACGGGGTCAATATTTTGGTTTCTTCATTTCTTTTGCAACTCGGCCCACCACATCGCAGCATTATTGCGAAATCGAGTTGCCACCAGTGTAACCTTATGACCATCCGTAATTGGCTTGTGTCCTTTGTTTCTTTTCAACACACACTAACCAATCCATGAATTTATCTGGTTTCAATTTTCCATCATACTCGGGAACCAGGAGTTTAATACCCAAATCACGATCAACATTGACTGCATGTGGATCTCGTTGATTCCGATTATGTCCTCCATCAGCTCGATGATTATCCTCACGTCGATTTGTTTCCAAAGTAGTTAATCGGGTTTCAATCCTTGCAAGAGTGTCTTGTGAACCATCATTGCGGATAGTTGATTGACATTTACGGATACTTCCGCAACGGTACCCCTCAAATCATCATTATTGGAGGAAAACTCCACTTCTACATGCTTCTTGGGAGGCTTTTTATTTTTTATTTTTTATGCAAATTCAAAACTTTGTACTGACCTCATGTTTAGATCTGCTCTCCACGATCACGCTGGTGAAAACGGATCTGAAATCTGACAGCGGATGGCTGTGATAGTGCGGAAACAAGATCTAACAGTTGATCTTGGTCAAATCAGTCTTTGATCAGATGTGTTGATGTCTGCCCTTTGCCTGAATTTTTAGTTTTTTATAAACTGTTGGGCTCTGCAAAATAGGTTGGGCCCTGAACTGGCTGGTCAGTAAATGGTGGAACAAGTCGGGTCGGGTCAAACCCAAACTAAGGAAAGGCCCACAAGACTTGTTTTTGCTGCCTTGATTCTGGCGCCCAAAAGAGGAGAAAAGGGTTGAAAGGGAAAACCCTTCTTGTTGCTCCAATGAAGGGGAAAATAAAGCAGGTGTTAGCGTTGGCGATGAGTGGTTAGGCAATAGGCGATGGCTGCGACGGTGACGACGACGGCAGTGAGGGCGGCGAGAAGGACGTCGATGCACAGTACCCTTCTTCTCCTTCTCCTCTATTTTGTTCTTCTTCTTCTTCTTCTTCTTCTTCTTTTTTCTCTGGTTTGGGGTGACGAAGACTCTGGGTCTGGGTTTTGGGGTGACGATGGGGAGGTGGCTGGGTCGCTGGTTTTTGTGGGAAGGTTTTTTTATCGACTGGGTTGGAATCTAGGGGTTTCGGTGGCTGGGGTTTTGGTAGTGGACGGTGCCAGGAGTGTAAGGAGGGCTCGGTTGGGGTGGCTAGGGCCTTGGAAGGGTTTTTTATTTTATTTTATGGAGTTGGGGATTTGTTGGGGCAAGTGAGGGGATCGGTTTGGGCAGCAGGGAAGGCGTGGGGTTTTGCTGGAAAGGGATTTTCTGTAGATGGTTTGAGGAAATTGGAATGGGGGCAGCGGATATGGATTGGGATCATGGTGGTTGTGGGGTGTGTCGGGGATGGATGGTGGACGATGAGTAAGCTCCGATCGGTGATCAGAGACGGATCGGAGCGTTGTGATCTTCGCTCTGATACCAACCGATGCAGGCTCTAGGGTTAGGGCTTGCGTAGATGTCGAAGCACATGTCAAAAGACACCTCAAATTATCTCCGCAGAGATTTCAAAACGAGGAAAAACCTCTCCAAGGGAAAATCTCAATTTTACTCAATTCCAATTATGAGATTATCATCTCTACAATGCAATATAAATAGGCAAAGTAAACTTAGGGCCTAAGAAAACCTAGTCTAATAATAGAAATTATCATAATCAAACTAGGAAACCAAATAAATCAGAATACTAATCCTAATTACAATAAAATTAATAAGCTACTAAAAAATAAACATCCTTAAACTATGTTGGGTGGAACCAGTAGAATTATGATAGCCCGTTTTACTTCACTCAGGATCAGGACTTGGATATTTCCGATATGGGAATAGCGGAGACTCACCATTGAAAGCCCGTGGTTGACACACTACATCCCATGTTAAGGGTGCCCCCCAGACCAAGTCCTCACAATAGGAATCCTATAGTAATTAAAAATCCTTCCTAGTTACAACTCTTCAATTAAAATAGAAAACTTAAAAAATAAGAAAATCTCTGGACTTCCATGGGTCCCACATGTGGCCCACGAGTCTGTCTCTCGTGAAATATTGGTGCTGCTGCATCATCATTGTTACTACGTATCCCATGAGCTATTCTTTTTAAGGCTGGTAATGGGCTGGTCCAGGTGGGCTGGTCTATATGGGTTTCCGGCACAGTAGTTACATTTACTTAAACCAAGAAAACACCATATAAATGTCTGAATTCCATGGATTTATGCTGAAGGTTGATGATTGCATTTGCATATGTTATATTTAGTCACTATCTCAGTAAAACTTGCATAACCTTTAGGGCCCGTTTGTTTCGTGTATTTGAACTCTGAGGAATATTTTGTCTTTAATTGAAGAAACAACGGTGAATATGGACCTTCAAAATGATCCCTCCTCGATGGAAAATGAATCAAGAGGAGATAAGAAATGAATACCTAGCCATCACCCTAGAAATTCAAATCCCCTTGAAAAGCAAGGTCCCATATACATCTTCAGTTTATAGGAAATGAATACCCAGCCATCACCCTAGAAATTCAAATCCCCTTGAAAAGCAAGGTCCCATATACATCTCCAGTTTATAGGAAATGAATACCCAGCCATCGCCCTAGAAATTATGGTTGTCAAGCCCTTATTACCGTCAGGAGACGGGCATACCTCTGTCCATATGCTTACATTGCAACATTTATAGATGTCTTAAAAGGACGTTTATTGGTATTTATTGGATCTGTCTCCTAAATTCTCATAAATTTTTTTTGTCTCTGAAACTTCAGCATGTTGAAACTGGGTTTTGTCTGTATTTGCAATTTGTTTTATTTATAGTATAAGTTATGTATATATATATATATATATATATTTTTTTTTTTTTTTAAATTCGGAAATGGCACTTTTTTAATGCAACTACTAATTCTCTCTTAATAAAGTTAAGATATGTCTAAATGGGGCAGTTTGCATGTGGCGCCATCGGATTCAGTTGCTGCCATCTCTTGATTTTTTCTTGCATTTTGCACCAGGGTTTTTTTTAGATTCCATTTAGTTTTTTTATTGATAGTGCCTGTCATTTGGCAAACACACGTTACTCTTCTATCTTTTTAAGTTCTTAATGATAATTTTGGAGCTGTTCTGTAGGCTGGCAGACCTCCATACAGGAGGGGGGGCAGAAGAGGTGGTGGGCCATACAGGGGTGGGGGCAGATTTGGCTACTGGCCCCCAGCAAGACCAGATGGTGGTTTCCCTTTCCGAGGAAGAGGACGCATGGCTAGGGGTGGTGGGCGGCGGTTTCCACCGCATGCTACAGCTGCAGCTGCATCATCACCATCACAGCACCCAGGACCTATGTCTGCTGTAGAACAATCGTCACCATCACTCCCGGCACCAGCTGCAGCACCTGCTTCAAAACCGTCTAAGGCACCACGACAACCTCCCCAGGTCTTCTGGTGTGAGATCTGCATGGTTGAATGCAACACCCTAGAAATCCTCGAGCAGCACAAAAATGGAAAACGACATAAGAAAACCTTGCAGAGATACGAAGAGCTGCAGAAGTTGAAAAAAGCCCAGTCTGAATCACAAGCCATGGCTACAGTGCAACCTGAGAATATTCATGGGATTGATGAGAACAAGACTGCCTTGGAGCCAAAGGATTCTGCCCTGGAAAGCTCTCTTGCTGTAGCTGGTATGGATGAAAACAAAATGGATATCCAACAACAAAACCAGACAGCAGAACAACCTGAGGTTGCAAATGTGGACTCTACTGAAGCATCAGGAAGAAAGAGGGTGATGGAAAGCTGGGGGTACCCTCCAAAGCAGAAAAGGAAGTTTGGACGGGGTGGGAAGCATTTGAGACCGTCAGAAGCAGCACACAACTCAGAAGCTCCCAAGGAGCAGCTCTCTAGGTACTGTGCTTTGTGTAATGTTACGTGCGACACACAGGCTGTGTTTGAAGTTCATTTGGCAGGTAAAAAGCATACATCTCGGGCTAAACGGTTTCCAGTCCCACAAGGTGGTTATGGGGCCATGGGCCCACACTCTTTTTACATGCCTCATGTCCAAGGAATGGGCTTCAATCCACAAGGGCCACCAGCTGACAACAATGGGAATCATCAAGCTCAACAAGCAGTTTTGGGGACCCAAGTTCAATATGGGCTAGAATATCAAGGGCAAGAAATTACTCCAAGACCTGATGGGACAGCTGTGACAGTTGCAACCCAATATAATCCAGTCCCAACATGGGAAAACACTATTTCAGGAGTGGGTTATGTTCCAGAATATGGAGTATCCTTTGCTGATACTGTTGTCTTACCGGGGGCTTGATGTCAAAGCTGCACAGAATGGTTCTAGAATTGATGAGCCGACTGGTTACTAGGAGGACCGACCGTAGATCGTGGCATGCACCATGCATAAACATATTTTCACAGTATCAATGTTTTTGGCTGTTTTACCTATTTGAAGATGATTTTTTAGGTACAAGTTTAGACATGCAGGTACTTAAGTGTCCTCAACGTTTTTGAATTTTTTTATTCAATGTTGGAAACATTTTAATCCATGATGATAGTTAAGTATTTGTTATCTTAGTGGAATATCTGAATGACCTTGCTTTTGGGAAGTGGGTGTTCGTTTTTAGCTCATTTGTCCCTTGGGTGTTGCTCAACTGGTCAGGATGTGTTTTCTTTAGTAGCCAAAACAGCAGAAAAGAAAAGAGGGAAAGTGCATTTTTAGGGCATATTTGTGCAATTGCTTTTTCTGTAGGCGTGGAAAGCAGAAATGCTTTTCCGCAACGCTGAAAGTTCCACGTTTGGTGCATGTGGAAAAAAAATAAACCAACCTTTCCCCATTCCGAATGAGTGGCACAAATATGCCCAGTTTGACTGAAGAGATATTTTGATACTGGTTATTCAGATTTATGTTTATTATGGTTCAGAATTAGATCATAAACTAATGGGGATAAGTGTTCGCTGTGAATGTAGTTTAGTGTGGGTTTTTATTACAGCCATCAGATCCGTTGTGGGGGCTCACTAGTGGTTCATCCAGACCATTTCTCTGCCGTGTCTATGGGGGAATACTGTTGACCTCTTAAGGTGGAGATATTTATGGACTGATTGCATCTAAATAACACCTGTCAAGATGTATTAACACTGTACATTTAGAGGATCAATTGCGCCCAGTCTCCAAGCAGGACTCAAAACAACTATTGTTTTTGTTTTGGGCAGGAGATCCCACCCATGCTTTACGAGGGGTTCTCATTATACAGGATTCAATTTTGATTGTAATTTGGACAGGTAGTTATACTGCTTTTTTTTTTTTTTTTCAAATGCCTGCGAGTTCTCTCTCCACTCCTATATAATGCAACTATCTACTTTATTTCTTTCTCAAAACCATTTTTCTAGTCTTCACTTTTCTTCTTCTTTTCATTTTTTTTTTTTTTTTTATTTGAGTGTTCTCTTCTCTCTCCACTCCTATTTGACACAACTATCTACTTATCTATTCTTCCTCTTTTCTTTTTTTTTATTTTTGAGAAGAGTCCAATTTTCATCTAAACTCTACCATTCCTTTCTACTCCAGTTCTCCTTTTTCCTTTCTACTCCACTAGCTCTTGGATTATATAAATAGATACTCATAACTTTTTATTTTCTTTTGCTTTCTTTGTAAAAACTTGAGTTTTTTTTATGCATCATGAATATTTAAATTGCAATGTTAGCCATATCAAGGTTAGATGCTCTGGGCATGAAAATGTGTTTCAACTATTGAGTGTAAAGATTTAACTATTGAGTTAAAACTATTGTTTTTATATACATTAATCAATTCAATGGTGCACCTTGCTCGTGTTAGAGTGGAATTTGGAGAATGGCATTTTCATGAAGTAATACAGATGAACTAGTTTCAGCAAAAGATGCCCCCCATTTCAGTCACCAGAAAGTGGAAACAATGGCACACAGACGTCTGCATGTGGTCAACAACATGGAATCAGTTTACAAAGTAAATTAACTGAAAACAATTCTCTATAAATAACTGTCACGTTTGCTGTATGGATTTTCAAGGTATTGAGATAATTTCGAAGTATTAGTTATGTTTTTCATATGACTTTTAATGGGTTTACACACTTCACAAACTATAGTCCAGGACCCAAGAGTCAAGACCGACAGAAGGGTTCTAGCCCATGGGCCCCAAATGGGCTCATATTAGTTACACTTAATTGGCCACCTGGGTCGTCACTTATTGGTCTTCTTACATGAAATTCTCTGATAATTGGTCTTCAAATATCCTCAAGTACAAATTCATGGACCTGAGCCTGGACAACTGAGTTCCAAACCAATAAAGAGGCCCTATTATTGGACTTCTATCCGGACTCTCCAATTAAGGTCCCAACTCACCTTAAGCGGGCATTCATTGTCTATTTCGGTAATGTTAGAGGAAGTTCAGGGTTCAGTATAATCCTATAGATTTTAGGGATATTGCTCGTACAGCTGCACTTAAAGCTGACATTTGCCCTATAACTGATGGAGTATAAATATTTTCTACAGAGTGGTCGTGTAAAAATGGTTCGATATGGCATGGCCCTAGATATTGCACCAACAATTTTACAATGGGTAGATAAAAAAGGGTGAGCTGCTAATGCCACAACCCAAGTTTCTATTTCCACTTCCCTTCTCTTTCCAAAATCTCTCTCTACACATCCCATTATTCCCAAAATACCCTTCTCTCCCTTCTCAGTGCACTCCCCTTCTTCCACCCTCTACCCTACATCCGCCGCCCTTTCTCCCTCTCCCTCTCATTGCTGCCGCCCTCCACCCGCCGCCTCTTTCCCTCTCCCTCTCCCTGTCCCTATCCCCCTCTGGCAGTGGCTGGGGTGGGGGTGAGTGAGTGCAGAAAGAAGTTGGGGAGGAAGAGATTTTGATAGATGTCTTTTTTAGCGATTTTACACAGGGATATTTTGGTCATGTAAAAAAGGATGTTGAAAGAGAAGCTTGGGTACTTGTGACATTAGCAACTCTCTAAAAAAGGAGAGCTGCTAATGCCACACCCGAAACTTCTTTTCCACATCCCCCTATTTTAAGACTAATATATACATGTGTGAAATTACCAAAATGGACATTATTCATAGTTTCATACCTCATCCCATTTCTCTCTATACTCACCTACCCCTAACCTAGCCCAACCACCACTACCCCCTCTGGCGGTGCTGCTGGGAGGGGGAGAGGGATAAAAAGAGGGAGAGAGGGTGGGATATGGAGAGAGAAAGAGGGAGAATGGGGGGCGGAGGTGGGCAAGGATATGGGGAGAGGGGGAGACGACGAGGGAGGCACGGTTGGGTAGAGCGAAGAGACAGGGAGGAGGATGATGAACATGGTAGCAATCGCTCCTCTTTGCAGCTGATGCTGGTGGGAGTAGGTGTGCTTCATTGCCATCAACGGACCTGATTTAGTTTCTCCGGTAGAAGCCCTAACCCTAAATTTCGCGAAGTACTGAAGAAGTAGAAGAAAGAAACCTATCTTGATTCCGTCGGTGATGGTGATGTAGCAATACAATAGCATTCATAGTTACAGTTGTAAACATCAAAGACTGAACATGGGGCGGGCAGGGACGGGGAGAGAGAAAGTGAGAGGGAGAGAGACAAGAAAAAGGAGAGGGAGAGAGGGTCGGGTGAGAGTAAGGGGGGTGTATAGAGAAATTGAGGGTGGAGCGGTTTGGGTAATTTGAAAAGAAAAGGAGTGTATAGAGAAAAGTTTTGGTAATTTTTTTACTTAAGTGGTGTACAGAGAATAAGGAAGTGGAAAAAGAAGTTTTGGGTCATCAACAGCTCTCTAAAAGAGGGCTTCTAACTACACTACGTTTTTTACCCTTTACACACATAATTTTTAAAAACTTTTTTATTATATTTGTACCCCTATACAAAATTACCAAAAAGGACAATCACCTATCAAACCTAAAACTCTAATTTCTCTTTGCACACAATCTTATTTCACTTTCATCATTCCATTCACTTCACTCTTGTTCCTCCCATTCCACCGTCTCATTAATCCCTTCACTCTCATTCCCTTCTTCTTCCAATCTCTTTCTTTCGTTCACATCATCATCTCTTCATTTATCACATTCTACTTTTCCTTCATATCCCACCATTGTCAAACATATTATTTCTTAGTGAAACCTCACTCTCAGTATTATATTTTTGTCTAATGGATGAGCAAAGTAACAGGCAAAATGTAGTTTCTAAACATAATAGTCGTGGGAAGATGAGTTGTTATGTTGTTAATTTTGATTTTTGTCATTTATCGAAGCTTGTAAAGCCTTTTTTAATTTATGTTGCCGCGAAACGTTCGAACTTTCAGTGCAGAATAAACTACCAATGTTCAGCCTCTTGTAGCTGAACATATCAATTTTGTTCAGTTGTATCTGTTTGAACAAAAAGTTTATGTTTAGTCACATAGGGCTGAACATATCGATTCTTTTCTCTCCTTTTCCTTTACTTTGTAATCAACAACAAGTTTGTTATAGGTTTTATTGTGGACTGGTTGTAAATACTAGAATCCTGGTTAGACATGGCAGATCATAGATATCTATGATGACCCTATCTATGACGAAGCTTAAATACAGATTCAAAGATGAACAACAAATGGAGAAAATGTAGCAAACATTACTTGATTGAAAGGGGGCAAGAGAGAATGATAATGATAGCTGGAAAAAAATATATAGATGAGGAGACGCAGAAGATGAACTTAGATACGCTCACCATATAACAGATAGAGAGGAAGAAGAAGAAAAGGATGAGGGTTTTTATCGATTGGAAAGAGGGCTTCAAATGATGATGGTAAGTTGTATGTAGAGAGAAAGGAGATTGTGCTACTTTAGGTATGATTTGAGCGTGTAGAAAGAGAAATCAAAATTTTAAATTTATTAGACCGAGTGTAGAGAGAAATTGTGTGTAAAGGGTTAAAAACCCAGTGTATTTAGAAGCCTTCCTCTAAAATAGAAAGATAAATTCTAGAAGACAATAATACCCTGAATCTTTCTTGATGCTCAAACTTACATGTAGATTGTTTGCATCCTTCCCTGCTCTGTCCTCTCTCTTGTTTCTTTCTTATTACGAGTTGTCGGTGCCACCGATTCCTTACCAAAAGGGTTAGGCAAGGAATAATCCCTCTCTTTATCTTCTCACTTCATAATCCCCAAAGTTTTCTGTTAGCAGCTTTTACAAACAAAGGAAACAAGAGAAAACTCTACATCTCTCTCCATGGCCGACCACTCAGATGATCTTGATGAACTCCTCGACAGTATTTCTCTCCCTCTCTTTCTATATACCTCTCTCTCTCTCTCTCTCTCTCTCTCTCTCTCTCTCTCTCTAATTGAAAGCGAAAACTGAGATTCTATATACCTCTCTCTCTCTCTCTCTCTCTCTCTCTCTCTAATTGAAAGCGAAAACTGAGATTATATTTGCAGGTGCTTTGGACGAATTCGGCAAAATCAATCTTGGTTCTGCACTGGGGTATGCGTATTTCCTTTTCTAACCCTTCATCCTTCTTCTTCTTCTGTTTTTGATGAAAAGTTTTGAAAATTTTTTTTCGTTTCTTAGGGGTAAAGACGGAGAGAAGTCTTCTTCTGCTGCTGCTGCTTCTGTTCCTTCTACTGCAACTCCGCCGCCGCCTGTACAAGGTTTGGGTTTGGGATTGCCTGACTTGAAGAGTAAGAAGAAAGGGAAGCAGAAGGCCGTGAAGGATTCTCACGTGTCGGAGGCGCTCGAGAAGCTGACGCAGCAGACTCGAGAGGCGGTTCGAGGGTTGGAGCTCACGACTGCGGCTGCCACAGCTCAGGACGATTTGGGGAAGGAGGAGATGATGGAGGATTTCGTCAAGCAGTTTGAAGACCTCGCCGGGTCTCAGGTACATCCCCCTTGTTTTCTTCTTCTGGTTGGTATTTCTTCTTCTTGTTTCTAGGGTTTTGGGATTAGGTTTTAGGGTTTATATTGGATTGTTTTACTGTATCTTTGAAAAAAAAAGTATTTTTTTCTGCATCCAAATTGGTTATGTATTAGATGGTCGGTCAGCTTTGAGAATTCTTGAATTGTCTTCAGTCCCATTCTCAGATAAATAGGATTGAAACTCATGAGACATGTACTCTCCACCATTATTAGACCAAAATGCCTTGATCTTCTTATCAAATTTTACTTCCACCATCTTATAGTATGTTTTTTAAAACATTCAGAATTCCACCTTTTGATTTTAAAAGAAAACCCAAGTACATCTAGATGCATCATCAACAAATGTAACGAAATACCAATGACCATAAATAGAAGCAAGAGGAGCATACCATACATTAGAATAAATCAAATCAAATGAAAACACACTTCTTTTATTAATGCTAACTGGATAAACACTCCTTTTGTTTTTTTGCAAGCTGACAAATGTCACAATTCAAATGTTGAGCATTATTTTTAACCTTTAAAGTAGAGATACTCCTAAGACTCTGGATTGGTGCATGCCCAAGACGACGATGCCATATCATTATTTCATTCTCCTCACTAGTAGTAGACCGCACAACTCTTGATCATCATAATTGGTATTCTTCTCTGGCTCAGCAGGTACTGCGGATGCATTGTGATTTTTCCCAATCAAATCCCAACATCAATCGATTGTCCTTGGAATCTTGCTAAGATCTCAAAGGACAATCGATTGATGTTAGAATTTGATTGGGAAAAATCAGAATGCATCTGCAGTACAAAATGAGTGTAGCAAAGATGAGAACATTGAGATGGATGTGTGGTGAATGGGGGCATTGTGAGTATTTAGAGGTAGCATCAATAGGTGATAAATTAAGAGAGACTTGTTCGAGATATAGTTTGAACATGTTCAATGCTGGCTAGCGACGATGTTGTGGAGGAAAAGTTTTCCAATGTAGGTTGATAGCCCATCGAGGAAAAGGAGTAGACAAAGAGGACAAGGATTAAAGTAGTAAGGTCTAAGGATAGATTTGAAGAAGTGCAACCTATCTGAGGATTTCAGTCATTATAGACTGGAATGGAGAAATAGAATTCATGTAGCCGATCTAAAACATAGTTGGGACAAGGCTTTGATGATGATGATGATGTCATCATCTTATGCATTACATAGCACACCTTTAAACATTTAGGGGACCAGCATCTCTTCGAGCTAAACACTCCTTTCTAAAAATCTTTCCTGCTATGGTCTATACCATCAAAAGGCTTCTAGCTGGAGCTATATTTCAACTACACTTTACAGGCCTTACCATATCCACTGTTTTTGGGAGGTTTTATTAATATCATTGTGTCGTAATTATTGTGCATTTTTATTGGGAATTTAATTTTGCATGCAGTGTTTTCTCTATATATGCTGACTTCTCTTCTCATGGTTGAATAAATATATTGAAAATGAATCGGTATGTCTAGAAATTTCTTCAGTGTTTGGTTGAATATAACCCTTCTTGTGTCTTCAGTTTGTGAAAGGTCGCCCATGTTTGATGTAATGTCTGTATCTTCATATAGCTTTAGATATGTTAATATCCATACCTTCATATGTGCTGGCTAATGAATTATTGAGTTACTTTCTTTTATGTAGTGATGTAGTTGATCTGTGCATCTTTAGCATGAACGTGGTGACTTTTTTATGTTCACTGTTTTGAGAGATTTTGTTATATCTTTGTATTGTTATTAAGGTGCCTTTTCTGGAAATATATGGTTGGGGAAAAGAGCCTAGAAAAATGGAGAAAATAAACCACAATCCAAACTAGATTTGAATCTCTCCTTAATCCATGAATTAATTTTGTATCCTTTTGAAAATTTATGTGTGTTGTGTGTGTGTGTGTGTGTAAAACTGATTGTAAAGGAAAAACTTCCATTTGAGCCTTCATTTTTGCATGCTAGTACAGTAACACTCTGTAGTGGTATTCCTAATGAAAATATTCAACTTCTACCGAATTTTCATAGGACCCAAGTAGAATATATCTTGGTTAAGCTTTGTTCTAATTGTTATAAAAAAAAAAAAAAAAGCTTTGTTCTAATTGGTTTGTTGATTTGAAAAATAATTCATTTACTTGTCATAAGAAATACGGACAGTTCATAAGAGCCCATAACATCATCATCATCATATTCATCAAAGCCTTGTCCAATTATGTTGGGGTCGGCTAGATGAATTTTGTTTCTCTATTCCGATCTATCTTGAGCCAAATTCTTCGATAAGTTACACTTTTTTATATCCATTTTTACCACCTCCCTCTATGTCCTCTTTAGTCTACCCCTTCCCAGTGGTGGGCCTTCAACGTTCATGGCCAAAGTTTTCCTTACCACCATTACAAGCCTACGCTGGACATGCCCAAACCATCTCAAACGGGTTTATCTAATTTTATTCCCTTTTGTTGCTACCCTTAAATGCTCTCAGAAGTTTCATTTCTAATTTTATTATTCCTAGTTTTACCACACAGCCACCTCAACATTTTCATTTCTGCTGCATCTATTTTGTGCATATGCTACATCTTGATTGGCCAACATTATGCTCCATAGGCCATAGCCGGTCTAGTCGCTGTCATGTAAAGTTTTTCCTCCAATCTTGTTGGCATTTATTGGTCATAAAGCACTCCAAAAGCAAGTCTCCCCTTCAACTATCCCGCTTTTATCTCATGTTTGACATCTTCATCAATCTCCCTATCCTTACTAAGATAGCTGAAAGAATTACTTTGTAGTATCTCATGGCCTTCAATTCTTACAGTAGTTTCAGCTCTTTTTGTATGCCCACTGAAGTTACAATCCATATATTTCGTCTTTGTATGGCTTATTTTAAAGCGTTCGAATTCTAAAGCCCCCCCACAATCTCTCAAGTTTTGCATTCACACCATCTCTTGCTTCATCTAACAACACAATATCATCTGCAAATACCATGCACTAGGGTACTTCTTTTTCAATATGAGCAGTTAACTCATACATAATCAATGCAAAGAGATAGGGGCTTAGGGTTGACCCCTTGTGTAAACCTATGGTCACTAGGAACTCCCATGACTCTCTACAAGTATTTCTCACGCTCTTTACTGCTTCTTCGTACATGTCCTTAATAATTTCAATATAACCTCTTGGAACATTCATTTTATTTAAAATTCACTAAATTAAATATGTAGGTACCCCGTCGTAGGATTTTTCTAGATCGATGAAGAACTTATGCATATTTTTTTTCTCTTTGCTCGCTATGTTTCCATTAATTGCATAAGTGAGAAGATGGTTTCCATCGTTGACCTCCCTGGCATAAAACCAAATTGATTTTCAGAAATCTCTGTCTTAGTCTTTGCTCCATTACTCTCTTTCGTAGCTTCAATGCATGCCTCATAAGTTTAATCCTACGATAGTTGGTACAGTTTTGTATATCTTCCTTGTTCTTATATATAGGTACTAAAACACTTCTTCTACATTCATTTGACATTTTATGTAGTTAATATCTTATTGAAAAGTCTAGTTAGCCAATTCTCCCTAGCTTCTCTTAAGCATTTCCGAGCCTAAATCGGAACGTCATTTGGGCCTGTAGCCTTTCCAGTCTTCATTTGTTTTAATGCTTTCCTCACTTCCACCATCCTAATTATTCAAAATAAATAAATAAATAAATAAATTATGCTTTGCTACTGAAGTATCCTCTTTTGTTCTTATGTCTCCTATATAGTCTCTATTTAAAAATATGCTTAAATATTCTCTCCACCTTTCTTTGATATAGTTGTCCTTAACTAGAACCTTTTGGTAATTGCTCTTAATACGTTTGATGTGATCTGAGTCTACTTTTCCTTTCTCTTATGTTTGCAAGCTTAAAAATATCACTCTCCTTCTCTTATTCCCAACCTATTATATAGGTCGTCATATGCTTTGCACTTTGCATCACTTATTACTTTCTTAGCTTCTTTCTTTGCCTATTTGTACACTTTATAGTTTTCCATATTTATAGCACCCTACAAAATTTTGTAACAACGTCTCCTCCCAAACAGCTTCCTGAACCTCTATACACCACCAGATTTCTTTATTATCGTATCTCTTCCCTTTCGACTCTCCAAACACTTCTTTAGCAACTTTCCTAATACAGTTAGTCACTTGATTCCATATCGCTGTAGTTTCTCCTTCAAAATTCCATGCTCCCTCATCTATCACTTTGTCCGTAAATACTGTCGCTCTTTCTCTTTTCAAATCCCTCCACCTTGTTTTAGGTCACATTTTATTTACTACCCTTTTCTTTCTACTTCTGGTGCAAATATCTAAAACTGCTGGCCTATGTTGCGTGGTCAAACTCTCTCTTGGAATAACCTTACAATCTTTACAATCCAATCGGTCTTGTTTTTTAACTAGAAAAAAGTCTATGTGACTCCTGCTAGTTCCACTTTTATAAGTGATTAAATGCTCCTCTCTCTTTTTAAAGCAAGTATATGCTATTACAAGGTCAAGTGCTAATGCAAAGTCCAAGATAGTGTCTCCTAACTCATACTTTTCTCCATATCATTGTCCTCCATGCACTCTCGCCTAACCTCTATTATCCTTTCCTACATGCCCATTTAAGTCCCCTCCTAGGAAAATCTTTTCGCTAGTTGGAATTTCTCGCAGTAAACCATCCATCTCCTCCCAAAATTGGCTCTTGATAATTTCATCTAATCCTGCCTGGGGAGCATATATACTAATGATATGAATTATGTGTTCCTCTAACACTAGTTTAATTGCTATAATTCTATCCCCAATCTCTTTACCCCTACAATTTTCCCTTTCAAATCCTTATCTACAACTATTCCCACTCCATTTCTTGTGTTGTTCTTTCCTGCACAAAAAAGTTTATGACCATCAACGAGCTCCTTAGCTTTATGCCTCTTCCACTTTGTCTACTGTAGAGTATAGACAGACTACACTAACTCTTCTTTTTTTCACTAGTTTGACTAGCTCCATGCTTTTGCCTGTCAAGGTTCCTATATTCCAAGAGCCCACAACATAATATATAAAAAAAAAGCCCTATAGCATATCTGAAAAGTGCTCGGTGTCACAACCACAAGATTTAGGTATTCGAGTCGTGCTGCTGCTACCTTTAAAGTGAAAAGAAGTATAACCATAACCATTCAAGAAAAAAAGTATAAAAAGGTCACGTTGCAATAATTTTCTTTAAAAATTGTTGTTATATTTGGTATGCTTGAAAGGCTACTTTGTTTAATAAAACTGAAGGGTAGTGGCACTGGCAAACATTCCAAGTGAAAATGTTGAACTAGATGTAAAATAGTATGTTATGAATGGGATGGTATACATAACCATTTATGTATAGGTATCGGAATCAGTAATTTGTGCATCATTGTAATACCTAGACCTTATTGCCTTCAGGAACATGGTTTCTTGGTAAGACAAAGACTCATTTCACCTCTATGCACTTTGTCATCTCAATAACTCTCCTTTAAATTAGACATCAAGAGAATATTTTTCTCAGAGAGCATGATATGATTATGAATTGTAGCCTAAGGTTGCTAAGAAGATAAATGGGGTGTACATCCCTGTTGATGAGACGGATGGCAGAATTGGTCACAACACAAGAAGCCAAAGGTTGGTAAATAAGCTAAATGGGGTGTACATCCCAGTTGATGAGGTGGATGGTAGAATTGGTCTCAGAACAGGAACCCTCTACTTTTATAAATCTCTGATTTGGTTCCATCTCCCTCCATTGAGATTGTTCCCTTTAAGATTGATCTAGCAGCAGTGCTTCAAGCTCAAAGGGAAAATCATTTTGTTGGACTGCAACTAACAAGAAATTCTTACCTGACCATATTAACAAGAGGAAGATTGCTCTACTATTTCTTTATATTTGTTAGTTAAAAGAGGAATTGGTTGGTAATCTTTTATTCTCTTTCTCCATTGTCCTGTTGCTCTCTAGATTTACGATTTTCTCTTGGATTTCTTTCACTTTCTTGGGTTTCATCTCAATCTGTTGGATTTTTCATGGAAAACTGGTTGTGGTGACATTTCTCGCCAGTGGATTAGTTTTTTGGAGGATTTTACAACTTGCAACTTCCTAGCATAGGAGATATTTATTTTGTTCCATAGTAGAAAGGATCAACTGTGACTAATTGCATTTTCCATGGGAGTAAAAGAGTTTTAAGGTTAGTGCCAGGGAATCTTTAAAGGGAGCGGATATGCACACTGTACGCATGACAGGCCTGGGGGTGGAAGCTAATGGTAGTTGGTCTTCGCCTCCATGTAGTTTTGCAAAGCTCAAGCAGATGGCTCTTCGTGGGTAATTCTGAATTAACATTAGGCGGGGCTATTGGAGATTGTAATGGTGTTCTATTCTTTGCTGGCAAGCAGGATTAGGAGATGCTAGTTGGGTGGAGGCTGCACAAGTAAAAAACCCTAAAGTATTTGTTCATAGCTTTGTTGGCCCCCTCATAGTAGAAGGCTATTCAATGAATATTGTTGCTTCATGGCCAGCAGACAAATCCAAGCCTTCATGGGGGTTAGCAAATAGTGTCAGAGCTAACCGGTTATACAATTAGTGAAGGACTTGTTGCTATTCATGGAGGTGGTTCACTCATGCCCTTAAAAAATGAAATTCAGATGCTTTTGTGTTAGTTAAGTTGGGGATTCTAAGGACTCCTTGTGAGTGGGAAGTATGCTACGGGAATTAGATTTGTATTTTTCTAGGCCTCATCACCCTGATGAGCTGTTATATTTACTCGAGCAGTTGGAGTTGTGCCCCATTATTGATGAAATCTTGTTGTTTCCTCAAAAAGGGGAAGAAAGAAAGTTATACTATCGTTAAGTCCGTAACTTGTGAGAGGATACCGAAAGCATTAAAGAGTAGAAGTTAAACCAGCATGATTTCTTTGTTTTCTCATCCTTCCATAATGTGCAATGTATTAAGCCCTTGAGGATTTCTAATCAAGGATTTCTTACCTTCGGGTCAGTGTAAAAGTAAATGATGTGGATTTGTGCACCATTGTTATTGTAAATGAAACCTTCTTGAAGAATGAAAATTTATAGCGTCCTCTTTTACTTTCTTAACTTGAAAATTTTTATTTGTTAACATTTCTAGCATCCTTTTTTACTTTCTTAATTTGAACAATTCTGTGGGGATGCATGTGAGACTTGCTCTGTTTCCTTTCCATGTTGATTGATGACAGAGCAGATTGTGTAGTATGATTATGCAATTGTTCCTCATAAATGCAATATAGCACTAGTTTTGTTATATTGGACAAGTACCATGGTTACCTTTTTTTTTTTTTTTTTCTTTTCTTCAAATCTAAAAACCCAGTCTTACATGGAAATATGATATATAGAAACTCATTTTAGAAGAGGGGAATATAAAAATGCGATATGGACAATTCAGTAGATTTTAGTTGGATCTATTGGAGCCGTATTTTGATAATAATTAACCTTTTAAATGTTATTATTTGAAATAATAACTACTAATAGTACTAATAATTAACTTTTGACCAAAAAAGACTGATCAAACTTTTCTTTGATCCATCAGTTTTTTAAACTGCAGTTAGTAACGTGTTTCTTTATTTCTCCCCTTTGTTTAGGACATGGAATCTATTGTGGAGACCATGATGCAACAGCTTTTGTCTAAGGAGATTCTTCATGAACCTATGAAAGAAATTGGTGAAAGATATCCAAAGTGGTTGGAGGAGCACAAGGCCGGTTTAAGCAATGAAGAATATGATCGCTACTGGCGCCAGTATGAACTCATAAAAAAGCTTAACAAGGTTTATGAAAATGATCCAGGTAATTTCACAAAGATTGTTGAACTCATGCAGAAGATGCAAGAATGTGGCCAACCCCCAAATGACATCGTGCAAGAACTTGCTCCTGATCTTGATCTAACCAATCTGGGTGGCCAACTGTAAGTGTCTGACGATAATATTGTATTGGCTAATATTTTAATCATCCTGCTTCTTTTTTTTTTACAGAATATTTTGTGACGGAGATTATGGGTGAACTCTTATATGCACTGTAAACATCTGAATAAAATACTATGACTCTTTAAGTCTTAGTTAGTTGGTTGAGTCTTTGATTGTTCTCTTGTTCTCTAGTTTGATATTGCACTACTCATGCATAATTTAAGATTACAACTCCTCTAGGGAGCAAAGAAGGATTCTGAGCCTTACAATATCTATGTTCTTTATTTGTATAGTGCATTCAAAGGATGATTCCATGTTATTTTGCATGGTATATTTCAATAACACCAAACACATAGAGATCCTGTAAGGACGGTCCTTAAAACATCCTTACGGTACATACCACCTAGTGGGGCCCATCTTATGACCCATCCAAATTGACCCTGGACCACACATAACCCCCCTCCCCTCTCCGCTCCTCTCTCTCCTTCTCTTCCTCCTTTCGCCCTCTCACTCCCTCTAGTCACCGATCCCAAATATTTGCACATATCCAAATAGACTAGACTGTTGGATTGAGGGAAATTTTTTGTTGGTTTATATAAATAAAGCCATTAAACTTATGGGCCATGGATGAAGGGGTTAGAGGTATTAGATAGGCTTTAGATTTGATATCTAGGTTGGCCCCACTTGCATCTTTCAATAAACACCACACCCCCCCCTTCTTCCTTTCTCCTTTCTTCCCTTTTCTCTCCTCTTTCTTTTTATAGGACCATTATATATATATATATATATATATATATAGAGAGAGAGAGAGAGAGAGAGAGAGAGAGAGAGAGCAGGGCTCTCCTAAGCCTAGGCTGAAGCTGATTTTGGAGACGATCATTATGCAAAAAACAATGATAATCAACTTTGATTCGTGGGACCAGTACTGTTTCAGCTTAGGATAAGGTAAGCTTCAGTTTAGAAGAGCCACCCCACCACCCCCCCACACACCCACACACACAAACAAAAAAAAAAACACAGATATATATATATATATATATGAATTCTGTATTGCCAGCAACCAATTCATTTAATCATATACTTTGAAGAGGCCAATATGGTGCTGCACTGCTTTCCTGTGAACGAGGGATCATCTGTACATCGGAAACAGCATGCCAGAAGTTAAAACATAACTCTTAATCCTTGATCTTATTGTTAAGGCATGTCAATTTTCATTTGACAATGTTGTTGTAGCATATCAATCTCATCGAGGGTCCATTTGTTTGCATAGAATTGAATTCTGAGGAATGCTTTTTTTCTTAAAGTGGCTAAAATCAAAGAAATAAAGGTGAATAATCCATAAATGGCTATCATGACAGAAATCAAATTAAGGAGAGATGGAAAATTATTCATTAGGGTGATGGCTGGGTATTTATTTACCATCTCCCCTTAATGTTCATTTTCCATCAAAGGAGAGATAATTTAATAGCCATTTATCCTCAATCATTATTTCTTCAATTTTAGCCACTTTGAGAAATACATTTCTTCAACTATTATGTACATTAGTTCCCTTTTGTTATATAATGATGCTGTTTAGAACTTAAAAAATCCAAATTTTGAGAACAGGTGATCTGGAATATATGCTGTGGTTATGAATCCAGCATACGCAGTGGAATATACTCGGGTATCCTTACAAATGAGAAATCACAATGCTGAAAAGAAAGGATTAAGCCCGGCCAACCATAGCAGAAAACTGACATGACTGAATGTTGCAAAATTCTTCCATTGGGTCTCTCTGGAGACATCCAACAAAGTGGAAAGTTCTATCATTGCCAGGTTGCCAAAATCTGTTAAAATCTTTCATAGTGACGTGAATTTCTGAAGTGTGTTCTTTATGCAACACATCACATGTGTAATCTACGTTATATGGCCTTACACTAGTGTGTGTGTGTGTGTGTGTGTGTTTTTTTTTTTTGTCTGAAAATTGTAGTCTCTCTCTTGTTGGGTGGTTTCTAACAATGCCTCTTTATTTTTCCCTGCAGATCTCCTGAGCTGCTCGAGTCTACATCCAACTGTTGTATAATGTGAGATAATCCTATCTCGTCCAAGTCAATTTATTTTATACTTTTTCATTCTCTTTTCCTGGAATGAAAAATAAGGTGAATCAACAAGGGTGTCAAGTCTTTCAGTAATTCTATTTTCTCATGCACAAGGTGCCTATTTCCGAAGTCCTGTTGGGGTAAACTTTATATTGAATGCTATATTTGATAATGGATGTAGGGGGTCCTCGAGTCACAATTGTCATAATCTGTTATTGCCTCCTCCCCTAACCTTTCATTATAATTATGCACTGGTGGATCCATCCGAAAGCACTGCTCCAATGTGCCAACATGCGTTGCATGTGGTACTAGAGGTGCTTGATAGGATAACGCTCCTTGTAATTTTTTTACGTGTGGGTTAAGTTCAATTTGTTTTAAGCATCTGGGAGCAAAATAGTACCGAGAATTTTACTCTTCTCCATATGTAATTTTGTGACGAGTTTATGAGAGTCGCGAATGCGTTAACCTCTGTTAAATTGGCTCGGGAGTTGGGACCAATGAGCGCTTTGCATTGGAACTCTTTATAGGGCTGTTTAGTTAGTGTCATTTCTTACAAGGAATTGGGGTTGGGGATTTATGACATTTTGTCTCCTGCGCATTTTCAATGCCCACATGAAAATGCACTTTTAGGCTTTGTGAATTTCATGAATTCAAGCATTTCAAATGCTAGAGAGGGGGTTGGGTATTTGAAATTCTACTTTGGGGGACAACATTTAGATTTCTTAAAATTCTTGCAGACATGAATTCTCATAGTTCTTCCAAACAAACAAGCCCAGTTTGTGGGGCTATGCCCAACTTAAAAGAAATGTCTTAGCCCCTGTTTGGTATCACTAATCTTTGCATCTTATTTCTCAAAATCTCTAAATCGGGGAGAGATTTCGAGAATAGAGGCTTTTGGCAATCACTTTTTTTTTTTTTTTTTGTGGGGGGAAATGCCTTTATTTCTCACCGTCCACCGTTAATAGCATGTAGAAAGTAGAGGGAAAAAAAGAGGGGGGTGAACAGTGTCATTGCCCATTCACGTCCCTGTTCGTTTTTTATTTTTATTTTTTTCAAAATCTAAGAGTGTAAATCAAGAGCCAAACAGTTGAAAATGTTCACAATATCAAAAATGATCATGACACTAAATTTCAGCCGTTGGATCATCATCAATCTTGAGATATGTGAAAAAAAAAAGCGAGTCATTAGATGTAATTTTTTGGAATTTATGGGCGCCAAACGTAGAATACGTATCTGTTAGATCTCTTTGAAAACGTCTATGTGGTCAATTTTTAGGACTTAATACCTTGTGGATCTTGAGATATTTGCAAAATAATATCAACCATTGATGTATTATACTCAATATTAGATTTGTCCATGAGCAATTACATTTTTTTTATTTTTTTAATTTATTGGAGTGTAAATCAAGATCCTAACTATTGGAAATGTTAAGAAGATCAAACACGACCATGATAACCGTTAGATCATCACAAATCTCGAGACATGTGCAAAAAAAAAAAAAAGAGCCATTGAATGTAATTTTCTCGATTATGTGGGCTCCAAACACAAGATCTAAACCATTAAATCTCTTTGGAAGGCTAAACACAACAGTATGGTCAATTTTGAAGGCTTGATATGCTGTGGATCTCAAGAAATTTGAATTACAAAATGCTTATTTTGATTTCGGCCTATTTTGATTCTAGCTTTTTTTTTAATGGCTCTATTTTGATATGTTCTGATAGGTTTATTTAAAAAGACGAATAGAGATACCAAACAAGGCCTTTTAGACAGCTCTTCACTAGCAGTCTCATAGGATGAAGAAAATGCCATTTATACTATACATGGTTAATATATACCTCAATTCATGCATGCACACAGCACCGTCAATACCACTACATTAGCCTTATTCTATGTTTACATGTACCAATGCTACGAAGGAACCAATCAAAGGATGGAAAGGGAATGAAATTAGGTTGATTTCGTTTTATGCTGTCATGCTGGGTTTTGAATTAAAGGGCCCTAACCCACACCCAAGCGAAAGACTTGGACCCATACCCGGACAAAGATATACAGATTTGATTTACGTAGTTTGTGTTTATTTATAATATATATAGATGTGGCATCTGGTATTCGGTCTTTGGATTCAATACTCATGGACCGAATCTGGAACAGAGTTTTATTTCAGTCCATCCATTGGACCTGGACCTGAATTAAATATGGGTTTAAATACTGGACCCATGCTGGACTTGTGACAACTAATTAAGTCTTTTTGGAATTGAGGGACCAATTTTCATCTCAAAGGTCATGGCTGTGAACGATTATAATAATTCGTGTATAATGCTAAAAGTGAAAAAAGACTACTTACATTCTTTTGGGGTTGTTTGTTTGCATCCATTAATTAATGTCCCAATCGAGAATGAGGGGTTGCTCGGTTGGCAATGGGCAACTCCATATATTGTCCAGCTATTCAGGGATCGATATCTGAGTATGCCCCTTCCCGCTTGTATGGGCTCTCCTTTCCATTTTTAGTGCTTCCTTTCCCACTTGTGTGGCTTCTTTCCCCTGTTTAGGACTTCTTTTCCCACTTGAGTGGGCCTTTTCTTCCCACTTGTGTGGCATCTCTTTTGTATGGGGTACTTTAAAAAAGATGAAGAAGAAAAGTGTCTAGCTCATCAAATGCGGACCATGAGTGTTTTGTTTTTTCGTTTTGTCATGAATGTTTATAACCATTTCAGCGAATTTCATGATTCCGAAAATTTAATAAAAACACTGCCCCTTATTGGGCCCGTCATTCATCGAAGGTCCTTGATACCTCTTGCAACACATCTTTTCATTAGAATGTTCTGAAAACGAAACAAAATTCTAGCTTTTGTATTGATATTTTTCGATATTTTCACCTCAAATTAGAGCTTCTTCCGTGGTAGACTGCTAATTTTGAAGTGGATAAACTAGGTAAAGGTAAGTATATACTCACACAAGCTCCTCACCATTTACGCTATGATCAGAAATTAATTCTTTTTTTTTTCCGAGCTACCCGTGGATTGGCTAAGCAGATCATTCTTGTCCATAAGATAAGCAAGAGAATGAGAATGGCAGTCACTGGCATTACACTCCCTAGCCATCCAGCTGTGGATATAATAGACGTGGAGGCTTATAATAATAATAATAATAATAATAAATGGATGTGGAGGGCCCAACTTTAGTACATCCTCTTCCTGCCCTATGGTGCAATCCAACGACGAATCTCAAATCACCGAATGCCACCTCATTCATCGAAAAAAAGGAAATAACGACTCTCTTACCTTTTCTTTAAAATATCCTCACTTATATTAAAATATATTTAAAAAAATAAAACCATTACTTATAAAATATAATTATACATTTATTTACATGCATTGATGATAATCAATACAAATTTTTAAATTTATATATACAAGAAAAGCACTACAATAAGAAAAATAAAAGAAAAACTATTACATATTACATTATTTTTTAATCCAAATATCGATTGTAAAGGAACAAAGATCTGTTTCAAATTACATTTCAGTAATCTTTTTTAAATTACTGAATTCAAACCTCATGCATAATTGTTTATAAATAAACTTTCATTGTTTAAAATTAGATCTACCTATTAAATGATTCAGAATGCATACCATTTATTAAAATGAATGATATCCGCTGTTTTTGACTCGATTCTTCATCAAAATGAGATAACTTAAGAGAATCAAGAGTTAACTCAAAGAGTTTTCCAACTATGTCATAAATCCTATGAGTGAGTTGGACGTGTAAATTCAATATAGAAATAACAGAGTAATGGTGAGAGAGTTTAAGAGAAATTAGAAGAGATATTTTAGGAACATTGAGTTGTTAGAGATTATTATATTCCTATACAATCACTGGAAATAAAATAGCAACTAAGCAATATGCATCCATAATCATTGTTGAAAATAAAATGAAATGACTTATTTTGGTATTTTTAGAAAAAAGTGAAAAAACAAATCCACCCACAACAACATAGCCGGGTAGAACTACAATGCAACCTCTTGGATTTTAAAAGGTGGGCCCCACCATGCATTTAGGCAAGCCATTCGTACTGCATTATAGTTCGCATCCCACTTTCATATATTTTCTACATCAATAATAAAATGCATTCAATATTTATAACTCATAATAAGAGAAAAATCCTACTTCTTAAAATACTGATCTTTTAGTAGGTTCAAATTTTATTTTTCAAAAAAAAAAAAAAAAAAAAAAAAAAAAAAAAAAAAAAAAAAAAAAAAAAAAACTAAAACACTCGCGGCCTTATATTTTAATCACAAAAGCTTGAGGCCAGACATTATTCCAATTTCATCGATGTAATATAACTACGTGGGCCCCATTAAGTTTGTCCATCACCATATGGTGAGGATAGGATGCACATGAATATCCCCCAACATAGGATAGTTAAGTGATAGAAGCGGGTTTGGGCGAGTCCCCATTTAAACCTGACCCATTGCCATTTGCCATCCGTAGTTAGGTTTGGTAATCGACAGCAGGGTTCTCTAAATCAATTTTTTGGACATTAATTCCTAATTGGACTAGGAAACCTGTAAATAAATAATTTAAGAGATCTAAATGAACTAGAAATCCTATTCCTTGGTTAGGAAACTTATCTGAGGATGGCGGTATAATAATACTAACTGATCTAGGAAACCTATAAATAAAATAAATCAAGGGAAGAACGGTAGAGTGAGATCCTTTTTTGGTAAGCGAAATATTTTTAGAGATCGAAATGAACAAGAGATCCTATTCCTTACTTGGTTAGGAAACTTAACTATTTAAGGATGGTAGTATACTCCTATTCCTTACTGGGTTAGGAAACTTATCTATTTAAGGATGGCAGTATAATAATACTAATAGATAGATCGATCGTTCACTTTACTTTCATTACATTAGAGGAGATATAAAAGAATCGTTGGTTCTGAGATCTCTCTCTAGGCTACACTAAGCACAGTACCATGAATTTCCCCTCCATTAGCCGCTTCCAGTTGGTGAGATTATTCCTGGCCTTTTTGGTATACGCATGCACCAGATTTATCTCTGAAATCCTACTGCCAGATTTATCTCTGGAAGAGGTAAGCATATACTGATGATTCCACTCCACTCTAAGTGATCTTTTGGATCTTTCAGTTCATCAGTGACAAATGATAGCCCAATTGTTCCATCACTACTTTCAAATTTACAAAATTCCCGGCTGTTTTTTTAACCATCTCTACCCTTTTAACCATTCCCGGCTGGTCTAAGAGAGAAGTCTATACTCATGTAAAATAACAGAAAACCGTGAAATTTTTTATTTCCAGAAGAGATAATAGAAGTTGGACCAGTGAAGAAAACAAAGGCACTTTATGATGTTCCAACAAGCAACAACAGACAAAAAGAGAGCTATAAGAAGCAACAATAATAATAATAATAATAATAGATTTTCTTTAGCTTTTAAACCTAAGCTGAAATCTTACCACATTTTCATAACTGAATCAAGAAAGATGGTTTGTATAGTGTATGGAAGTACAATCATTACATGAGTTCTTATCCTAAAATAAGAAAATTTTAACCATATGCCCAAATAAAAGACGTTTCTCATCTAAGGCAGAAATAAGCATTATGTTTTTGTTTTTCTGAAAAAAGAAGTACAAACCGGTATCTTCCAATTAGTTTTTAACTTTGACCAAGTCCAAGTTTGCTTATCAAACTCCAGCACTGTCATGAGAGTAAGAGAAGAAAAAGGGTTACAGAAATTTAAAATACAGATGACTAAGTGTACTTAAAGAAAAAGGAATATATTAAGTGAAATGACTTCAACCTGTAACAGATTCAGAGGGATCTTTTGTATGCCCAGCAACACAAAGAAGACTATCTTTCCATAAGATCTGGATGAAAAGAATGGGTAAAGTAAGCTCAAGTTGAAATTAGCAATGATATGATGCACAAACATGAACAAAAGTCATTATTTACTACACTTAGGCAAGTGTAAACCTAAAGCCATTCCAAAGATTCCAGATATTATAAGCAAAAACTTATAGTCCTTACCAAGGAATGATCAGCACAGGCAGCCAAGCAAATCGGTGAAGGTGATTCTAGAGTCTCTACAGCCGCTTTCGTCTCCACCTTGGACCATGTTGAAGTCTTTAAATCCAGAATCTGAAATTTTCAGAAAGGAAGTGTAGAGGACTTAAATGTATAGTGAAGATTATTATAGGTAACAGTTGAAAAACAGACAAGAACCTGTAGCACAGTTGGAACATGCTCATTGTCTCAACCGAAAGGTTGCAGGTTCAAGTCATGTTACCATTCATACTTACACACGTACACATATTGAATAATATCATAGGACAAAGAAGTGGAGAACATAAATCTAACAGTTTAAACTAACATAAACTTTATATATGAAAATATTTTTTAAAATAAAATTACTCCTGAAATATGGTTGTATGATATAGCAATTAAAAAGATATAGTGTATAAAATATTTAAAGATATTATAATTAAAATAAGTTATAAGACAACATACATGAAGGTCATTACGGTAACGACCATTGTGATTTCCACCAAAAATGTACATTTTTTCTTGGACGATTGCTGCTCCATGCTGCAAAGATTGACAGGACTCAATACAGAACTAACCTTTTTTTTTAAGGTATCAATATAGAAGTCGTGCGTGTGTGCGGCACTTGTGCATATATGTAAGGGGGAGGGGGTAGGTGTCTTTACCATAGGAGACCTTGTGTTTTAAGGTAGGAGACTTTGTTCTCCTAAGCTCTGGGAGAACAAAATTCCAGTGTTTCAAGATACACTTCCGTAGAGTGGAATCAGTTTCTTTAGGAGCACGGTCACGAAAGGTACAAGACCTGAAGTATCAGTAAGCACAACACTGGACCCAAAAATGACTTGGGTTTTTCAGAAACCGCCACATCATATGACAGAAAATTGCCTGAGCTTATAAGGATGCAACAGTAGTTGGGTGTCAGTGCCATGCTCATTGCTAGCAAATATGAAGAGATTTAGGGACCAGAGATCAATGACTTCATCTGCATAACAGACATGACATACACTAGAGAAGAGATACTAAGAAAGGAGGAGCATTCTGAATGAGCTTGAATGGAGCTTAACAGCTCCCAAGCCATATGTTTTCCTTGTGCGGTGTCCCAAGGCAGCTAAGTCAGACCAAGAGATGGAAGACATGGTAAAACGCTCAGGCACCACACAGTTCACTGAGACCCAGATTATGGATTGCTCTGAAGCTGTTGTTGAGCTTCCATTCATCTGCAGCAGAGAGTAAACTGAAGGTGGTATACAGAAAATATTCGAGTCCTGACCGTAGGGCCACTGCGCTACTTCCTCCTGCCAATTTGTCAGAGGAGTCTAAGAAGCCCGCTGCCATCTGATTTGATGCATTTTACACTAATGTACAGCCACAGGCAAGCTGACTTGTGAGGTTGGTGCTTTAGGTGGTTTTATTTTTTATAGATGCAATAATCATCTATTTGATGATGGGTTTTGGTGTGACGTGCGTGTTTTTTTTTTTTTTTTTAACATGAGAGTATTAGGCCATTTATTATGCAGAGGTGGTTGATGAGTTCATTTGTCTGCCCCTAAAATTTCAATGAATCAGATGATTCTTTTCCGTATAAGGTCCCAATACCCATCAATGGTCCAGTCCCCAATTTTTTCTTTGGGCAGGAATGGATTGTGTAAAAAATGGATGCCCGGGCACACAATCCATTCTTTTATATATGAATGGGCATCCATTTCTTTTATATATGAATGTTTTGTGTAGCCATAAATACTATTGCGGTTTAGATCTGTTGACCACCTCCATTGCTGTGGCCTATATCTCTCCACAAGGTATGGGGTTTTATCTGTGCATTTGTCTATTACACCGGTAAGGTTGGGGAAAACATGCATTATGTTGTGGAGTATCTTAAAAAAATTGTGAAGTGGATTAAAGATGCTGAAGACATCCAGAAGTTCGTGATAAACACTTCGTGGCTGATGAATTTTGCTGCAGCAGCATGGGGCTTTATCATGAACAGAAGAAGAATTGTGTGGTTGGTTTTTCTTGTATTCCTGCTCCTACTACCCTCGGTGATTTTCCATGGTGTTTTTGTCCATGATTCCAGGTTTGAATTTTAACCAGAGTTTCTAAATTTAGAGATACTACAAGATTTTATTTTTATTCAGACGTTTCATTTTTCTCTTTTGCAGGGATCAATTCTCTGCCGAGATCGGTAGTGGATTTAGCGAAGTAGAAGTAAGTACATTTTTAAGCATTGCTTGAAAGTCATATTTATTCTAACATTAAAGAATCCATCGTAGGCTTGTGTGCTAATCATGTGTTAACCAAACATTTATATCAATGGATTGAACCTCATTAAACTTTCTTTTTTCAATTTTTTTGCTTGAGAGGCTGTTAAATCATGAGACGGACAAACCTTTGGAGTTAGTACAATGGCATCTTGAACAAGGTCATGTTTTACCACAATAACCATCAATACCCATTCATATATAAAAGAAATTAATACAGCGCACCAGTTTGCAGTTTTATATACCACATATAAGCGGGCACAATGTGGGTGTGTATATATATATATATATATATATAGAGAGAGAGAGAGAGAGTTTACCTTAGGGCCCGTTTGGTAATTTTACTAGTATAGTCAAGTGAAGTAAGGTCAAGTTAAACATCTCATCAAAAACACTTTTCCAAAAAATTTCCTCCATCTTTTCCAAAAAAAGTCAAAAAGCAACTACATTTACTCACTAAAAAACAAAAAAACTCCATTTTCCCATACAAAAAGTCAAAAATATTCTATCACAAACAAATAAAAACAAAATATCATCATAACTCACTTATATTTTATTTATTCTTTTCATTTCACTTCACTCCACTTTATTTTAAAAGTAAATTACCAAACGGGCCCTTGTGGACAATCAGTATGACCAGTTGACCGCAAAGTAGAAACACAGTTTTACAAGAAATACATTGATCCTGTGTATGGGTAACATATTGGTGACTCTATGCATCTGGATCAGATGAATGCTTTTAGAACATCCAAGGGTAGCGCTTCACACTTACGGCACATTTGTGAGGCCAGTTTCTAGAAAAAATTATTCTTTTTGTTGTTTTTGGTGCACAAAAAAATCCGCAGAAAATCAAATCTAAAATACCCATTTTTCATCACTAGAGACCAGAGGGTTTTGTTTTCCAATGGGGTAGGGTTGGATTTCAATTTCAGCGGAAAAATTGAAAACCCACCCCCCCCCCCCCCCCAAAAAAAAAAATAAAAAAAAAAAAAAGAATATTCCATTTTCTCACCCCCAAAATCGGGGTGAATCAAGCGAAAAACCTAGGAACCGCTCTCTGGAATTCCTATGGCGAAACTGTCTTGACGAAGAAGTCTCTCTCTCTCTCTCTCTCTCTCTCTCTCTCTGATTTGTCTCCATCCCCCTCCATCTCTGGGCAAAACCCCCCCCCCCCCCCCCCCCCCCCCCCTCTCTCTCTCTATATAATATATATATAGTGCTATTGAGCAGCAGTTACAGACTGGTCTCCCTGTCAAAATAGGGACAGGAGGAAGCTATGATATCCCCCAATTTCTATAATTTTTTTCATTTATGTTTTTATGGTGTTATTTCACATGGGTTTGTATTTTCTCTCTCTTTGTTTCATGTATTTCCTCTTTCACATGTGTCTTGAGATTAGAGTACGTAGAATATTTTGTCTCGTTCATTATAATTCAATAACAGAATGTATGAATAGCATTTTGTTTGTTTTTAGGGCAGAATAGATTCTTGTTATTTACTAAAATGCAATTTGTTGAAGTGGCTAAATATCTTTCCATTGCTGACGAAGTTGTCACTTACCACAACTACTAGTGGGTCATCCACTTACCTGTGGCTTATTATGAGGACTTTTGCGGTAGTTTTCCCTAAACAAAAGGAAAAAGGCTCACCTCAAAGGAAATAAATCATATACAAATCTTATTATATTGGAAAGGGTGGCATACTAGTACATACGAGTTTTAGATGGAATTATGTACAAATTAGAAGTGTAATATTGACTATGAATGATTGTTAATAGATTTCAGCATCTTTTGTGACTATGAATTATTGTTAATAGATTTCAGCATCTTTTGTTCTTATCCCAGCCAAGAAGACCTTGACCCATTAGAGCTATGAGAGAGTCCAAGCATGTGTGAAAGGAGACCGCACACGTGGAAAGAAATTAGCCATAATTGTGGAAAGAGAGCCCACATAAAAAAGGGAGAAGGCATCATACTGATCATGGATCCCATTATCCCAATGACTGCCTTATTACTTATTATCAGGTGGAAATATAAAGGCAAAGGAAATACAATACCAAAAATACCAAAAGGTTGTTAAAGACCTTTTAGGTAAGACGCTAGAATTTTGAGATTCCGGTGAAAGAAAGTTATGTACCAATGTCATGCGACAAGCCGTTAATGAATTCTCCTAGCACACCCGCCAAATTCTTGTCATAAATCATAGCATTACAAGACCCAAGCTCTTAAACAGTAATATCATCTAAACAATAATTTTTTTTAGATTTAATCGAAGGGCGCGTAAGGGATGAAGGAGTGAAAAACTAGCACTCATATCACATCATGACAAAATTATCAAAGGTGCCCCCGTCTCTTGCTCGTGAATCAGAGTTTTCCGGGTGAAAATTTTGCCGCGAAGTGCCCACATAAAAGGGTTCGCACGGTTGGATTTTGATCACGTGAGAATCCAACCGTGCACATATTTCAATCAAAGGAGAGCCGGTCCCTGTTAATTTAGGTTAATTAGCTGACGTGAGCGTAATATCACTACTTTCTCTTGCCAGCTATACAGTGATTAAACCCCTCTCTCTCTTCTGTTCTGTCTGCTCTTGCGAAATCTCAAACCCTCAAAAACCCTCACACAAGAAGGAAAACAAAAAAAAAACAAAGGAGGAACCGCCGATCGAACGAGGGAAAAAAACGAGCATGAAGGAAGGAAAAACAGGGCCGCCTCCTGAAAGGGAGCTCTACGCTCTACTCCACATATCTCCCGAAGCCTCAGACGAGGAAATAAGGAAAGCTTACCGCCAATGGGCTCAAATCTACCACCCCGACAAATACCAATCCCCACAGGTAGGTATTCTTTTTCCCAACACGACCATGACACACCAACCATTACTCCTCCTTCTCCAATCAATCAATCAATCTATTGAGATTTCATCAAGACTCCTTTGTTTTCCCTTTATCGTCCTCCACTTGATCGATCCGAACGCGTGTGTTTTAACGTACTAACTAACAACACTCAGAGTGGTTTGGATGTTCAATCAAATACTCGGAGAAAGTGAATGCATTTTTTGGATTCCTTCAGTTTATGCCTTGCTTTGTCTAAATACAAGTTCTATGTGGTAGATCTGTTTGTATTGAATTATGTCAAGAGTACTGCATATGGGAGCTTGTAGCGTGTGTATTTCACTTACTCCTACACATTTTGCAATTATACGTATGTGCCTATGAAAATGCTTGTAAAAATTTGTTTTACTTCTAGGTAACCAAGCTAGTTGTTGTGAGTGCTGCCGGGATTTTGTTAACATTATCATCTAACCATAATGCTGGCGTCGTCGCAGTTTTGTGCTATCATCTTTCTTCTTGAATTGAATGATGTGTTGGCAGTGTTGCAACCTTAGTTTTTATAATTATAATTGACTCATTTTGGAATGTTTGTTCAATTTCAGATGAAAGACATTGCTACAGAAAACTTTCAACGGATCCGTGATGCATATGAAATCTTAAGTGACGAGCATAAACGCCTAATATATGATATATATGGCATGGAAGGGCTTACCTCAGGTTTGGAGCTTGGCCCTAAGCTGAATAAACCAGAAGAAATCAAGGAAGAGCTGGAAAGGCTACGGCGTCGTAAGGAAGAAGAGAAGGCCTCAGTGCATGTCCGCCCTTCTGGGTCACTGCTGGTCAATTTATCTTTGCCACAGTTTCTAAATGGTGGTCGGCATAATGAGAGGGTATGATCTACCTATCCTTTGGCATTTAGATTTTGTTAATGCCTTTAACAGTTTCTTTTGGATTGTGCACGTTCCATGGGATTAAAATGCGGTTTTGGACCATGTATTGGCCTTTTGTATTGATTCCTTGCGTTGTATTTGTCCTTTCTATCGTTTAACAAAAAAAAAAAAAAAAAAAAACCCAATAAATCCAAAAGAATTGGGAAAAGTGTGATAGTAATATCAATTTCAACATTTACATTTAGGGGTTTTGTTTTGGATCATCAGTGCAAACGAGTACTGTATCGCCAAGAGTCCATGGAGCTACACCTATAGTGCATTTCTAAACTTTCTTTTATTGGTCTTTTAACTAAAACTGTGCTACTTTGTTAAATCCATTTAAAATATTCATTTTACATTGAGTTTGTACAAGCTTATGGAGATAAAAGAAAGGAAAACTAGAGACCTTGATTAGACAAGGTGCATTAGAGATAATAACGAAAATGGTCTTGGTTAAAAATGATGAGGTTATAAATAGATGGGGGATGCATTTCAAAGATCTATGAAAAATGATTATGCAATAGAAGAAAATTGTGAGTTAGAACCAAATGAGGTGCAATCAATAAAATATCTAGGCTAGAATTACTTGACGCAACCTCGGATCTGCAAGCGGTGGTGAAACGGTGATGGATTGTGTGTAGACAAACTTTATGGAAGAGTTTGCCGAATCTTGGACGGATTCCAATGAGGACCAACTCCGTAGATGGGAATGGGCTGAATTCCTCTCGGAACTCAACACCTACGACTACGAGCACTTTTCCATTGAAGAGAAACCACAAACCAAACATACCAATTTTATTGAATAATCATGAACTACTCTCCTAATGGAGTGATTACATATTTATAGGAAGGTTTGGACATCTTTCCTAGTATGACTCTGCTTTCATAAACAATAAAGGAAATTAAATCATTAATTTTCTTAACAATTCAAATAAAATAATACTCCTAATTTTAATGACTTCTAAATAAATCACAACTCTCTAAATAAGACTCTTAAGTAATTAAAACTTTCTAAGTAAATAGATATCTTGCTTGGCTGTGGACCGGATCTAATTAGCTGGCCGACCATCGGTATGGCTTGCTTCAGTATTGATGATGTTAGCTAGGATGAAGGAAAATGTAACATTAGGATTGATTGATCTGTTGGGAAAAATTGGAAATTAGGATTATTTGGTAACCAATTTGTTCAATAAAAAAGTTGGGTGTAGGAAGGATGGTCAACTTATATCATTCAGAAAATAAATAATAAATAATAAAAAAGAGAATGTCCGACATATGGAGAAAAAGTATGTGGTCCCTTTTCACCAGAACAAAAGATATTCAGAATTTTGCAAGCTACAGATTTATCAAGCTTATGAGCCATACAATGAAGTTGTGGGAGAGAATGATGGAGTAGCGCCTAGAAGAGGAATCAAGTATTACGGAGGACCAGTTTGGATTTATGCTAGATACAGGGGTGGAACCGGAAAGTATGAGTTGGGTGACCGCTATGTAAAATATAAAATTTGTTTGCGGGCGCCAATATAAAGAAATCATAAATTTTTGCATAAATTAAAAGGGGCTTTTCAAAAATTCCGCCCCCCACCCCCACCCCCACCCCAGGGCCCAGTTCCACCGTTGGCTAGATTTGTATATAACAGAAGCCATTTTATATACAGATAACTTAGCAAAAGTTGTGAGAGAACATGGAAATTTACCAAAGGATCTTCTTTGACTTAGAGAAGGCACACGGGAGAGTATTGAGATGGTTGATTTGGTAGTCGTTGAAGAATAATGCATTGCTAATAGGCGTATCAAATTGTACACTACATGTATAAGTGGGGAGTAACAAGTGTGAAATCAACGGGGAATCACATTTGAGTCCCCTATTAAAATTGGGTGGAACCAAGGATTGCTTTGAGCCCCTATTTATTTGTCTGTCATTGACAACTTAATCGAAGGTTTGTGATGCGGACATTTTTTTTTTTTGAATGGTGTTTGTGATGCGGACATGCGGTACTAATTTGTTAGATAAGAAAGCAAGCTAACGATAAGTTAGAACTTTGGACAAAGATGTTTATGTCAAATCAGTTGAAAATTAGCAGATTTAAGACAAATATATTGACGAAGATTCAGAAGTTGAATGCATAATTCTACTTGCTGAAGAGTTTTTGGACCAGCTTGAAAGCTCTAAAAAGCAAGGGCTGGCCGAGGTGGTGATGGCTTTAGATCAGAGAACAAGCCTGAACAGTACCTAAATATTTGATGAAATCTGTATGACAGGGCTTTTTCAATAAAACAGAAGACTACAAAAAATTACAACTAATAGTTTTTTATTTTTATTTGTTGTCTTTAAATAATTGGGTTTAAAATTTAAATGGGCCAAACCCATGCAAACCCTATACCATCGGGGTCACCCATCATTCTACTATTTATTGATGGGAGTCCACTTTGTCAAATAGTGGGCCTTTTGGGCCCTATAATCCCAGATGTACAGCAAGGTCTATACAACCTTTGCACGATCATTTTCTAGGGCTGCAGTTCTTTCTTAGTAGTTTTTCTTTTATTTCAGTTTATATGGGACCAATTTAAGTTAGAAGACTTAGCTAAAATTGATGATAGATGGCTGAGATAACTTGCCTTAGGTCTTGTGCATACTTGCCATGTGTACAAAATGTCATTGCTGATAAATATTTAAAATATATTTGTTTAACACAATAGTCTACCTAAAAAAAAGAAAGAAAGAAAGAAAGAGAAAAACAAGTAACGTGACACCTAAAAGCGAGTAATGTGACACATATCTACACATGCCTAACAAGATTTTGGGTTGCATTTTTGACAAAGTGGCTGGATTCTTCTAGTGCTAGTTTAAACATTGCTGTGACTATATCATACTACTTTATTTTTTTTATGAATTTAATTTAAATATTGGAATTTTTATTGGATGTGACAATAGTGTTACATTTCATTTTATTTTTTTACTTTTAAGCTAAATGTTGCAATGTATATTAACTTGATTGTGACATAGGACTGCAATATCTCTTGGTAAGTGGTAACTATTATTTTTTGCATAAGTTAAAATACCTGTATTATGCAGAAAGTGTTAAGAGTTTCATGCTCTCTTAAGTACAATAATTGGGTTGCATGTCATTTAATAACAATCCTACTAGAAACTATATGTACTTACACATCATCAAGCTGTTATCAAAGCGTTTTGTTGAAGGTTATTTCATCTTATAGCAGGTTGCATCACATGGACTTTTGTCAACTTTCAGTTTTATAACTTTTAGTTCTTTTCTGGAGTTTCATTCATGAGCTTCTGTTCTGTTGTGATATTCCTTCTCTTTTGGATGCTGCCACACTAGCTGGCATAGTTTATCATCAACAGGGTGAGCAGGGTTTGAACCCTGGTACCTCCTGTGGGAGCAATCCCATTGTCATATTCTGAATCTTTTATCTTTTTAGGGAACTTTGCTTCATGTCCATTTTCTAGTTATTGTCGAGACTTGAGTGTAGTCTCTGTCAAGCACCTTCCTTTTGTTGCGACATTCTTTTCATTATCTCACCAATTACGATTACTAATGTTCAATCGAAATGTATCACTGGTAGGATGGCAATGTCTACTGAAGTTCAATCCCAGATATCCAAGCGGAACACTATTGCTATTGGCGGAAATTTGGCGGTTACAGGAAACTCTGGTGGTGGTGCAGCAACAGCTGTGCTGAGGCACCAGTTGTCTTCAGTTTCTTCTATAGAGTTTATGGCTACAGCCGGTTTACGAGCACTTATTGGGGTACAGACATCTCGGTAGGGAAGTCACTTTTGTATGCTGGTTTGTTTACTTAATGACTCCTGTCACCACATACTCATTTCTTTGGCGCATCTTTTGATCTGTCAGACCTCAATTATAGAATTGAAAGTTTTTTTTTTTTGCTGCCTTATTCTCAGTCATATATCACTTCATTCAACTGCTACAACTGGGATTGCTATGTCTTTGAGAGATGGCTCAATCAATCTATCGAATACCTGGACTCGACAACTCTCTGAAATATCAAATGGAAATGTACGCTGCTTCTTCTTAGATTCTGTCTCAGTTCTGGGATTCTTTTTTTTCAATTTTGACTATTTTTTATCGGCCTCTAATGGACTGTTGGACCCCCTAGGTCCTGCCCCTAATGGGCAGGGTGGGTAACTAGAAGGTACACTACCTAACCTTTTTTTTTTTTTTTTTGAGATGGCCAATATCTTCTTGTACCTTCCAGGGCTGGAATCTGCGACCTCCACCCCACAATGGATAACCATAATGTCCTTATCAAGTGCGCCACACAGTCTGCTGTACTGCCTTATTTTTAATAGTTTTGTTCCTAAAGTGTTATGTAATCAAGAAGAGCCCGTAGCACAGTGGAAGGTGCTTACTATTGCAATCTTGAGGTTGTGGATTCAAGTCATGTTTGTTACCTGTTAAAAGAAACAAAAAAAGGAAAAAAAATGTATTAGTGTAATCATACTTCGTTGTTCATTCCTTTTTTTTTTTCTGGTCTGTTTATTTTCCCAAGAGTAACATTTAAAACTTTAGAAAATAGTGGATAAAATAAAATAAAATAGAGGATTTTACTGGAAACTACCCAGTATTTGTCCGTTGCACTTGTTAGTACCTCAGAACACTTTCACCACGGAAGAATTCCTCCCTTCGCTTTTCCTTTTTTTTTTTTTTTATTAATTATTTTTTCAGAGTGACGATAACGTCTCTCAATATGAAATTTAGTGACGCTATCGTCACTTTTCTTTATATAAACCCACCTTCGAAACCCACTTGCATGGAAACACAAGATTCCTCTCAATATGGAAGTCCCCAGTTAGCATCCTCTCCATGCATCAACGCACCCAAAAACTCTCAATAGAACACTACCATCCCACAATCACTTAAAACAAAAATTAATGGAAGTGATGAAATTAATCTATAAGAACCAAAAAACTGACCTTGCTTGGGATCCTTCTGCCATAGAAAACTGAGTCTTCAGCTTCTGAACCATTGAATGAAGGATGAGAGTGCACATAAATTGAGTACAGCACGTTATTTCCTTTGAAGAACCTCTCCCACAGTGGACCCAAAGGCAGTGGTCCCTTAGTCAAGAACATGAACGCAACCTTTGGAATCCTGTCGAAGGGGAAATCGCGCACTCGCGGGACCATTGATGCTCTCCATAGCAGCTCCTCATCAGACATGTTGTGCATGAGAGTGCCCTGCACCCTCGAATGCTCTACGAGGGTGATTGCACCATTGCCATGAGTCCCACATGACATGTTAGATAGTGATGGTGGTGGTGGTGGTGAGGAAGGAAGGGAAGAGAAAGGAATGAAAAACGAAAGGGTTTGGGGTTTAAATAAAAAGCCGAAGAGTGACGCTAGCGTCACTAAAAACAACACTGAGAGACGCTAACGTCACTCATTTCAAATTGGAAAAAAAAAAAACCAAACGGGGTCTGATGGACCCCGTTTGTGTGGTGCTAGTTCCGAGGCACTAACAAGTGCAATGGACAAATACTGGGTATTTTCCAGTAAAATCCTCAATAAAATAAGTCCAATTGCAAGCATTTTGGCTGTCCCTGTAGAATAGGTGAGTTTATTCTACATTAGTTAACAATTTGTCATTTCTACTATTACCCTTTAAGCGTAGCTAAATACTGTCAATCTATTGCTATACTTTTTTTTTTTTTCAATATTGAAAGGCAAGTGAGATTTTATTAGGAAAAAGAAGATTACAAGAGGATAATTATTGCTATACTTTGTTCATTGAAAAAATTATTATGGTAAACCATATTGTATCTGTTTTTTTCCCTAAATAAAATGGTAAGTGAGCCTTCATAAACTACCAATCGAATACAAAGCTTAAGTAGGCTTTATAAATATAGGAGATCCCAAATGCTGGAAAAGTATATCATCATTGCCCCAGCTGCTTCTCCATAGATCAAATTTGGATTTAGGCGAAGTGCCCAATAAATTTTTAAAAGATTGCACCTTAATTGAAATGTCATAAACAGATTCTGACAAATCATCCTATTTCTTTCTGCCCAAATTGTCCTCAACACAGCCATGATAGCGTAGTTCCACAATGTAGAACCTTTATGAGAAGGACATCCAAGCCACCAACTTCCAATAAGAGCTTTTGTACTACTGGGCATTACCCAGTGCACTCCCAAGTAGATGAAAAAAATGACTCCACACCAAACTTGCAAATGAGTGGTGGATCTGCCTCCTCAAATGCATACATTAACAAGTTGCAGTTTTTGGTTGCACCTAAAATTGTTAGAATCTTACAAGATTTCCATAAGAAAAAAAGAATACAATTTTTATTTATTTAGGAATGGTAACATGAACCTACAACCTTGGTTTTGATAATGAGCGCTTTTCAACTGTGCTTCGAGCTCTTGTCAAGAAGAAAGAAAAGTTATAATATTTAGAAATTAGGGATGCCTTTTATCTTTGTATGTGAAACATTGAGAAGCTCCCCTCTGTGCACCGACTTTTAATTAGATGATTTAGCAGTAAACTCCCCGTTTTTATCAGGATGTCATATACAAGTCCCTCACTCTCTCTGAAAGAGAGATTGTTTTGTACAAGAGATAGGAGCTTTCCCAATGACGGTCTCAACATCATTGGATTTTTTTTTTCCTAAAATGAGCAACAGAAAAGCATACCTCTTTATCTGCCTAATTCATCAGTAACAAAAGGCATGGGATCTGTTGAAATGGCAAAAAGAGAAGAAAAAGCTTCCACAAATGACTGTTATCATACCAAATATCTTGCCAAAATTGCACCCGAGTTCCTTCCTAAACTGAATAGGAAACATTTGCAAAGAAAAAACTCTATGTAGCCGCTTTCTTTTTTTTTGATAACTATGTAACCATGTTCTTAAGCCTTGAAGAATGAGCAGTCGCCTCACACACCTTCCACCATCTATTTTCCAAATTATATTTTATGAAAAAGATCAATCTCTATATGCTGTCTTATTGATTACCCGTGCAGCATAACAACTTCCCCAGCATGACTGAATTATCCCGATTAAATATCCCTACGTCCTATACCACCTTCAATTTTGGGTTCATAGACTATTTTCTATATAACCAAGTGATATATTTTTTATTTTCTTTTGTGTTCCATAAAAATTCACGTTGAAGATACTCAATCCGTGTTTTTTTTTTTTTTTATTTTTTATGTTGCTATAAGAATATGCTCATTCCTTTTAACAACAGATTGGACACCACAAGATGGAAAATGAATTGGGAGATTTATGAGAGCTGACTTTATGAGGCCTCCTTCCAAATGATAGATATCAAGTTTCCTATGTTGATACCTTCTTTTCGTGTCTTTCAATAACTGGATCCTATAAGTGTTGGTTGGTTACTTGGTTTCCTAATGCATAAAGGAAGACCCAAATATGAAGAAGGCAGGCTCTTGCCTGACATCCAAAAAATATTAGCTAATACCCAGTATAAGAGCAAATGGGTGGCGTTCTCTGCCTCTCACAAAAATAAAATTTATATGCAATTTTTGTTGCGGCTATTAAGTTTATCATTTGTTAGAGTCTCTTCAAGATTGTTGTTCAATAAGGTTATAATCTTAGGAACTGTAGGCAGGTGAAAGACTTTGATGCCCTATTGTTCACCAACTTTTGATGAAATGATAAGGGACATGAGTGGGGAGGAGAGAGTGGGTGACGTTCAATAGCAAGTTGAAGGAAGAGAAGTTCAAATGGAGGCAACAGTCCTGAGTACATCAATCTCTTCTATGATTTGGTGCTGAAAGAGGTAATTAAGGATAATTGCAGCATGGAAAGCTGTATGACTAGAAAAATTAAAGCAGATCATAAATTTCATGATAGATTATTAAGGTGGACAACCTAGAGCTTAAGTTAACTGGGGAGGAGAATATAGATTGGTTGGAATGGGAATTTGAGGAAGTGGCGGTTGCATTGACCTATTAGCCTCATTGTCAGTTTCTACAAGATCCTAGCTAAGGTGCTTCCAACATGTTTACAAAGAGTCCTCCCAAAAGCGGTCTCTTGGGCCGAAGGAGCCTTTGTTCATGGGTGTCAAATTCTAGACTGGGTGCTCATTGCAAACCAATGGCTAGACACGTGACACAAGCAGAGAAGACGGGGGCGTTGGCTAGGATTTTCTCCTACATGTGATGAAGTGTGGGTTTGTTATTTAGATGGCATGGCTGGATTAAAGAATGTGTTAGTTCATCGGTTTTCTTTCTCATTCATGGTACTCCTAAAGGGTTTTTCTTACAAGGTTGAGGTCTGAGTTGGCAATCGGCCATCCCCCTTTCCTTTTGTCTTGGTCAGTGAAACTCTTAGCTAAGTGCTACAAGCAGCAAACAATTCTATTCAAGGGGTTCAAATCATAGTTTTGAAACTTGGCTTGGACCGATGGTTCATACCTGATTCGGCCACTTTTTTTTTTCCCCACTTCTTCCCTTTCTTCTTCTTCTTCTTCTTCCACGGCAGTGCACCACACTCATCAAAACCCTAAATCCCTTTTTCAGCCATGATTCCACCATCCTTCTCCTTCCATAATTCCATCGTGGGGCCGGGGATGGTGTTGTTGGGGGGGGCGGGGGGGGGGGCGGGCGCAGTGTGAGCTGATTTTGATTTGTAAATCACTGACACTAATTCAAATGCTCTAACACGTGGCCTAAGGTTACTTGCCTTCAGTTTGCCTGTGATGCATTCTGTCAGTGACTTCTTTACAAATCTTTCTGTCACTGGATCCCATAAATCTTCAATTTATTTTTTTATTTTTATTTCCAATGCATAGAAGAAGAACCAGTTATGAAGGAAGGCTCACCGATTGACGCCCAAATGAGTGGTATTCTCTGCATCCTGCAAAATGCATACATTAACGATATGCAGATTCTTGAGCTTACTATGATTATAAAGGGAAAAAGGAGAGAGAGAAAAAAAAAAAACTCCTTTTTAATTTTTTTTTTCATCCAATCAGACCCATCAGCATCACTACCCATTTGTTGGAGCTGTAGGTCCTTACAAATTCTTTGTGACTGGGCCCACAAACAAGTTACCTCATTTCAATACATTACTGTAGATGTTCCCAGATTCGCGGCAGTAGGGTTCTAGTAGAATTGAATTGGTTGTTTTGTTGATTCCATACCTCTTGGTCCAATAGTTTGACTCATTTAAGGCCTTCTAACTGATTTCACTGTGTCCCCAGTGCACTTAGGCCTCCTAGCCTATCTCAGTAAGGGTAATACCACGCTTCCATGTGATTAAGCTCCAAAACAGGATCCTGGAGACCAAGAGTATACAGGTGAGAGGGCAGGGCGATTGACTTCCGTGCATGCTCAGATATCTTTCTTAAAGCATTTCTTATCATAATTTTATTATTTTCTTTTAAATATGGAGGCCTAAGGAAGAAGCTAAAGGCAAGGAAGCCTGCTAGAAAGTGAAGGGTGATCGGCTCATTTCCAACCGGAAAGGAAGATCTCAGTCTTCTTGTTAAGATCTAAGATAGACACTATCTGGCAATAGCTTGGCCACATGTTGGAATCGTGTCAGCATATTTCAAAGGGTAGTCTGAGTTTTGGAGGCATTGGTGCTTTTCTATGTGGTTTGCATGATGCTTCGTTTTCAGTGAGACTGAAAAACTTAAAGTTAGTTCCATTTCAAATTTATACAGACTTATGACTGTTGGATTAGGTACAGAGAGGAGTCAATTTGGAGAAAAATGACATCATAGGATGTACTCAAATAATGAGATGCGGTACTTTGATTTTTTGGGATGTTAATAGACCTTCAATTACCTGGTTACTTGAAGGTTCCGACCTGAAAAATCCAGGTATGGTTCCTCCTTTTGGACCTCATTGATAATTGGGACGGGTTCCAGGTCTAGTTGGGTTCGTACTCAATTATCTTGTTACCGAAGTGATATTTATTAAATATTATAGATTTTATTAACTAATAGAATATTATACATCAAGACAGATGATAGCATGCATCACATGTGGTAAGTAACGCAACTCGAAGGTCACAGGTTTGATCCTCACCGACACTGTGGGTTCTTCTTTCAAATAAACAATCAATTTTGAGTTGGATCCGGACTCTAGTCCGTCAGTGTTGGACCCAGGTCCAGGTCTGATATCTAATTGGAAATGGGCCTGGTCATGGCTCATAATAATGGGACACAAACCTGAACTGTTTACATCTGTAGGCATTGGTTCTTTTCTCTGTTGTCTGTGTATGACACACCAAAATAAACTGCAAATCAGTTCCATTTTAAATTTGTTCACAGTTTCAAGTAGTGATCATGTATCAGGCTATTTAGAGGTATTGGCTGGAAGAGGAATGGCATCACTGGCTGTAAGCAAACTAATAAAACAGTGGACTGCAAAATGGTTGTGGCATGCATTTGAAGACATTGGGTTGTTGTTTTCATCTACTTTTTTTTATTAATTTTTATCCATTGTGTTTGGTTAGAGCCAGAGAATGCTTTTGTTTTTGGTTAAAGTGAATAAATTTATGTTTCTCATGTGTACACTTTTCTTTTTTTTAGTAGGGACAAGGCTTTGATGATGATGATGATGATGTGTACACTTGTGTTTTTTTTTTTTTTTAAACTTCTGATAATGGTTACGATTAAACTAAAATAAAGCTGTTCTTATGGTAACGTTTCTTACTTTCTCAGATACAACTTGTTTTAGGTGTAGAATCAACTATTGCTGTTGGATGGCAAAGAAAAGATGAAAAAACATCTGCCAGTGGGGAGATCAAGGTACATTTGAAAGATTTTTTTAGTGTATATACTGACCTGCACATACATTCTTAGGTTCATAGTTCATACACATTCCTATACAGAAGCACACATTGACACCCAAATATAAAGAGGGATGCTAGAAACTGCCTGGCCTGGCCTTTTTCCCTAAAAACCTGGCATAACTGATTGTGAGTGCTGGTTGGTGGGGGCGGCATGGGTGTGTTTGTGGGTGCTTTTTTTGGTTGGGGGGAATACACTTATTGCGAGTGCAGGATTCTGTTCCCATTTTTTTCATGCATCCAGGTGGCACCCACAGCCAGGTCCATTCCCAAAGTAGGTGTGTACATAACTGATCATTGCCATGTATATAGATGTATGTATGCAGGCATATGTGGATACAGACATAGATATTTGTTGTATGCTAGTCATTTGCTGACCGACATTGCTTGCTCAGTCTTATTGTGAAAGAGAGCCCTGATGGGGCCTGCTTCAGTGCATTCGTATAATTGCATCTGATTGTCAAATTCAGTATGGGAGTTAGAAGGGAAATGTGCTCTTGATAGTATGGTGAGTTACAAAGCTCACTATTGTGTTTGCATTAAGAGGTACCTCTCACCGATTTGTGTGAGGTAACCTTTTTACCACCACGTGAGACACCCCATGATAAATCCACCCCCCTCACACTCACTAACCCCCCCATTCCCTACAAGCCCTTCACATGTTTGTATATGTGTGACTGTGCGTGCGTGTGCTAGATTCCCTACAAGCTGTTTGCATGTTTTTGAGGCCCACGTGACTGCTGGCGTTTATGGATGCAAGGGATAAGGGGTGACCTTAGGCCCTTTGTTGTACAAGGATATCCGACAGTGGACTGCACATTTGTTGCTTTTAAGTTAAGAGTGATTCAGTCTTATGGCATGTCTTTTTTTTTTTGAATGGTAATCTTATGGTATATGCCACTTTGATAAGGATGAAATTGACTGTGTTCCACAGGGGTGGTTAGGTGGGAGGTTTGGTTTATATATGGCCCAAATATCACCCATTTTCAATGAATTGGTTACACATTACAGTTCAAAACCCTGGATTATATATGGCCCACATATCACCGATGTTTATTGAATCAGTTACACATTACGGTAATTAATTATTGACTTCCAGTGGACATTTCTAACTTAGAAAGACAGAAGTTACCAAAAGCCAGTTATTGATGTCCATATGGCAAGACTTAAACATGTAAGTGCAATCTACACGTCCCTGCAATGTATTTGTTCTTATTCTACTTTGACACTTATATCATTTTCTGGTTCTTATATTATTTTCTGGTTTATCATATTTTATAGTTCTCCAGCAGGAAGGTTGAGATTTTTCTTTTATTTTATAGGTGACTGTATTAATAAAAAAAAAGAAGAGAAGGTTGAGATGTTAGCAATTTGATTTTAGGGCAGTGACCCACCAATGGTGTGGCGCCCAGATAAAACTAATGATTAGCACTAGTTATGATCCTGTTATATTATGTGTTTCTCTGATTTCATTTTTGTGTTTGTGAATTTTCTTTTGGCATTTACAAGCTTGTTACCAATAGTGTACTTTGTGCTTGATTTTAGTTATTTCCAATTTTCTGTAGGTTGGGACAAGTTCCTTTGGGGCATCAGCTCATTATACTCATCACTTCTCCTCTAAGTCTCACGGGCGTATTGCTGGTAGAATTGGAAGGTTTGTACTTGAAATTCTTTAAGTTCTTGTAGTTCACCTTTCTTTGGATAGTTTAGACTTCTGGTTTCAATCTTTCTAGACCTTGGGGCAATTTTGTCTTGGCATTGAAGTATCAGATAGGATATGAAAAAATAAAATAAAATAAAATAAAAATGTAGAGCCGTATGTCTTCCCTAGCCTGTATTTTTTTTTTCTAAATCTAGACATCCGTCAACTTTGTTGACTTCATCTCTCAATTTTGTGATTGATGGCTACTCAACTTTCTGGATTGTCATTTGTGCCAAGTTTGACAAAAACAAGTAAAATCTCTGAATTATTATAAATATTAATTAAACTATGAAATTCATAAGATTGTTGAAAACATGTTGAAATTCTGTGTTCTGCAATTTTTGTTTCCTCTTGGATGTGGAAACAGGATCCCCCAACAGACCCTAAGAAATAGTCTTCGGAGGGCTTAAGGAAAAATCTATGACGTCCAGATATGGACACGGGTACAAACACAGACACGGGGAACAAGTGTTCGATACACGAACTTAAAAAAATTCAGGACACGGATACGGGTATGACATTTAAAAAAATATATACATGTAAATACTTGATTAGGAATTTATTTTAGGTGGAACAATATTTTATTTCAATTTAGGGCTCAAACATTACAAGGCCCACTAGTGGATCAAACTTTCGATGAGGTGGGCCTCACTAGGTAATAGCTCAACGTAGGAAAAAGAGAAAAGAAAAGTGGGCCTCTGACTGATTGGCCCAATATCCCGACATTAAAAAAGAAAGAAACAAAAAGCTCTATGGGCCCGCACTCCTTTAGAAAAGCCGAGGAGATAATTTCCCCTTTTCGCTAGCATCTCGACTCTCCAGGGCATGAACCGATTAAAAAAAAAAAGAAAACGAAGAAGAAGAAGAGAGGGAGGAGTACCTGGAGCTGGAGGCTATAACAACACTAGCGGTCCAGCATGTCGAAGCAGCAGCCCAGTCGAAGGAACTGTTGATAACTAGTAATACCAAAAGCTCGAGCTATTAGTGAACGACATAACAATTTATATCAACACCCTCCCTTGAATGGAAAGGCGTTCGAATTCGAAACTCAGCAGACAAACATAACAGACAGAGAGACAAATGGAGGTAACATGCCTCCCATGGGTTTTGAACTCGTGACCTCTGGCTCTGATACCATGTTAATAACTAGTAACACCAAAAGCTCGAGCTATTAGTGAACGGCATAACAATTTATATCAATATGAACAACAACAGCCCAGTCAAAGCAGGTTAGGGCTCTTCTTCCACCCCTCCTCTTCGTCTTTTTATTTTTTATTTTGCTTTCCTTTCGTTTGAATAGAGAGAGGGATCAATAAGGGGCTTCGACAGAAATCGACCGAAATTGACAAAATTTGCCAAAAAAATTGGGCGAAAAATAATGCAAAGCCGTATCCTGAAATTGGGTGCCATATCCAAGCCGTATCCTGTACCTAGATCCGTATCGGTACAGCTACCATGGGGAATTTGCCGTTTCCGGGTATCATAGGGAAAAATAGTTCAATTTATTCCTCTTTCCAGGTGGAAACGCATCGCATGAAACCATAGAAAAGTGGCGTATGTGGAAAATCGGAGTCTTTTCCATGCTACCGAGGAATTCTTGTTGTTACACAGACGTGTCCATATGTATTTCCATTTTTCACGATAAAAATAGGGAGAATAGCGAAAAGGAGGAAATTAGAAAGGGGTTGAGTGTGAGTGGCCAAAGTATTTGGCAAATCTTTTACCAAACTTGATGAGTAAATCAAGTCTTTCTTAGTAAAGAGTTATTTCTGTAGTTGTTCTTCTCTTTTTTCTCACAACAATTTACTTGAAATTTAGTTGAGTCGGTTCGTCCAAACCCCAAACACAATGTGTAAATCAGATATTAGTTTGAATTTCAGCAGAAAAAAAAAAGTTTGAATTGAGTTGTTTATTATGTCTCAAAGATAATCAAATCATGTGGTTGGATGAAAGGTCCAGAACTGAACCACGAAAATATCTTCAGATATAGAAAATACTGATTTTTTGTAGATGCTATTGTAGTAAATAGAAGGAAGATTTACAGTTATATCTCGTGGTTGCACTTGGAAAAATGCAAAGCGAGATTATGATTTTTGCAGCATGAAAAAGTATATGCATATGCGGGAGTCATGCAACATTGTGATGTTGTCTATACCTTCATTTATCTGTGGAATATGATTGTTTTCATTTTGCTAAACTTTTCGTTGATATATCATTCTAGATTGAACTGAATCTTCGGATTAAAGAAGCCAGTACTTGCCTGACAATTCCATATGCTGAGTTTTAAACTCACTTTGTTATCTCATTTAACAGGTTGTATGCTAAAACAACTTTAATAGTTCAACATAAAATGCTAACCTTTTCATGATTATAATCATCGTGGGCACTTAATTTTGAAAAAAAAAAAATATGGACACTTTAATATATTCTTTTGCATATAATTGTTGTTCAAATATGGTAAAATTGTACGATCAATTAAAATATATCGAAGCATCTTCTTTTAACTCCTTGCTTCATGTAATGGATATTAATTTTGCAGTACTGCTCTTGAGTTTGAAGTTGGTGGTGGAAGAAGAATATCTGATTTCAGCACCATTCGGATGCTCTACACCATAGGAATTCAGGTGATTAAGGCAATGTGTGCAGATGGGAAGTTGGTCCTAGACATCTATTTATGTATATGGATCGATTTTCTCTTTCTAATTGTTTAATCAACCGATATGTTTTCTTATTTTTTCACTATTTCTATGTGGAATATACTGATACGCGGATACTTTTGAATGCTGCACAACTGCTTGAAAATCAGGATATGTACTCCTATCAACAAGTTCCATCATTCTAGAGATATGGAACAAGCAAAATTTTGGTCTAGAGTTTGTCTAAGAGCAATATTTGGGCCAGAATTTGTCTATGTACAAAGGAAAAGTCATGCCATTGAAACCTTTATTGTGATCTTTTGAATTATCTGAACTCAGTGTTAAACAAATGTTCTTTAATTTTGAAAAGTGGAAAGTTTAGGTTCAGTTTATTTAAAATATCTGTTTGAAAATGGACTGGTTTATCATGCTGCGGTCTAGCCCTTTGTGCTCGTTACATTTTTTTTTATCGGTTTTGTGCCCGTTACTTTAAACTACAGTTGAACCAAAATAAGTATGGTTTATATATTATTTATTCCTATTATTGTTGTTATTTTGATTTGCACCCTAGTGGTAAAAGGGACTTATTGTGTGAGCACGAGAATGAACTCCCACACATTCAAACAAGTGCTTCTGCCTTGGAAGGGAGGTGCCTATTGCACCAATGCAAGAAAGTCTTTGTCTCAAAAAAATTGAGAGGTTTACTTGCCTCGTGATTGTAAATGAATGGGGAGGTTTTACCTAACAAAATTGATGTTGGTCTACTTGGTTGTACACCGTTTGTAGGAACTCTTAGGGGGTGTTTGTGCAATGCCCCCATCCGCAGAAAGGTTGGGCGGCGTCTTCCTCATTGCTGTTTGGTGCGGCAAGGATTCGAGGGAGGAAACCGCCTTTTTAGGCGTGTTTTTTGCTATGGAGAGGATCCGGAAATCCTACCAAGCGGGGTCGGAAAGTGGTGCTGTGGAAGAGGAAATGCGGGGTTTCCTCTTCCACGGCTTTGCACAAATAACTCCTTAGGGAGGGAGGTAGTGCGTGGAAAGCATGTGTAATCTGTAGGGGGAATGGGTAAAAGACATTGGAAAGAATAAAAATGCCTCTTGTAGTGATTCTTTTTGTAGACTGAGGGAGATCTCTCAAAAGGTGAACGAGGTACAATGTAAACAATGGTCATAGAGTTTGTTTATTATGATTTGTTTCAGTGAGCAATTCACAGATGAAACAAGATTTCCTAGGTTATCATTTTCTCTCAACTCAAGGATGGGATTATGTCTAAGCATTTTGTCCATAGTTACGAATTCCATTTCAGATGTATTTTCAGTTTGGCCCTGAAGTGGAACTTTCTGGTTTCAACTCGCTTTACTCCCTATGTCTTTAGAAGAGATTTTATTTATAACTAAGTTGGAACTTGGTTGTTTAAATATAGAACTTGACATCTTTGGTTATAATACTGTAGGGTTTTTTACAGGATTACCCGAAAAAAAATATTGCAAGTAATTTCATATATTGGAGTTCTTTAGCCTAACCTTGTTCTGCTCATACTTTTTGCTGCTCCATAGAACCTAATTGATTTCATGCTTTCTTTATTGTTTCTTGAGTACCCCTAGAATTTTTTTTTTTGTAACTTCTTGGAGCATGATTATATTGCTTGGACATCTTCATTATCCTGCTGATCTTTTATGACCTTTTGATATAGGGAATCTTTTGGAGATTTGAACTCCATCGTGGTGGGCAGAAACTAATCGTTCCGGTAATATGAGTCTTAACCTTTGTACTTATACAGGCACCATGTGTATCTTAACTTTACCTTTCATTTTTGTTTAAATACTCCTTAATTGACAGTTGAGCTTTCTTCCTTTGTATAGTCCATGCTTATACTGCATGTGGGCATGTGCTGTTGGTTGTCTCTCTTTGTGCGCGCATCCTAAACCATGTGACAGTAAAAAACCATTGTCTAAAATATTGAAAGAAACAAGAGTGGCTTTTATTATTATTTTTTCTCTTTTCTTCATTCCTCGCATTCATTGTTCTAAAAGTTGGAAGCGTTTTGCAAATCTATCGAGGGGGTGTATCAAATCAAATCATGAATTGTAGGCTTTTTAATTTTTCTTATAAAAATGAAAAATAATTAAAATTTCCAAAAAGAATAAAAAAGTAGTTCTTTATTATCCATACATAGCAGCGTAAATACAATGACAAATAAGATTATGATACAATTATATGAAGAACATCATTGACATAAATTACTATATCATAAATGATAGTGATGAGTAAATATTTAAATATTTTAAGATATCAATGTTAAAAGAGAAAATAAACAAGTTGAAATAATGTTTTCCATTATCTTTAAATAAAAAATAAAGATACAAATAAAACCCAAATCATCAATCCTACATACTATAATATCTCCCCATGTTAAAAAGTGTTCGTGAATCAATATTAAAAAAAAAATGGATACAGGACAAAACCCCATACATAGCTTTAGTCAAATGCTCATTCATCATTCATCTCTAGAACAAAATGAACCAAGAACATCACTTCAAATTCGATTATGGTTAGAAAGGATTCTTGATGGGGTCAAAGTAAGGAATCGATTTCTCTAGAATGTCATGAAGTTTCATTTAATATATATTTTTCCCAGTAGTCCAGTTCTAATAGGAATATCTTATTTTCTTTCCCCAGTCAATCAAGGAATAGAAGATAAACATTGTTACAGATTCTCTTGTTCTACCTTTCTAAAAAAAAAAAAAAGAAAAGAAAGAAAAAGCATGAAGGAAAAGTATTGTTCCCATTTTGGAAAGCAAAGAATATGGTGTTTCTATAAAATCAGACACATCAAAGAATAGCGTTTTGGAGCAAATGTCATTCCACCTCTCTGCACGAGGGGGTAATATGGTGAGAGACATCCCGCACCCAACTGGGGGGTGGAGTTAGGGGACTTGGAAGCTCTCATCATGGATGATAGGTCTACAAAAAATCTTACCCATATGGCATTTCTAACCCTTCATTTAAGGAACTTGAAGTTTGACGGTGTTTTTGTCTGCATTTTACTTTTTTTTTTTTTTTTTTGGTTTTTTTTTAATCTGGCGGTGGATAAAGTTCTGATCAGTGTCAGACCGGGACAACAGAAAATTGTTGCTCTAATGATAAATAGGTTATCCACTTTCACTGGAAACACCCAGCATATTTTTTTTATTCAACAAAAACACCCAGCATATGTTGGAAAAAAAAAGAGAGAAGAAAATGACGTGTTTGACAGTCTCAAAGAAAAAAATAAGGAAAAACAAAATGATGATTGGTTGTTCCTTGGCGTGATGCTTGAAGTGTTGGTTGTCGTTCCCTCTTGACAAAATCAGCGGCTGAGGATATTTGAAGTTATAGGTTTTTTTTTTTTCATCTGCCTTCATGGAAATGGTGTTCCAAATAGTGGGTCATTCAAGTTTGGTCTATTTGCACTCCCCCAAAAATAGCTGCTTTCACCTGAGTGGCCATCCAGGATAGTGTTTTGACCATGGATCACTTATGGAGTAGGGAGATGATCATTGTTAATGGTTGCCTCCTCTGCCTTAGAGCTGCGGAATGTGTAAACCATCTTATTCTAGAATGCAACATGGCTAGAATGGTCTGGAATGCAGTTATGTCATGGTTCAGTGTTTCTTGTTACTTCCAGAGGGTTTGGCCTTCCCAACTCTTGGAGTTGTGGTTTTTGATTGGATAGAGGCAAAAAAACTCTTTGGATGCTATCCTTTGTAGCAACCATCGGGTCAATATGTGAGGAGATGGATACTTTAAAAATAGGGTGATCTCTAGGGTATTGGTAAGGTGATCTTGCCAGTCTTGATTACTTCCAGAGGGTGTGGCCCTCCCAACTCTTGGAGTCTTGGTTTTCGATTGGATAGAGGCAAAAAACTCTTTGGATGCTACCATTTGGTCAATATGTAAGGAGATGGATATTTCAAAAATAACTTGATCTCTTGGGTATTGGTAAGGTGAGGTCTCTCACTCTCTTGGGTATTGGCAACAGAATCATGGTGGTCTAGCAGAAGTCTTGGATTGTAATTGGAGTTAACTGAGGATTCTGAGGCCTTTTCTTTTGCAATGATTCTGAAAATTATTGTTTGGAGAATTTTGGAATTCTCCAAATGCTGTCCCCCACATAGAATTCCAAAATCCTCATGGCCCATCCATCATTTTGAAATGCTAGGGGGTCGGAATTCTGAGAATTCTAAGGCTATTTGTGACTTTTCAGCTGGGTTGGAATTCAGAATTCTAGCTATGAAACACAACAATTTGAAATGCCAAGGGGACAACCACATATCAATGTCAGAAACTCCCAATATATGACAAATTCTTGTCAGAAATACCTTTAAACAAACAAGCCCTTAAAGCTCCATCTCATCCATCCCATGTATGGTCCACACTGCCAAAATGTTGGTGGAAACTATACTTTGGTGCCCATATGATCAGTAATCTGTAGCAGAGTTGGAGGCCTAATCCACTACTGTTAAGGGATTGTTTGCCTAAATTTCTCAGGCCTCCATCCAGGGTAGTAGCTAAGAAGGACAATTGTTAGCCACGTTGATTGGGATGCAAGAGGCCACCAACCAGGCTTAGGTCACTCTCAAGTCTCATCATAGAGGGTCTGAAGAGAATTGGTCTCACCATAGTGGAAGATAGCTCCTTGGATAGATGAGCTCAAGGACCTCCTGCATGGTCGAAGGATGATTTATTGAATTATCTTATGTGCTTTGGGGAAAACTTTGATGTTGATACTTTAGTGATGGATTGTAATTTGTTTTTTAGCAGGCAAAGCCTGCTTGCTGATTTCCTTTTGGGTCCATCCTTAGCTTATGGATAGGCGATAGGTCCCATTGCCCTTGTTTTTCTTGTTCCTTTGCTCCTAATCAATAAATTCAGTTAATTTGTAATAAAAAAAAAAAAAAGAGACAGGGAGCACATGTTGGCAAGCCCTCTAGCTCCTCACTTTTAAGAGGGTTAGAGGCTGTGATGCCAAGATACGGCATGGATACAACAGGGACATGTCATAGACACGACAGGGACACGGATTTTACACATAAAAATTGAAGTATCGACGATACGTTGCCCCATTTTGAAGTATCCGTGCATCATAGGTTAGAGGTGAAAATATTGTCAGAAGCTACCAACCAACAAAAAAGGCGGCTTTCAACTGACAAATAAGAACTTCTAGAGTGAAATGAAGAGCAACCTTCTTTTCATTTCTGTAATTCATTCATGTTAAATTTAAATCCAGTTTCAAACGTGGGTGAAGGAGGGTTGTAGTAAGTCACACTTCACAAGAGCTGTACTTTGAGAGTGAAAAAACTACATGAAACTGATCTCGTATAGATGCGATAAGGCTTCAATGATGATGTTGATAGTGACTTGTTCTTAAACTAAATGTTTAGTTCGACATTATATTTTCCTCTCTGGTTTTATAGTTTTGTTTCATGAAATTTGAGCATTTTTTTATCGTATGACTAGTAACCAACTGGTATTTGACTGGGGATCAACTTTTTCCTTCAGATTTGGGTCAACATACTGTAAAAGAATAATAGCTTGCTAGTGCTTTTGTTTTTTTGCCCCTGTTTTTGTGTGTCTGTACTGATTTTTTGCAATGCATACAGGTCTTGCTTTCTAGACAATTGAATTCAGTGATAGCATCTGGGGCACTGATGATCCCATCATCACTTTATTTTCTCCTCAAGGTTGTGGCTTTCTTTCCTTTCCTGCCTCTTTGATTTGATTAATCATTACTAGCAAGAATCGTGCAACACACAGGATGGCAAACTAAAAAAAAGAAAAGAATGATTGGTTAATTAACTGATAAATATATATAAATCATTATTGGGCTTTGTGGCTTTATATATTTATGTATAAATGTATTTTCCAGAAGAGGAAAACTGTGAAAGGTTCAATAGGTAGTGCAAAAGTAAACAAGGGAAAAAAAAACATATATGAACTAAAATATGTGTAAGACGAAAAAAAATAACTCTCAAATCTTAAGATTTGCATGTAAATGGGATTCATTGTATATATTCAAATAATTTCCACTAGGATTGTATATGAACTTTTTGAATCCTAAGATTTTAACAACAATTAAACTTGCTAAAAAAAAATAATAGACATGTAAATAATATATCAGAGGCAGAGCTTCCAGTTGGGTGTAGGTCCCATATACTCGACCTTAGTTAGGTTGGGTACACAGAAAAATTTTCGGGTCAAGGTTCTCGTCCATTTACATCCTACATACCATCCAGAGTTCCATGAGAGGGCACATTTGGAAACAGTCATGGATTCTTAACCTTGTGGAATCTGCAATGTACTCTTTATGTGGACATTTGGGTGTGGATTCTGCATGTCTTGAAATCTGTAATTTTGGTTTGGTCAAAAGAGAGAGCTCACGGATATGGGAAAAGAAGGAAGGAAAAATCACTGGTCCTACTCCACCTCAGACTTCAAAATCCTCAAAAGCATAAATTTTTGGCTTGTCATTTCCTCTGCATGTAGTGGTGAAAACTTGGCCGTGCCGTGCCTTTCACCTTTAGCTGCATGTTTGGAAAATTTTCTCACCAAACATTGGATTTTCATATATCCTCAGGGAACATGTCTTTTCCCTATGAAATGTTGTTGCACAAACCTGCCCAGAATGTTCTTAACACCTATGGAAGGAAATAACAACGAACTAGCCATCACAGTTGGTGAATGTAGCACATGAACTATTGTTATCAATCACGTCCTGCCAGTTGGAGTCATTTATTTTTTATTTTTCTGTTTCTCCTGTCTCGTTGGAATCCATCATCTTGTTTTAACGCATCCAATTTCACAAATTAAGTTGGTCAATTTTAAAAGTTCATGGGATGGTTTTCTATGACTGTTTTAGCATTTCAAGCTTTGCTCTTTGCAAAATTTAGTGGGATGGTTATTTTCTAGGTTTTCGCATTTCAAATTTTGCTCTTAGATTTTTTCCCCACCCATCAACCATGTAAGAAAATAAAGTTGCGAATAAGTGGTGCAGCCGAGGTTTGGTTCGACTTTAGCTTCATTTTCCATTTATCTGTGATATTTTAATTTTATTTCTATTATGTTAACTCAGGCATTTATTGTCAAGCCTTATTACCTCAAGAGAGAGAGAAAGAAGGCAGAAGAGAAGATGGAAAGATCTTCAGCTCAGGTAGTGTTCAGTTCTTACATTTTTATTCATTTAGCTTATATATAAATACTAAGTAGAAATGTTGGTGGCCATTGTTGTCTTATCAGATAAACAAGGTGTTTGTGAATGGGGCACCTACTACAGCCTCATTGGTAGTGTCTACCATTATGAAATAATGGTTGTAATAAAATTTAGGAAGGACACACCATCACAACCATCGATTTAACAGCTGGTAAATTGGATGGTCTTTAGCAACTGCCTAATTTGTGTGTAGGGGAAAATCCGGCTAAGAATAAGTTTTAAACTTGCAAAACCTTCTCTGGATTTGCCTTAAGGTATAACAAATTAACAATCACAGGGCCAGAATGAGGATGGGATTGGAACCTCTTCATGTGGATTAGAGGTGTGCCAAATATTAGTATGATTTGATGACCTTAACCATCTATTTAGGAGCCCCAAATTTTTACAGGTGTTATGAGTGCTTTGTATAACCATTAAACAGATAGTTATAATCATTGGATTTTGCCGATTTTTTACATTACCTAATTCATTTTAAATGGTTCTATTCCCACTTTAACCCTGTGATTGGCACGCAACAAGTTGGCCCCCATAGATTGGGTTAGCAAGGTTAAAACTTTTGGTCTATTGTTATCCAAGATTTCCTTTATCCACATCAATGATCAGGTGATCAGTATAAGGTGCAAACCTTCCACTTTCATTCACCCCCCAACACCAACCCATACACACCCTTTCTTTTGAGTTGGTGTGCACTCCAATTGGCACACATCTGATTAATGTTCAATGTTACACTGAAAATCCAAAATATGGATGCGTGTAAGTGGCAATAAGAACTATTATCTCTCCCACAATTCCGAATTTGGCACTCATCCAAGTTGTGTAGGCCCTCCAATAAATTGATCACGCAAGCTATGATGGCTATTTATTGGACAACTTTGAGACCCTGAAAAGTCAAAATAGTACCATACATATTGCATGGTTCCTTTTCTTTTCTTGTTTTTTTTTTTCACATAGGTGGGTCGCGGGGAGACCTCTGAGACCCTGCACCCCATGACTTGCATGCTTCAGGTGAGCACCCTAGTTCAAGCCGGTCCAAGCTTAGGGACGACCTCTCGTTCTTGAAAATGACCTTATGTAGTCGTTCTTGAAATTGACCTTATGTAGTCGTTTTTAAAAATGACCTTACATATATGGAGAATGTTCTCCTACGAGCGGACTGCATGTGCAGTCTAGATCTTTGGGGACCACCTTTGATTAGTTCATCCCCCTTGGATATTCTTCTCATCCCATGATCTAGCATTAGAACCAATTTTACAATCATTGAACCTTCTCTCACCATTGGATCGAATCTCAAAAAAATCTACGCTTTAGACACCATCAAAGTTTAAGGCTGTTGAATCAAGGGCTAGGATAATCTGGTGGGGCTAATTTTTTGCTCCCCTTGTCCTTAAGGAGAGATTTCCATCTGCCCTCCTCACATTGATACCTAAGTGGGCCCCACTAGCTGGATTGCAGTTTAGCAAGATGTAGTCTGTTTGTAGGAGAACATTGTCCTATATATACATAACCACAATATGTATATATAGAGAAAAATTTCAGAAGAGAGCTGATTCAACTTTTCTTAAGAAAAAAAAGAAGAGAACTTGTAGCTGGGCCCACTTATGATGAATTCAATGCCTCATGTACACTTCCCTCCATGTATTGACATTCATACCAATTTGACACTTTCAGACCAATAAAAACCGTTGGATTTTTTTTTCAAAAAACACAATTTAACTCGCAGATGAAACTTTAGGGGGGCCTTTTTTGCTGGAATTTCTGATGGAATTCTGTGTTGGGAATTTGTAACAGCAGTGGCAGTTGCTGATTCTATGGAATTCCTTGTTTGATTAGTGCCAAAAACCTGTTTTCAAAGGTTGCTTTTGGCCTTTCAAGTTCTTCAAATTTTTGTATCCTAGATATTTCAGTGTAAAGGAGGATTTGGGAAACCCGTTTGGGGACAGCATTTGGAGAGTTGATAATTCTCTCCGAGAGGAATTCTATGAATTGGTGCGAAAAAGGCCCCATAATCATGAATTCTAGAAGGGGGCTTCTTTAACACAACCCACACCACACCCACACCCCCCCCCCCCAACACACCCCACCCCACCCCCTACCCTCTCTTCAACAGCCAACGAATGTAATACACGTTATCAGCAATCACTATCATCCCTTGAAATTTTGCACTCAAGAACAGTCCCTAGTTAAAAAGGGGCTTCTTTGCCCCTCTTTCAACAGGTAGCGAGCGTAATACATACTATCGGCAATCACTATCATCCCTTGAAATTTGCGCCCAAAAGCTAAAACAACTCTAGCAGTAACTACCATCCCTTGGGATTTGCACTCTGAAGCTAAAACAACTCCTCTTTCCAATTTTATTTGCAACTCATGAGAAATTGGCGGAACTCCTCCAAGGGATCCACTGATGAAAATCCAAGTTGCAAATCATGGGAAATTGGGGGCACTCCTCCAAGGTCTTACTTACGAAAATCCAAGCTTATCAAAGTAAATGGACCCATCTGGTCCATTCCCTCATCAAAGGCCCACCATCAGATTATGAAAAATATAAGTTTTATTTAGTGATAAGTTTTATTGGAGTGAAATTTGGAGCAGCCCTAGTTAAAAAAGGGTGTTTTTGCCCCATTTCAATAACTAATGAATGTAATACATGTTATCAGCAATAACTATCATCCATTGAAATTTTCACTCAAAAGCTAAAACAACTCTAGCAATAACTACCATCCCTTGAAATTTGCACTCCGAAGCTAAAACAACTCTCTGTGGCATTCCTCCAATGGTCCCACTTATGAAAATCCATGCCGATCAAATTAAAGGGAACCTCCTAATATGCGCCCTCATTAAATTTCACTCCAATAGAAGTTGGTACCACCATCAGATTACGAGAATGTAAGCTTTATTTAGTGATTAATCTGACACCCAACTCATATTGGAGTGAAATTTGGTGCAAGCTCATAAGAGATGGGTATCATAACTGGCCTCCACAGAGGAGTATCACAAATTTCATGCCCATTGTCGTAGTATGAAAATTTCAAGTTTTATATGGGGATCAATCTCATGGTGGACCCAACTCCTATATGATTGAAATTTGGTGATTAATTTAATAAAAGATGGGTCCATTAATCCAGATCGGTATGGATTTTCCATAATGAACCCACTGGCGAGCATCACAAACTTCTCATTAGTCCTCAATGAGATACAGACAGGTTCTCTATAAAGGGGAAAAAAATTGCAAAATTTCTTTCTTTTAAAATGAAGGAGAAGTAGGAAGTTAATCAATGTATGATTTCAAAAGGAGAAACTAGGCAACTGTTTCTCTTTGTTTAATAAGAGGATAAGGACTCCAACTAAGCAACTCATTAACTCCTCTTTTTATTGGTTGAATGAGGGGGACATACATTTTTTCTCGCATTTTGGACCATGCCTCATATCGCAGGAAGTGATCTTGCTATTGAGGCCATCCTAGAACCTATGATGCATGGATACTTCAAAATGGGCATCGTATTGTGTCGTATCATATCCGATGCTTCAATTTTTAAGGGTAAAACCCGTGTCCCTGCCATGTCCATGGCATGTCCCTTCCGTAAACATGCCGTATCTGGGCGTCATAGCCTAGAACCTATGATCAGTGCAGCCCCTTCACACCAAAGCTTCAGCCTAATAATTGTTAGGATGTAGAGGTCATTCCAGTAGCAACAGAACAATTTGTCCATGAAGGGTGGGACATCCAACATTGTTCTTGATAATATTCAATCCAAAAGGCTCTCTCTCTCTATATGTGCGTATTTATAATGGGTGTCGTTTTCTTCAAATCTTTGTAAGACAGTGGGTTATCCTAATGCTATAAAAGATCTGTTGGAGCAAAATGTCTTTATGACTGCCTCTCTTCTAGAGGACATGTTTGTTGAATTTTTTGGTGATAGGTGTTCTTTGGTCCTTCTTTTGGTACATGAGAAGGAATGTAAACTATCCTATTCCTGTGCTCTGCCAGTGCATTCTCATCTGTGCTTTGTGCGCTGCCACAGTGTGTTCTTCTCGTGCTCTGGCAGCGCCAGGGCCTGGGGGTGAGAGTGAGACGGGATTACCACTCAGCCATCTCATGTTTCTCTGTTCTTTGGTCTATTTGGTTAGAAAGGAGTTGGGCTTTCCAAAATGCGACTTCCTCATCTGCTGATATTTGCTCATTGAGATCAATTGTTTGTCAATCCATGGGCTATGACTGAAAAAAGAGTTTGTACACTGCTGTTTTCCTTAATGAGGAGTCTGGTATGGTGAAGCAGATCTGTTATTCTTGATTGTTATCTAGTTAGGGTATGGTTGTTTTGTATGTATCTATATATATTATTGGTAACGGTAAATTTTATTTCAAAAAGAAAGAATTATTCCCCTGTAGGTAAATTAACGTTTTAAAATATATGTATATGATTTATCGTGTCCCATAGGTTAGATGCTATTATTTACATTATATTCATCAAAGTAAAATTTTTTACTTGCATACATTAAGTGGTTATGCTTGCTTCATTGTTTTCAATGTGCACAGGTCCATGAGGCAAGAGCAGCAGCTGAAAAGGCTCAACAACTATTGCAGAATGTCGCAACTAGGAAAACAAACAAGCAACTAGAAACAGGGGGACTAGTTATTACAAAAGCCATATATGGAAACCGCAAAGCTTTCAAGAAAAGGAATGGAACAAGAGATGATGATCAACTGGCTTTGCAAGTCTTGGATGTCACCATACCACTGAATTTCTTGGTGAATGACTCTGGGCAACTCAAGGTACATTCTGGATCTTTCATATTTTACTTATTGCGTGAGTTCCAATTGTGGGAACTTAAGAAAAAGGATATTGTGATTGGTTCCTGAATATTTGGTCGATATGACTGGGAAGGGCACAGTGGATCTCCTTTGATGCATAAGGACCATTGGATGGGAAGGTCCCATTTAATGCCCTTGCTGTCACTGTCCACGGATGGTGGACAGTTACCAAATTGGGTTGACTCCATTTTCCATGTTCTTAGTAGATGAACAATATAGTTCTCCAGAGGAAATTGGAAGGAAGTGGCTCCATCTCAAATCGAGCCTCTGTCTCTAGCAGGATCCTTTTCTTTTCTGGTCTCTTTGGTGCTTCTGATTGTATGGTGCTTTCATTTTGTGTCTGTTAGCTTTTGTTTGTATGTTGCTTTTGCATTTTTCGCGTCTCTTGGGTGTAAGCTTGTTGGTACAGTCCTGTACTGCTAGTTTTTAATGAAAGTTACTATTAAATATATATATATATATATATATAGTTCTTCAGAGAAAGTCAAAACTTTTAGGGTTCAGTCAGTATATATTTGGTTAAATCTTGTAATATAACAATTAAATATTGAGAAAAAGGGACTTCAGAAAAAATAAGAATCCCTGAAAATATAGAGGTGTGATTCGAAGGATTTTAGAGAAACGTTTTTGAAAATTGAAGATTTTTTATATGATGGGTAATGTTGAGAACAATATTTTCATTTCATGGAAATTGCAATATTTAAAAAAGGCAACCAATATTTGTGAATTTGGCGATTTGAGTTGTAATTGGGAGACCAAGGTACACCTTCCTGTTCAGTGGCTCACCATTTCTATGGTCGGTTTCATTTTTCACTGTGAAGGCCTTTGCACCACATTGCAGTGCAATGCTTTTGGACATGATCATTCCTCTTTTAAACAATGCCAGCATCCAAAATTACCAAGGGTTATTGTTAAAATTTAAAATCAAACTCTTTCATATCTATCTAATCTTCTAAATATTTGTCCCTATAAAGCTATTCAGTACCCTTTTATTTTGTTGGTGCAGCTTCATGAGGGTATTAAGAAGTCAGGTATTATGGGGTTCTGCGATCCCTGTCCTGGAGAGCCGAAGCAGTTGCAAGTGGAGTACACTTACGGAGGCCAGAAATACGAGGTTTTTTGCTCTTTTCTGCCAGTAATTGCTTCTTGTTATGGCCACCTTCTATAGTTTTACCCGGTGCATTTGGATAGGAGGGTTTGCATGTGCTCCAAGGGATTAGTTCTCGGCTGTCCAGAATCGAGTGCCCCTCGAGCTTAGGGCCAAAAGGCTCTTGGGCTGCGCTAGGCGGGAAATACCCTGCGATATAAAATAATAATAATAATAATAATAACTTCTTGTTAAACACTTATAAGAGGGTAATTGGTTTTCATTGTACACAGGTGGTGGTTGATGACTATGCAGAATTGCTGATGCCGCAGGAGACTCACAGAATCTAAATTTTGTACAATTTTTTGCATTTCAAAGCTAGCAGGTTGCTTTAAAATTTTGCATGCTAGGCGCGATACCCTTTTGAGGTGAATTTTTCTTTAGTACCATAATTGCTCTTAAGTTGCTACTCCCTCCACATTAAGTTCTCTTTTCTACTACTAGATTATGTATTTGTTTTTCATCAATAACAAATAAATGGAGATATGGTACCGTTTGATGTGCTTCTATTGTAATGTACGGTAACATTGTCAAAATTATATTAGATTGTGGGTTTACGGAGAACTTAGCTTAATAAAACGGTTGTGCAAAGTAGAACATGCTAAGCCAACTTCAGATGGAAGGAATAAGGTTTGATGCCGAGTTATTGATGCCTTATCCCATGTATCTGGGGTCCACAACTTCAGTGATGATAATGAAGACTAACAATGATATAGCAAAACCTTTCATTTTCATAAATATAGCATACTTCGGCTGACTTTTTCATGTATGCATACTTGCATGGGACACACATCAGGGTATATAGGCTTATATTATAACTTGTAATTGGAACATGCAGCGGAGATATTTGTAATTATATGCACCACATTCAAAAGAATCTGTTTATCTGTGTTACAGTTAGCCATGGATCAAAAGACAGCCATCTGAAGAGAGATGGGTTGCATTGGATGCTTGGGTGTTGGCATTGCATCCTTGCCTAAGAAGTCAATTGGGCTGGCAACGCCCATTTCTACATAGGTTGTTTATTTTTGCATGCATCAAGGGAGCCTGGGCACCTCTTAATATGGCACATCTCAGAAAATTTTTTTCCTTGGGATAAGATAAGAACAGGAAAAAGGCATTTACAATCTCTCTTATCTTATACTTGATAGCCCATTGTACAATCGCCACATTTAGCCATAGCTTCTGTTAGTTTAGGAGAAATAAAAGATAGCACTGGAACAGCAATATTTATTCTGGCATTTTGGATTATGTTTATTTTTTTTCTCCCTACTTGTATTGTTAATTTTCTATGTTTTCCCATTCCACATTCATTGCGGCTCTGCCAGTTGGAACGGGAAGAAGGAAACTTGGGAGTATTAACCTCAAGCCTTAGAAAGGCAGAAACAATCTCAACTAAGGCCCTTTATTTGCTTTGAATTGAATACATACGAATTCACAGTCAAATGGGCTTTAATGAAGGATTATTAAAAAAAAAAAAAAAAACGTAGAAAGGTGAAGGTTCTAAGGGAGATATGGGTGGGACATTGACTTTCCAAGGATTTGGATTACGAGGGCGGTGACTGAGATTTCATTTCTCATATCCCCTTAATTCATTTTGCATTATTATTTTTAACTTTGTTTAATTTTGTAGGTTAATTAATTTTTATTCTTATTTATTTATTTATTTATTTATTTTTTGTGGGGGTGGGGTTTTTTTTGGGTCTGATTGTACATGATAAACAACTGGGCCCCAAGGAAAACGAATATGCTGTCAGGTGGAGGGTTAAAATGACTAGTAGTCAACCAGAATATGGTTATGACTATTTACAGTTTCACACACTTATGGATATAAATGCCGACCTGAAAAATATTATGGATGAAGTGTTTACATGAGGTTGACGCATGGGTATGGTCAAGTAGGGTCAAATCTTCAGAATTCTTAACCGTTCTAGTTTTGGCCTCGTCCTTATAACCTATAGCAGGCTTGAGCTCTCTAAACAAAATAGAGTATAGTATAGTTAGTTAGATTGAAGAAAAATGTTATAAAGTCACTGAATAATTCTAACTCTGTTGTGGGTTTATTTTTGAACAATGTAGCCACTTTTTTTTTTTTTTTTTTTTTTTGACCAAGGGTATCCCTCGCCAGCATAGCCTTCTGACATTTGGCCTCAAGCCCGGTGGGTTATCCGATTCTGCCTGAACAATGTAGCCACATTTTTTTTACGATCCAACTGTCCATTAGATGTGTGTTTTTAAACCTTTTAACATCAAGTTTCTAATCCAATTGGAGTTACATTTACTGTTGGATTAGTCGAACGCAAGTTCAACCTTGCATCCGAGGGTGGAATAACTGAATTGACACGCTATATCCATGTTACATGGTCTCATTTGCATAGAGAACTTGGTTATTGAGAAACTGATTTAACTGAGTTTTATAGAAACTGTCCAATGGCAACTGTTGTAGTGAAAAATGGGTGGGTGAGCACATCTGTGTAAGGGTTTGAATCTTCATAAAGCACAAATTTGAGTTAATCTTAACTAAACGGTGTGGTCTTTCTTATTAGTATTTCCCCACAACATAAATGTTAGTGCATTCAGAACATGATTTCTGTGACTCCTTACTAATCTCAAATCAGACGGATTGATTGTGCTCATTTTATTGTTCCCTTTTTATGGACAAAACAGGACTATAGGGCATAGATACTCTTGAACTGGAATCAGTCCAAGTCATCCTCTGACTTGCCTTCTTTAATTCATTACTATGAGCATGTGAAAAGAGCTGGACCATGTTTAAATTGCAGGTTTCCAATGGCCCTGTTTGGTTCCTTAATTGTCCTACACGGCAAATTAAGAAAATGAAGAATTAAAAAAAAAAAGAATAAATGACATAATAAATATTTAGTTTTGATCAAAGAATAGTAAGAGTTCTTGCAACGTTTCTATTCATTCAATTATTTAAACAAAATTCTAAGAAAAGAAAACATTTCAAAGATTTATGGATTTACAAAAAAGGGTAAAACTTAGGGTTTGAAGTAAAATAAAAATACAAAAAAAAAAAAAAAAAAAGATTATAAAACATAAATAAATATTTAAAAATAAGCTTTTCCTTTCCTTCCTTTTTCTTTGCTACCTTTTCTCTTCTCTGGTACATTACTCACACCCCCAACACACACTCTCTACCCAAATGCCTCTCCCAGCTGATCTTGTGGAACGGTAGATGCCTCACCTCTGAACTTAAAGTTAGATATAAATTGAATAATAAATATTATAAAAAAATACATAAACATTATATAAAATAGAATAATAAGAAACTAAAAAAAAGGCCCATAACTTTCATGCAAGGATTTTCCATATCCAAGTTTTTTTGGGGAGGTGAGGTTTTTCCAAAATACAGTTCAACATTTTCTAACCATCAATCTGAGACAAATAAAAAATAAACTACTTGTATTAAAAGTTATATTGTGTAAATCTTCCAATCGAATAAAAATCTTCAATACATATTAAGGCATGTAATACTAAAATAGCGAAGCTAGTAAGTTACATATAACTAACCTGTATTTTTTTTTTTTTTTTATCACTATAAATAACCACCTCTATTTTTTACCTGAACAAATAATCACCTCTATTAATATAAAATTCTTGGCTAACAACGTTGATTTTCAATGAATCCCAATGGGTGGCTCAGTTGGCCTAGAACCTTGGTTTGCACCCGGAGGTTGTAGGTTCGAAACTGCAGTACCACACTGGGGCTACAGGGGAGTTTACCCAGCTTCCCTCTGAGCACGGAGGGATTAGTCTGGCCCAAAAGATTGGAAACCTCTCTGATACCCCCGGAAAAAAAAAAAAAAAGGTTTGGCGCGCTTTGGACACGTTGATTCCCAATGCACAGTGATAGTTCAGAGGCATAAGCATAGCACAACAAGGGGGCGACTTGGGGTGGATCCCCTGCTCTCACAGTTGTACCTCTACACCCGTGCCAGTGAGGCAGTAAAAAAATGTAGGTTCACATTTAAAAGCCAGTTTTTACCAGTTGATGGAATACATCATGTTTACTGTACAAGGACAAGCAAACAGTTTACAACTAATTTAATCTAGATTAAATTGAGGGCATTAATCTTGATTAAATCAACTAAGATTTAAAGGACTCTTGGGGTTATCATTCCCAAACTTAATTCAGGTGATGTAAAATCTAAGGAAAAATACAGTAAATTTTTCTCTACTCACTAAAAACTGGTTGCTGACTAAAGATCATGGCGTTTGAATTAGATTTTTGTATTAATGAAAGTAAGTTCATATGCACAAAAAAAAAAAAAAAAAAAGGAAGAGGGAGAGGGAGAGGGAGAGGGAGATGGGGAGGAGGGGGGTGTTGTTATTATCAAAATATATGATATAGCCAGCTACATGCAAATTTTCCACATAAAACATAGCATTTTATACAAATGATCAATCCAAAGTGTGCCTAAATGCAGTTAGGCTTGTAATATGATCTGATTTAGTTTAAGCAAGATCTCACATAAGTCAAATCAAGTATGCCTTCTCCCATATTTTGATGATATTGTAATTATTGTTAGTAATTTAGCCATATGATATGTGGCCTTTCATAAGATAATCCAAGGGCACAAATGATCAGAGTAAAAATTGGCACAATAGAATAGAAGCATGTAATATGAACAAGTTGCACCCTTCAACTGTGCTACACGCTCTTGTCCAACTTTGGTAGAATTAAAGAAGGATTTATAGACATGAAAAAAGAAGTGTAAATTTACAAGTATATTTCTTTTCCTTTGATAGATTCCAGGAGTTAGGAATTACTATGAGGGGGTGAGTGAGCCAAAGGCAGCCTCTTCTGAGTATACTTTTTCTTTGCCACGTCGATTGCTTGCAGCTTCTTCTTAAATAATTCTACACTAGCTTGTTGATACTGCAATTCAATAAGCTCAAGCTCTAATCTCAACTCCTCGTTATCGCCATCATCTGCCAAAACCAAAGAGGAACTGTTGCTTGCATCACTAGAGAAAGTCGACAAATCCATTGCAGTGTTACAAATCGCCATGCCTTTCAGATCAAAGCGTGTGCCAGTTTCTACTCCAGATATAGTGTCTCTAACTTCTATATTCATCTCATATTTAGTATGATTGATAGAGCTCGATTCAGTGCTCATGGCCTTTGCATCATGTCCTCCACTGGATCCGGCAGAAACAAATGATACCTCAGAATCCTGATAGTCTGACGTTGCCATGTCATGGGGTTCCTGATCGGCATGAGAAATAATCTTATCGAGCTTTGTACAGGTTGTACCTTCACACATTGGCTGAATGGAGCATTCAGCAGAATTGGAGTCAAGGCAAGCTGGAGGGCTTGATAAATCAACAGATTCAGAAGAGTTCTGGAAAGACCCAACTGGGCTTTCTATGTGTTCAGGTATTTGAAAGCCCTCTGTATGAAGAGAGCCTTGGAAACTAGAATAATGACAAGTGCGAGGGCGCATCACATCTACAGCTTCAAAACCATTCTGGACAGACTCAACCGAGCTTTCCGTGTGTTGAAGCAGCTGAGAACCCTTCTGTGAGGCATTTGAATGCCGGATCCTATCTAAAGCATCCGGCTGGTCAATAGAGATGCAGGGTTTCCACTTGGGTATTAAGTTTGTCAACAATAAATCAATCAACTCAGCTATGAATGTCACATTCTGACCAGCAAGATCGAGTTGTTCAACCATTTCACTGGCAACTGAAAGAGATGTATCGCTGTCAAGATAAAAAAGGAAATGAATGTTTCTTACACGTCCTGCATGGAAGAAAAACAGCAATCAGAGACTTATTTTCCGTAAATAAAATTATAAACTAAATTTAAAAAGAGATTTTCTAGAGTGAAACTGTGAATCAGAAATTTGCTCACTATTTCGATCTGCAATGCGTAGTATAAGCGATACAGAGTTGTCATTGTTTCTCTCCCCTCTTAACTTGAAATTATTTTCTTTCTTTGATCTTCGAACCTCCAAAGTCAGAAAGTGAGTGCCATTACAGTCAGAATTCTCAATTACAGCAATGACAGGAGGCACATCATCACCAGCATCAGTATCCATAGAGAGGGGCTTCTGCTTCACACTAGTAGGCTCTTCTGAAAGAACACAGCGGTCTCCAAAAGCACCCACTTTAGGCATTATGATATCAGATAAAGGTAATGGACGGTTCACTGATCCATTCAATTGGAGAAAAGGGTCCTTCAAAAGCTCTTTTGCAGGCAATCGTTGGTTAGCTGGAAGTAGACACTTCTCTATAAAAAATTTCACTTCCTGGTCAGTGACCTTGCTGAGGGCTGCCGGTTTTATTCCCTGTAAGAGCATTAATATGGTATGAAATCAGATGAGATCACTATAACACCTGTAAACTAACGACAAAAGGGTCGCTCTCTCTTGTGGCAGGTTCAAAATATTGCACAAGCATTGAAAAAAAAGGCCACTGTCCATTGAACAACTCACATTTGTAACTTTCCGATATATCTGAGCTGAATTTTTGCATTCGCTGTAAGGGTATTCAAAGGTCACCACCTCCAGCATGCACATTCCAAAAGAGTAGATATCCACCAATTCATTGTAATCCTCCTCGTATAATTCTGGTGCCATAAACTCAGGAGTGCCTACAAATTCACCATTGATGATGAATAGAACTCATTCGACATACATATGTTGGACATGCAACCCTATATTCATATTTCTATGCACTTCAGAACCTTAAAAGCGTAAGATGTTAAAGAAAGGCATGCAAGTGAAAGGAAAGGAAAGGCAAGTCAAGGTCTAAGATATAGTCGATTATTTAGCACAATAACCCCCCTTGTGCATTATCTGACATTCGATCAAAAGAAGTGATAAGCATGCAAAAAGAGATACACATTAAACAAGTAGAAACATATATTAGTCAATATCAAACAACAAAATGTGGGCATCACTTCAGAACCTTTGAAGCATAAGATGTTAGAGAAAGGCACGCAAGTGAGAGGGAACGGAAGGCAAGGATTAAGCTATCTGGTAAACCCCCTTGTGCATTATTTGACATTCAATAAAAAACAGTACCAAGCACAAAAAAGTGATACATGTTGAACAAGCAGAAACGGATACTAGTCGACATTAAACAATAAAATGTGAGCATCACTCTCTCTACCTACATCACCGACCTAGCCTCTCCCCACATCACGGACCCAGATACATATCAGTTGATGCATGTTATTATACCATAAAATGTTAAAGGGTCTGTTTATGAGTCTTGGTTCTTGGTTGTTTGCATATCCAACAATTAATAGTCAATTCATTTCAGAGAATGCGCGCGCACACACCCCAAAAATAATAATAATAATAATAATAATAATCATGCACACAGAGTAAAACACACACCAACGAAAAAATCACACAACCAACTGAAAAACAAAAAATCTTATGGCCAACTGCTTATCTGCAAAGGTGGGAAGGTGCATCATACAAATACACCCTAAGTTTGTGACACACAGAGTAAGGCTGGGAGGAGCATATAAATACAACCTAGATTTGTGATGAAAAAAGTGAGATGCTCTTACCGATGTTCCATGAACTGATTTCTTACAGAACCAAATGTTATTACAAGAATTGAAGGGGCTAACAAGAGAGATGAGAACAAGACAAATTACCAATCACACTTCGTGCATTAGATTGCTGCATCACAGTTGCCAACCCAAGATCTCCAATCTTAACTTCGCCATGGTTCCCATTAATGAATATGTTGTCGCACTTCAGATCCCTATGTATAATTGGGGGATTATGATCATGAAGATAAGTCAAACCGGACAAGATCTGCCTCGCCCACCCCTTAACAGCTTTCAGGTCAACCTTTTTGTGTTTCTTCCGGTACCTAATCCAATCCACAAATATCTACAGCGTTTCAGTAACTTCATCAGTAACCTCACACCCAAAAAAAACCTGTCAATCCACAATTTGAATACAAGAAGAGAACCCAAACTTACTGTCTAAGACTACCCGAAGTGAATAGCTCCGTGATGATGTTAATGGTTTTCTTACGATCATCAACCCATGAATTGTGGTACTTCACTATGTTTTCTTGCTTCAACGATTTCAAAAGATGCACTTCCGAGTACAATCTTTCTAAGTCCTGTGGCTTCTGTAAAACGTCCTCGATCTGAACTTGATTCCAAGCTACTTCAATCCCATCAACTTCATCAAATGCCTTGTAACTATATAGTGTAATTCCAACACAATTAAGGAAACAAATTACACTTAAAAGTAATACCAAAAAAAAAAAAAAAACCCAAACCCACAACTAAGATGAATTTGAATGCAAAACCGAAAAACAATTACAAGAATCAGCTCAGTTGAGAGGAAACAACCAAACTGAAGTAAAACATCCTAGAATTCAAACACAATCCTCAAAATTGCACTGCCATTCCTTTCAAGAACAAGTGGGAAGTAGCACAACTGCAATATAAAGCCCAGTCTCTCGGCAATGGCAATTCTGGTCATCTTAACTTCATCAATACTAATTTTTATTGCAATTCAATCCAGAAGTGCATCCAAACGCAATCTTAATACCAAAAAAAAAAAAAAAAAAACACGAAAAAACAGAGAAAGGATACACAGTCTTGAATGCGCCTTTGCCCAAAACTTCTTTAAACTGCTTGAAACACCACAAAATTGAAGAGCATAAGAAACAAAAGACCCAAACACAAACCAGAGAGAAACCAACAAAATTGCTACAAAAACAAGTAAGAATCTTACGCGAATGTATCGGCGGGAAGGATCGATTTCTGCGAAATCGGCGTCGGGCGGCTCGTTCTGCGAAGAGCCCTCTTCAGAAGCGCCTTCTCTCCCAATACGATCCATCACAAAACCTACAAAAACAACAGCGGGAAATCACAGCAGAAGAAGGAATTCGAATTCCCAAAGAAGCAGACTTGGGATTCTGAAACCTGGCGAGCATCGAAATTAATATAATCTCCTGAGCAATGAAAGATCAGAACCCAAAAACAGAAGAAACGAAAAACCCTAACCCTAACCCTAATGGAATCGAAATCCAAATTGAAATGAGGAGGTTAGGATTGTAACCCTAACCCTAACTAATGGCGAGGGAGCGGTTGGTGTGGCACGTATGGATCTCTCAGCCGCACGTGCGATGTTCCTGAATTCCAGCAGAGCCTGTTCCTGAATGCCAGTAGGATCTGAAAGAGACGTTTCAACGACTTGGGTTTCTACTTTTGCTACAGCTTGAAGCCTTGAATGATGAAGCTGTGAAGTGGAGAAGGTCAATGTGGCGGGGATGATTGTAAAGGGGGGCTTATAAGTTGCTCAGCTAAAGAGAGAGGAAAAAATAAAACAGTGTTCTGAAGGTAGTAGTTTGGGATATCAAATATTAGGAATTGGGTTGTCATCAGGAGTCTACTTTACCAAACAAAGTGGGTGTTAAACTATTCTTGAAATTTTGGAGATCCAAAATCCCAGTCTTGCTATCCACATTTTACGGATATATGTAGGTTTCAAGGGTTTAAATGGCTCCAGTTCTCAACTTGCTGGTGAGCTGGTGGGGTCTATCTGAGTAGAGTACAAAACTTGGGAACCCCTATAGCCATTGGGGTCACAGTGTTTGAAACATGGTTAAGGTGAATGGATTGGATTGTTAGATCGATTACACACCTATTTTGAAAGGTGAGGATTTATCGGGCGCTGAACAAGGGATTGGGATTATTGTTCGGGCCTCTATCACAACACACATCCCCTGGTTCAATTCCCATGTTTGATCCCATGTGGGCCCCACATGCAAAAGATGCAAGTAAGAGAGGCTGCCTTTTTTATAATTCGCAAACATTTTTACCCTCATTAAAGGGGGGGGGGGAAGGAGGGGAGGGGAGGGGAAATTGATTTTAGTCTCTTGTAAAATAAACTTCTAAGACACAGTAGAATTTTATTTATTTGTGATAGATAGAAAATCCAAGGGCTCATTTCAAAAAAGTCTTTGATTGTGATTTCAAAAGGGGCATACGTATAAAAAATCCTCTTTGCTCCTCGTTTTCCCCTCACTTTTGAGGGGAAGATGGTTCGTGTAAAAGATTAGCTGCTCACTCCACTTTCTCTCTCGGTGATCTACATTAACACATTGACGGTCCATTTTCCCCTCATTTTTTTCCTTCCTCCCATTTTCCCTCCTATCCAAACATAATAATCATTAACCATTTGATAGTCTCAATAAAAAAAACTTATAAGACACAAACATCGTTTTTTTTTTTTTTTATACTATTGGAGGGTTCCCACCTATCCTACGTATAAAAGTACTTGAGAAGAACGAAGGAAGATGGTTCGTGTAAAAGATTAGCTGCAACACTCCACTAAGATGATCGGTGATCTACAGAACTTGAGGGTCCATGCTTGTATGGCTAGTGGAGAAGTTTCTTCCAAATGATTACTAGCTAAATTAAAGAAAGATCGCTTGATCCTTGTAATGTGTCTATAGTAATCAGGCAGCCCACTTCAGTTACTAGGTTTTGACTTCAGAGGCTAATACATAACTCCATGTAGTAATAAGTCTTATAATTCTGCCTATAGGCCATTATAAGATGCTCTCTCTCCTACAAATATCTCATTGGAGTCTCCAGTAAATACTTACATATCCCTATCGATCTCTGTAGAAAAGGATTACTTGAACCAGGGAGAATGTTCTCTTATTATAGTAGACTATTTAGGCTTATAGTCCATCTTGAGGGGCTTACTTAGATGCAAGTTTGTTGATGAGAGGAGTGCATTGGGAAAAGTCTCCACATAGACGAGTGAGATCCAAAAAAAAATCAGCCCCACTATGTTATCATAGCCTTTGAATTAATAGCTTTGAAATCTAATGACATCTTAACCGTAAATTTTCTTTGATATTCAATTCAACAGTAAGTGAAGGTTTAGTAATGAGCGTGTAAAATTGGGTCTAATGGCAGATCGAATGATCAAAAGAGTATCAAAGGGGGTGCACTGATAAAAGGTGGGCCCAAGTGGGGCCCCACAATGATGTGTTTCTCATAGGAGAACATTTTCATGCGCCCCATAATATTTAAGTTTAATTTGAGCTTTTTTTTATTTTATTTTTTTCTGACCTCCTAACGCGTTTATTGTTTCAATTGGACCTAACTAACACCTTGTGTTAGTCTTGTACAGACTAAATCTTTGGGGCCAAGCAATCTCCATATTTCTTTCAGCTTAATATGTGAATAGAATCTTAGCTCGTAAATTTTGTTGGTCAGATAATTTGTGATTTCATGTAATTGTACGAATCAAATGGACAGTCAAGAAGAATACAGTCGCCAATTTAAATTGCCTTTCCATTTTACCCATCAAATGTAGCATCCTACCCAAAAAATTAATTATATTATATTATGGCATTATTTTCTTTTTAAATAATAAGTTGGATATTATTCAAAAGTGAGTGTAACCCAAAATAGTACATACTTCGTCCTCAAAAAAGGATAAAGAAAAGAGGAAAAATGATCACATATGAGCCAAATGAAAAGCCGCCAAGCATCAAATTCTAATGCCACAGCCCGGGCACAAACAAATTTAAAATTAAGTAGTTGATGAAGTTTCAAATCTGAAAGATTCTTAGGCGTTGGACACCTTTTCATTTTTCGAATAAGCCGTCGGGATTACTTGGATATCTCAAGGACTTGAGGTGAATCACGTACATGAAGAATATCATGTACTTTGCGCATCTAAATCTGAACTGCCAAGTGGATAATAAAGGAGACTTCATAACTTTCAGTAAATCATCAACCAATTCATAAGATAGCTAATTCAGATGAGGTGGAGCTAATCCCCATACTGCTTGCACATCAAGAGTGAGATCATTTGCAACAAGGAAGAGAGCACTATAGGGTACCCCCCTATCACACCATAAAATGCCCAGGACCATTGGAGTTAATCGAGGAATAGTAATCCTCTATATTAAAGGTAAAGGCCTGTATACAATGGTTAGATGCTGGATTTGGTTAGGGGAAAGGTCCATGTGATAAGAAATATGGTCTAGAAGATTAAGTCCTAAGAACAAAATCCGACTTCGAATCTGACTTTAAATATGAAACACCACATATCTCCATTCCATATTATTTCCACGAAATATGTGCGAATTTCACTATTTTTATTTTCAATAATCGACTTTTCAGTGTGTAAACAAAGCTAAGCCAAAAACTTGAATATTGGTGAGCCACCGTGAGTTTGAGCATATTCAAGCTTAGCCTATCTTAAATTTGCATAAATCATAACCGAGCTACTCCTGATACTACTAAATCAAGTTCGATCAAAGTTTTATTGAAAATTAGATCCAATTAATTGGAACTAATATCTAGTGTGAGATTGAGTCACATATAATTCAAGCATACTAAATATAGAAATAAAACACCATTTTCTCTATGGGTGCACATGGGCAGTTCAGATCGGTTTAGAGGGGAAACCATTAATCAAACCGAACCCATTGGTTTTTCTATTTTTCAAAACAGAACCGAACTGCCCATGTGCTCAAACTGAACTGAACCAATTCGGTTCGGTTACGATATATTTTATTTTTTATTTTTTTTTTTTTTTTTTTAACTAAAAAATTGCAGTTCAAACTTGATCCATCAAATGGAATGAAGAGAAGCTGTAATGAACACTAAAATATATTTCATAATTCGTTTCAACTAAGGAAGCATACATCAAACGATGGATAAACTCTTTTCATCCACCATCCTATCGCGTGGTTGAATGGGCCATGCCAGGTTCGGCCAACTTTTCAGGCCAATGAGCTGAAGCAGTTCAGATCTTCTGGTAAAATACACCGACAAAATAGTCATGCACGTACCTATTTCTCCGCAAAAAAACCTGGACCAGACTACATTACTTAATCCAAACCAATGAATTCAACAAAAAAAAAAAAAAAAGCTAGTTTTTTTTTTTTTTTGCCAACAAGATGGGTTCGAGTGGAATGTAGCCCCAATTTTGAACTAATTGAGATGGGCCTCTTTATAGTTCGCTTTCTCTTAGGTTAAATCAAACCCCCTAGGCAGCACTACTAAAAACTCAACAATGCACACTTCTTGTGGAACTTTTATCAAACATGTAACATGCAAGTAGAACATACAAGCGCTTCCCCTAAGGCTAAAATAGTCATGACTCAATACTCAAGTTAATACATATGGTCGGTTCGGTGGTTTCTATGATTTTCAAATTGCTGATCGAACCAATCTACATAAAATCGATCTGAACCGCCCGGTTCGGTCGATTCAATTCGGTTTTGCGGTGATACTGGATTTTTTGTGCCTCCCTAATTTTCTCCTAGAAGGGTCCCATGAGCAGGATTTTTAATAGGTGCCTTTTATTCAAGGATTTTTGCGACTGTTTCGGATTGAGAATTCTCCACCGTTTCGAGTAGGACTTAGGTATTTGAAATTTTTTTATTTTATAATATCATGTGTGTTCACTTATATGGACACAATCAGAGCATCCAGGTCATTTACATGTGGTATATTTAATATGAGCCGTGCTACAGAGCCCATGGAGCCGTGCCAGAGCCCGGAACTCTCTGTAGACTTTTTGATTCAATATAAGAAAACTTGGCAAGTTGACTCTTAATTCCATCTGCTTAGTTACCTCTTTTTGACGGAAGACTATGTCAAATATAAAGAAAAAGCCGTCGGTCAAACATAAATAATTAATGCTGGAAGTTTGCAGTTGATAATTTGAAAATGATTGATTGAAATGTAATAATTTATTCATTTAAATTTATTATTAATAATACAAGTAAATGCACATATATCCAAATTTTATATGTATTTGATCCATTCTTAAGTATTTCTGAAATACTTGTTAAAAGAAAACGACTCTCACAAGTGGTCCAGTTAGACTCTGTCCAAGTCAATATTTTATAGTTGGACAAATCAAGACCGAGTCACAACTTTGTTTCAACCTTAATTCCTATCCATATGAGCACCAGTGGGGCATTGTGGTCTTTTACACCATTAGGTGTTTTTCTTTTATATATGAGGAAATAATTATATTTCACGGACTCAGTTGGGACAAGAAGGTGAGCTCGAACTCAAATAAAATTAAGTTGAGATAGAATGGAGTGTAACAGGCCAAAATTCATGGGAAATTCATAAGGTTAGTGGAGCCCTTCTATTCAACAATTATAAATTACTCAAAATAAATGCCTCTTGGTGGGCAGGTCTTCCTTAGGTTTCACTTGGATTGGAATTGTCCCATCATCCTATTAATCGTGTACATAACACTTGAATTTTTTTAGAAGATATTTAAGTGTATTCTATAATATATATCTTACAGTCCGGATTCTTAATCGAAGATATTATACGACGCTTATAACACTTTATATGAAAGTCCATCATGGGGCCCACGTAGAGATAATTCGGATCGGACAAGATGAGTTTCATCCCCACTAATCATATAATCTCAAGGTTCAACTCAAAAGGAGTGGCCCCTACCTTACAATTGACCACCGTAATTGAAACGTGATTAACACCTTATCTGTAACAATGTCATGTAAGTAGCTAGTCAAGTTTCGTCATGATGCTTAATCGGACCGAGAGACCACGGATTTTGAGCCAAAACTTGAGAGAAAACATTAGTGGTGGGGATGATATCATCTTAAACAATCTAAATTACCTGTATGTAGGCCCACAATGAAGTTCCATAAAAAGTATTATACAATTTTGTGTAATAGCTACATTGAGGATTTGAACTCTATATCTTAATGTGGGTAGAAAACATATTAGAATGAAAATTTATAAAAGAAAGATACAAAATATATAGGGTTAAAGTTCTTTCCAAATTTCAAAACATGATAAAATTAGAATAACATTTCAAAATGGGCATTAAGTTTTCCAAATGAATTTCAATTCAGGACATTTGTCCAAAATGGGCACTTCTTTGGCCCTTGTCAACACCTTCACTCTAACTCTTTCCTCTTCCTCATTCCTTCATCTCCAACGTCAATGACAAGCACCGGCACAGCAATCGGAATCCTCAGTTGTTTAAGGTATGTGTGCTTCCTTCCATATTCCCCTTCTTCCTCCTTTGCCCCTTCTTTCTTCCTAATTTCCCACTAAAATCATACAACATGTTCGCCTATGCGTGCAATGTTAGTTGTTGGATGTGGGGTGCATTACTTTTAGAATAAGTTTTACTAGCTACAATGAGGGCCTAATTGTGATCTCCCCATTTCCTATTCTGCTCCTTTAGAAACAAACCTTCCTGAACAGATTCTATACATTTTGATGTTTCTCTCATATGCCATGTCATAGCAGTAACAAGTCCGGAGTAAAGCTTCTCTCCATAATTGTGCAGCACCATATTACTGGAAACCACATTAGGCGGGGTTGCATTTTCTCTACAATTTTTAACCATAAATCACGGTCTCTGTAACCGCCTATTGATATTGGTGGGGAAAAGGGAAAACTAGTACGCCACCTAGTGCAGATTTACTTATTGAAACATATTCAAATGGGTCCATTTGGAAAACATCCAAACTCACTCTGCGTCATTTAAACATGATAGATAGATGGATATATATATATATATATAGAGCAAGGCTCTCCTAAGTTCGAACTTAGGAGAAAATTACGTAAGCTCATGCCTATGGGGCCCACCTTTGGTCAATCCAAATGGACCAAACACATGAATCCCCTAAATTGAACATGTCCACCAACTTTCGGTCAAATCCGAATTTACTGGACCGTTGGATCGACTATGTATCGATCCGAATGGACAATTGACCATTAAACTTTTAGGCCCATATGGAGATGATAGAAATCACGGTTGGGGCTAATTTTTTGTAGAGAAGAGAATCCCAGGGAGTCCTTGAAATTCCCTCATCCTCATCCTCATGTGGGTCCCCAAGTAGGCCCCGCCACACACTTGAGCTTACCTTATCTTAAGCTTGAGCTTAGGAGAGCTGGTCCCATATATTATATATATATATATATATATATATATAGCTGGATAGAAGTGTAGTGTACGAGTATCACTATATAGAACCGTATCAAGTTAATAAATCTAAACTACTATGATACCATAGCATCCATTGTCTATCCTGATAATCTATTTCTTACAAAAACCGCTGATGTCATTCAATAATACAAAGAGGCAAGAAGCATATGTTTTATGACAAAATTGATATAAATATATATATATATATATATAGATTTTACAAATTTTTCCTTTATTATTTTGTAAATGTTTAAAAATCCTCGATGCTATTACTGAAGTATGGACCCTTTAAGAGGTCATTGGCTTTTTATGCATGAGCTAAGGAAATGTGTATTGCATGTGTCAATGTTACATGTATAAGTATCTCACATGAAAATATTACACATGTGAGAAATATATATTATCATGTTGGTCAAAATCACCATTTTCACGCGAGTCAATGAGAATATACAATGGTTTCACATGTGTTTATGTTTTGGAAACTTTCCACAAATTCCTCAAGAACCATAATGATTCAAAACATTGGAACAAAACATCTTCGATGCTTATCATTCTTGTTAGAACACTGAAAGATATTATGAACTAGGGGGCCACCAAAGTGCAAAAAAATTCATGGGAATTTCATTTGTATATTTGTATTGATTCAATCTTTTTTTTGTTTGTTTTAAAAACTACATAAAACTTATGGAGACTTAAAGATGACAAATGGAAACTAAAAATAAAACCCCATTTCATTGTGATAACATAATCTCATGGAAAGTGATTCTTTGAATGCAATTACGTGGGTGTCTAAGGTAGAGATGGGTCCTTGGAGATTTCAATATTATCTCAATAAAATTAAGGCTTTATTTTCTTCGATGAAAGTTTCATTCTCTTATATTTATCGGTCAGCAAATGGTATGACAGACTCTCTAGCCAAACAAGAGGTGTATAGAGTTGTTTAGCTTGTGGCTCTTATTGCTTAGTTTTATTATATTTTGGTGTTGGTATAAGGCTTTTGTATCAACTCTCTTTTTGTTTCTTCTTTTTGTTGAAGTTTTTCTTATACTGTTTTTTTTTTTTTTTCTTTAACTTAATTTACCGTTTTTAATAAAAAAAAAATATTAATTATATTTTAACAGTAAAATTTACAGCCACACGACAGAATAAGGAAAATTTTATCTTGTGCATGCCCTCGCGTGGTGGAACGGCACTAAAGGCTGAGAGAATCTCTGCCATAGTTATTAATTTCATTTCGTTTCGGCCGAAATGGCCGAAATTTTTCGTTTCGATCAAGTGGCCGAAATTTCGGTTTGAATTTCAGTCAATATCGGCCGAAATTCAAGATTTCAGCCAATTTCGGCGGAAATTCAGGATTTCGGCCGAAATGTGACATTTCGGTCGAAATGAAATTTTACATAATTAAATTTATTTTTATTTTTTTAACACATATTTTGTATTTCTTATATTTTTATAAAATATAATTTCAAAAAAATTACTATAATGGATTAAATCTATATTTATTATTTTTTCTATTTTTTTTTACTTATATATTATATTATATTTTTTTCAAAATGTATTTTCAAAAAATTTAACCGAAATTTCATATCCATCGAAACTATCAAAACAAAATAAAGTCCAAAACCATATTAACAAATATCCACGCACAAATCGACAAATCTAGAGTCGATTATTTCGGAGCTATCGTTTCCAAATTACGAGCTCGTTGTTTTAGAGCGACTTGAGTCCGCTCGTTCGGTCTCACGTGATCCCTGCCCTCCTGCCGTGTCGGCGCGTGAGTCGGGGAGCCTCACACAGTCCGTCACCATAGCCATATCTTTTTGTGATTTCATTGGGCGAAAGACGCCAACCAGATTTTCCGTATCGCGACACGTGTACGGTCCATAATCATTCAAAGCTGCCGACTAAGGAAAGATAGCAGCCTCGATCTCTTTATAAAGACCATACCCCTCTCTCAAACCCTTCACAGTCAAATCTCCTTTCATTCCTGAAATATTTTCACTGCTTTCTCTTCAAGGTACGATCTCTCCCTTCTCTTGATCCTTGTGTTTGCTTGTTCTCTTTTCTTTCGTTGAATCTCATCTCAGATGTAAGATGCTGTTATTCTATAACTATGTAGAATGTTTCTTGGATCTCAGATCTTATAATCCGTGTGAATTGGTGTGATTTTGAATGTGTTTCTTCAAGTTTAGATCCTAGATCCTAGATCATAGATCCGTGTGTTTCAGTGTCTTCTCATTTATGTTCGAAGCTTTCTTTGCGTTTATTTGATGTTGATCGTTTCTGATTTTCATGATCGGTTGAATGATGTTATTGCCGCTTGTTTAGATCTAATATTGAATGAAAATCTAGGGTTTCTGTGCATGATCTTTTAAGTTTTTTGTTTTTTGTTTTTTGTTTTTTTACCTGCTGTTGGATTCTGAGAGATCTGGTTGTAGATCTAATTAATAATAGCCTTGGGTTTCTGTGCATGAGTCCTGAAAAGAAACCCTAGATTTAATGGAAGATTAGGGTTTCTGTGGATGATTTTTTTTTTTTTTTTATCGGCTTTTTTATCGTTTTGTGATTGGAGTTGTCCGCAGAGTCTTGATGAGAAACCCTAGATCTTATTTATCCTTTCACTTTGTTCTATTGTTTTGGGGGAAGTTGTATTGGGTTTCTCTTAGTTTGCTTTTCCGGTCATGATTTGAGATGTGTTTCTGTATTGGAGGGTCTTCTTTGTGAGGCTGTACATGATGTCTTTATCCCATGATTCCTTGTGTTATTTCCAAATCAGCTTTGATCGAATGTCCTCTATTTTTCTGGGGTTCCTTTCTGTTCTTTCGATTCTGTATTTTTGTCTCTAAATTGCATATTAGGGACTGTTTGTTTGCATTAGAATACATAGGTATTGAAAGATTATAAAGGCAAATTTCCAAAAAATAACATCAAATAAATTTTCTTTTATGGAGAGAGAATCAAAAGAAGATGGTATTTGATTGTCGGAATTTTATTTGATGTTCATTTTTGGAAATTTACCTTTAATCTTCATTTTTAACCACCCCTATGTATTCTAATGCAAACACATGGAAAATTGATTGCATTAGGGAATACAGATCCCTTAATCAGCTTTTTATAATATAAGAGATGATATGCAGTGCCCTCTTTTCATATTCATCATAATTGTCTTCATCAAATCCATATTTCTTTCTATATTTTAACTAAATTATTTCCTGATCTTCATGTAAGTGAAGCCTTTATATTTCATACCAAGGACTGTTTCTTCCATCTTCTATGTGAAGATCTAGCTTGCTGTAGATTTTGTTCTTAATTTAAGTTATGTTGGTTTGCAAGTTCTTAACTTGCATGATAAGATTGAGGAGCCTATGTAGAAAAGTGTAACATTAAGGGATCCTTTACATCATATTTCTCTATGAGTGGCTGTGTAATTTAGATTTTTTCTATCATCATCACACCACCACCTGCAAAGCCTTATTGTATTAGTTACTTTCTGATCCTCGTGTAAGTGAGATGTGTTCATGATAGGTACCATGCCCTTTCCTAAATATGTTCCATTTGTTAAATTCTTTCCGTTCTTGTTGCAGATGCAGATCTTCGTTAAGACCCTTACTGGTAAGACCATCACCCTCGAGGTTGAGAGCTCTGATACTATTGATAATGTAAAGGCCAAAATCCAAGACAAGGAGGGCATCCCTCCGGATCAGCAGCGGCTCATCTTCGCAGGCAAGCAGCTTGAGGATGGCCGAACACTTGCTGATTACAATATCCAGAAAGAATCTACCCTCCACCTGGTTCTTCGGCTGAGGGGTGGCATGCAGATCTTTGTCAAGACTCTCACTGGGAAAACCATTACACTTGAGGTTGAGAGCTCTGACACCATTGATAATGTGAAGGCCAAGATCCAGGACAAGGAAGGCATTCCACCTGATCAGCAGAGGCTCATCTTTGCTGGAAAGCAGCTTGAGGATGGCCGCACGTTGGCCGATTACAACATCCAGAAGGAGTCAACACTGCACCTTGTCCTTCGTCTCCGCGGTGGTATGCAGATTTTTGTGAAGACCCTCACTGGAAAGACCATCACCCTGGAAGTTGAGAGCTCAGACACCATTGATAATGTGAAGGCCAAGATCCAGGATAAGGAGGGCATCCCACCTGATCAGCAGAGGCTCATCTTCGCTGGTAAGCAGCTGGAGGATGGCCGCACACTGGCAGATTACAACATTCAGAAGGAGTCCACATTGCATCTGGTCCTTCGGCTCCGTGGTGGCATGCAGATCTTTGTGAAGACCCTCACTGGCAAGACCATCACCCTGGAAGTGGAGAGCTCGGATACTATTGACAACGTGAAGGCCAAGATCCAGGATAAGGAAGGCATCCCACCGGATCAGCAGAGGCTCATCTTTGCTGGTAAGCAGCTTGAAGATGGCCGCACACTGGCAGATTACAACATTCAGAAGGAGTCCACTCTGCACCTTGTTCTTAGACTCCGTGGTGGCATGCAGATTTTTGTGAAGACCCTCACTGGCAAGACCATTACCCTGGAAGTGGAGAGCTCGGATACCATTGATAACGTGAAGGCCAAGATCCAGGACAAGGAGGGCATTCCACCTGACCAGCAGAGGCTCATCTTTGCCGGTAAGCAGCTTGAGGATGGCCGCACATTGGCCGATTACAACATCCAGAAGGAGTCAACACTGCACCTTGTCCTTCGTCTCCGTGGTGGCATGCAGATTTTTGTTAAAACCCTCACTGGAAAGACCATCACCCTGGAAGTTGAGAGCTCAGACACCATTGACAATGTGAAGGCTAAGATCCAGGATAAGGAGGGCATTCCACCTGATCAGCAGAGGCTCATCTTCGCTGGGAAGCAGCTTGAGGATGGCCGAACCTTGGCGGATTACAATATTCAGAAGGAATCCACCCTTCACCTTGTATTGCGTCTTCGTGGTGGTGGTAATAGTGATGAAGAGTAGGCCGTGAAGGTGGTGACTGAAGGTGTTTGCTGCAGTGTTCAAGTCCTAGTTGTTGGTGTGCTTTGTCTTTCTGTCAGTGTCCAGTTGGGCTGTGAGTGTTTTGTCATGTCTGCTCTTGAAGAGCTATAGTAGTAGTGACTGTCTTACTGCCCTAAGTGGCGTTGTGTGATGTGATGTTAACACTATCGGCTCTTATGTAGGCCCTAAGTGTGGTGTGTTTGAAGACTTATCTTATAATTTCTGTTATTACTATCTTTTAAGTTCTGTTCTGCCATAGTCCCTGATATATAATGCCTGCTATTGTTCTATAGCCTTAGTGGCATGTGCTTTAAGACTTTATCTTTTGTTTTCTGTTATTTACTGTCTTTTAAGTTCTGTTCTGCCATAATCCCTGATACATTGCATGCTGTTGTTTGTTCTATTTAAAGATGGCTGACCTTAGGCTTCAGTATTATCATTTTCAAGTGGCAAATGAACAAATGAATGGGGTTTGCTATTACAATCTCATATTTTAGCATGTGTTTCTTCTGTCTCTGAGTAGCCTTTGTCACCTTGTCAGCCTTACAATAAAAATGTCTGGATTTAATATAGCTGTTTTTCAGTGTTGTCCTAGTGATCATCGGCCACAATGTTATGTTGCCTTCTCTATCTTTGAGTAAACCCGGTGGTGGTTATGGCCACAGGTTAATATCTGAATGCTGCTGCATCTTGGCCTTGATTTTGTTATTTTGAAATGTGAACATACCTGTTATCTGTGTAGAACTGTTCTTTGTGTACCAGAGTAGATTATGTTGATGGTGGTACTGTTTATGGCTTTCTTCTATGGAGGTCGAGCATGAATTTGGTAGTGCAACAGCTATATTCTTCGCTTATCTTTGTCTTTGGATGGTTATCCTCTGAACCTGGCACCAAATGTTGTCTCGAAGGCACCAAATGTCTGAAGGAAGTTGGCACTCGCACATAAATTAGCATCATCCCTGTGCATCTGAAACTAAGCTAGACTTAGGTTATTTATAAGAAAAATTATAAGAGACTCCTTCGTTCTCTAACTCGTTTTGTTTTTTTTTTCTATTGGCTTGTTTTGTTTTTATCTATTGGATCGTATTCCTATCGCTGTTTTTGTGATAGTGTTGCAGTTCTCTTTACATCACAGTGGTAGGGACAGAGTTGTTGGAGATACTTTGGAAAGGGCAACCCCAAGCAACAATGATGGTGAAATGACAGGTGTTGGGTTAGGTCCATCCTTATGGTGTTCCTTAGAGGGTTAGGTGTGCAGAACATATATGGTATCTGCTACCCAAAATCATAAATACAGGAAGGTTTTTGATTTTGATAATCAATCCTTTTTTTATTTGTCCTGCTTTCTTGGTTGGACTGTTTTTACCTGGTGGTTTCCAATTTGTGGAATAGTAAGTTCCCTTTAGTTTGTTATTAAATTGAAGTGTTGATGGAGAATTTCTCTCTATTGTTTTGATGGAAACAAATCTGATACTTAGGAAGCGATGAATTGGAGTGGTGATGAACAGTGCTGCACATTAATTTAATTACCTGCAGCTTCAGATCTTTTTTTGCTTAGGTTTGTTAGGCTTGTATGATTGTCCTTTAGCTTATATAATCCAAGTGTGCCATTAGATTCAAGGCAGAAGATTGCATTGTCGAAGGGTATGAAGAAAGCTTTCAAACTATTAAGGTCTTCCATTTTCTAGCCCATTTACCTAAAAAAAGAAATACCCTTTTCTTTATTTGTGTTATTGATCTCTATTGTGTGCTTGGTTCATGTTACAATTCGGAAAAGGGAATTGTGAATGCTTGTACTTTCATTGTTAACGAGCATTATCATGAGCCCATCGGGAATATTAACTTCCTGTAGTTTGTTATTGCATTGAAGCATGAGTGGAGAATTTGTTGCTTTCTCTTATTTTGGAGAACTTGAATTTGGTTCTTCTAGATTTAGGAATGGGTGAACTGGACAGGTGAAGACGATCCTGCTTAACTTTAATTATCTGCAGCCTTTTGTGCTTGCTTAGGTTTGTACTTTGTATGATTGTTCCTTTGGCTTTTATATTCCAAATATGCCATCAAATTCACACCAAACCACAAGGATGAACTGACCTCTTGCCCGTAGTCAATATGAAAAAAGAAGTCCAACTAGCTCGGTTTCAATTATTTTTTTTACCTCTTGTATTGAAATCGATATGATGACATATTTGATAACCCTATTATTTCCACAGAAATTGTCTACAATCCACCAGATATTGTCTGTGACTTCCGGTTGACCTTAAATAAAGTGATATGGCTTTTCATTTTAGCCCATCTCTGTCTGAAATAAAGTGATATGGCTTTTCATTTTAGCCCAGCTCCATGTCTCTATTTGTGGACACATTAGAAGATTATTGCATGGTCGATACTTCCCAACATCCATTGGGTTTGTGGGAATCCGGTGTGCATCTATTTAGTTTCCTAGAATTCCAACAACCATGATAAGCTGTAATCTCTATGGTCATTCAAAGTAACTGTATTTGAATAGGGAGCCAACTGCAGCAAATACCTATTGCACACATTCTTTCCTAATGCAACTTGTTAGCTTCTCTTTGTTTCCTGAGTTACTTTTGTTAGATGAACAATACAATTGATTCTGCTACTTTAGAATTGGAGATTGCCAAAACTTTTCCAAATAATATTCTTGTGGGTGTAGGAGCTATCGGCCTTTGTGCTCCAGAAACTGTAAATGTTGAACCTGTAGATTGGTACCTACTGTTTCTGACTGACCCATCCTGGAGAACAGAAATTGCGACTGGACTCAAATGATGCAGCTCAAAAAGAGATGTCCTAGGAATTGATTCATAAATAGAGGATGAAGGATAAACGGACAGGCCGCTACTGAATTAGGATAAACGGACGCTGTCAACTGAATCAGTCATGGAATTTTTGTTCGAATCATACCTTAAAAGTGGGCGGGGGCGGGGGGGGCGGGCTTTTTGTTTCAACCTACGTTACTTGTTTAGGATGTATCATTTTTTTTTTGGTGTGTCCAAATTCATGACTGATTTGGAAATTTTGGAACCAATGGGTGGTTTACCTTTGCCATGTGACTGGTAATTCTTTCTTTTACTCTAGATGGGATATTGTACCAAAATCATTATCAAATGCTGTCATGCAAAGCTGATAATGATTTAGGATGGTAAATGCAAAAGAGAAAAAGAAAAAGGAAGGAGCATCCTTCCACTGCCTGTGGATTTGGGTGCTTTTGGTTACAAACGTTTTGGACAATATGTAAAGCAGATTGGTATCTACAGAGGGGTGCTGTTGGGAGTGCATGCAATTTGGAACCAATGTTAAAACAGGGTGAGGTTTTCAAATCATTATCAAATGAGTATTTTTTTTTTTCTCTTCCCTTTTCTGTTTCAAATCATTATCAAAGGGAGTGGTGATGGATGGTCAAGAAAATACTATGATGAATATATTATTTCTAATTCTCAGCTTGGCGGCCTTGAGTGCAGAGGCAGAGTCTCTCTATAAAGGCAGTCCTTAAGCGTGACTTCAGATTCCAGTTTATCTCATTGTTCTCTTGATTTGCAGCTTCCTGATTATCATGACATAATTGGGCATCAGACGGACTTGGGTTCTGTAAGGTGCTACCAAGTGGGGCCTGCATTTCTCGGACCAATTGGTGTTTGGTGAGATGTGTTATGGCTATCAGTTACTGAATTTCTGTAGTTGAGAGAGCATTTTTGTATTTTAGAATAGCTCATAATCCTGGGATATATTCTTAATGGACTTCTTCTGTGGTAAAGCTTCAAAGATCCTGGCCCTGATCAGTGTTTGTAATTTGTATGCTCTGATGCAATGTGACAGCTTCAAGAGAGAGAGAGAGCTGGATTCTAGGTTGGGAGATTTGTGGGACTGGATTGGTTGGAAAAAGGGGTATTACAGAGACTGCAGGCCTTGCTGTATGGCATTATATAAGGTTCTGTTTTGGTTGAGTTTAAGAGCAGTACATCAACTGCTGGATGGAGATACAAAAGAGATTGTCTGGGTTCATAGATAGCACTAGTAACATGGTTTTAGGACATGGGTATCGGTGTTGCATTGCCCAATGCCAACGATATTGTTTCTTGACTGCTATTTTGGATTGCTTCAGCCCTTTTTTTCTAGAAGAGATAAATTTTAATATTTAGAAAATAGAAACTTGTGAATCATCATTTTTGTTATCATTTTGGTTTCCAACCCGTAGGTTTTGGCCGAATTTTAGAACCATAAATAGTAAGGCGGGGTGCTGACCGCTGAGGTTTCAGTTTTCATAGGTTCTGGACTGATTTTGGCATGTGCAAGTTTGTGTTGAGTAATGGGTGGTGTTTTGCTGGGCCAGTAAATGGATGGAATTAATGAGTGGTTTGCAGTTGCAGTTGCCATATACAGAGTAGTGTTAAAATAGCTACACCTTTTCAGGATCTCTTTTTAATTGATGTAGGGGTACTCACCTGCTGCTGATTCTTATGATGATGATATTTGATAACGAAATGGTTTTTGCTTGATCCAGGGATATTTTTTCTAACTAGATAGGCAGTTGGGACAGTAAAAAGTATAATGAAATATAGGATGACATATTGGATTCAACTAGCACACCAGCATATCGATTTGTCCCAGTGCATGAGGGTGTAGACGTCTGGAGTAGGCTATACACATGCATGGCCTTGCCACTTGCTTCTTAATTTCCTTGTGTTTTGATTTCATGGTGTTTGAAAGACACTTAAGTCACATTTGGTAATTAAATCATTAGGGAAAGGATTCTGGCTTTCCACAGTGTCAATTAAAATCTACGTTTGGTAAGTACAAATCCCTGATGATTTCGGCCGCTTCAAATCATGGCTGCTAAGGATTTTGGCATACGACCATCCCCACTTCGGATCTCCAAATCCTCGGATAAAAATTCTAGCCCTGTGATTTTCCACTATTTGTTATGTCTCAAACCACAACTGGTTTGAGTAACTTCACAGGTCTTTTCAATTATGTGCATGCTACAGTACAATGATGAAAAGCCTAATAGGACAGGTACTTGTTTTCTCTGGCTTACTATCCCACCAATACATACCATTTTGCCAAATACAAAGCGCACATGTAACCATATATACATTCTGTTAAAATGTCCAAACCTATTCTGATTTGGTGTACATCAAAATTGATGACATATCTAATATTTGTTCTTCTGCCAATTCATCTTATTTGAGCTCTCATGTTATACTCCTGGGTGGCACACCCCAACTTTATAATTGATGAATTGTTGTTTTTCTTGAATAACCTTTTCCTCTGGTCTTGGATATTTTAGTCACATGTAGAAAGTTGCTTATGTATTTCGTACAGCGCTTTTAATAACCATTTCTTCTCAGTGATTTGAACTGGCGTTTGGAATTTATTTCTATGTAAGGGAATTATGAAGTTGAGTTCTATAAAAATTGTAATATGAACTTACTAAAATAGATAGACTCATTTATTTTATTTATAGACTCATTAAAGTGTGTTTGGAAGTATCTCCCTTTCCAATTCAGAAACTTGCCAGTTTATTATTTCAGATGCAAGGAGGTTATTTGTTCTAGAAACCATTCCTATGGTGATTTATGAATATTTTATAGGAGTCATATTCAGGAATGACTTGTAGGAATTCCTGAATAGAAGTTCCTAGCTTGCAGGAGAGTTTTGAAAGTGTGTTGTGTTGGATGGAAGTTGTGATGAGGGTGTAAGGCAGTAAGAAGGAAATATGCTACTTTTCTGTTTCCACCCAACACACTTGGGAGAACCATTTATTTTGTTCTATGTTTTGCCAGAACGTTGCAAAGACATGGTTTTGATAATTGTATTAATAACTTCCATTTGCTTTGATGGTGAGGAGAGAACTAGTGGTATTTGCATATGGATTGTGCTGGATCCTAGTTGAAATAGGCTTTCGTAGTACTACTGGTGCTTGTTTTTTCTCTCTTTATTTTTTTTCAAATGGAAATGGAGTGTGTGTTGATATTTTTGCTGTACTTCTCACCAAACAATGCTTTTTACCTTATGTTTGGTGTTTTGTATTATTTATACAGATTGTGACACCAACTCTCTTGATGGATGAATCATTTCCATGGCACCAACTCCATTGAAATAACAAACCCACTGCTTATTTGGTGGTCCTATAGGGTAGCCCTGCAAGTTTGGTGAAACTCGAACCGGTGCATGACCAACATGTTGCGAAGAAGTATTTGCCCCCAAGCATCTGGAGTTGGAAAACACACACACTTGCTATGATGGTAAATACAGTGGTGATTCGATTAAGTGTCCGGTGGTGAGGCATTGTTGGCAACACTTCTGTTCAAATTGTTAATATCATGTGTAAAAGAATGTGAGGAAGAGGACCTGTTGATAACAACAATTGCATTCATTTGCTTTACTGTTGAAGCATCACTGTAGTCTTTATTATTGAGCTTGTCCTAGTTTTGATTAATGTTGTAATTTTCAGCTCATCTCTTTTTCCTTGTAAGAAAAGATGTTATGCACCTAATTTTTCAGATATAACTTTCATACAACATTAATAGCTTTATCTATTTTTTTTCATTTGATCACTGTGACATTTGGATTGGAAGGTAAAATAATTCTTCTAATGTAATTGCATATTTTTCATGCTTGTGATGAACACATTGATTTGCGAAAGAAATTTGGGTGTTTTTCAGCTTTTCTACTCTCCAGGGAAGAGGGAAATGTTTAATGGTGTCCATTGTAGAGGTGGGCATACTATTTGGAATTTATAAAGGAATGTAATTTGATTAGTGGTGGCACTTTGAATCTCATCCATGGATAAGAAATGGGACCATCATTTCAATCATACACACACCTGTCATAAGGGGTTTTAGTTTGTTCAACATCACGAAGTGGGTACCATAAGTTCAACTATACACGGTTGTAATGAGAAATCTTAGTTTGTAAAATATCACGAAGTGGGCCCCATTTGTTACCTTGCACATTTTGGTCATGGCTGTAGTAAAAGAACTCACATTAGGTAGACTCTGTATTTTCCACGGATTTTCATGTTTAGCACCAAATGTGGATTGAAGAAATTCTCAATCATTTCAAAGTTCTAACCAAACGTGGAATGTTAAGAATCCTTAGCTATATAGATCCTTAGTAAGGATTTTGCTTTTTCGGGGGCAGTAAGGAATCCTCAGATATGCAGATTTCTCACATGTTACAAAACGTGCCCTTAAATTTATAGGTATAATTTCACTTGAGGGCCTGTTTGTTTGCATTAAAATACATAGTTGAATATGAAGATCAATAGTGAATTCAAAAAATGAGCATAAAATAAACATTCCTTTTAGGGAAATAAAACGAAAAGAAAGGAAACGAATATTGCCAGCAACCCTAACAATTAATATTCCATCTTCTTTTGATTCAATTTTCCTAAAATGAGAGATTATTTGATGCTTATTTTTGAAAAGTCGCATTTGATTTTCATTTTTAACCACTTCATGATCCACCTTTAGGCATTACAAATTGGGGCTCACCTTTAGAACTTGTGGTAAATAGGGCTCATCGTTAGAAGTTGTGGTGATGGGAGAACTTGTGGTAAAATCCTAAATAAGACCTAAACATATTATAGGGAAGTTTTGGAGGCATCTATTTTAGGGATTTTTACTAGAAAATTAGGATTAAACTTTGATTAGATGAATGCTTGTATGCAGAAACATAAAAAATGTGACATGAGGGTGTCATACTTTTTTCTTTTGATGAAAATGCCTCCAATGGTAATAGCGCAGTGTTCATTTATTTATTTACTTTTTGCATGATCCCATCATTTTCTTTCCTTGCACTCAAAAACCTATCTCTTTGTATTTTGAGCTTTCTTCAAAAAGTTGTAAACCAGAAAAGAAAATTTTTTTTCAATGAATATAAAGTTTTGCAAATGCAGCTCTCATTTAGATATTAAGAAGAATATAATACATTTCTACCATTTAACTCTCTAATATAGCCATAGGGAGGAAAAAAAAAAAAAAGAAGAGAAAAGGTAACACATAGAAGGAAAACAATATATAGAATCTAATAGAGGAGAACATGATAAGGGTCAATCCTCTTAAAGAATGGAATTACTTAATTCAAGGAACGATAAATATTAAGTTTTTCTTTGGCTTGCAGCTTCTTTGAAGGGAGCTCATGGCTCAAAGAAATAGATTTTGGAATGAGGGAAGAAAGGGAACGAGCGGGTTAAAAAAAGGGAACATTCAAATAAGGCCTTAAGTTTTTACCTTATTTCAAAAAGGATAAAATTTTTCGAATTAGTCCTTAAGTTTTCAATTAAGGACATCCTGCCATTTAAAGGCATTTTCTAGCATTTTTCCCTCAATATTTTAAAAATACACAAATTACCTATTTAAAGCTATAACATGGTTTTGGTAGCCCCGATTGTTGTGAGAACAATGGTTGTCCTTAATCACTTCAAGGACATGATGAAGAAAATGAGGAGAATATGGAGGAAGTGAATGAAAGTTTTATTTCAATATAAGGCAATTTAGGTATTTTAAAAAGATTTGGAAAAAAGGTTGCCGGAAAATAGTTTTAAATGAACGAATGTTCTTAATTGAAAACTTCGTGTAAAACTTAAGGGCAAATTTGAAAAGTTTTGAAAATTTTATCCTTTTTTTAAATAAGATAGAAACTTAAGGACCCTTTTAAAAATTTCCCTTAAAAAAATTAGACAAATAATGCCACTGTAAGGGGCATTCTCATAATAAAATAAAATAAAATAAAATAAAAAACCGTATGACACCCTCTGCCATGCCCATGTTTTAAAATATAGAAGGCTTATATTCATCACGATCTCTTTCTTGACTAATTTTTATATTGTCTATTGATGACTTCTAGCAAGTTCACATAATATTGAATCTTGGATTTCTGCAAACTATCTATAGAAAGTAATATTCTTGATTGTCTAGCTACACTTAAAAGAGAGAGTAGTAATTTATCTTCAAGATCCTCTTTACAAAACTATAAATTTGTGCTCCAATAACTCTATTTGCTTAAGGTTGATTTTGTGATAATGTTTTTTCACTGGACCCTACTCAACTCAGTTTCATCATATGATGATGTATTTGTACATTACTTTACCTAAGCTCTTGATTGGTCATTGGTCATGCTCTTCTTCTATTTAAACCATACATGAAAACTTAAATATTTTATGTTTATTTAAATGAAGGAATCTTTTTAAACCAATAATGAGCGGCGATATCCCCGCTCATCACATTTAAAACATCCAGTTAAGTGGGGATATCCCCGCTCAACACACTATAATGAATAGTGTTGTTGCTGCTTAGCGTAAAAGTTAAAAAAAGAAAGAAAGAAAGAAAAAAAGTGGCGGGAGGGCATATATGGTCTATATTAGAACTTGAGAACCTTCTTAATCTACACCGAGTCTAAGGGCAATTTTTCCAATAAAACCCACTATTATTTTGTGTATACTTATTCGTTTAATCAAGCTAAACTCAAATTTTCCCATAAAAGTTCTTTTATTTTAACCTCATCCCAATTTTAATAGGTAGGGCACCCTTTTCTCCTAAGACTATCAAGATATCATGGTTGAAAAACTTTTTAAGTTGACTCTCGACTCTCCTTATTCATCTCATTCTAAGAAAGGACCGAGTCAAATATATGAGAGACTTGACCGAATGGCCTCAATTTAGTAAGTTATTTACATTTTAGCCATTAATTTGAAAGGTAAATATAATTTTAAACAATTTAAAAACAATGACTAGAAAGTAATTTGAAACTTATATTTAATATTTTAATTAATATTTAAACTAACAAATTATGTAATATGCATTCATTTTCATTATAGTATTCTTCTTGTATATATAAATTCATTAAATCAAAACTGTTATCATGAATGCATGTAAATAAATATATATTTATATCTAAGAAGCATTTAATATATTTTTAAAATAATTTTAAAAAAATACAGGACTCTCGAGCCATCACATTTACTCTATCTATGTGAGTCCTTTTTCTCTCTTTTTTTTCATCTGACGAGTGAAGTGGACTCCGAGTTCCGAGTTTTACAACCTTGCTGGAAATCGAGTGGGCTCTTCATTTTAAAAGAAAAAAATAGATTTTCCTGATAATTTACTAGTAAAGTGATAATTTACTAATAAAGTGAAGTGATGTGAATCCTCTAAAAGACACGAAAACAAGTACGAAACGGGCTACAATCGATCGAACTCGATAACTGGTAAGGCCTTTCACTGCTCTCCTCGTTTTTTCTCTGTTTTTGAGGTTTTGGGAAAGCTCAGTTTTGCATACAGTGTGCAGCATCGATTCTCGTTTGTGCGTTCCCAATTTATCTTTCCCTTCCGAAAGCCGCTAGGGTTTTCAAAACCCATGGATTTGCTCCGCAATTACACAGAAAGAAGCGATGACGACGAAGGAGAAGATGATGAATCCGAATCCAAATCCAAATCCTTACAACTGAAACAGAAACCATCTTCCACTCCTCCTTCATCACCAGATTCCTCTTCCTCTTCCCCTCTCCGCATCTCTCTCCCCTCCAAAACCTCCGCTCCCAAGGTCGACGACACCCTCCTCGCCCTCACCGCCGCCGATCCCGACGCTCGGAACCTCCACAAGCCCATCGATCCCGTCCAGCACGTCGTCTCCTTCAACCCCACCTACGACCAGCTCTGGACCCCTATCTATGGCCCCGCCCACCCCTACGCCAAGGACGGCATCGCCCAGGGCATGCGCAACCACAAGCTCGGCTTCGTCGAAGACGCCGCCATCCACCCTTTCCTCTTCGACGAGCAGTACAACACCTTCCACAAATACGGCTACGCCGCTGACCCTTCCGCCCCCTCCGGCATCAACTACGTCGGCGACCTTGATACCCTCCAGAAGAACGATGCGGTGTCCGTCTACAACATCCCCCAGCACGAGCAGAAGAAGCGGCGGCTCGAGCAGAAGGCGTCGAAGAACGAGGATGAAGAAGAAGCGGATGTGGAAGCTTCTGGACCGGATGCCGAAAACCCTGCTTCTGAAGAGTGGCTGAAGAAGAACAGGAAGAGCCCCTGGGCTGGGAAGAAGCAAGGCCTGCAGGCCGAGCTCACCGAAGAGCAGAAGAAGTATGCGGAGGAGTACGCGGAGAAGAAGGCGGAGAAGGAGAAAGGCGGGGCTGAGCGAGTGGAGGTTGCAGACAAGACCACTTTCCATGGGAAGGAGGAGCACGACTACCAGGGGCGGTCCTGGATCGCCCCTCCGAAAGACGCCAAGGCCACCAACGACCACTGCTACATCCCCAAGCGCTGGGTCCACACGTGGAGCGGCCACACCAAGGGCGTATCGGCCATCAGGTTCTTCCCCAAGCATGGGCATCTGCTTCTATCAGCTGGCATGGATACAAAGATCAAGATCTGGGATGTGTTCAATTCTGGCAAGTGTATGCGCACTTACATGGGGCATTCCAAGGCGGTTCGCGACATCTCCTTCTCCAATGATGGGACTAAGTTCTTGAGTGCTGGTTATGATAAGAACATCAAATTATGGGATACGGAGACCGGTAAGGTAATCTCAACATTCTCAACTGGGAAGATCCCTTATGTTGTGAAGCTTAATCCGGACGATGATAAGCAAAACATTCTTCTTGCGGGGATGAGCGATAAGAAAATTGTTCAGTGGGATATGAACAGCGGTGAGATCACACAAGAATATGATCAGCATCTTGGTGCTGTAAATACCATCACATTTGTGGATAACAACAGGAGATTTGTTACCTCGAGTGACGACAAGTCTCTTCGGGTGTGGGAATTTGGGATCCCGGTCGTTATTAAGTATATCAGTGAGCCTCATATGCATTCAATGCCTTCGATTTCGCTTCATCCCAATTCAAATTGGCTAGCAGCGCAGAGTCTGGACAATCAGATTCTCATATATAGCACAAGGGAGAGGTTTCAACTTAACAAGAAGAAGAGGTTTGCAGGACATATAGCGGCGGGGTATGCTTGCCAGGTGAATTTCTCTCCAGATGGGCGATTTGTCATGTCGGGAGATGGTGAGGGTAAGTGCTGGTTTTGGGACTGGAAGAGTTGCAAAGTTTTCAGAACTCTAAAATGTCATGAAGGCGTATGCATAGGGTGTGAGTGGCATCCATTGGAACAGAGTAAAGTTGCTACTTGTGGTTGGGATGGCATGATCAAGTACTGGTAAGCTCATTCAGCCATTAATTTATCTGATACCTTTTATGCTGTAGGAATATTAACTCACATTTTTTTGTGATGACAACCAATAGCTTGCTTCTAAAATCATATGATTTTATTTTTCTTTTTTAATGTACCTGTAGAATACCGTAGTTTCTTTTGACCAAGAGTTGAATCGCACTGAAAAACATGTTTTTTTTTTTTTTTTTTAACTCTTTTTTAGAAAACCAGCCATAATTTCGTTAAAAGGAAACCTATGTACTAGAAGTTCTCATCTAGGAAATGAAGAGAAAAGGAGCAAAAAAGAAAACAACCACAGAAATTAATATAGTACTCCATGAACGATAAAAGTATTCTCCATATTGGATCCTAAAGAATCTACCTATTAATTAAGATATCTGGATATGTAATAGGAATGTGTCATTAACATCCTTTATTGTCTCCTTGATGCCTTAGAAGCCAGGTGTTTTCATTTGTCCATTCACCCGAGCCATGGCATTTCTTGAGTTATCCTCCACTAGAACTAGCCCATCACCCATGAAAGTGTGACCTTACTAAGTGGAAACCCTCATTTATGTTCATTGCTCTCTATTCGAATCTTCTCGATAGCTCACCTGGAAAAGTAGAGCACTACATAACCATGTTGATTTGTTTCACACCCTAAAAAACCGGTGGGCCCAAATTTCCATTGGAGCTGCCGTATACACTTAGCGTAAGCCCTTCCAACTTGGGCTGTTCCCAAGTTGAGCTTTTGGATCATAGGCCCAATTCATGTTGATGAGTGAAGTGAGGTGGAAGGGGGTTTAGTTGACTTGTTTCTTTCATGATTTATTTAGTGGATCTTTGTTAATGGATTTGTTGGTGTTTGGATGAATGGATGCTCCTTGAAGTGCTTGTGAGAAGTTAGAAAAGAACTTCGAGAAATGGATAAGGTTTAAAGGCTTTCCTCCTATTGGAAAGGATTTATGATCATTTTTATAAAATATTTATCATAACAAATTGTGCATAATATCTGTCTCTATGTTTTTGTTGGATTTTGTAGTTATAATTTATCTAATTGAAGTTTTGACAATGTTCAGCCTGAGGGAGTTGGGTTGTTTGGTGTCATTTCTGGGCTTTTCTTCCTATAATTTAGTATTGTTTTAGTTTTTAAGCATGTGCAAGAGCGGAGAAGATATGCTTCTCAAAATTTGTGGAAGAGTGTATTTAAATTACTTATTAAAATATAGAAATTGATTGATTTAGTATTTGTACTTATAGAAAATTGAAATGACCAAAACTATGAATAAGAAAGTTTGTATAGGCTTTACCATTGTGATTTCTCAATGTCTCAAGGATAGGCTGATTGTCAGTAAGTATTTCCTAAGGACCTAAATGACTAAGCAATAACAATGACATCGAAAAGAAAATTGAATTCCTGCTTTCAGCTTTTCACCCTTTTAACTTTTTTCACTGGTGAATCCCCTCTAGCTTTATTCAGAATACTTAGCCTCAACAAAGCCACCCCCAGCCCCCACATCCAAAACAGGAAAATGGCCCCTTCCTAAATGGGCTTAGCCTTCATTGGACCTTCATTGGCTTCAAGCATAGCTTGGGTGTAGTAGAATAAGCTTTGGAGGAAATTTGTATTACAGGCTCTCCTTGAACAAGCCGTTCTCCAAGAGTAATGACTATTGATAAATCCAGCTTCTAGAGACAGATTTGTTTTCATTTAATGAGGTTTGTAGAGAGCCTTTTTTTTTTTTTTTTCCATGTGCTCGTTCAATGTATTGAGCTAACAGAAAATATATACATCCTTATATTGCAAAATTTCAAAATGATGTGAAAATTACGCCATTGAGGATGTAAAGGCACCCCACGACACCCGCTTGAGTATCCATTTTATTATTAGAACCCCAACCCCAATTACATTTATCTAACCATTGACCACAAAACAGCCACCAAAAAGCAGTTCCATAATAAAGAGCTGTTGTCACTATTTTGCCATAAAACTGATGGGGTTGTGGTCAAAGATGAGTCCTAAAGGGCAATAGCCAGTGAATTGTGTAACTATTCAGAATGTTTATTGCAGAATGGTTGTATACTTATCATGTAGCAACTCTGTTGAACATCCTGATCTACGACATGTCCTTTTCCAAATGTTGTTGTTGATTAGTGAGGAAGTAATTCTTCAAAGTTTTTTCTTCCTCGAAGAAGGTAATTCCAACTCCCTTAGATATCACTATCTAAAGTGGGAGGAGGCTTGCAAATCAAAGCAAGAAAGTGGTTTGGGCGTTTGTAACCTGAGTTTAATGATGACAGCTTCTTTATAAACCTTTTTAGAGATTTGGAGGAAAGTGATGATTGTTTAGCATGGAGCTTCAGAAGTGGGTGGTTTTGAGATCTCATTCCTAACCATGGAAGTAGAGGACGTTGTATATGCTAAAGATTTGGTGCTAAATTCATCTATTAACTTAAGTGAAGTTTGTAGTTGGTAATGGAGACAGTATCATTTATTGGAGGGCATTGACTAGGAAATCAGCCCCTTCCGTGTATGTCCAAAATTTATCAGTGAATGAAAAGGTTAGAATTAATAATTTCTATGAGATGTGTGGGGACTGTGCATTCAAGAGAGGTGGTTCTCCTCTTTAGATTCCCAATGTAGAAAATTTTCCCTGCAAATGCGGATCAACAAACACCTTCACTCTGGGAGGAGCTAGGCCAAGCCATACAAGCAAGCAGGGATGATGAGGAGCTGAAGTTGAATCTAAAGCCTCAAAGAAAGACTTGACTGAAAAAAAAATCCTTGATGAACATGGTTTCCATATGCGAGAATTCACCTCCTCCCTACAAAGAAAAATGTAGGGCAAACTAGATAAAAGAATCATACTCTAACCCTTCAACTGATGCAACCCTCTCCTAAATGACAAATCCCAAATAACCTTATCCACCTACTAAACATGACACTCCCTGACTACAGACTCATATTAGACACCACTTTAAAGAACCTAGGGTAGCGTTTGGTTCGCTGGAATGGTTGTAGGTGGGAATGGAATGGTGGCCGGAATGAGTCTGGAATGGAATGAAGCAGGAATGGTTATTCCCATTCCAACGTTTGGTTCCATTGAAGAATCAATCCAGTAATAGAATTCTGATTCCTGTTCCTGCATTTGGTACTCCAGAATGATGCCCGGAATGGAATAAAATTTACATAAGACTGACCAAAATACCCTTGTTAGATTTTTTATCTTTGGGTCAGTCAAAAAGTTTTCAATTTCTCATAATAATATATTATTATATTATATTATATTATAATATTTGGGGGTGGGCCCCACAATGGTGTAGTGAAAAAGTTTGTATTATAATATTTAGGGGTGGGTGATGCAGCCCGACAGAAGACTAGGGCCCGCAGGCCCCCCTGATGGACCCACTTGATGGGATCCACATGATCTCTCAATTGGCAGAGATCCCTATCATACTTAAAATAGTAATTAGTTGTTAATAGGATCTGCTTTCTAACTTCTATTTAGGATAGGATTAGATATTTCCTTATTTATGATTTTACTACTCTATATATACAGACAATCTTATTGTAATGAGAGATGCATTATTAATCAATTCTATTCAAGTAACGTGAGTTATTCCCATGAGTTCATGGCTGTGAGTGCTATTTTGTGTGGAATCCCTTTGTTGGATTCGATCAACCTTATCTGAGAGGTTGGTCTATTCGATCAAAGGTTCGGGGTTGCGCCAGTGGGCCCCACAAAGGTGTAGTGAAAAAGTTTGCAATTTTTCATAATAATATATTATTATATTATATTATATTATAATATTTGGGGGTGGGCCCTACAAAAGTGTAGTGAAAAAGTTTGCATTATAATATTTAGGGGTGGGCCCCAGAAAGGTGTAATGAAAAAGTTTGCAATTTCTCGTAATAATATATTATTATATTATATTATATTATAATATTTGGGGTGGGCCCCACAAAGGTGTAGTGAAAAAGTTTGCAATTCCTCATAATAATATATTATTATATTATATTATATTATAATATTTGGGGGTGGGCCCCACAAAGGTATAGTGAAAATGTTTGCATTATAATATTTGGGGGTGGGCCCCACAATGGTGTAGCGAAAAAAAGTTTGCATCTTACTCTCTTTTATAATAATAATAGAGGATGTGAAACAAGGGTATTTTGGTTTCAATAAAAGTTACAAGGGAATGGAATGGCCATTTCTCTGCCTCCCCAGTGGAATGGCCATTCCTCTACATAAGGGAATGGGGATTCCGGAGGTAATGGTCATTCCTTTACTTTTTGGCGAACCAAACGTGGTAATGATCATTCCATTGGAATGACCATTCCATTCCGACCTTCATTACAGCGAACCAAACGCTACCTAGGAAATATTGCAGACAAGGGATCCACACCCATCCATCCCCTACCCCAACTCTGAAACTAACCCCTTACTTTCCTAACCAAAAAAATCAGGAGCCATATCAAACAACACATTTCAACTAAAATTAATGCTTTTACCACTAAGCTCTTACAACTACAGTTCATAATCACAATCACACAATCGTTGATAGATTTATAAATGACTTTAAATTGTTTGACAATAGCCTTTAGTAATAAGGATTTAAGGATTTGTCCCTTCATGTACTAATTTATATCACAGCACATTAAAGAGAATTAAATTTTTTTTGGCAAAATAAAGAGAATTAAGTTGAGTATGAACTTGAGCTCAAGTTCAGGCTCAAGCTCGCACTCGAGTGTGAGCTCAATCCATGTTCCAAAGAAATATATAATGTTTGAAACGAGGTGGGTTGGAGTACCTAGGCTTGTCTTGTTTTTATTGAGCTGAGCTTGGGCTCAATTAAATGCTTCCAATCCAAGCTTGATCTCAAGTTGTAAGGCTCAAACAAGCTCGAGCTGAGCTTGAGCAAAGTGAAACTCGGCTCATTGACAGCCCTACATGAAACATAAGAAAACTTTAGATGCACGGTCCCTTGAAAAACATTCTTCTATTTTAAAAAAGGTTAGTTGCCTTCTATCATATGCTTTGGACTTTGCAACTTCAGTGGAGATGTGCAAAGAAGCGAAACTCATATGAGAAATGAAGCTAGAGAGACACCACAAAGAGATTCATTATGATACCTTGACTCAATACTTAGTAGGGATGGAGAGATTGAGGAAGATGTAGAACATAGGATAAGAGTGGAATGGTTGAAGTGGTGACATGCTGATGGAGTGCTTTGTGATCGACACATACCACCAAGATTGAAGGGAGAATTTTATAGGACAACGATTAGACCAGTTATGATCTACATAGTAGAATGTTCGCCAATAAAAAACCAGCACATGCACAAAGTGAGTGTAGTAGACATAAGAATGTTAAGATTGATGCAAGGTAAAACTAGGAAAAATTAATAAATGAGCTCGTTCGGGAGCATTTAGGACATAGGAGTAGTATCGATAGTGGATTAATTAAGAGACTTGTTTGAGATGGTTTGGGCGTCCAACGCAGGCAAGCCACAACCACATTGAGGAAAAGTTTTTCTATGTAGATTGATGGCCCATCAAGGAAAAGTGGTAAGCCAAAGAGGACATGAATAGAAGTAGTAAGGATGGATATGAAGAAGTGCAATATATCCGAGGCTTTGGCTATGGAGAAACATAATTCATGTAGCTACCCCCAACCTTGCTGGGACAAGGTTCTGATGAGTGATGATAATTATTAGTTACCGTCTATTTATTTATTTATTTCATTTCCAAACACGCCATTTGTATGGGGGCATAAAATTGGTGCTAACTTCTTAAAAAAAAAAAAAAAGAATCTGAAGACTTTCTACTGTATCTAAAAGTCATCCTTGTTTTCTCTACTGAACTTTTTTGCTTATCATGTAAGTAAATGACTGCCGTACCAGAAGAGTCCATCTTTTGTATCTCTTTTAACCACCACCCCCACCCCACCAAAAAAAAGGAGAATTGCTGGTTATGTTGCTTTAGTACTGATTAGGTATGTATCAAGTTCAGCGAGTCCAGGAACAGGTATGATGGTTCTTCTAAATCACAAATTTTTAGGATATGCTTCCAGACTTGCTGCAAGAATTGGTTGTAATTAGTGTGTGACTATGTTCAAATGTTACTTAACAGGATCATCAATTTGGCATGTAGCCTGATAAGACAGAAGCTGGGACTTGAACTCACTGGATGCAAGAGTATTACTGTTTGTTAGAGGAAATGTGCATCGGTATTCTGCTTTGTCATTCTCATATGCAAAATACTTAAAACTTTGGAGAATGCACATCGTATATACTTGAAAAGTTTTAATTTGCATTTCTTACCGGCTTGTCAAATTGGAAATGGTCATAGGTGTGAAGTAACTTTGAAATGCTTAGATAATTTATTAAACCTACTTTTATGTTTTCAAATGTATCTAGAATTTATACAAAGTGTAGAAAATCTTCTTCTATTATTATTTATCATCATCATCATCATCTCTAGTACGCAGTGTTGTTGTTAGTGCTGATTTGATACTACAAATGGGTGTAGTCTATATGTCCAAGCTAAAATAGGAAGATTGTTATGCATTAGTGCCTGTTGAGTGCTCTTGTTTTTCATTATGTTGCTTCCTTTTAACTATTTGGTAGAAACTGCTGTGGCAGTGTCTGAAAATATTGTCCTGGTGCTTACCAAAGCTTTTCTTCGTCTGATGGTTACAGGGATTAATTTCTTAGCTCCGACCGGCGGTTCTTATATCAGCTGACGGACTTCATCCAGACCCTTCAGTTGAAAAGTTATACACTACAGCAATGTCTTTACAGGTTACACATGATCTCTGATGAATTGCACTGCATTTATGCTAGCTATAACCATTGTACTTGATCAAACCCTCCTTGGATGGATACAGCTGCTGCATATGTTTGTTTTCTCATCCAGTCATTACATCATCAAAGTTTCCATGGCAGTGACTACTCAAAAATTGTGGAATGTTATAGATTTGCGGGTTTTGTTTTGTCCCTTATGTATGATTAATTTTCTGTGGAATTTATCTAGTAGCATTTCCTAGTAAATTTTCTTTAAAACCGTAGAGGATAATTTGTTTTTGCTGCAATTTGGATCTTGATTAATTCATTAAATGGCCCATGGGGCTTCCTAGTCAGACGATTAGACAAAAGTTCATGTGATGGTTTAACTGCTGCTGATGGTCAACAAGAGGAGCACCAGATTTTACATAATCCTGGCTAGGGGTGAAAAAAAAAAAAAAAAGAAAACCGGAAAGCCGTCTAACCGACCGAACCGAACCGACGGTTGATAATCGTGTTTCACGGTTTGGTTGCGGTTATTAAAATCGGAAAACCGTGCTTCACGGTTTGGTTACGGTTGTCGGTCTCAACTCATGGTTCTTAACAGAGCCGAACCGTAAAATACGGTTCGGTTAACCGTTTTTCCAAAATACACAGTTAACCGAATGGTTGCACTAATAATAAAAAAACTAAAAGGCCTAAATGTATTGCATGATAGATGTTTTTTAGTATCATTTTAGACTGTTAGTTGTGTTTATTTTCGTGAAAAATAATAGTGTTGTTATGTATGCAAAGCCAAAGGTTAAAGATAGATTTTTTTTAGTGACAATTAACCGTAACAGAACCGTTTAATATGGTTAGTAAATTTTTTTAAGTGACAATTACTAATATGGTTAACCGCAGTTCGGTTTTTAACTTTTTTAATGGTACGGTTACGGTTTTTAAAAACTGAATATCGTAAAATACGATACAGTTAATGATTTTTCCAAAACAAACAGTTAAACCGAATGGTTACACCCCTAATTCTGGCCATCAGACTTTTCCTCTTCAACGTGACATGCTGGCTCTGTTCATCTATCTATCAATGCGGTCATTTTTTTTTCTTTTTAGTTTGGCCAGTAACAGAACTGAAGTGCAATGGTAGTTGTACATCTCAGAAACTGATTTTTTAAGCCTTACTAGTTAAAGAAGACTTGCTACTTCTCTTTTGATTGGTGAAGAGGTCCTACGTTTGATGTGTTTGTCTGGCGTTATATATTTATGAAGTGACTGTCTGCTGCTGATGCAGATTTAAAATTGATGATAAGGACTTCCAAATGCTATTGTAATCATCAAGAAGTGAACTTTTTCTTGATTTTGAATGTAATGGAAAATTGGACAGGAGAATTTTATTATTTGCTATGCAGGAGCTCGCATCCAATTGAAAGTTTAGCAGACAATTTTCCAGCACTAGATTGCATGTTGCTCTGGATGAAATAGACACTTGTGGCAACAGGATCCAGATACTGCTCCAAAAAGAATTTTCTACAAGACAAATTCTACGAGCTTTTTGTTAGATACTTACATTGTGACTAGTTTATTGTTTATAGCTGTAATATTTTCGTTATGATGAACTGAGCATAACAAACAATAGGCTTCAGCAGGTAGAGTCCAAAAGATGGCTAGAAGAATTCTTCTTTACAATCAATTTAGATTGGAAGTGTAATATTCTCAGGCTTTCTCTTGATCATCGACGATGCAAGGTGTGTGGGTCTGAAGTCAAGTCCCAATGGCAAATAAGCACAGGATCTCCCTTAATCTGCAAGCAGGCTTATGAAGAAAGGCCTCTTAATTGTCACACCCAAGTAATTTTTTTATGCTAACATGTTTCACCAATCTGTTGTACAATCAAAGGCAAGGCTAGGCTGATGAAACCACCTAAAGAAAATATTTATTTCAGATACCAATACAAATGGGATTAGCTCTGCTACAAGCAATGCGTTTGAATGAACTCAGATGCAGAAGGCTAGAAACAAGTAATGTTTGAATGATGAAATAGTTTATTGACAGGGGAAGGGGATTCTAACAACTTAGCTTTCTGTGTTAAAAAGGAGAAATCGAGGTGGGTTTGGTTGTTGTTGGTTAGGGGTAATTAGAGGGGTGTTGGCTTTGTTGAACTAAATGTATGCCTTAATTTAGCTCACAGAACAGACTACAGAGTCGAGCGTCGAGCTAGGTTTTTACGAACAAGCTTAGTCTATGAAAAATGACCCTTTTAGTTTCTTGATTTTAAATATTTTCGTCTAAATGCAACACATTAGAGTTGGCTTAGACGACTGTGGCTTGTCTTGTATAGCATCAACCTATTTAGTAAGAGGTGTCTTTTACTAGAATCTTCATTGTTGAGAAATTGAGGCAACGTACTTACAAAATTCTTGAAATTATTCGTCTCCCAGTAAATACAATTGTTAATGCTAAATGCTTTTTAAAAAAAATTGAGTCAAAGCATTTGAAATTATGCATATAAGGATAAAAGAGATTGGCAAAAGTGTCATTTCACTCTAAAAACCTATGGTGGTTGGAAGACTATTGATTTTAGGGACACAAAATGTATAAAAATGAAGATACATGGGCTTATTTGCAAATACTAAAACCTCATGGGCCTATTTACAAATCCTATAAACCTTAGGGTGTGTATATACAAAAAGTTTTACAAGATATATATATATATATATATATATATATATATATGTGGGAGATGCTCCTATGAGAGATATCTCTTACCTTATATGAGAGATAATGTTGGGGCCCTCACATCCATATCTAATGCCAACAACTTAAATGTGAGGACCCCCACCCATATCTCTCACATAAGGTAAGAGATATCTTTTATAGGAGCACCTCCCCATGTATATATATATATATTTATATATTTATAGCATTTTTCTTAATTACTTAATCCCATAGATAATTACATTCAAGAACACAACTTACTAGACAGTCAACTAACACTCCTAAAATAAGACACAACTTACTAATAATTAATTACTAGGCAAAATAATACCAAACCTCTTCTCAAAATCACATTAATTGGGCTAAAGACTTAGGTACCCAATGTTGCCACATAAGAGCCCACATGGCAATGAAAGTGACATGCCAATATCTTTCTACATCAAAATTAGACCTAAACCAATAAGTTAATTTTTGTTTGTAAAGGTGAGTCAATTAGGTCCTTAATGTTTGTTTGTAAATTATAGATTGAAGTATATGTATGGCAGATAGCCCAATGTGTTAATAGTGATATTTGTGTATGGCTTTAAGACTTGCATAATCTATCTATATGAAGAAATACTCACATTAGATTTGTATGAAGAGAAACTCACATTATACAAATATGTGTATGATATTTGTGGGTTGTGGAGATGAATGTTGTTGTTTTCAGGCTCTTGTTTGTGAGATAAGAGTTAGGTGTTTGTTTGTTGGGTTTTTGCATATGCTTGTGAAGGTAATTGAAAGGCTTAGATGAAGTGTGAAAAAAGCTCAAAAGCATAAGACTGGAATAAATGCAAATGACAACTAGATAAAGATGTCACAATCATCTCAACCTTTGCATTGGTTGGTAATTATTTGCTGTTTGTAAATTGAAGAATCAAGGGAATCAAATGGTGTCATTTATTGACATTCTTCCTTTTCTATTTTCAGGATAGGAGTGTCTGGAGCAACTTTTGAAGCAAAGAGCTGAAGAGACTATATGTAACTTGAGCACGATTTCTTCAACTATGGAGTGAAAGTTTTAAATTTGTGTTTTTTTAAGGGTGGGGTTCATTTTCTACCAACTATTTTGGTGGGTTGGGTTTATTTTGTTGAAAGGATGTTTGAATATTAATATGAAGTGGAATGAATTTTCTTGTTTTATTTTTTGATGGTTTTGGAATGGAAATTGGATGTTGGGTGTGTAATAGATTTGGTATTGGATAATGGAATTAATAGATTTGGTCTAGAGTCATTTTTTGCCTCTCAAATTCTCTAAATTCTGCAAGTTCCGAAACCTACTTGTCACATGAGTAGAATTTGAAACAATGACAACTAAAAGAAATTGAGAAAAAAAAAATAAAAGAATTTGAAATGCTTCTAACATAAATTCTCTCGATCAAAATGGCCATGACTTAATTCATAGGACTATCTAAGTAGTGGGAACCATCCAATTTTATATTTACACATTTATTTCCAAGAGCTTTAGGGCCTCTTGAACATCATTCCAGAAATGTTTCGTTCTGTGAATGAATAAAGAAAAAATTGTCGGACATGCATTTTGTGTGAGAGAAAATCTAAGAGAGAGAGAGAGAGAGAGAGAGAGAGAGAGAGAGAGAGAGATTTTATAGATGTATAGAAAATGCAAAGAACAACTAATCTAAATAAGCTCATTAGTTTCAATTGAATATCACTTGATTTAAACAAGCGCATTAGATGTCCATATATATTTCAAAACTTTTGTTAGAAGGGCTCACAACAATGCATGTTTAGCAATTGCACTGCACAGTGCATGAGTTGAACTTTTTGCATAGTTACATGGAATCCATAGTACATAACGACGTTTTGTTAAATGGGCCCAATAGCATTTAACATTGCAGTGCATTGGACTTTCTACACAGTTTATTGGGCCCTGTAGTGTATATGAGACATGTAATGTTCGGTTAAATGGGCCCTACAGTTTACGATATTTTTTATGTCTGGCTAGATGGGCCCTATAGCATATATCATTGCATTGCATTAGACTTTCGGCACAGTTAGATGGGCCCCACAGTGTATGAGACTCATGATTATTATTTAGATGGGGCCCATATGAGATGTTTCATTCGATTGAACTTTCTCCGTAGTTAGATGAGCCCCACAGCATATATGAAATTCTTGATATTTTGTTAGATGGGATCCTTAGCATACAACGTTGCATTTCATTGGACTTTTGCTTAGTGAGGTGCCACGACAATGTTGTTTGCCTAAGATGGGTCACCTCACATATCATAACTTTAATTGCTTGAGAGCTTGAGTTAATTGTTGGAAAAAGTTGCCAGTTTGAAAGTGGAGCTTCCCACCCAATTAGAAATTTTGGCAACTAATGGAAGAAAGAATTTGATTGCATCTTTGAAAAACAAGCATCAAGATTTTTTTTTCCATTAGTAAAACTAAGAATCGTGGCCCCACCTATGATTATCTCTCTCTTAAAAATAAAATATTAAAATCTCATGAGGAAATTTTTTTTCATGAAATGGGTTCCTAATCCTAATCAGGGCACTTACTACATTGTTTAAAAATAAGAAGATGATCTGCCCCGGCCTGGAGACATTTAAGTCGCTGACGTATCCTATGGAGGACTCGGTAATCGAAAGCTGACAAGAGATGGTGAAGTCCTCCGTAAATGGGCTGTGCGAGTCGAAAGAGAAAGCAAGGAGAGACAGTGAAGGGCTTCATGAAATGGGTGTGAGAGATCCCTGCGAATCAAGCCTGACGATAGATAGATAATGAAATCCTCCATAGATGGGTTCTGCAAGAGTCGATAGAGACGAGAGACAGTGGAGGGTCTCTTGAAATGGGTCTGTGAAAGAGATTCCCGCGAATCAAACCTGACGATAGATAATGAAATCCACCATAGATGGGCTCTTCGAGAGCCGAGAGACAGTGAAAGGTTTCATGAAATGGGAGGGAAAGAGTGTGGTCCATCACAGTGCAGTGGGGGTGGGGGGCTTCCTTATAAAAGGAGTAAGGTGGTTAATCCCATTTCACTTAGCATTCTGTTTTCTTCTTCATCCTCTCCTCCTTCCTTTCTGCATTTGCATTGCTTTTACCTCTGAATGGCTAATAGCTGGGATCACTATGTGTACCTTGCTGCCCGTTCAGCAAGGGAAAAGGAATTTTTGGATTTCATGACCATGGCCTGTGAGAAAGAGGAAGGGTTCCAGTGTCCCGCATGTCAAAAGTTCAAACGATATCCCCAGACATTTTATGGACACCTATTGACTAAGCATATGGGTCATATGCAAGTGCGACGTAATAGTCAAAGCCACGTGTTCAAGGAAATTTATGATTTAGGAACACTGCTGGATAATACGTTAAGTGAACAGGAAGCTTTGACTTTCCCTGAGTTTGTAAGCAAAATTGCCCAGATCGGGGCAGGTGGCATGTACAATTGCTGCATGCCCTTCTGTGATGAACGTACATCCTCGAAACAAGAAATGGCAACACATATCATCCACTGTCATGCTAAATTAAATGATATATTTGCGAAGGCTGAACCTTACCCGGATCCGGATGGCGCTTACGTACGGTATTTGCGTGAGCGCGGACAACCCAGGCCACAAGAAGGAGATGATAGTAGCAGTGGGGTTGACGAGGACTGACTGCAGGTTTCACTTTTTTTTCTTTCTTTATTTTTTCTTTACCTAGCTTAGCTTAGGAGGGCTGGGATCCAACCCTACCCTCTGGTGGGCTAGGATAGCCCTCAAAGGAAAGGTGGCTGCCCGGGCTCTGACCATGGGCAACCAGATAAGAGCTGACTTGAGCTCCTCTAAAGGACTCTCTTTTAATCTATGCTCTCTGCTCTAGCTATTAATATTATGTATTCATAGTCTTCCTTTGGTATGGTTTGGAAGGACAGCAGATGGAGTGCTATGGCTGCTTGCCTAGTGGAGCCTTGCTTCTTTCTTCCTTTGTTTTAAACTACGCACTAGCCAAACCGATGAGATCTTTTCTCAGTTTTTAAAAAATTGGTGGTTTTAGTGCTTAATTTATTCTCAATCTGTGATAATAGTGTCAAGAGTTGATTGAGCACGCTCTAATTATAATGTCCCTGCAGCTGTGGCTTATCATGCATTTTGATTTGCTTCCTTTCTCGTGATGTGATCCACATTGCAGCATCTCGGATTGCTGGGGCCTGAGGGCATGGCCAATATCACAAGATGTGTCTGGACTGGTGGAGGCGAGGATTACTGCTTGTTTTAAGAAAGTAGAACTTATCTTTGTTTAATTAGGTTTTAGTGATCGAGTCTGGTAATTTGTTAGGTTGGTTTAATGTTGGTTATGTTGAATGGGTGAATGGATGATTTTCCTGTTTTGGCTCTTGTAGTAGGTTACTTTATCCCATGTAGTCCTTTTGTCGTGTTTCCATATGTAATCCTTTGCCGTGTTTCCTCAATAAACTCTTCTTTTAGAAAGATCACAGAACACTATTACACAATACTTAGCTCAAGAATCCTTTATTCTCAATTGGTGAGACTAAAACAACGGAAAAATGACTGGTGATTGGCATAGAAATCGGTTCCGAAAACATTCCTAACATCAAGTGGGTTTGAAATTGAGAAACTTCTATTTGAGTTTTTTTTTTCTCCTCAGCATCGCACAATATCACAAAAAATTTATTTGCACCTTCACAAAAAAGTTTACCATACCTTCGGAAATCCTACAAATCTTTAAGTTAAAACATGAGAATCACCAATGAAATTGCTCAATAGAAAAAATAAAAATAAATCTAAAGTAGAATAGGGATTTAATAAATCAATGCGAGTTCTTCAGAAGTAAATAAGGGTTAAGGTAGTCAGTGATCGACATGGTGCAGCCAGTCATACTAAGACAAATCATAAGGGGAGCATTGGAAGACCATCCTCAGTTTTGGACCACTCTTCCCCACTTGTGTAGGCTTTTTTTGGGTCCCAGCACCCTGGGCTGAAATGAAAAAAAAAAAAAAAAAAAAAACCATTCAACATGATATTCAGCTCTCTGCTAAAAGGTTTTGACATTTTTTTATCAAATGGCTTGTCGAAAAAGGTTGGCCTCACAAACCAGAAATCAATATTCCCTTATTCTTCATTAGATATACAGATTGGTTGGTCTACCGATCTGTCCTCCAAATTCATGGGATTATAGGTCGGCTGCATTTTCAAGACGTGCGTTTAGGTTTATCACATCATCCAGCTACTGGCAGGCGATTCCTTTCTATCCCATCCCATCGCATCCCATCACGGTCTACGAACCGTGATAGCAGACGATACACAGGCTACGAACCGTGATAGCAGACGATACACAGGCTAAGTCTCGTGCGTCCAAAATAATAAATTAAAATTAATATTCCTTTTATATAAATTAATTTTAAAAATAAATTTTTTTCTTCCCTTAATTCATATCTACATACAGGTTTAATCTTAAAAACAAAGGATTCATATGCATTTCTGTCATAGTTGTCAATTCCTTTTCGTTTCAGCTGGAATGGCTGAAATTTTTCCTTCCGGTCTTCCGGCCAATACAGAATGAGTACTACAAAATATCGGTTTCAATTCCGGTCCATTTCGGTTGTCAATTTTCAATCAATTCTGTTTTTTATATATATGTACATATATTTTTAATCTTTCATTATTATGAAAAGTTACTCCAAATTTTTTTACCAAATTTTCGAAAGTACCGAAAGATTCCTTCTTAACAGAATTAACAACTAGGGTTTCTGCTTACTTTGAATACTATATAAAAACTTTAAATAACTTTAATACATAGAGTTAGAAGGCATTCCTTTGAATTGAGTCACATCCACACAAATGAACCCAAAAGACACATTTTATTGAAAATGCATATGTATTTTTTAATGGACACATTAACAAAAGAAGAGCCCAAGAAGGGGCACATTTTATTAAAAAAGCACATAGATATTTTTAAAAAGATATAATCAAGACACACATTCACAAATGGGCCCTAAGAAGCTGACATGTCTTCTCCTAAGGCCAAAATTGAATCTCTTGTTTTTCCCATCTGCTGTACTGCTTTCAAGAGAAAAAAATGGTGCCTGATCTTCATGCCATTTGGCGATCCTTCAATGGAGACTTGAAATAAAAAAAGAAAAAAAAAAAAAAAAACCCACAAATCATGTTCAGAATTATAAAAATTTAATTCAGAGTTTTTATTTCTTCACCCAGAAAAGAGCATATTAGCACGAAATCACAGAAAAGAACCGAACCTTCTTGGAAATCCCTATCTCCCTCAGCATCACGGAATATAAATTATTCAAAACAAATGCCCTCCTCTTAATAGTGTGGGTGCTAGCCAAATTTCATGGCAATAAAAATTGAGAAACTTAAAATCCATCGCTTCAAAAACACAAGGATAAAGTAATATGAAAAATTCACTTGTTTTTATAAGCTATCAATCTGAAGGATCCAACTTACTAGCAAATAAAAAAGAAAAAAGAAAGGACCCAGCCGTTGGAATGATATTTGGTCTGAATGCCCATACAAAAACAGGCCATTTATTTAGGGTCATGAACCCATGGCCTCCTCCATGAAGTACATTCTTGTAACAATTATTTAAGACGATGCATGTCGCAAATTAGAAATGAACCCCACAAGCGGTCCGCCACATGTTATGAAGATCGGTCCTAAGTTTTAATGATTTCGTAGGCTAAGCAAACACGATTCCTAGTTTTCTTTTTCTTTTTCTTTTTTGCAGATTACAATTTAAAGGCAATTTGAAGGCATAAGCAAGAAATTGTTAAAAATAGCTTCTATTGTCGGTACGTTAAAGCACAAAGTTCCAAAATCTAGCCTCTAATTTTGGTTAAAAACTTGAAATTAGTTCCACTAACACTGTCAATAAATAGTTTAATGAGTTCTGTAAAGTGGATTGCGGAAACTGAATAATTTAATATAGTTCTGTAAAGTGGATTGCATAATATACGAAAAAGTGGTGAGATGAACTATCTTCGTTTCTTGAATTTTTTCACTTCCCTGGACTTGGAACTATCGTCATATTCCTCTCCTCGGTTTCTTTTCTTATATGATTGCTCCTTGATTTTCTACATGAAAAAAAAAAAGAAAAGTCAGCAATAACGAAAGGTCTGAAAGAAATTTCACAAGATATGTAAAATAGAGATACCGTAACAGCAAGTCTTCGGGCCTCGTTAACGCGCTCCATCAACAGACTGACTTCATCATTTGTGCAAGGGAATAGGGAAAACTTCTTGCCTACAACCCCAAAACAGATGAAGTTAAAAAGAAAAATAAAATACAAAGATATACAGCCTAGAACTCCCAAAAGCCCAAAGTTAAAAGAATGTAAGATACAAAGACAAATGCAAATGCACTACACTGGAGTTCTATTTCTACAATGCAGAAAGAAAGCAAAGTCCTTACCAATGAGGTTCTCTATCTCTATAATCCACTGCCAAGTATATTGATTGCAAAATGATATTGCAATCCCTGATTTTCCTGCCCGTGCAGTTCTGCCCACCCGATGAATATAATCCTGCACCCAACCTATAGTTACTAGAAAATAATATAATAACTCGCGCCCGAACGTACAACCAACCTATAGTAATTAGAAAATAATATAAGAACTGTCGCAAACCAGTTATAGGATGTCTTAACACAAGTAACACCTATAAAGTTAATGTATAAATATTTAAAAATCAATTAATGAACATTGCAATGTTTTAGATGGATTTCAAAAGAAGAAAAACAAATACATTTCGACAACTGCAAAACAATTTTAAATTAGTATTTGATTGAAGAATCAATAAAGAATCTAACAGATGGAAAGCTTGATAGTAACACCATAGTAAATAATTTAAATAATCCATATGTAAAAAAGGTTTAATTCTTTCATTTTTCTTCTAATCATAATGGAAAATTTTCTGACAGTTTGAGCAAAATCAGGTCTGTGACCTCAAAAAAAATTTCAGGGAGTTAGAATGAGAAAAATCTTGGCTGGTTGAAGAAACTGCTGGCCATTAAATCAGAAATGCGAAATCCAATATGCCATGATGCACAAAGATATAATCATCCAATTTACACATAACAGTTATTTTGATTGTGAAGCTGACTTTATAATTGGGTGGCGTATCATAATTGATCACCATATCCACCGAAGGAATATCAAGTCCCCTGCTGGCCACATCCGTGCAAATAAGAATGTCGCTCTCTCCAGACTTGAAAAGGTTCATAGATCCAAGCCTCTTTGCCTGTCAAAATTTCAAATAAAGAGAAATACAATGCCACATTTCAAACAAAGATTATTAACACACTGGAAGGAAAAAAAAAACAGTGCAAAGCAATTTTCATTAGGATGATAGGTTGGAAGAACAGGAAATAAGCAGCGTGGTCCAAAGCAAATCATGCATTCAAAGTAAAGGGTAAAAAGATACGTAGATTCAAGAAAAAGGACCTGGCTCATTTGACCACTGATAGGGATGGCCTTAAAACCAAGGTTGCGAAGCATCCAAGCCAGAAGCTGTGTTGACTCGCATGTACGAGTGAAGACCATTGACTTACACCCCTGCCTCTTGATTAGAACACATACGAGATAGCCATCCTGAATAAAATACAAAGAAAAAGAGAACGCCAGAACAAAGTGATTAGTCAGAAGCAAGATTAAATGTTATCAGGTGAACAATAGGTACATAAATTTCTCATTCTAAAAGCACCATTCAGATCTTCAAATGCAGCGATATGTTTTAGCATAATATCTATCTCTTTGATCATGTGGATGAAGAGCATAAAGATTTATCTTTTCTATCGTCATTTGTGCAGGATTCTCATTGGAAAGAGTCAATGACTGGGAAGGATAGCAGCAAAGGTGGAACACCATCTACAAATTTTTGTGACATTGGGGAAGAAGAAGAATCAAAGGGAGGGGATCTCAGTTGGGTGTCTTCCAAAAGAGAGGGGTGAAAGGGTCGTGTAAGGTTGGGTAAAGATAGCGTAGGTGAAAAACAGAAGAAAACACAAATGATAAGACATAAAGGCAGTTTCGGATGGGAGGTAGACACTACTTTGGGAGGATATAAGGGGTCCTTGCATGCTTCTAGGAAAGGTAGAAATAAAGTAAAGGCGAACTCTTTTCCCTTGGCGACAGCAAGATGGAGGAAGTTGTGGGGAAAACAGGCGAGGAAGAAGGGGTCAGCACATTTTAGGAGGGAATCTATGGCGTCTCAAATGTCAGTAGATAATCCTATTGCTTTGAACTCTTTCATAAGTCATAACTAGTGAGGTCCAGGGAATATCAGTTGTAGAAATTGGACAAAGGAATGCAAGCAACACCGAAGGTTTGGGTCAGGTGCAGGCCAAGAATTCTGATGGACAATCTCATAGTGTGGGGTCAATAACTTCGTCAGATGGATGAAGGGAGGAATGTGATGGAAGTTTGGTACAGTGGCGGACCTAAGATTTTCATTTGGGTGGGGCTAAAATTTTGCTAGACTTAACATTTGAATTATAATAATTTTTGCTGGACTTTGCAAGATTTTCTCACTTTGCCAAATAGAACCTATAGTTTTTCTTTAGAAAATGTCTAACTCGTGGAACTCAACTGATGCATGATAATTATTGAAGATTAGGCAATGAAGAGGGTAGAAACTAGTTAGTTAATCAGAAGTGAAAAAAAAAAAAAAAACATTAGATGCATAAAAGATGATTCTAACCTTAATCTTAGATACCCAAACTCACATTACCATGTTTCACTAAATTTATATGTCAAAATCAATGTCCAATGGAGATCACTACAAGTTCAAGGTGACTGGGAGTAAGAAAAAACTGAATACAAGAACATTTTGAGGACACCCATCCTTTTCTTTTCACTTTCTCAAAGCCTCCAACCTTTAGTTAATGGGAGTGTAATTCTATCTTTGAATCATAGCGAGGCTAAGAAGAGATGATAATAGGAATGGATTTGTTCATCTTTGGATTTGTAGATATTTTCAGATTTGATAGTTTATGGCTTAGGGTTTGGATTAGGATTTGGAGACTCAGGGTTTGGAATCAGGATTTGGAGATTAAGCGTTCAGATTTAGATATAGAGTTATTAAGAAGGATTATACTAGATATGTTTGGCATATGAAGATGCAGTAGTTTATACAGTACATAGGGATTGGCGACGAGAAGCTCAATCAACAATCGACGCGAAGGGATTTCGAAAGAAGAGGTTGAAGAAGAGGGGGCAATAGGTGGCTGCAATGTTTTATTTTATTTTATTTTATTTTCTTTACCAACGAAGCTTTACATAAGTGGGGTTATGTTTAGACATATGTGGAGCAAGCTCCAAGGCCCCATTCAACTCAATGGGGATTTCAATTCCGACCTGGGGCAACAACCTCCAACATAGGGCCACCCCCACTCCAAGGCCCATTCAAACTCAATGTTTCTAAAAAAAAAAAAAGAATTCATGGAGATTTAATTTCGGACTTGGGGCCGTCCATCCAACCTAGGTCCGCCCCTGAGTTGGTAAACTTCTGGGAATTAATTTTGGGCCAAATGAGAATGCAATTTTGCACCACATCTCACAAATCGAGACAGAGGAGATAGAGCTACACCAAGAAAAGAAGAAAGGGTCAAACAAGAAAACAAGGGGAGTTGTTGTCGATCAGATAGTATAAAGAAGAATGTCATGGTCATGGGGATTTATTTTACAGCAACGTTGATAGTGATTGCTGTAAGTTGGAATATAAGAGGATTGGGAAAACCAGAAAAAAGGCAGTGGTGAGGAATCTGGTTAAGAAACAAAGGATAAGTGTCCTATTTCTCCAGGAAACAAAGATTTCTTAAGATATTACTCACATTATTCAAGACATATGGGGCTCTCAGAGTTATGGATGGGAATGGGTGTTGTCGGAAGGGAATCAGGGGGTCTTATTACTATATGGAACAATATCCTTTTGAAGGTTGAGGACATTAATAAATCTCAAAGGGTGCTAGCTACTAAATTCAGGAATATTAAAGAAGACTTCGTTTAGGCTGCGGCAAATGTGTATGGGCTAATGGAGATTCACAAAGAGATGGATTTTGGTTGTTGCTTAGAAGCATCATTTCACAGCGGGCAGTTCCGTGGTGCGTCGGTGGAGATTTTAATGTTGTTAGGTTCCCCCATGAGAAGTGACGTGGTAGACGTATAACAAGAAGTATGGAAAATTTCTCAGAGTTTATCAATGAGAATGAACTAGTAGACATGCCACTAGTTGGGAGAAGGTTCACATGGTCCAACAAACACGAAAGGGCAGCCATGAGTAGAATTGATAGATTTTTGGTATCAAAGGAATGGGAAGAACTATTTCCAGGTGACATCTAGGTTGCACTTCCAATTGGTTTCAGATCATGCACCCATAAAATTAGCATCTAATGAGATTAATTGGGGGCCTAAACCATTTCTTTTTGAGAACCGTTGGTTATTGCACAAGGATTTCCTACCTAAAATGAGATTGGTGGTCTCAGTTTGAATATAATGGGTTCGCTGGCTTCACTCTAATGAAGAAGTTACAGGGACTGAAAGGAAAAATCAAGGAATGGAATAAGGTATCTTTTAGCAATTTAGATATCGGTAGATCTGAATTAGAAAAGGAAGTAGAAGTTTGGGACAAGCTAGAAGAAGAAAGATTGCTCGATCAAGATGAGAAGAAAGCAAGGAATGAGGCTAAATAAAAGTTGTGGGAGATTAGCCGAATGGAAGAAATATCTTGGAGGCAAAAATCTAGAGCCCTTTGGTTGAAAGAGGGCGATAAGAATACTAAATTTTTTCATTGAATGGCTTGTACTAGAAGAAGGATTAACTACATTGGTAAGATCAGAAGAGGAAACGGGTTCTTAGTGGAACCAATAGAGATAAAGGAGGAAATTGCCCATTTCTTTGAAGAATTGTATTCTAGTGAGGACATTGTAAGACCGACATTGGAGGGTATTACATTCCCTTCGATTCAGGAGGACCTTAAGATATGGTTGGAAAGGAGTTTTGAGGAAGAGGAGGTGAGCAAGGCTCTAGCGGATTGTGCAAGAGACAAAGCACCGGGTCCAGAAGGCTTTAATTTTACCTTTATTAAGGCTGCTTGGGATGTTCTAAAAGAGGACTTTTGTCAATTTTTATCTGAATTTCATCGGAGGAGAAGGTTGAACAGAGAAATTAATGCTACTTTCTTATGTCTTGTTCCCAAAGTGCCAAATCCAATGTCTTTGAAAGACTTCAAGCCAATAAGCTTAGTGGAAAGTATTTATAAACTGTTATCAAAGATTTTGGCAAATAGACTACAAAAGGTTCTTCCCCTCATCATTAGTTCTGCCCAAGAGGCTTTTGTTCACAAAAGATAAATTCTCGACGGAATTTTGGTTGTGAATGAACCGATTTGACTCTAGGAAGAGGGCACACAAGGAAGGAGCAATATGTAAAATTGACTTGGAGAAGGCATATGATCATGTAGATTGGAAGTTTGTAGATTACATGTTGGAAAGACTTGGGTTTCGCAATAGGTGGCGAGGGTGGATCAAAGAATGCTTACTTCTACATCGTTCTCAGTTCTTGTCAATGGCTCTCCCTCTCATCTTTTTAAAGCATCAAGAGGTTTAAGACAGGGAGATCCACTCTCCCCATTTCTATTCACTATAGTGGCGGAAGCTATGGGGGCACTCCTTCTAAAGGCGAAAGAGATTGGGTTAATTTCTGGTTTTAAAGCAGGAAGTGGTGGTGAAATTGTAACTCACCTCCAATTTGCAGATGATAAGATTCTATTCACATCAACAAATTGGGAGAAATTGGCAATTCTAAAGAGGATACTAAGATGCTTTCAGTTAGCTTCGGGTTTGAAGATAAACCTATTGAAAAGCTTCTTAGTGGGGGTTGGTTGATCAGAGGAGAATATTCGGAGCTTGGCTAATCGGTTCGTTGCAAAGCGGAATGTCTTCCTTTTCAATATCTTGGTTTGCCTATTGGTGCAAATCCAAGGTCGATAGCAATATGGGATTCGGTGGTGGAAAAGTTTGAGAAGAAGTTGTCAACATGGAAGAGGTAATATCTCTCGTTTGGAGGTAGAATCACTCTTATTAAATCACCACTGTCCAATTTCCCAGTATACTACATGTCTTTATACCGGATACCAGCTTTAGTGAGGAAGAAATTGGACCGTATTAGCAGAAACTTCCTATGGGATGGCAATAGCGATAAAAAGAATATGCATTTGATGAAATGGGAAGAGGTAATTAAACTAAAATTTGAAGGAAGCTTGGGGTTGAGAAACCTAGAGTTGATAAATTGGGCTTTGTTAGCTAAATGGTGGTGGAGATATGGGGAAGAAAAAGAATCATTGTGGAGGAGGGTAATAGTTTCCAAGTATGGGGAGGAGGAGCGGGTGGGATCCCAAAAGAGTCATTAGATACAGGTTGTCAGGTTTGTGGGGGTGTCATTTCTACTTTTGGGGATGTGTCTAATGCGAGGGTTTCTTTTTTTTTTTTTTTTTAATAAGGGAATATGTTTTAAAGTGAGGAAGGGAGATAAAGTTCGTTTTTGGCTTGATGATTGGGTGGGGGTGGGTATTTTATGTCAATTGTTCCCTAGAGTGTTTAGAGTAGTCTCTAATAAAGGGTCTTTAGTAAAGGATTATTATGTCTGGGATGGGGGAAAGATTTCTTGGGAAGTGAGTTTAAGGAGGGCCCTTCATCCATCGGAATTGGTAGAGTTGGAGTCCTTGTTGAGTCTTATTTCGAACGTTTTCTTATGCAATGACGAAGATGACTCTCGTATTTGGAAGCCAGACTCTACAGGTTCTTTTTCATCCAAGTCCTATTATAGGGAGTTGGACTCTTACGGGGGGGTGGTGGTGGAGGGTGGATAGGGGTGGGGATCTTCTTCAGCATGGGGATCTTCTTCAGCATTCGTTTGGTTAGGTCTTGCTCCTCCTAGAGTTGAGGCCTTTCGTTGGCTGGCAATTGCTAAAAAGATCTCAACAGTAGATAATTTATGGAGGGGCTTGATGTTAGATTCCTTTTCAGATATGTGTTGTCTCTATGGGAGGGAGAGGGAGTCAGTAGATCAAATTTTCCTTCACTGTGGGCTTGCTTCGTACATTTGGGGGCATTTCTTCAAAAAATGCAATGTAGCTTGGCGTACCCCAATGTCGCTAGGTGAGCTAATGGAGGCTTGGAGGGGATCCCCTTTGGTCGGGTGTGGGCTGATCTTGTGGAAGATCATTCCTTTTTCTATTATTTGGTCTATATGGAAGGAGCGGAATGATAGAATTTTTTAGCACGAAATAATCATCTTGGGAGGATATTCTATCTAAAGTGTCCGTGAGAATTGCTCATTGGGCTTGTGCAAGAAAAGAATTTTCAAATGTCAACATAGATAATAACTTGTATAATTGGGAAGCCTGTTTGTTGATGGGAGAAGCAAAGAAGAGGAAGAAAGTGACTTAGAGCTCTCCTCCGTCCGGTTGTTTAAAGTTTAATGTGGAAGGCGCACCTCGTGGTAAACCAGGGCCGGCTGGTATTGGCGGTGTTCTCAGAAATCACAAAGGAGAGGTGTTGTACATGTTTTAAAAAAATGTGGGGGTTAAAGACTAATGAAGCTGAAATCCTGGCCATTTTGGAAGCTCTTTGCATCTACTGTCGCTCATTCCAAGTTAGCCTCATCATAGAAAGTGATTCTTTCAATGCCATATCTTGGGCAAAAGCTTTCAAAGGCTGATAAGTCCACAAAACTAGGTCATTAGGTCATCATTTCATTAGCATTTGTGGACTTGATTAGGTTTAATTGCATAAAATTGCACTCAATTTCATGATTTCATGCATTTGGGGTTATTTTTGGAAACATGGTCAAAATTGGTCAAAATTCATTGAATTGCATGACTTTCGTGAAATTAAGTTTTTCTCATCACATTTATCACCCCAAAAAATTAGGCTTTTGGTTTCATCAATGCATATCTTGCTATTTTTGGCACCATGTGCTATTTTTGGATAGTTTGTCATCTTGGTGCATCATTAGGAATGTAGGGTCCCATGCATGATTCATGTTTATTTTATTACATGTAATTAATTTATTTCTTTCAATTTGTAGGAGAAATCAGTATGGGACCAAATTGATGAAATTTGAGAAGAGAGGTCAAAGGAAAGAGTCCAAGCATGCTTTGGACGTCCAACATGGGCCTACACACCCCATTGCACGCCAACATAGAAGCTTTCATTTGTGCACAATTATTCCCGGATTTTTCAGGGGCAGCAACTTAAAATGACCATAACTCTCAAACCGAGTGTCGGATCGGTACAATCTAGCCACCGTTGGAAAGCTCTTTTCGAGTAGATATCCGTGGAGCCCAAGATTGCGTTAATCAGAGCTGTATTGAGGGAGATATGACCTTGGGAAGTTGTCTGCTACAGTTTTAGGCGGGAATTGCAAGAAATCTCAATATTTGGAAAGTTTTATCCTTCTACATCATCATGCAAATTTTAGAGATATTCTTGGAATTGTACAAGGAAGGTGTGTGCATCAAGAGATCTAATAAGGCAAGGAGATCTCTCAAATTTAAAAGTCTTTCCAAAGAGGAGAAACCAAGTTGTGTTGGAAGTCCACAAGTCTTGGATGCCCCACATATGGGAGCACAAATTTAGGCATACAATCTGAATTTTTTTGGAATCCTTCTCATGTGCAATCTTAAAGACCTTTTGAGGAGTCCAAAGATGGAAAGAATGGGACCACAAGACTTTCTCATTAGCAAGAAAAGTTGCCAAGATAGGATGGTTGCTTAGAGTTCAAGCCAAGATGGAAAAGGAGTCTTACCAAACAAGGAATATGAAAGATTATAAAAAGAAAGCCAACAAGAGGGTTATACGTCCAATAACTCTTGTGTAGCATCTTGGAGGCTTTCTCTCTCCATTCCACTCTCATCCACCTTTCTCTCTCTAAATCCCTTTCTTCTTCTTCTCCCTTCTAATTCTTTAGACATAGGTTGAGAGATCATGTTGAGAGAATGAAAAAGAGAGAAGAATCTTAATTTTTTTGTATTCAAAGATCAAGGAATAAAGACATTATTTGCATTGATTCTGCGTATTCTTCATGTAAGTGATTTAATTTTCTTTCTTCTAGTTCTTTTATGTGTTTTGATTGGAGACAATATTTCACATGATTAGATCTAGGGATTTGAAAATAAATTAAATGGATTAAAAGTCGAGAGACATCAAATAATCACTTGCATAAATTTTTCCTACTCTGAGAAGAGAGGACTGCATCATCATCGCATTGTCAATATTTGTAAGATTGTCTAGTTTCTAGATCTTGGGTACATCTTTTCCGCTTTCTATCTTCCACCCTTTTATTTTTATTTTAAGTTAATATTCTGATTATTTTTTCATTTACAAATTCTAGATTTAAAAAACCCAATTTGCATCTTTCTATGTTTTGTAGAAACTTTCGATTTTTATTAATTGCATAATCTATGGTTGGAAAGTGTTTTTAGATACTTCATATTTAGAAATTGCATTAGGATAGGTTTTTGTTGCTGAAATCACCAGATTATCAACTGATTAGAAAGATTAAATTCGGACTTGGTATGTGAATAGTGAAAAATTCTGCACAGTTTCAGCAGAATTGACCCAACTGGGTTACAAAAGTACGTGATTTAAAAACCAGTTAAACGTTAATGTTTTGGTCCAAAAAATAGCAGATTTAAAGTATGGTAATTGGACTTTGAAACCGCAGAATTTCAGTCAAAAATAATATCGGGAACCGTGTCAACCAGAGGCTCAAACAGGGGTAGTTGGTAAGCCTGCGTTCAGATTTCAGCAGCGAAACAGTTCAAGTAGGCATCTTTAGGAGATCATATCTTTTTCGTTTGAAGTCCTTTTTCCATTCTTCTTTTTTTGTTGTGTTCATGCATCATCAGAGTATTGATTCCAGCCATTAGAGTTAGGTTCATATCATCTTAGACGAGTCGTACAGTCCAGCGAAATTGGGCCTGTGCAAGAGTTTCCATACTTAGAATTTTTACAGCATGCATAAGTTTTTTTAGAAACTTATATAAAATTGCATTGTTAGCATTTAGGGCATTATAGATCATTCATATTTGCATAAAAAGTGATTTTGGTAATTAGTATCTAATTTAGGAAGTTTTGTTTTGATTTATTTTATATTAAATTGGTTGTTTAATTTGTGTATTTTTTTGCAGGTTTTAGTATTATCTAGATTAGTTTTCTTATTTAGATTAGTGTTTTTATTGTTGGAAAGTTTCTTAAAAAGCATTGCTCCCTGTGGATCGACCTGGTCTCACCAGATTATTACTACAATTGCACCCTATACTTGGGGTCCGATCAAAGGCCCGTGGAAAATGCAATTTTATTTTAATTAAACAGCTTTCATTGGAGTCCTTGTGTTTTTTTTCAGCATGTTAGTAGGTCTGCTAATCGCATGGCAGACACACTCTAGCTAAGCAAGGGATTGATCGTGTTTGTAATTTAAGTGCTGCCATTGGATAGGTGTCAAAGGTGGTGCCTGGTGCATCTCTTATACCAGCATTACTTTGTCTCTGTGTTTCGGTGTTCTTCATTGTACTAATTTCTCCTTTTAAAATATATCATTGTTACATCTTCAAAAAAATATATATATATATATATATATCATTTAAAAAGAGAGAGAGAGACAGAAGGAACGAAAGGATGAAATATAAAGAAGTAAATTGGATCAGAAAGAACCTTAAGCATAGGAGGGACAACGCAAAGTTGTTGCGTAAGCGTATCAACAGTAGAATATTTGGAGGAAGCCTCAACCTGAAAAATCAGCATCCATGTCAATAATATAATCAGGAAGCATTAGTTTTCCATGCAGACGATTGCCTCCCAAACCAATGACTACAGAACCACTGGTGCAAACAAGCACAGAATCAGCATCCATGTCAATTATAGAATCAGAAAGCATTAGTTTTCCATGCATAAAATTTCTTCTCAGACCAATCAAGACACGGCGACTAGTGACAAATGAGCACATGCACATCAGGAAGGGGGAAGAGCCATTAGTTTTCTATGCAGATGATTGCTTCTCAAACCAATCATAACACAACCATTAGTGACAAACGATCACATGCACGTCGAGAAGGGGGAGGGGTGTTGGGACCATGTGTGTGAGCGTCCATATTATATGAGTTTTTGTATTTACAATAGAAGTATTTCACCTGCGCTCCTGTGGTCCATTCAGATCGGTGCCATCATCACAATGGGACTTGTGAAATTCAGGGGGAGTCTCACCTTCGATGAGGTTCAGATTAGTGCTCCCATGGAGTGCATAACACAGGAGAAAAACTTCCTTATAATTGATACTAGCAAAAGAAAGAAACATGTAATGCATGTGCCTACAAACATGAAGAAATGACACAGGAGCATAAGGCCTTGAGCCAATAGATCATGAGATTGATCATGCCATTGGGTCTTTGGATCGCTTTGAACAATCTAAGGGGTGCTTTGGATCCGTCTTAATCAAGGCTCTACACAACAAAAAACCGAGGGTGGGGGGAATGATTATGGTCATGATGGATAAATAAATTCACATCAAATGGAAAACATATGGGGCCACAAGCTAAATGAGAAAGGGGAACACCCAATGCCCTTTTGCAACTGAGGCAAGCTTCTTTCTTCCTATATTTTATCCATTTGAGTTGTGATAGATTTCCTAAATTAAGGGTCCATTACCATTATGAAGGGGATAAGGGATTGACCTCACAAAGATAGGAAGTAACTCACGTACAAGTCATCCAAGCATGTTATCCAAGCATGTTATCGTTGATTTTCTTAGATTATCTTTCTATTTTGATGTAACTAGGTTATTCTATGTTTAGTCTTTATGTAAGATGAGTGGTACCCATCCATCTAGTGGAGAAAATGAATGACACTAAAAATATTCATGAGGCATATTGGGAAGCAATTTGTGTGGAGCGGATGCTTAAAAGGTCTCATTTAGTGGAAGTTACTCCTCAAGAAGAAAAGTCGTCTCACGTAACAGACCGTGTTGAGGAACCAGTGCAATGCATATGTAGACCGATCAACCAGACTTAGACACAAAAGATCCACATCTACAATTGGCCTTGGAATTTCTCCTATGAGAACTAATAATCCCGAAGTGCAAACACCCAGTGAGGAAGAGCAAGTTGTTGATATTCCCCACATTAATTCTCCTATTGATTGTCTTTGGGGATCAACAATATCAACTGGGAGATGTCCAGTGGATAGTCAAAGATTAAGATTTGATGGTGCAGGTTCTACAACTAAGGCACATCAACACAAATTTCAACCATTAAAAACAGTTAAGCATGAGGTTGTACATGGAAGTTGCCGATCTACCAACGAATCGAAAGTTCATCAGATTGATCTTTGATCTAGGTGGACATTTTTCAAACACGAGGTCAAGTTCTTTCCAAGCCGGGGAGAATGATGCAGCGGCACCAATGCCTGACGTGAGATATATTGTGGGCCACATGTGGGACCCATGAAATCCTAATTATTATTAGTTTTAGTTTTAGCAAAGATTGTATTTAGGATTAGTTTCTAATTTGAATAGGATTCTTATTTTTGTTTCTAAGTTTGATTAGGATTGTTTCTTAGGGAAGTATCTTTTATTATAAATAAAGCATTGTAGAGATCAATAATTTTAGATTAGATATTTGACTTAATAGAATTTTCCCTTTGTGGGCTTATAGTTGGAGAGTATCTTCATCGTGTAATTATTCCATCAGAACCCTAATTGTGCCCCGGCACTTGTGATCGTATCTACGATTGCATCACCCCCTCCCTCCGCCCCTGCGTCCATTCATAGTCTTGGCCTTTTGTTACCAGATGAATAAACTAGAAAAAGCAGGCCTGTGCCTACCCTAGGACCACAGGATTTCAAAATTTATGAATGAAAAATATGTTTCTAGTATCTCTAGCTATAATGAGAAAATAGATGTAGGTTTTCTATCACTACTGTGGAAAATTAGAAGGCATACATACAACCAACAATATTCTATCACAATTTTTGAAAATTTTAGATGTTATATATACAACTAATGCTCTCAAAGAATTCATTAATTCCAAAATATGAACCACTAACAAGTTGAATGATACTTGAATGTATGGCTATGGTTAGTGAAGAAGATCCTCAACTTCACATGTATCAACCACTATTTACATGTGTGTTAAGAGAAAAGAAACATTGATGAGAAGTAGAAAATCTAGGATATGAAATGAGGTTCAGAATCATGGATTTAAAAAGTATTGAAATTTAAGAAAGATAATCTTTCTATTGGCCCATCACATTTTTAGATAATTTATACTTTGTTCTTGATTTATTTTGGTGGATTCCATATTTTGTAAGAGTTGTTTAAACTGGTTTCTAATGTTATTAATTGGTCCTACCATGTTAAAAATTACAAAAATAAAAAAAATAAAATAAAATAAAAACATCATCATTGTTAATTGCCAAAAATATGAAAATTTTCTCTTTTCCAATGTCTCCTGATCCCCTACTTGTTTCTAAACCAAATAGAAACAATATCAGTAACAGCAACGGCAGGGGACAGGGATATTCTCAAATAAATAAATATGCAATCAAAATTTGCTTAGTGGGCCAGCAGAATTCCTTGATCATGTCTACAAGTATAAATGGAAAAAGGGTTGGTGTTTATTAAGGATCAAATAGCAAGAAGAAGAAAATTGGACGATGGAGGAGGAGAAGAACCATATGCCTCTTGCTGCCTTTGGCCCTAGTCAACTAAATTAATACCTAGTGCATGTTTTCTTCTCATTTGAAATAGATCTCTTTCGTAACAAATTCCAAAAGTTAAATATAGGATAAGAAGCCAATTTAAGTATTAATTAAAAAGTACTGAATGTGTTCCCCGCGATGAGCTGCCTTTGGGGCATGTTTGGGCAACATTCTCGGAGAGGAATCCTCTTTGGTTTTCCTCGATTGCAAGGAAAACCCACATTTAGATAAAGAGAGGAAAAGTGAAGATTTTCCAAATCCTACCATCCCACAAAAAATCCTCCCTTCCACAGATTCCTCGGTCTCCACCTCCACCCACTGCAAAATCCAGAGACAAAAGCACTTGAGGTATACTGAGTGACTCCTAGGTGTTTCCCAAACGTAGGAATGCAGTGACCCCTCCCCTCTGAATCCTCAAAGAGGATAGCATGGTTACAGGGGAATGAAGAAATCCTCTGGACAGAGAATTTCTCTGCCTGCCAAACGTGCCCTTAAAGATTTATGAAATTGCTGAAGCCCACAATAACATCACTCATTTCTTTTTATCTTAATCATATTTAAATTCGTAAGAAATCTCTAAAATTAAAACAATATAAGTGATTCAAAATAATAGGAAGATAAATCCCAGTAATACGGAGATTCATCACTCGGAGACCTTGACAATGATGGGACCATGCCTTGAAAGAAAATAAAGTGTAAGATGCAATTCATCCTTTTTTTGGCCTGTGAATGTGAACCCTTGTTAACCAAGGATTAGGATTTCCTACCGAAAAGATTACTTTGAGAGCATGCTCTATTGATGGCAAGGCACATCAAATCTAACATCGTGATTATGGAGAAAAAAAATGGCCCCACTTGTAAACACTTAATGTTAATGAACCATAGTTGTAGCCAATTATGGACTTGTTTTTTTTTTTTTTTCGGGTAAATTTGGAAATGCATTAGATATAAAAGAGTACATAATAGAAAAGAAACAAGACCAAACATAGTGTTCCAGTATAAGAGTTCTATACCGGATGCCCGCCACACCTACATTACAAAAGCACTCAAATTACATGAACAATGAACCCCTTGTTTAGCTAAACAATCTGCGAAACCATTTGCAGACCTACTTATATGATGTAAAGACACTCGAGAATTTGATGACAGGTGACGAATCTCATTGAAATAGAACTGTATCTTCCATGGGCCCTTAAAAGAATTAACCCAAGATATGGCATTAGATGAATCGCTCTCCACTATAAGATGATTCTGAAATGAGAAAGTGAAAATGCGAAGAGCTTCCAGAATAGCATGGACTTCGGCTTTCATTAGAATCTTTGATTCCAACATGCTTGGAGAACATGTACAACACTTCGCCTTTGTGATTTCTCAATACACCCCCAATACCGGCTAACCCCGGTTTACCTTGAGCTACCCCATCCACATTAAACTTTAGGACTCCTGTTGGGGGAGAATACCAAGAAACTTTCTTTTTCTTCTTTGAAGCGCCCATAGTTAAACAAACCCTCCAATTATGCATAATATCGTTTATCGTAAGGTCTGCAAATCCCTTTTTAACACAAGCCCATTTTGCAATCCACAAAACCATAGCTTGAATCATAATTCCCACAGAAGATTCTTTTGCACTAAGATACGGTTATTCCTCTCTTTCCAACTAGACCAAAAAACCGAATAGGGAATGAGTCTCCATATCAATAGCCAATTATGGAGTTATGCCTCGATAATTTGATATATAATAACAGTAAGAAAATATCCATTATCTCTTTTCTATAAAAAGCTATTTGGGTTATAACTGGATTTTGTTAAAGAGTCGTTTAAACATGAAGTTTTCCAATTGTTTTAGGATTTAAAACAGTGATTTTAGGGAAGAAACAAATTTTTAGCAGGAAGGAGATTTTAGTGGAGGAATTTTAATAGATTTTATGGGATGTAACATGGAGGAATCATTGCTCGACTCCCGGTCTACCATTCTATGTTTGCAAATTTTGAATTAAGGAGACTAAGGAAAGAGGAGATACACGGGAAAAGAAGTTTATAAAAATATTACGATTAGTTTAGGGTAATCGTGCAATAGACTCTATTAGTAAAGTATTGACACCAATGGAGACTTGTTCGAGCCTCTCGTTGACGTAATAGATACCTATCATAGATTTAAGCTTGGCCAGAAATTTAAGGGCCAAGTGGAAATTAAGAGGATTCTCACTCACACGCGAGCGCGGGGATAGGCACACCGGTTGTGGGGCCTGAAATGATGTGAAATAAGAGAATGAAGAAAGAGATGAGAGTTTCGAGAGAAACTTGATCACTCAATAGGAGGATCGTCTGTATATTTATAATAACATTATACCCTAATCAAGGGCTCTAATCATCCTAATCAGTACAATCAGAATAAAGAATAATCAATCTTCTAATCTATACAACGAAGTAAATAAGAGATAAATCAGTGATACAATCTAAGAAGATCCCACACGTGGGATTTTATATATACAGCTATGTACAATCACTTGATGGGCTAGGCCTAGTGGGTCTAGGCCACCTTATCTTCTACACTCCCCCCCTCAAATTGATGTGGTAATGTAGAAAACAACAATTTGCTAGTGAGATCATGATGGCGCGGTTTGGGAAGTGCTTTGGTGAAGATATCCGCCAATTGGTTGTGAGTAGAGACATGAGGCAAGGTTATCTTCTCAGTAACATGTTGACGGATGAAATGATAATCAATCTCAATGTGCTTCGTCCGTTCATGAAAGACTAGATTATTAGCAATTCCGGTAGCACTGGTATTGTCCCCATGAAGGGGTGTAGAACCACCAACAATGACACCTAATTCACAGAGAAGACGGCGGAGCCAGATGATTTCAGCACTTGCGGACGACATTGCCCGATATTCGGCCTCAACAGAAGACTTGGACACAGTGGTTTACTTCTTGCACTTCCATGAAATCAGAGTCGCCAAAAAACATACACCAGCCAGTGGTAGATCGCCGAGAATCAGGGCAACCAGCCCAGTCGGCATCTGCATACGCTGATAATCGCAGAGAAGTATTAGAAGGGTAGAAGAGACCATGAGAAAGAGTGCCTTTAACATAGCGGAGTATGCACAAAGCAGCAACAAGGTGGGGTTTGTGAGGATTGCTTACAAATTGGCTAATTGTATGAACTGCATGAGAAATATCAGGTCGAGTCATAGTTAAGTAGAGCAAACTACCAACTATCCGCCGAAAAATAGAGGGATCATCCAAGGGAGGGCCATCCTCCGTATTGAGTTTGGTGTTTAATTCCATCGGCGTATCAAAGGTGTGAGCATCATCAAGTCTTGTCGAGGTGATTAAATCAGTAGCATATTTACGCTGATGGACCCGAATGCCTGATTTGGTTCTCGAAAACTCAAGCCCCAGAAAGTAGGTGAGAGGACCAAGATCCTTCATTCTGAAGTGGCGAGTGAGATGGTCCTTGAGATTCGTAATGCCAGAAATATCATTGCCACTGATAATCATATCATCAACATAGACTAAAAGGAATGTGTAACCCTTCGGTGTCCATCGAAGAAATAGTGAACTGTCAAAATGACTGATGAAACCCAGCTTGAAGAATTGCTGCCCGGAATTTATCAAACCAAGCCCTGGGAGCCTGCTTAAGCCCATAAAGAGATTTTCACAACTTGCAAACATGCTCAGGAGGACACGCATATCCCGGAGGAGGTTTCAAGTAGACAGTCTCTTTCAAATCGCCATGAAGAAAGGCATTTTTGACATCCATTTGCCATAGAGGCCAATTGCGGGCTGCAGTGACACAAAGAAGAGTTCGAACGGTGGTCATTTTAGCCACTGGTGCAAATGTCTCCTCATAGTCAATGACATACTCCTGCTTGTAACCCCGAGCAACCAATTTGGCTTTGTAGCAATCAAGACTCCCATCAGAGTGAACTTTTACAGAGTAGATCCATTTACTGCCAATCACAGAGGCTCCTTCAGCAGTCGGTACCAAGTCCCATGTGTTGTTCGCTTCAAGAGCAAGCAAGTCCTCAGTCATAGCATCCTGCCAGTATGCAATCTTCGAAGCCTGTGAATGAGAGGTGGGTATAGGAGCACTATCCAAAGAAGTGAAAAGAGCAGGAAAGCCATATCTGTCAGGAGCAACAGAAGGACGACTAGAGCGTCGCAAGCGTATGACACTATCAGTTATAGAAGTATTAATACCTGAGGGTGCAGTAGGCAGCACTGGGATATGATCGGGAGGAGGCCCCACAAGAGGAACTGTGTTACGGCGGATATAGACATTGGTAATAGGCGGTGGAGAGGTAGCCGCAGGGAATTGTGGCAGATAAGACACATCAATAGGATGAGTATCTAAACGCAAAGAAAAGAAAGGAATGTGTTCCAAGAAGATCACATTACGAGATATTCGCATGCGTTTCTCGGAGTGTTCATGACACAGAAATCCCTTGTGTTCAGTACTATAACCTAGGAAGATACATTTGGCAGCTTGTGGTGACAACTTAGTACGCTCTGTAGGTGGAAGATGGACAAAGCACAAGCAACCAAAAACACGTAAGTGAGAATATGAAGGAGTATGACCAAAGAGAGATTCATATGGAGTAGTCTTTCCTAGAACGGAGCTAGGATGACGATTGAGGAGATACACAGCAGTCTGTGCAGCATCACACCAAAAATTTGGAGGAACTAAGGATGCAAGTAGGAAAGTACAAACAATTTCAAGAATATGCCTGCTCTTCCTCTCCGCAACACCATTTTGTTGTGGAGTATGTGGGCAGGATTTTTGATGAAGAATGCTTTTATCAGAAAGGAAGGCAGAAAAATCATGGGACATGTATTCTCCATCGGAGTCAGACCTAAGAATTTTTATATTTTTCTAAAATTGTGTGAACCATATTGTAAAATTTTTGGAAAAAAGAAAATACTTCAGATTTGAAGCGCATGAAATAAATCCAAGTGAATCGAGAATGATCATCAATAAAGGTCACATAATACTTAAACCCTGTCCTACTCAATGTGGATGCAATTCCCCAAACATCAATGTGAATAATATCAAAAGATGATAACGCACGAGAACGATGAATAGGAAACGGCAAAATATGACTCTTACTCAAACAACACGTTTTACACTTTGATTGAAGTAAAGAGGACATCATTTTATTATCAATAGTGGGTTCTAAACAACCAATTTTAAACAAAGAAAGTAAATAAGCATTGTTCACATGACCAAGATTACTATGCCACATAGTCCACATTTTATTGAAATTTGGAGAAGAAGAAAAAAATAGGGAACGATGTCCAATGTCGAGCAGAAACAGTCGACCATGTTTACTCCCCGTCGCGATCACCTTCCTAGTTTGCCGCCCCTGTATGACACAACCAGTGGAAGAAAAGTTAATATGGTACCCATCAGGCCATCATCAATAAGTTGCCCGACAGAAAGTAAATTGGCTGATAATTTGGGAACAAAGTAGACATTAGAAAGGTGGAGGGACTGGCCAGAGACACTAGATAAAGTAATGGTACCAATTCCAGCAATAAGTAATTGGTCTCTATTAGCAATGGTAATTTTTCCTTTGCCAAGGTAACGGTGAGAGGCTGTAAAGCTACTTTCCACAGAAGTCATGTGGTTTGATGCTCCTGAATCTAGAAACAAGGTAGATGGGGTGATGGAGGAAGACAGAGAGATTGAAGAATGAAAAGCAGGAAATGCTAGAGGAGGATGAGTTTGATACCGACCACCGTTAAAACCCATAGATGCATATGCGGAGGTCACCGTGTTCTGAATAAGTTCTTGAATTTGGGCTGGAGTCATGGATACAGCCCTGGAAGAAGTGCTTTCCGTATCAGGGAGAGGTGCTTGAACTTGGAACGCAGCTGGAGCATTTTGTCTAGGCACGGTGGAAGGATTTTGCTTCTGCTGGGGCCCATTCTTTTGTTATAAGCTGCGACAGTCATCAATAAGATGACCAGAGCGTTTGCAATATCTGCAAACCAATTTCTTTCGACAGTTCTTGGTCATATGACCGAATCCTTTGCACTCATAGCATTGAGTAGGCTTCTGATTGGGGGCTGCCAGGAGAGCAGAATTAGCAGGGAGAGGGGCTAGGAAGTCCTTTGGTTCTTCAAGAATGACACGCAGAGAGTTGAGGCGAAGTTCTTCTCGAAGGACTTCTTGGAAGCATGTATCTAGGTTTGCAGAGACTTCTCTATTCATGAGAGCAGACCGAACAGATTCGAATTCGGGTCTGAGATTCATCAGGAACTGGCCGATGTGGGTTTCCTCTTGTAATTTAAGAGCCTCAGGAAGAAACCCAGCAGAAACAGTTTGAATAATCATAGCATCCCTCTCAGTCCATAAGGTGAGAAATCCATTGAAGTAAGCCTGTACAGATTTATCACCTTGACTGAATTTTGCAATTTCACTAAGTGAAATTTGCGAGCTTTATTTGTTTGATGATAAACATTTTTAAGATGACCCCACATATCAGATGTGGCAGTATATGCTTGAAGAGCAATGGCAAGAGAAGGGTCAATGGAGTTAAGAATCCAAGTGATGACCTTAGCATTTTCTTTAGACCAGGTGGGTAATGCTTTTGTGTCAGTAGTGCTTGCAGTAGGTTTAGTTATCGATCCATCAAGATAACCAAACAGTCCTTGGCCTTCGACAAAATTCTTCAGATGAAAAGACCAAGCCATATAATTATTCCCATTAAATTTAACAGGAATAACATTATACTTGTCCATAGTAGAAAAGAGGCAGCAACAATACTAACAGCAGGAAATATCAACCAAGGACAGCAAACAATCACGGCAGCAACAACAAATGTGCAAAGACAGCAACAGAAACAGCAAATGTGCAACGGCAGCAAAGAGGACTAACAATGCCAGCAGCAACAGTACTGTCAACAAATCAAAACAGCACCCACAGTGCAATTGTTCCCCCCCAAACAAAGCCAAAGAAGGAGGAGAGCAGCACATAGACTATAAAAGGCAAATACTGTAGTAAAAAAAATACCAACAGTATACTAACAGTGCAGTAAGCAGCACTGATCAGCCATTAATCAGCCTTAATCCGTAAAAAGTAGCTTCCTCAGTATACAGCAGCAATCAGTTTATAAATAGAAGAAGAAGACAGCAGTAGACAGCACACTTAGTGCAATTTTCCTTCCAAACAGAGCTAGACGAACTGGAATTATGGATCTGGATCTGTGTGTGGGCCCCACAGGGTGGTCTAATCACAGATCAAGTTTGATCTCCTTAAAGGGGATCAAAGTTACTTCCTTCAGTCCAAATTTGATGAGATTTGGATAAAGATCCACAAATCTGGACAGTCTTGATAAAAACTATCTGACAGAATTTTATTAAAACTGACAGAAGAAAAAGTGGATGAAAACTACCTCAAAGGTGATGGAAAAATTCCAGAAAAATCCTTAGAAAGATCCTCAAGGATGGTCGATCACAACTGTGGAGGTCTCTTGGAAATACGAAGATGATCTATGGTGGGCCACTATTGATCAGTGACACTAACAGAGAAGATTTCCACACCAGGAAGAAGATCCACGCCAGAGAGACTCAATGGATCAATGAGAGAAGAAGATTGATCAATGATTGAAAATGATTGATCATAACCAACGCTCTGATACCATGAAATGATGTGAAATAAGAGAATGAAGAAAGAGATGAGAGTTTGGAGAGAAACTTGATCACTCAATAGGAGGATCGTCTGTATATTTATAATAACATTCTACCCTAATCAAGGGCTCTAATCATCCTAATCAGTACAATAAGAATAAAGAATAATCAATCTTCTAATCTATACAAGTAAATAAGAGATAAATCAGTGATACAATCTAAGAAGATCCCACACGTGGGATTTTATATATACAGCTATGTACAATCACTTGATGGGTTGGGCCTAGTAGGACTGGGCTGGGCCTAGTGGGCCTATGCCACCTTATCTTCTACAAGGCCCAGTTGATGGTCCATCTGAATGGACCACACACACACACCCCCCCTGAATTTAAAATGGGGCCCACCTTTGCACCCATTTGAACACCATTGGATCGACTACACACCAGTGTCACGAAATTCGGTTTGTTTCGGCCGAAATTTCTGAATAATTTTGGTTCGTTCACTCTACCGAAATGAACAGGACCCTACAATTATTCATCCCACGATTCTTTCCAATTTGTCCGATTCGGTCTGAATTTTATGATTTCAGCCAATTCGTCCAATTCATCTAATTATTTGTCCCGGTATTTAGGTTGTCTTTAAAATAGAAAAAATAAAAACTGAATGGGCCTAACATATTTTTTAACTTCAAATTAAAAGTAAAATTACCTTTTTTGGCGTTTTGCCTCAGAGAAATTAGTGGGCTCCAATGTGGAGCCGCCCATCTATTAAAATCTTAATAACTATATGGGCCCTATCACCCTAATCAAGTTTTATTCCAATAAAAACATTTTATTATGAATAAGCTAGCCAAGTTTCACTCTAATATGAAATAGCCCATCAAATATAAATCTACATATTGCATTGATTTAGTACAATAAATCAAATGTATCATATATTATTTTTTCATTTTAATATATATAATGTTTATTTCCGAAATATTTCACCGAAATCACCGAATTGACCAAAACATCTCATTTGGAGGGAAAACCGAAATGGCATCCGAACTGAATTTCGTAACACCACCGCACACCCATCTGAATGGGCTGTACACTATTAAACTTGTGGGGTCCGGATGGAGATGGTAGGGGTGATGGGGCTGTTTTTTGCAAAGATGAAGGGCCAAGGGATCTCGATCCCCTCTGGTCCTAGTCCTAGGTGGGGCCCCACGTTGAGGTGCACAGTCATCCAGTGCGCGAGTCACACACTGGATGACTACTATATATATATATATATATATATGGGGAATGTTTATATGCATCCCTCCCTCACCATAGGGTGAGGGACAATGACATCAGCAGAGAGGTGGTATAAAAGGTGCAGTGAAAAGTGTCATCGAAAAAGATAGGAAAAAGGAGTTTCCCGCCCATTCTGAAATTCAAACACATTCAAAACCCCATTCCTTACTTTTTCTTTCTACATCTCTTTCTACATCTGAGAGAGCTTTCCAGCAGAAAAGGAGGCACTCTCCCTTGCTCGTCTCCATCTCCAGCAAAAAAGGAGCTCCCTCACACGCCTCCCTCTCCAACAGAAAAGGTAGCCCCGGCGTCTCTCTGCTCTCTCTCTCTATTATTTTCTTCATTTTCATCTCCAAATTGGGTTTTTGTTCTTAATTTATCTCCTTTGATCCAGGTTTGATTATTACTTTCTTCTTGCAAAATCAATTTTTGGATATGGGTTTGGGGTTTGGTTTCTCTTTCCCCTTGTTTTTGGTTTGATGGCTAGCATAGGATGAGTACATTCCAACTTTGCCAAGGGCTTTAGTTTATTTTGAATTTTCTTTTGGTAAAACAGAAAGTTTATTTTTAATTAGTAACTCGCTACCTAGCTCTAGAAAATTCATTTCAAGAAATTACTTGCCATCATCCATTTAAAATCATCTAACTAATTTGCAAACAAGGTCTCCATATTTTGCAGGAAAAAGAAAACAGCATGGGAAGCATGAATATATCTGCAACAACATACATCTTCAGCTTCACAGCATCTGATTCCCTTAAAGCTTTTACTCCATGGTTCCCCATGGACTAATTGGATAATGCTCTGTGAAGGCAATCGCGAGTGAAGAACTTTAGAATTCTCATAAAAAACTTTGTAGGAGTGGGATTGATTGTGATGGTGATATTAATTCAATTGATGTATTTAGCCATTGTATTTGTTGATTTTGTTGTTTCATGCAAGTGTTGTTGATTCAGTTGATGTGTGTAATAAGTCTCCAGTAGACAGTGACTGTAAACAGTTTTTTGGAGATTTCAGTCCAATGAATATATGCAGACCAAGTAGTAACTGTTATGAATTACAGGTGCAATGTTTATGGATTACAAATTGTTCACAGGTGTGGGTGGATTTAAGATCTAGATTTTCACTTCTGAATATGAGAATGTATACAGTTGCGAGGTGAAAAGAATCCCCTCTGGAAGGGACTCAAGACTTTGGATCTTGTAAATTTTTGACTATTATGAAATTGCAATTACCTACTTCTACTTGATATTGACCTACCCAGTAAATATTGCTGCTTGTATAATTCAGAAGTGTATGTTTTGACCTGTAAGTGAACCATGAGATATAAAATGAAATACAACATTTCAGCTTCCATAAGCTCTACAACAATGACAACATTGGAGTGCAAAGGAACTGTAATTAGCATACTGACAATGACAACTACAACTGAATACAACTCATACTCCACTGATACAGGGTACCATCTGTAGCCAACTTGATATCTCAAAGAGCAAATTATTAAAATTATCAAAATTCAGAACAACTTAAATGGTTCACCTGCACTCTGGACAAAAATTCATTAACTGAATAAAGTTATAGCCAAATCTGAATAGCTCAATAACAGGCCCACTAAATCAATAATTATAAATCTTAATACATAAATTACAAGCCCACTAATACAGCAACCTCTCTGTCTTTCTTAGAATACATCAACCTCTTCACTAATCTTCAATCATTTAATGAAACACACTTTCCACTCTCTGGGTTTTTTTGAACTTCTAGAATCATGAAATCGTACAGTAACCTCCATAACATTTAAGAAACACACTCTACATTGAATTCAACAGGATCATTTGGCTCCACCAATCAGTATTTTGCATTCATGTTCACTGTATTTTACTAAATCATATAGGATATCACTCTAACTTGCAAGTGATAAATGGCCCTGTCTATGGTGATAGATTGAGCCAAAGGCAAGTACATTGTGCGTCCCAAGCCCAGGCGTGGTGCAGAGCTCTCGTCCATTGCACTCTCGGATGTAGAAGACATCGCACACCCTTGGTCATGTAATTCAGACCCTCGGTCTTAGACCCAAATCAGACTGTCCGATTTCGGTCCAAGATTGAATTTTCGCATTGCCAAAAGAAAGACAATCCATGAAGAAATCAAGGGAGGTTTCGCAGGGACTCAAAGTCGGTGTAGATTGGAGATCTGATTCAGATCTCAAAATTTGGTGGGCTGCTGCTGATCAAAGAGAACTAGGAGAGAGGATCTCAGGTTTTGTGAGGGCATTTATTTGATCTGAAGGCGGGACACATTTTGGCCTGATCGGTAGGGAGAAATGTACTGCTGTGAAGGATCGGGGTTGTGGACTCTTTGCACAATAGAAGACGAAACAGGGGAATGAGAAGGAGTTCGATCAACTTTTGGTATTTGGAGTCCCTCTCGGAGCTACAATGAGAGGAAGAGAATGATTTTGATCGGCTTAAGAGGGAAACAACAATGAGAAGAAGAGAAGGGTTTCAATCGGAATTGGGAGGGAAACGAAAACTTGAGAGCCAAAATGCGGGTTCTCATTTTTCCCATTTCATTCATGCCTTTTATAGCCCCTTGCCCAGCTGTTGGATCCTTACTTTAATCCGACGTTCCTCTCTCTACCACGTCATTGTCCCTCACCTTATAGTGAGAGAAGGATGCATATGAACATTCCCATATATATATATATATATGGAAATATTCAAGTGAGAACTAGTTCTCATCATGCTTCTATGAAGACAATTGGTGGGGCTCCCTAAGCACCCAATCCAAACTGTGCACAAACAAAGGCCCCCTGATGGTCACTAATCCCGAGGGTTGGCACCCATCCAAATGGACTGGACTGTTAGATAAACGGTTGAATTTTTTTAAATATAAAGCCATTACACTCATGGGCCACGGATGAAGGGGTTAAGGGCATGGGATTGGGGTCAAACTCGATACTTGGGTTGGTCCCATAGATATTTCCATTACCTTTGGTCCCACACCCAGATGGAGACCCACAAATCGGCCCCATAGAAAGTTAACCAGAACAAAGCCCATATATATAATATATAAATGGTTATTCAATGCGCCCGGTGTGCATCTTGCACACCGGGGTTGGGACCCACCTGATGGTCCATCCGACCGGACCACACACTAAAAGAATGGAAAGAACTATAATTAAAAAGAGAAAACACATAACTCAAATATTAATTGATAATAATAAGCATGAATTACAAGGAGGACATCCATCCATATATATAGAGTAGGATCAACCCTTTGTAGCGTAGACACAAAGACTTTCCTAAACAATAAAGAAAACTAAATCGCTAAACTTGCCAAACAATCCAAATTAAATAAAAGTCCTAATTTTAAATACTTCTAAATGAATCAACTCTTCTAAATAAGATTCCTAATTAAATGGATGTCCCCTTGGGGCCATGGACTGGGCCCAATGAGTTGGCCGACCCATGGTTTGGCCTGCATCACCCGTTGACAATCGGCCCTTCAGTAGATTTTCATCTTTGGTTGAGGGGAAAGATCTTTAAGAACTTGAAGGAAAAGAGGGAAAAGTCTTTTCCCACAAGCTTACTCATAGAGACATGATGGAAAACATGTGTCTTCACTTTACTGTATCTTTCGAACAAAAGAAAGTAAAATTTTAAAATGTTCGGTATGGTTTTCCCTTACTTTCTTATACTAGTGAAATTCCCAAACAGCCCCTAAGGTATTTCACTGTTTGGAGATGAGATTGAAGGCTAAGATTAAATCTAGGATTTTTCTTAATGTTCTCTTCAAATTATTTAAAGAGATGTAATGGAACGTCCAATGTAGACTTGTTTTACAGTAATTTTTTTTTTTTTAATTTAATTCCTTTAGTATGTGATTTTCCATCTCTTAATTCCATTGTTTGAGCATCTCCCTTTGGATTGAGGATCTACAATAGGAAAATCGCTTCTTTTCTCCTTGTGCAAGTAGATTTCCTGTTTGATTAAAGAATAGAGTTTATTAGGCCCATAGTCAATCGGATTTGGCTTCCTTGACTACGTCACAATTTATGCACTTTGTTTCATGCGGGCATCTTTGTTGAGTGATCTCCCATTGGATTGAAGATCGACGGTGGATTGTTCGAGATCAATGGTAAGCAACGACATACTTTCCTCCTTGTTCGAGTAGATTCTCTATTTGATTAAAGATCGAGGTACTGTGGGCTCAACATTAATTGGAATTTGGCACCCTGAATGCGCAAAGACGAGCAAGTAAAATGTTTTCTCGACACATGGCTCTAAGGTGGCATTGCTCATGAGGTTGTACTTTGACATAGAGGGCTCCCACGCCCTCTGGAATCATTTTACTATATATAATATTAGAAGTCATTATCTAGTGTTTAACAATATTTTAAATATTAAAGTAATATAAGAGAAGGGTTGCAAAGATGCCCAAAACTAGGGTTGCTCATCGGCCGGCTGGGCCAAACTAAGGAACATCCAGGCCCGGCCCGGCTTCTAAACTGTTGGGCCCAAGCCCAGCCCAGGCCCAAATCGGGCCTTAACTCGCTGGCCCAAGCCCAGCCTGCCTGAGCATCATGAAGCCCGAGAACAGCCGGTGTTAGGTTTATAATTTAAAACTGGGTAGTTTACAGTATCTTGAGGGTTGCTTTATTGGTTTACGTTTACTCATGCATTTGGGTGTCAACTTTCTAGTTTTCGAATCCTCGCATCACTATTTTTGCTAACACCATTGTTATACTTGGGTCGGCCTGAGCTTCGGGCTCTATACAACTGAATCCAAGCCCAGCCCATATATTAAATGTGCCTAAATTAAAAAACTCAGCCTGGCCCAAATACTATAATCGAAGGACCAAGCCCGACCCAAAGCGGGCTGGGCCCTGTCCATGAGCAACCCTACCTGAAAGATAAAAAAAAAGAAAAAGAAAAGGGATTTATTAATTTCAGTAAGTGGATTATCTATCGGCATCAGTTAATGTTTTGAAAACAAACTCTTTAAGAGATTTTAAGATTAAAAAGAAACCAAGATATTTAAACAATGGTTGTAAAAAAAAGTAAAGTACAAGCTTAAAACTATAGAAAAACAAAAAAAGCATTGAAAATCAATAATGAACAACTAAAAAAACTAAATAATCTAAACAAATATAATCATACAATAATTAGAAAATAAAAAAAATTTAATACTTGTATAAGGAATAACAAAGAAATATCTAAAAAGGCGTTGACATTCTATAGGGCTTTGGAGGAGTCATCCCTTCTTCATTCCTATATTGCATAGGTGTGTCCCTTGAGGGGATGCTTTTGCGGGATGGCGATAGCTGGGAAGGTGTCCACAAATGAAAATCTGAGAAAAGGCATCATATGAAGAATATTGCAGATATGTGTTCATTATGTAGGAGGGAGACGGAGACAATTATTAACCATCCTAATGGGGACATCAATCGCAAGGACTTCAGAGTCTACCGGTGACAGCGGCGTAAGAAGTAAGTTGCAAATCGAGCTTCTTTGTGAATGGATCAGCCTTTTATAGGCTTAATCCATCAAGATCATGGAGATCCACCATTAAATCTGAGTTTTGATGAGGATCCACTATCGTATCTGACGTACGGTTCGCTAAAGGCCTCCTGTGGTAGACATGAGGAAGGCCCCACACTGGGATGTGCCACAGGCATAGTTATCAAATTCGTTTCGGTTTGGACGAAATGTGAACGATTGTTGAAGATTAAAGAGAAGATTTGCAAGAATTTAATAGAATTTAATAGAAATAGAGTATTGTGCCTTGGGAGTTGTGCACAATACTCTTTGTCGAACCACTTTTTAGTTTTCTTTATTTATTTTATTTGTGTTCTATGTTTTTTTTTTTTTTTTTTGATAACGTATTTATGTTTTATGTTTTACGGATGAATGTAGTTCTTAGCTGATGTTTTAATCTAGACCATCCAATATTAGAGTTGTTATTCTTTTATCTTTTAAGGATTTTAACTCCTTATGGGAGAAACCATTATTGATGATTGAATGAAAGGATCTTCTCATCCCCATGGAAGCTCTCTTGAAGACTCCTCTTGCAAGATCTTCTTAATCCTTGACCGTGATGGAGATTTGGCAGGAGGCCAAGGGACAGTTTTTTTTCACCAGGAATTCCCCATCTCTTTCTTGTTTGTTTTCATCCATCCATCTAAGATTTCCATCCAATCTAGATCTAGATCAATCTCACCGTTGGAATCCTAACCACAAACCCAAACCCCAATCCAAACCATCTAACTTTCACCACTCCCATAACCAGCCCCTCTACCATTGACCAATCCCCTCCATCCATTATTGAAACCCTAGATCTACACACATCAGGTCTGGATCTACCTCATACAAGCATAGATCTAGCCCCAATCCTTCGATAAAACCCCAAAGACACCCAAAACCACCATCAGACCTAAGATCCAGCCCCATCAGACTAGGCTGAACCTTATATGAGCCCAAACCCACCTGGCCAAACTAGACCCAGCCCATCCAGGCCCAGTCTAACCTGGTCCAGCCCATTTCCAAGTGGGGCCAGCCCACATTTGAGCCCAAATCAGCCCCTCTTTATCAATTTTTCAGCCCATTTAAACTCTGATTTCAGTTCTGAATTTTAATTTGGGCCTTTAAAATGTCATGGGAATTAATTATTTCAAATCTGAAATTGAACCTTAACTAGCCCAATTTCCCAAATTATCAACCGATAAACTCTTGAGCCAACAAGCTACCGTCAAATCCTCAAAGGACACCGCGAATCTGATTGTGTCAGTGATTCCTAGACAACGTGGAAGTCCTAACCTTCCTTTGGATCCATCTCCAATTAATTGAAGATCTCATTACAAGATTGTGACAAGCCTTGGATCACCATTAATTGCATGTTGAATTTAAATGGTGTGCTTAATTTCAATTTTAGCGGTCTAATTCATCATCATCATCATCATCATCATCAAAGCCTTGTCCCAACTATGTTGGGGAGCGATTTGATTAAACCGTTAATAATTTCCTTGATCTCATTGTTGGAAGTAGGTGGGCCTCGTTGATAGGTTTCAAAAACTTTAACCCACTTGACGCGGGGATCAAGTATCCATAAGGCATCAAACCAAATCTAGGATCCAAAACCTCAAACTCATCAACCATGATCAGTAAAACAATCTCTCTAAGATAGAAAATAACAGCAACAAAACCATCCACAAAAATTCACAACATACGAGGAGAAGATCATACCTTGGAGGCTTGTGTGTGCTCTAATGGAGAAGCAGAAGACTTGCTTGATGAAGAACTCATTCTTTGAAGCAAATTAGGATCTCCAAGACATGGTTGTCTTCCACGCTATGACTCGTTTCAGATCTCTTTTCTCAAGGAGAATGGTGGGATCTCCAAAAGAAATCAACTAGAACCTCATAAGCAAACCAGAAGAGAAACCAGAAGAGAGTGGAGGGAGAAACTTGAGCAACACTTACTCTGGGTGTGCAACACTTAAGGGAATAGGTCTCATGGACGTCCAAGGCTTCCCTTATTTATAGCTTTAGCAACCTCCTCTTCTTACGAATTATTAGAAGTCATACTTTCAATACAATTAGTAACTTTCTATTCCTTTCATTTTTGAGTTCAAGTAGAATTAGTAATGATCTAATAATTGGGCTAGTGTAGGGACCACTAGAAATTCCATAGATAGCTGGCTCCAACTGGGACACCTTGACCCCACATCTCATGTGCAATCCGGGCCCACAGTTAATTGCAAATAACTCCAATATATAAACGCAACTGAACTCCATTCTTAGAAATAAATTACAAGATGACCCTAAAGGAAGAGTAGGATACTTACTAAGAATAGAAGTGAGACTTCTAATCTTGGTCTAAGAGGAGGTGTGCCATAATATAAACTATAAATAAGAGGTGAGGGTTAAAGATCTCTACACACAACAATAATCTCTTAAGTTCCTCTCTCTCTTCCTCCTCTCTCTCCTCTGGTTTCATACTAGAGATCTAGGTTTTTCTTCTAATTGGAGATCCCACCATTCTCCTTTAGAAGTTCTCTAAGAGGGTCATAGCGTGGAAGAACACAAAGGCAAGGGAGATTAAAGGTTTGCGAAAAAGGTTTTCGTAGAGATCAAGTTCTCGATTAGAGCACAACCAAGCTCCAAAGGTATAGATCTATTATCTATTTGAATTAGTAGATCTAATCATGCTTGTTGTTTATTTATCTATCTTCTTGATGGATGTTTGATCTTAATGCATGAGATTAGGGTTTCAGATACTGGGCTTGGGTTCTTGGCCTTATGGATATTTGATCCCTGCAGGCCTTATGGATATTTAATCCCTGCATAAAGTGGGTCAAAAAGTTTTGAATATCTATCCACGAGGCCCATCTACTTCCAACAATTGCGAGGGAGGAGGAGGATAGCCAACGGGCTAAACTCCAAGCCAAAAGGCTAAGGGTAAGATGTATAGGTCTCACACCAAAGACAAGAGAGAATCATACGTTTGAGAAAACTCAATTTTTATTTAATTTATGTAGTCTATCCCAAGATAAGGGATTACATTCTTTATATAATAGAGTCTAAGCACTGATTTAGCAATCAAGCCATAACAAATTAGAAAACTCACTAAATCTAAGAATCTAGGAAAATTTAGAAACTGCCTAATTATTGTTAAATCATAACAATTATTATAATTTAAGAAATCTACTAGAAGAAAGAAAATTTCGGAACTGCTGTAGGAAAGAATCCTTCATGGATTTGCCATAGGAGAAATCTTGGGACTTCATTGATGGGCCTTGTGGGCTTTGAGCTTGATAGACCTTTAGGCGGGGCCCATTAGTTTGGCCTGCATCAGCTCTCCCCCTCTTGGAGGAAACTCGATCTCGAGTTCAGTAGGTGGCCTCTTGGGTCGAAAACCAATCGTACAACTTTTAGTTGTTCTTGATCTTCTTGCTTTTGACATGACTTCGAAACTTCACTCAATCTTTTGCTCCAAGAAAATTTCAGATAGTGCTTCTTTTGATGGTTCGAGCTTGCTTGAAAGAATGACAGTAGAATCTGTAAAATCAAATTGCAATCGCCAAGTGTCCATGGTTGATCTCCAAAGATAAAGTCAGTGTGAGATACTTCAACTAATGGATCTTCTTTTGAACGATTTGGAATAATGGAATTGTTTTCCGATGATCCAATGGGCTTGTCTGGAAGTAACTCTTTGATTAGATCCATCAGATGTTCATTTTCCTTACTAACCATATCCAAGTCTTCAATGCTTGCCTCTGATTCTTTTGCTGCTTGCATCTTTTGATCACCACTAAACCAAACCAAACCAAACCAAGCATTTTCCCACTAAGTGGGGTCTGCCATATGGATTTGATGACGCCAATCAAATCTATTTAGGGCCATGTCCTTCGTTAATCTTTTGATCACCACTATTCACAAATAATTCGAGCTTCTTGTCTTCGAATTCTTTTGAAGTATCATCCATCGTAAGAATGCTATGTGATGTATCATCTAACTTTGTCATGGCATGTTCATTTCTTTGATCTTGCTTCTCAATGTAAGCTTTGACATTCTCCACGACTGGTTCCACCATATGGACTTTAGCGGTTTGCGGAGACTTTCTTCTTGCATCTTATAGCTTTTCAGAGGCGATGGCGTTTTATCGAGTGTTCGACACGAATCGCTTCCCAAAATGCCTCGTGCATATCTTTGCATTCTTTCTTCATATTTTTCAATATGCTCGGACGCAAACCTTTGAGTGGGGAAAATGGATCTGATTGAAATCAAGTGTCTGACATGCCCAAGTCACATACATAATGTATTAATTGACCTTTACAAGTACTTCATTCAAGAAGACATGGATCTCTATTTCCACAAAAAAATTTCTAGAGGAATGACCTTATTAATCATGACGCCATGTAAAATACTCTTCAAGAGCAGAATGCAGGTTGGAAGGACCCGATCTGGGCTACAGATTCAGGCCTATGGCTCAGGTTCCACCTCCCTTTTTTTTTTTTTTTTTTGGTACTTGATGTTGGGCCGGGCTCGACCCAAAAATAAGGCCAGAAGGTGAACTTGAGCTAAAGTTCACGTGACCTGCTGTTGAGGTGAATTGGTCTGGAAGTGATGCCTCGGGACTGACACCAGCAAAGGGGAAAAAGGACTTCACAAGCCTTTTCTTTCCTTCTTGGAATGTAGAAAGGAGAAGAGGACGAGAGGTCTGAAGCGACGACAATGGAGCTGAGGGCGCGGTGGGATGGCAGCTACGATGCGGCTGCTGGAGATCTAGGTATGCTTCTGTCCTTTCTCTTCTCTCTCTTCTACTATGCTTTCTATATATATATATATTTATTTTTTTTGTGTATTTGTTGACTGTGATGGGTGAATGGAAGGGCTTGATGTGATGATAGAAGTTGGATGATGGTGAAGGATGATGATGATAATCAGTGAGGATGAAAAAGGAGGGACCGAAAATAAATAGAAAGATGGGATGGCGGAATACCTTGGATCGGCGGCGATCGGAACGGCGATCTGAGATGGATCTTTGCTCTGATACCAATTGAAGCAGCGCGGGGAAGGAGGAGGATAGCCAACAGGCTAAACTCCAAGCCAAAAGGCTTAGGGTAGGATGTCTAGGTCTCACACCAAAGACGAGAGAATCATACGTTTGAGAAAACTCAATTTTTATTCAATTTCTGTAGTCTATCCCAAGATAAGGGATTACATTCTTTATATAATAAAGTCGAAGTACTGATTTAGCAATCAAGCCATACCAAATTAGAAAACTCTCTAAATCCAAGAATCTAGGAAAATTTAGAAACTGCCTAATTATTGTTAAATCGTAACAATTATTATAATTTAAGAAATCTACTAGAAGATAGAAAATTTAGGAACTGCCGTAGGAAAGAATCCTTCATGGATTTGCCATTGGAGAAATCTTGGGACTTCATTGATGGGCCTTGTGGGCTTTGAGCTTGATAGACCTTTAGGCGGGGCCCATTAGTTTGGCGTGCATCAATTTAGGCCATAGTCATCCCTGTCCTGCATCACATTCATTGTTATATAGTGATATTGCTTTGCATATTTGGAATAACTTCTTTCAGAGATGGGCTGTCACGGTGTCTTCCAAGTTCTGTGTGATTTGGTGGATGACTGGTGATTGGATCCATTTCATGGGTGTGGTTTGATGCTCGTGGAGGAGCATTCTGTTTACAATTCCGTGATCTATTTGGAAAGAGAGAAATTATATGATCTTTAGAAGTTAGTCATTATCTATTGATGCAATCCCATCTGTGTGCATTCTTAAGGATGGAAAAAATGTCTTTTAGTTAAGGAGTAGTTTGTGGATGTAAAGTTTAATGATATACTAAACCTAATCCTGTCTGTGGCGGTCTTAAGGATGGCAAAATGTCTTTTAGTTAAGGAGTAGATTGAGAATGTAAAGTTACATGATATTCTTCATAATCGGGAAGCTCAAATGGAGTGTGACCTGACTAAGGAGAGGAGACTGGAATCTCAATCTCCACCACCACTCGGTTCCTTGAAGTTTACTGTTAAACTGATGGCAGCAATCAACACCCTGACACGATCCCACAATCGTGTTCACGTACGTTTGTAGCACAAACTTTTGGACCATGTGATTCTAAGTTTCAGTAATAAATATAATTCTTACTGTTTATTAAAAAAAAAAAGAAGAGTCAATGCTGCTACAAACAAAAAATAAGGCATATGCCAAGATATTTGCATGACACAACGCCAGAATGATTTCATGATTATGATAATAAGAGCAAGGAAAACAATTTCGAACATACCAACTCAGGATTTTTCAGGCAAGCCCGCTGAAGCTTTTTCACCTGCAGCAATAAAGTCATCCCAGACCCTTTTCAGTTATCAAAATAACTAACACACTTACAAAAAATAAAAATTGTAAAACTTTCATTATTCAGTAACCATTAAGTTAAATATAAACAAAGGGAAAATCCTTTAGAAAAGCAACTACAAAAAAGATTTACAGATTTAAAATGGGATTCGGTAGCGATTACATTTACTTTTCCCCTATAAAATAAAATATAATAAAAAAACGACACAGACAAAAAATGGATAAGCTGAATTCCATATCACTAGGGCGTGTTTGTTAGCATTAGAAAACATAGGAACTGAGTACATACAGAGGTTAAAAATAAAGATTAAAGGTGAATTTCCAAAAACGAACATCAAATGACATTTTGGGTCTGGTTGTGCACAGCCGCGGAAACCTGCATTTCCTTTTTCGCGGCAGTTCAATTCTTACCAGCAGACGTCGGAAAACAAGTACATTTCTCACGCAGAAAATCGCTCCTCGAAATGGCGCCTGAAAATCTAGATGAGGGAAATCCTCACTGCGCCAAACAAAATGGGTTCAGCGCCCTGTCCCCTTCCTTTTCTACAGAAACAAGGGCGGCACAAACAGACCCTTTCTTTTTTAGGGAAATAGAATCAAAAGAAGATTATATTTGATGCCCATTTCTGGAAATTCACCTCAGTTTTAACCACCCTATATATTCAATTCCTACGTACATTAATGCAAACAAAAAGGGCCTAAAAGGATTAGGAACAAGATCTGCTGTGAAGGATAGGGGCCAGGAGGGGAAACCAACCCCAACCCCACCCCCAACCTTTTAAAAATTCACAAAGGAAGAGGTCTTTTAAATTTTTTCTATGGGTAGTTTTGTCTTTTTCTACTTTTGCCCCTCGTAACTTTTTGCTACAGCCAAGTAACAAAATTACAAGAGAACAGGCTAGAACTGTCTTCTTATTTTTCTCAAAAGCAAGTCATCTTTGGACAAGACGTTGGCTCTCCTTACACAACAAGTTTATCTCCTCTTTCCTCACGTATTTTATTGCTCTCTAATTACTCATTTGCATTGGTTCTCAAATACAGCCATATTGGTAATTCTTCAACTCTCTTTTTTTTTTGCTTGAGTGCAATGGATGCCTCTTTGATGGGTGTATTTATATGCATATATATATATATATTATTTTTTTCCATGTCTCGTGTATTTTTGTCAAATACAATTACTTCTTGATGTTATTTATATTTTCTTTAATTTATGTTGTGAGATTTTTTTTTATGCCATGTTATTTAAATCTACCAATATTATTGATTTGGATTAGATTAATTTGAAAATTCTAGGCTATGTAAATGAATAGATTAGAATGGCATGAATGACGACACTGAGGGCTAATTTTATTACTTATCTGTTCCATTACTTTTCACTTTTGGCCCATTGTCTTATTATAGGTTAGAATTATCGACAAAAGACTGCAAGAGAATGGGTTTTACCTACATTTTGACTTTACAACAATTGGATATCCAAAAATCACTATTAAATGCTAACTTATAGGTTTCCAAAAATCCATTGTACGGCCCACATAATTATAATCTGAACTATTCAAAATGGATACCATCCGCTCTAATGGAATATCCTAAAATCAAATATCAATAGGAGTGGGGCCCACTACCCGATTGAGCACATAATTGATAGTATCCATACCATATTGGACAAAAATTGTAGTTTTACAAAAAAATAAAAATAAAAAGCAGAAAAGGCCAAAAAATAAAAACAGGTCACTGATTATCATTCCTAATTGACAAATTTTTTTGCCCCCTGTACGAGAAATTTCTGGCTCGTCACTGCGAGAAACGCACTATTTGAAGATAATTTGGGTAGAACTGACTGGGTGATCCTCACTCATTGCAATTGGGATAAGTTTCAGGCGTGATCATCAGTGGGCCCCACAGCGGATGTGATTTTAACTCATCTACCATAGATCCACTGATCACATGGTTACATTTGACTATATGGTTCTGTTTTGCTTGTTGGATTTTTTTATTTTTTTTTTTGGACATGGGACCCATTGGTCACCGGCAATGTTGTGTATTATTTTTTCTTCTGTGGTTGTCTAATACTTTATAAGCTAGTCCCGGTCCATCACAGGTCAGAACTGACCCAATTGGATAGCCAAGAAGAAGCCCAGGTGCAAAAGACTGCAGACAGGGCACTAACACAGTCTGGTTATGCTAGCATTAATTCTCAGCTGTTGATCTTCAGACAATGATATCTTGGTCATTTGAACTCTGATCGACGATCCGTCTTCTGAACGCAAGATCTACACAGTAGGTCAGTTGGTTTTTAAGGATCATTAACTTCTACAGCCTCACATCCAAGCCAATATGATATTGGAAGACATTGAAATTTTCAATAAAATTCAAAGAATAAAGTCTACTTTGAGCAATTCTTTACTTTGGAACAAGGAGAGTTGACGGTTGGTAAAAATTCCGATCAGTTTTCAAGGCTGCAAGAAGTATGTCGATTAGAAGAGAATGATGGAGGCCAAGCATATTGAAAAATACTAAAGGACTGCAAGACCATGCATGCATATTGAGTGCATGCTAAAACATCTTCGCCTGTGAAAAACCAGGTCTCAATAAGAAAAATCTCAACAAACCACAAAAGCACATGTTGTGGAAACCATGGCAAAGGAAATCAAGACTAATGTTGAGATGCCAATTCAAGGTTTTTCCCAACCAATCTTCGAGCAATTGGCAAAGAACAAGAAAGACACAATGGCCAAGAACGTGCAAGACACAAATTAATGCTATGCAGCATCAACCAAAGGTGCAAACTGAGGAACTCATGGCTTGTCTAGAGGGACTTGTAAGATCCCGTTGAGATTATAATGAAGATCACCATGAGCGCAATAGGAACCATGAGAGGCAAGAACAAGAAAAAAAGGGAAGTTACTGCAAATTCTGAAGAAACAACATGTAGGACTCCTAATATGGAAAAGACTTCAGAAAAGTCTGAAGACAAAGGGTTCAGATTTCCTTATATGGATGACAGTAATCAAAAGATGAAAGAATCAAAGAAAGAATAAACAAACAGTGAAGAGTTGGAAATGATTAGCAAGCCAACTGAACATCCGATGGATTTCATTGCAAGCCCATTTCCAGAAAAAACTATTAGCTCATCAGAAGAAAAGGATATTTATCATTGAAGTTATCTACATTGATTTCATCTTCAGGGATAGACTATTGATATTAGAGAATTGTGATCCACTTGTCTAAAGCCAACAACTGACGCACCTAACAGTCAGATCACACACCGAAACTGAATTCAAATATCAGACGAAGCAACGCCTCCAGTCTACTTCAACTTGGAAGAAAATATCCTATGATGCTTCCATGCTATGCACAAAGGACGTATATCAAGCAGCAAACTAGAAGTTTGTGCAGTTGACTTTTGACCCCGGAGGGCATTTACAAAACTTGAGGTTGAGTTCTCTCCAACACGGGGAGCTATGATATCCGGATACTTGTACAAGCCCAACATATCCATATCCGACTGAGAACGAGAAAAACATAAATAGATGATGGAATCATTAGAACTCGTTTAGGAAAATTATTTAATGTTTTAAGCATATTATGAATTGAGTTAAATATAAAGTTTGAATTCTCAGAAATTTAATGATATTTATAATTGAAATTATTGTTGAGTTAAATGCCTAATACCTCGTGAATATTATTTGATGTATGCATGGTGAATATTGCTATATGATCACGATTCGGATATCCAACGGGGCCCCGGAATTCGAGTCGTGACAAAATAGTATCAGAGCCGACTCTCGACTAGTTCTAGTGTAGGTCCCCTGCCGTGGTCTGGTGCAAGTGGGCGGGTCTCCATGTGGGCGGGCCAAGAGGGCTGGCAGGCTACAGAGACTGGCAGACTACTGCACAGGGGCGTGCAGCCTTAAGGGGGGTGGATTGTGACGCCCCGGAGTCCCACATCGACTATAGAGAGGAAAGTGAATGAGGTTATAAGTAGAGCTTACACCCTTACCTTGTATGAGGCCTTTTGATGGGTTGAGGCCTATCAGAAGCAAAACTGTGAGGCCCGTGGGCCAAAGCGGACAATATCATGCATCTGTGTAGGGGTGGGTCGTGACAAAATGGTATCAGAGCCGACACTCGACTAGTTCGAGTGTGGGTCCCCTGCCGTGGTCTGGTGCAAGTAAACGGGTCTCCATGTGGGCGGGCCAAGAGGGCTGGCAGGCTACAGAGACTGGCAGGCTATTGCACAGGGACGTGCAGCCTTAAGGGGGGTGGATTGTGACGCCCCGGAGTCCCACATCGACTATAGAGAGGAAAGTGAATGAAGTTATATGTAGAGCTTACACCCTTACCTTGCATGAGGCCTTTTGATGGGTTGAGGCCCATCAGAAGCAAAACCGTGAGGCCCGTGGGCCAAAGCGGACAATATTATGCATGCGTGTAGGGGTGGGTCGTTACAATACAAAACTTGTATTGGTACCTGAAATTGCGCGATACTTCTAGGGAACAATTCTAACATATCCTACTTATAAAGTTCTTTACTTCATATAGTTCTTTTAATATTTTTACTTCTCTCCATAAAAAATGCTAGAAAGGGATGAAAACAATGATAATTTCATTGATTCAAACGTGATCTAAAGAAAAAATTAAGACGCCCCTATCCACATCCGTGTCCTAGATTTTCAAATGTGAGTCATCGTATCCCCAATCCCTGTATCAGTGTCCGTATCCATATCCATATCTTGGCATCATAGACGGGGAGAAGTTAACATAGGACAGACCCATGACCCCATGGGTCAACAGCCAGTTGGGGCCCAGTTCAGTACAGTTTAGTCCAATCCAGTTCAAGTCTAGGGTTATGCTTTTGCTTATTTAAAGCATTGTAAGCCTCTTTGGCAAAAGAATGGTCAATGATTAACGAATGAAAAAAAAAATCCGAGTCTTTTGGGATTTTCCCCAAGTTATCTTTGAGTTCTTTCCAAGATCTCTTTGCTTCCTGAATTAGAGTTTGGCACGAGGCAAATATTCAGGTAATCCATGACTTCCATATTCCTTCCATATATTCTATCATGCTCTCCCCAAATCTCCCCTCCGTTCCGCATTAGAGTCAAAGGAAAAATCTGACCAAATCAGAGAGCAAAATTTCATTCTATGATTTAGGAGTCATCCCGATTCGGATTTCAAACCCGTTTTCAAATGCGTGCACCTGGTTAATGGTTCAGAAATCAATGCAATTTGACGGGATATTTGTGAGTGATTCAGAAAACTTCAAGGTGGAGAAATTCGACAAAAAGAAGATTTCTTTGAGGCAAGTCAAAGTTCAATATCTACTAGTTCAAAAGGGTATTACACAACCTTGAAGGGAGAATTGAAAAAACCAAAAGGCATGTCAGATGATAAATGGGAGTACTTGGATTTGAAGGCCATTAGTGCGATCCACTCGTGTCTTGCGGATCATGTATTATACAATGCCATCAACATGTCGTCCGTGGAAGAGTTGTCGACAAAACTTGAGGGCAACTATCTAAAAAAGTCTCTCCAAAATCGATTATATCTGAAACAGCAATTGTACACTCTTCAGATGAAGGTACGCAAGCCAATGATCATCTCTTGGAATTGAATAAAATTATCAATGATCTGTTGAAAGTTGATATCAATCTTGAAGAAGAGGATATGGCATTATTGGTGTTATCTAGCTTTCCTCCATCGTATGAACATTTAATTACAACAGTCATGGAAGACATCTTCATCCCTTCTTTCAAAAAAACTAAGAAAGAAAGGACAAGATAATGATAACCAAGCGTAGGGCTTCATGGCATGAGGAAGAACAAAAGACTCCGATAGTTTGGAAGAAACGTAAATCACAGTCTAAATCCAACAAGAAAAATATTGAATGTTATTAATATCATAAGAAAGGGCACATAAAAAAGAACTGTCATAAAAAGAGGTGTCCTAAATGGAAGGGCAAGGGAAAGAGAGAGATGATTCTTCCTTCGATGATTTAGCCAGCATTGCAAAGGATAGATCAAATTCTGATGCTGATAGTGCATTATTTGATTCTTAATTCGGGTAGTTCTTACCATATGGGTCCCAATTGGGATTGGGTTATCACCTATGGAGAAATCAACAATGGCAATGTCTTGATGAGTAACAATATAGCATGTAAGACAGTTGAAATTGGAACAAATAAAACCAAGATGTACAATGGAATTATCAGAACATTGATAGAGGTTCAGCATGTTCCTAATCTGAAAAACAATCTAATTTCTTTAAATGATGATTTACATCTTTAATTAGGTGGGCCCACTTTGAGGGCCACACATTAGCCCCTTAATAAAAAAAGGGAGGGGTCGAAAAAGAAATTTTCTGCCCTTTTCAATCCATGTACATATCAGTGAGTATCGGTGAGTATCGGCCACTATTTTCCCATAGTGGCTGATACGCAACATAGCGGCCATTATTTTAATCCATGTAATCCACTTTCTAGAAGTTGAGCAATGAACCCTTACAACAGGCTCAATGAATGAACCCAAGCCGCTCATGTAGTACATAACACATTAGAATGGGTCCCACAATTTGATAAATCGATGTAAACTACATGATTGGAGTCATGTGTTCTATATGTGACCAATCCAAAGGCAGGTAGTACTCCAATGGGGGTGAAATTTGATAAGTGCCAATACATGCAGAGGAATATAAGCTATGAGCGGCTTGGATTTGTCACTAGTGGACATATATATGGGGACTCCTCTCCTGTGCACCCTTATCGACCGAGCTCTGTGAGAGCCCCCAAGTGGGGCCACAGAGGGCCACAAGAATCATAGGGAAGAAGGGGATCGAAAGTTCTTGATGAGAGCCACCTATGTGCAAAATTTCAAGCCCATTGGATCATCCTAACCCTTGATCCATGCCCTTAAGTTTAACTATTTTAAAAGGCATCATTTTTTATGATTTTAATCCAACGGTTAATTTCATCCGAATAGGCGCCAAAATAATGGATCCTATGACATTCAAGAGGAAGATGGGTGACGGGGTTGGAGGGATAAAAAATCCCCAGTTTGCACATGTGAGGGGCGCTAAAAAAATCCCCAATTTGGAAAGATAATGTGTTCCTTCTTAAGGTATACAATTACCACTAACCAAGGAGTGAAATAAATCTCCAAATCTAATCACTAATCTGCACAACTCCAAGCTAGAGATGCATATTTATCCATATGCTAACATGGTATGGAAGCTTCAAATATAATCACTAATATGCACAACTCCAAAGGGACGAAAGCTTCTAAGTCATAGCTCTTTACAATTTAATCCTTCATTTTTCCCAAACCACAATCAAAGCGCAACAAAAGCTGCAAAACATACTCATAACAATTTTGTGATAATATTGTAGGGACAATTTCAGATCGAAAAATGATGAATATAAAAAACCACACATAATTAGCCATGATAGATCTTAAAGAGATCCCACATCTCAGGTAAGGTATGGACCATTCTTGAATCTTGTGCATATATAATGAACTAATAAAATGCATTTTTAATAGTCCCAGACAGTAGCTCAGGAAGTTAGACACTTAAACTCACTCATAGGGGGTGAGAGTGCATGAGTTCGAATCTATTCTCAATCAAGGAAAAAAGTACATTTTGTAAAAGACAAATTGCATTGATTTACATTTCAAAAAACAAAATAAATCTAAAGAAAAGGTCCTATCTGGTGGCGTTTCATAAATGGATATATGGGTCAAAATTGAGAACCTTTTCCAAGAAAATGAACTATCTTGGTCGTAGAAGACATAAGCAAAGAAAATAAACTATCCTGGTCGTAGAAGACATAAGCAAAGTGTACCTTTTTTGTCATTGTAGCTGAAAATAAAAAAGTCTTCCGTTCCCGAGGGATAGCTTTCAAGATATCATCCATTGTGTTCTCAAAATCTACGCTCAGCAATTTGTCCGCCTCATCTAGGACCTTCCGAAAACAAAACGAAACAAAAAATAATAATAAAAGAAATATTTTATAAATGAGGACTTTGGGACAATGTCTCCTTGGTGCAGCCAATGGAAATGGAAAACCAAAACCATAAAACCCAAAAGATATCCAGTTCTTTAAATCAACTACAAGTATAAACACATCCACATGTTTAGAATAAGCAACTTATAATTCCTCTTCTTTTTCGTCCATAATTGGGAATCTTTATCCACGTCTCCAACTACAACAATTAAATTTTATTACAGAAGATCAGCAATGAGAAGAAAGATAATGGTATTGTAATGTACGATGAAAGGAAGTAAGCATCCAGGGCTACTCTACTTAAATATGCTCATTAAACCTAGTCAAACACCCACGTGCTGCTTGGAGTTGGTTCAAAAGAGGAAGCATTCAACCTCTTTGTCAGAATGTTTGTAATCAGCCCCAACTACAAGGATTTCATTAAATGAATTGGCAAGGGCAACAATTTACAGATACAGATTGTTCTGTCACCAAGTAATGAGTATCCGATTTCTATGAACAATCCAGCATTTTTACATTATTTCTAAAAAAATGACAAATCTTAATTTTTTTAAAAACAACTGTAAATAACTATTTGACAAAGCCGACCAGTAATTTCAAAAAATAAGACAACAAAATTCACTAACAAGGCTCCCAACTGAACTATATCATCCATAAGTTTAACCAAAACATACAAAACAAGAGACTCAGATCTCCCACATATCCTTTAGTGCTCATGTTGCATCGCCTCTCCCCAATCGGGAAGACTTGATTATGGTGAGTGTAAGGCTTGATAGTGGTCAAAAAGGTCTAAATTCATGCATCAGAAATCTGTAGTAGTGTAGTCACATACTGGTGGCCTTTCAACTTGAAAAAGAACTTCAGGAACCCACCTTCACATATAAGGCTTTCGTGGGCTTAAATCCAGCTGGTGCCCATCCTAAATCCAATTCCATTTAGGCAAGCGTAGAGATGCATTTGGCATGATGGGCCGAACTCAGATCTGTGTTTTAAGTCCAAAACCCTTAAGGGACTGGATTTGGCATAGGTTCTCAAGCCTGATGAACTCTTATTAGCATGGTATTAATAACTCCGCTGAGTCAGAGTTGACTCAAGCAACTTCAGTTAAACTTGGTCCTAATCAAGTTCTGCCCATGTCGACTCAGACTCTATCCCACAAAAAGAAATGTGACTCAACCAAGTCCTAGCAGAGTCACAGAGTAACTCGACTAGGAGACTACAAAAACCCCTTTTATCTCAATACCCTCACTCTAACTTACCGGTTTGTGCATAGGGAACCTGCAAGGAGCTCAAATGTTGCATTTTTTTTATATCATGTTCTTTTTTTCTTTCTTAGAGATCTAACACAAAGAAGATCAAAGGCTCCTCAAAAAGAAACTCCTCGGAATACAAGCTCCTTAGAGATGAAAGGAGCTGAAATATTGCTTTTTTGCATAGAGGGCTTTTCAATTTGAGAGGTTTCAGGTATGTTTTCATTTGCATATAAAGTTTAGATTTGATGTTTTGAAGAAGATTTTCCTTGGAAAATTTTTGACCATATATTTCTTGAAAAAATCAATTTTCTTATGGTTTTTCTTTTTCTTTAAAAAATAAAAATAAAAAGTGAGCTTTTCTTTAGTTTTTCTGTTTTGTTCTACATTAGAAATAAAAGTGTCTAGCTCATAGATCTATGGCGACCTATGGAGCAAAATGTTGTCAATTAGGAAACAGATGCACAAAATGAGTGTAGCAAAGATGAAAATATTGAGATTAATGTGAGGTAAAACTAGGAAAGATAGAATCATAAAAAAGCGCTTTCAGGAGCATTTAGGGTAGCAACAATAGGTGATAAATTAAAAGTGACTCATTTCAAATGGTTTGGACATATCCAATGCAAGCCAACAATGGTGGCGGTCAGGAAAAGTTTTTGTATAAAAGTTCAAGGGCCCTCAAGGAAATGAGGGATAGGCCAAAGAGATCATGGATGGAAGTAGAAAGGAATAAGGATAGGTCTAACGAAGTTAAACCTATCGGACTCTTTTGCTTTTTCTTTTTTCTTTTTTTTTTGAGATTTAACCTATCGGAGGACTTGGGCAAGATAGAATGGAATGGTGAAACAAAATTCATGTAACTGACCTAACTTAGTTGGGTTAGGGCTTTCACGGATGATGACAATGATGAAACATAATGACCTAATGTAGTGTGTAGATCTATGTTTCCTCACTTAGGTCTACACATCTACATTAACATTTAAAATTCACTATCTTATATGTATGTAAAATTAAATGTTCTTTTGTTTTATTTTTTTTATAAAATGATGATTTGGAAAGAATGTGAGAATAATGTAGAGGATCAAAAGTGAAGATCTCCAATGAAGCCTAGCAGAGAGAGAGAGCCTCACAAAGAGCCTCTCCCAGCACAGATCAGGAAGATAAGGGAGGAGTCCTTCTCAGTCTTTGTACCAAACCTTCCTCTCCAGGTATCCAGAGCTAAGATAGAAGCAATCTTCTGGAGAGCAGGGAGAATACTAGATGTGTTTATCCCTAAAGATAAGAAGGAAAACAGCAATAGGGGTTTTGCACTTGTCAGGTTTGAAACCCTAAGAGAAGCAGAGAGAGCAGTTGTAATGGTAGAAGGCAGAGTCTGTGGAGGAAGGAAGCTACAGGCCAACTTGGCTCAGTTCTGCCCCAACATTGAAAAGAGAAGAAACGAAAGCTCAAAGAGGGACTAGAAAACCTTTAGACAATCCTCTTTCTGGCTGGGAGAACACCACATGAGAGAAGTCCAAGATCAAAGGAGTAAGAAAGGAGAAGAAGAAAGGCCTAACAGACCAGGAGTTGTTGGTTGGATAGTGGAGGAAGACAGGTAAAGGTGTGAGGGTAGCACAGTGGGTAGTCAAAGAGCAGAAGAGATCTCTCTTCAATAGCCTGGTGGGATTCTTGAAAGCAAGCTCAGTAAGCATTGAACAAATAGAATCCTGGATCTGTAAGTGTTGTGGTCAGATTCCCCTCAAACTGCACAAGTTGGAAGAACAAGTGGTCTGGTTGCAGCTATCTTCTACCAATGAGGTGGATGCTTTCCTCAGCAATATCGCAGCAATGGGAGAATCCTCTCCATTCTCAATGATAGAGAGATGGATGGAGGTGCTGGTCTCGCCACCAAAACCCATCTGGGTTAAAGTTAAAGGAGTTCCCCTACAGGCTTGGCAAGAAGGGGTGTTCAGGCTTATGGGTGACTGTGTTGGGAAAACAGTGGAAGTAGATGCGAGAACCCAAGAAAAGGAGGTTCTCAAGGAAGGGACGGTGCAGATTCTGCTCAACAGTCCACCATTCTGCCTTTGTAGGTGCCAATCTGGGTGGATGATTTGAAGTTCATGGTGTCTGTGGAGAAGGAGGAAGAAGACAATCTGGAAGGGGAAGAGGCAAGACAAGAAATGGGAAGGAAGGAGCAGAAGGAGGTTCCCAGGTGAAGTTGCAGAGCTCAACAGGGTCTGTTGGACGAAGACGATGACGTCAGCAGCCCCATTTCAAATTTCAAAACGCCCGCCTTTTCGCTGGAGAAGGAAGGGCCAATCATGAATCAGGTCGTAATGGACTGGGATGGTCATTTGGGCCGTCACTCACTTAAAGCCTGTGGACAGCATCTTGTTGGGCCTGGAAGATCCGACGCAAAGGATAAATGTTTTTAAGGGCCAGGGCTCGTTTCAAGGGCTAATGTTGAAAATGAAGGAGGAAAGCTGGAGCTCCTGCCAAGCAAGGCGAAAGAGTATAAGGAAACAGCGACATGGCCAGACGACTCCGACAAAGGGGAATTTCTCCAACGCAGAAGTGGCTACCATCTAGGGAAGCTCCGTCGATGGAGAAGAAAGCGAGCAGTCAGTTGACGACTCAAGGGCTTTGGTAGACACAGTCAAATGCTTGTTGGAAAGGGAGATATCAGGGGAGTGGGCTTCGACACCAAGAAGCACCTTCGAGACAGGAGCTTCAAAAAGGGAGCACACTGAAGAAAAAACCAGAGGGGGAAAGGAGAAGAGAGCCAGCGATGTGAGCTGGCGATCAGCAACAATGGCGTTAGGGAAGGGAGATGGCTGCCGATCAGGGAAGAAGGATGATACCTTAGTCCGAAACCCCTACCAGAGACTCGCAGGGCTGGATCTCCGTACTACAGAAGCGAGAATGCAAGCACCTTGCAACATGGGGATCCAGGTCAGCTCTTCCTCTGGGTCGAGGATCAAAGTCCCAACAAGCCTTCAAATCCAGGGGAACAAAGAAGGCTCTCACCTTCAGCCAAGAGCAACGGATTGGTGAGGCAGGCCCAGGTATGTTCGGTTTTGGAGGGTTTTCTGGGGTAGGGGATGACCTCAACAGTCTAGATGAGAGTTCCTTTGGGGAAGATGATGAGGCTGAGTCGCAGTGGACACCCTAGGAAATTGTTCACTGTGCCAAGTTGGTGGGAGTAATTGTAGAGGGATCAAGAGATGGATGGAATCCATTAGTAAAATTTGTACAAGCTAGGGAGAGGCAAAACCGAGAAGGGAGGGCAGCAAGTCCACAAAAAAGGGGGTCAGGGAGCTAAACAATTTAAACTGTTCAATTAACTATGACAAGGCTATCCATAATGGGGGGGGGGAGGGAAATAAGGGGGCTCTTCCTAGTTCTAAATGAAGGTGCTCTCATGGAATGTTCGCGGTCTTGGGGGAGTCGCGCGCAGATCGATGGTGAAAGAAATGGTTAGAAGTCAGAAGGCTCAAATAGTTATCCTGCAAGAATCTAAATTGAAGGAAGCCTCTGATAGAGTAGTTAAAGAAGTCTGGGGAAGAAGACAGGTTGATTGGGTTGCTGCAGAAGCAACAGGGGGTTCAAGAGGGCTGCTGACTCTTTGGGACACAAGGTCAGTGTCTGTGGTTAGAAGCTAGGTAGACGTTTTCTCCCTCTCAGTTCTCGTGGAGGACCTTTAGAACTCCAAAAAATGGCTTCTCACCTCGGTGTATGGTCCAACTAACAGTCAGAGAAGGGATGAGTTCAGGAAAGAGCTAGATATGATAAGGGGAAGATGGAGTCGCGCGTGGAGTATCGGTGGGGACTGGAATATCATCAGATTCCCAAGTGAAAAGCGAGGAGGGAAAAATCTAGCAGGAGAAATGAGACGCTTCTCTAACTGGATCAACTCTCACTCTTTGGTGGATTTGCAATTGGGTGGAGCTTCATTCACTTGGTCTAACCACCAAAGCAATCCGGCTATGTCCAGACTGGATAGATTCTTGGTCTCCACAGATTGGTTGGATATCTACCCAGGCGTCTCCCAGATGGCTTTGCCTAAGCTAGTTTCAGATCATTGCCCGATTTTGCTACAATCGGAAAGTGAAAGATGGGGACCTTCACCCTTCCGCTTTGAACTAATGTGGCTAGAGGACGAGAATTTTCCTAAGCTGGTTCAGGAATGGTGGGAGGAGATTAGAGTGGAAGGATGGGCGGGTCATAGACTGGCTGCAAAACTAAAGCTGCTGAAAATCAAAATGAAGGAGTGCGCAAAGGAGCACTTTGGGGACGTGAATCTCCAAAAGTCAAAGATTCTAGCAGATATCCAAGCTTTAGATGGGAAGGAGGAGAGTGATCAGCTGTCCAATGATGAAGAAAAGAAAAGGTGGGAGCTAAAAGATGATTTTCAAAGAAGAGTGAGGGAAGAGGAGATAAGATGGAAACAAAGATCTAGACGTAATTGGCTAAAAGAAGGGGATAAAAATACAAAGTTTTTTCATGGTATGGCTTCATCAAGAAGAAGGACAAATAGAATTCAAAGTATAATGGATGGTGGAAAAAGGCTGGAGAATAAAGATGAGATAATTTCCCACATAATAGACTACTTCCAATCTCTTTTCACTGCTGAAGGTTGGGAGAGACCTCATCTGGGAAATTTAGACTTCGAAGTTATTGGCGAAGAAGAGGCAAAGTGGCTTGAAAGAAATTTTGAGGAGGAAGTTTGTCAAGCAGTCGCAGGTGATAAGGCTCCAGGCCCAGATGGGTTTCCGATGGAATTTTTCCAACGATTTTTGGAAGATGTTGAAAAAGGATGTTATGGATTTTGTGGGTGAATTCTCGGAAAGGGGTAAATTGTCCAAAGGCTTGGGGGCTCCTTTCATTGTGTTAATCCCGAAGAGGGTAGGAGACCTTGGCATCAAGGATTATAGACCCATCAGTCTCCTGGGAAGTCTTTATAAAATCCTCACCAAAGTTTTAGCAGGGAGAATGCAAAAGATTCTGCCAAAGATTATCTCCAACGAACAAGGTGCTTTTCTAAAGGAAAGGCAAATATTGGATGACATCTTGGTGGCCAATGAGTGTGTGCATTCAAGACTCAAGGAGAGGAATCCAGGGACATCTACAAGCTAGAACTGGAGAAAGCATTTGATAGGGTGGACTGGAAATTCCTTCATTACATGTTAGGAAGAGTAGGGTTTGGGGAAAAATGGTAGATGTGGATTCAGGAGTGCATTTCTTCAGCTTGGTTCTCTATTTTGGTGAATGGGTCTCCTAAGGGCTACTTCCAGGTTGGCAGGGGGCTAAGACAAGGGGATCCTCTTATCTCCTTTTCTTTTCCTAATTGTAGCTGAAGCGTTTGGGAAAATGATAAAGAAGGCAGTGAGTGTTGGTTTATTCGAAGGCTTCAGAGCGGCTAGAAACTCCCTAGAAATCAGCCACTTGCAGTATGTTGATGACACTCTCACATTCTGTGGAGCAAAAAAAGATCAAGTTAGAAATGTTAATGCCACAATCCTATGTTTTGAAGCAGTGTCAGGCCTAAAAGTCAACTTCTACAAGAGTGAGGTGATTGGGATAAAATCTGAGAAGCCTCTGCTCCTCAAATGTTCTGAGATCCTGGGATGTAAGATTTGGGATCTTCCAGTTTCGTACTAAGGCATGCCTTTGTGCTCGAGGCGGGTAACTAAATTTCTTTGGAACCCAATCATGGAGAGGGTAAAGAGAAAGTTGTCTTCCTGGAAAGCTAAGTACCTATCTATAAGAGGAAGGGTTACCTTGATCAAATCTGTCCTATCAAACCTACCAGTCTATTACTTATCCATCTTTAGATGCCCGGCCTCAATTATAAAGAGGATCGAAAGATAGCAGAGAGACTTCTTATGGCATGGCACAAGCTCCCAGAAGAAGCTTCACTTGGTAAACTGGGAATCCATTTGTAAGCAGAAGGAAGAAGGAGGGCTAGGAATTAGACCCCTGAAGAAGATGAACCAAGCCCTTCTAGGTAAATGGTTGTGGAGGATCGGAGATGGTTCTCAAGGCCTTTGAAAACAAGTGCTGGATAGGAAATACAGTCTTCCAAGGCATGGTTGGGATGTCAAAGAACCCCCTTCGAACTCCTCTCCTATTTGGAAAGGAATCCTCTCAGTAAAGAAACTCATCATAGAGAACATTAAGTACCAAATTGGTTCGGGGGAGAAAACCTTATTTTGGACAGAAAGGTGGGCTAGTGAAAGGGTGTTATGTGATCAATTCCCCGACTCGTATAAGTGTGCTCACACCAAGAATGCCACAGTCAGTTCTTATATGAGCACAATTGGAGGGCAGGTGGTTTAGGGTCCCACTTTTAGGAGGAACCTGAAGGATCATGAAGAAGCCCAGTTCATTGCTCTCCTTAACTCCCTAAACTGTATACTTATTCATATCAATAGAACAGATACTAGGGTGTGGATAGCATCTAAGAAAGGATCCTTTCTTGTGTCCTCTTTCTTTGAGGCTATCGTAAGCAATCCCAGGGAGAAGAGTGGGATGTATGGAATTTAAAAGTTGAAAGCTCCTCCAAGGGTGCTTGTTTTCGGGTGGCTGGCTCTTAAAAAGAGGATGCCTACCATAGACCCTTTAAGAAGGAGAGGGATGACGATTGTGAATGGCTGCCCTACGAAGAATCTGTGGACCATCTCTTGCTATTTTGTAAATCAGCTCATGCAACTAGGATGTCTATAATTCGCGAGTTTGGCTTTAGCTGGGTCCTTCCTCTGTCTCTCCCCGAGCTCTTCCAATCCTGGAAGGCCCCAATTGGGAACCCTAGAGGCAAAATGATGTGGCGGCTGTCTTTTTTGGCAGTGATTTGGACAATTTGGAAAGAAAGAAATTCTAGATGTTTTGAAGAATTTACATCGAATGATAGCAAGCTGGTGGAGAAATCAAAGTTCCTAGTAGCACTTTGGGTGTCTATTATCCCTTCCTTTAGAGGATACTCTTTAGATCAAATTGTGTATCAATGGAAAGAGCTGGCCTTTTTTTAGGTCTCTTTCCGCTTTTTCTGTTTTTGCTGTCATTTGCATTCAGTACTTTTCTCTTGTACTGTTTGCCTTTTTTCAATGAAAGTAACCATTCAAAAAAAAAAAAAAAAGAATAATGTAGAGTGTAGATATTAAGAATTAAGATCTCTCTCCTAGATCTGCACATTTTCATTCACTCAATAAGTATGTAAGACTGGATTTTCTTTTATTTTATTCTTATTTGTTTAAAATGGTAAGTTAGAAAAAATATGGGGATATCGTAGTGGGCACCTAGATGTACACGTTTATATGCAATTTTCAAATTTCTCATTCCCTTCTTAGTATGTTAGATGACATTTTCTTTTGTCACATTGTTTATTAATTTGAAATCTAATGTTCATCTCATAACTGTTACTTTGCAGATTCTAATTCCCAATGATGCCGAACAGATCTTGACATTCATACCGGGTTGGCTCATGGAGAGAGTTGCTGGGCACCAAGATAAGGTGTGTAGACTTAGGCCTTGTTGGGCCCAAGAGTCCAACCCATCGTAAGGAACCTTTTTACTTAACCAGCAAGGAAGCAAATGCAGCATCAGTTATCTCATCATGTGGGCGAAACAAGTGTCTCAGCCATTCGTAAGTTAGAAAAGAGATGATCAAGCACCACTTCATGTGTATATTAAAGGAGAAGACGATCACAAACTGCCCTATACCTAGAAGCAAAGGCTCGCACGCATTCTCTTTATCTTATGGCCCATCTGTGATTGTCTGCATCATCTTCAATAATCAAGCTTGTTTTCATCGATCCTAAGGGTAGCACTAGCATCATCGTACCAATATTAGATCATCAAGGTGATCCTAGGGTAACTTATTACATAATATATTGGGTGATCTTTGCCCACTTTGATCGTTCAATGTTTCATCACGGTGATCATCCGAGCCGTTAAATCATGAGGCGTGATTTTGTGCAATCTGGTTCTCATTGGTCCATTTGATGATGGTCATAATGCTTTAGAAGATCCTAGGGTACCCAACAAATCCAAATCATTGGATCACAGCAGTTATATGATAATTAACAGGGTGGAGTGTAGACACTAACATGAAGTCATGAGTGGTAGTATAAACCCAGTTAAATGTCATTTAGGACATGTTTCTGGGGATGTGAAAGATTGTTCGTATGCATCAATCAAAGTCCGACCATTAATAAGAGCCCTTCTACTTGGAAAAAAAGATGGAGAAAGGAAAAATAAATAAAAAGTATGAGGAAAGAGTGCCGAGAGAGGGTTGATGAAAGCAAGCCAAGAGAGCAACTTACAAGTGCAGACTCGCGTGGAAGAGTTACAAGGTGAATCAGGTGCTTTTGGTAGAAGGGGCAAGAACGCGAGAAAAACTGAAAAGGGAAAGGACCAGCTACAAGAGCTAGAGATCAAAGTGATCCCCCAATGTAGGACCTACACTTGAGGGTGTTAAGTAGATTTGTGTTCCGCTTCCTATCAACTTAGGCTTCTGGGATGTATTGGCCAGTCGGTCATAACATGGTATAAAAACCACGCTAGGTCGCAAGTTCAAACCCCGAGGAGGAGTTATTCCCCAAGGACACATGGACAGGCACGTGTCGCATGCCGTGGATAGACACACGTGGGTTGCAAACTCGAATAGAGTCCCATTCAGAGGGGGAGTGTCAAGTAGATTTGTCTTCTGCTTCCTATTAGCTCGAGCTTTGTGGATGTATTGGCTAGTGGACTTCACAGAGGCATCCAGTTATCCAAGGGTTCATTGCTCCTGTCTTATGTAGGACACTATGAACCCAAAATGTATCTCCATGGTGACATGCATAAAGAGTAAAGACCAATGCATTAGGGAATGAGTCAGGCCATTTCAAACAATCTTCGTTAAAATTGAGTTCCACAAATGTGGCAAATTTGGTATATTATCAGGCCATGGTTGATACAATATGCACACATGCGCCTAGTAAGGTTATAACTTGATGTGCGATCGATGGACTGACCCTACCAGACACCATACTGTTAAATGATCAACTTTTGTGACAGGAACAATATTTCTTAAGTCCATATCAGGCCATGGCAAGGACTCAAAATTCCATTTTTTTCATCTGCATAGAGTAGTCACACAGTTGGAGAAGATTTTGTTGTTCAAGTGTCAACAGACAACGCACCTTCCTTTTTAAGGCAGCAGGCTGTTACATAGAAAGACACCACATATTGATTGGGTCTGATGGGAGGCCGATCTCATGCCAAGGACACAGCAAAATACAAGCAGTGCTCATCACAATGGAGGAGGGACAAATGATTGTGTGGTTGATTTATAACCACAACTCCATGACAAACAGCCTGAGAAGATTATCAAATAACTTTGAGCTATTAAGACCAGTGCTACACACTCTATGTATCTATAAGTCTCTGTTGTCACAAGGTGGCACTTATGCATATGTTCACTTCCATGGATTACATGCACTCTACTTTTGCTAAGGACTCTAAATGCCCTCTACCACGCGCAGTATCCTGCACCATTCTTGGCGTTGGCGAGACTTTTTGGGACACGGCCAACAAAATTTTGCACTTGAGTGAGCAATTGAAAGTCTTGAAACTGGTTGATGGCGACAACAAGCCGACTATGTGCTATGCTCATGATGCTATGAATTCAGCCAAACTTGCTATGCAAAAGAGATCAAAAGAAAGAGGAGTCAATGATTACTAGTAAGTATTGGAACATCATCGACAATAGATGGAATCATCAAATGCATCAAAATATCAATGCAACAGGTAATTTTCATTTCCATAATTCAAAACTTAAGTTTCATGCATAGTTACTCATTTCTATATTGCTAAATGGGAATTTAATGAAAATTGAGAATTATGGACATGCTACTTAAGTCAACCGTGCTCTTATAGCAGAAAATTCTCCAAGCACGATGAACTATTTCAAGGATTTGAAAATACAGTTGACGCTGAAGCAAAAACTTCTCCAGTAAGATGGTTTATATGATTACATCATCTATTCTCTTTGTTATAAAAGATTAATGTGTGAACCTGTATGCTTTCGTCTTACCTAATAGTTATACTTCCAATTTAATTTTTTTAGTTGAGATATGTGGACTGGGGAGCTTTGGTCTTGATATTTGCAGATTAGCTTGCAATAAAATAGAACCGGGTAATTTATTTTGTACTATGCAATAAAGTTTTTTATATTATCACATTAAAGATTAAACAACAATGTGTAAGGGTTTTAACTAATTTATACTTCGTTTGATAAATGTAGATGAATGGTGGTATACTTTCTGCAACGATGCTCCAGAACATACAGGGTCAGCAAGAGAGATTGAGTCACACTGCCTCCTCGTCAAGATACGAATGATATTGGAGCACCTTCTGCCAGATTCACACCAAGAGTAGAAATTGATACACACACACACACATATATAGGGAGATGCTCCTATGAGAGCATCTTTCACCTTACTATGAGAGCATCTCCCATATATATATATATATATATATATAAATGCATGTATATGTATGTATGTATATGCATATATATGTAATATATACATATATATATATATATATGTATGTAGGTACATACATATGTGTGTGTGTGTATATATAATATATGCCTCATGGGCCCGAGAGGAACGGTCTTGTCTTCATGAGCTGTTGTCGGTCAAGTCCAGTCAGGACTAACCGCTTCTATTGAGACCTTGGGGGAGGTTGGGCACCAGACAGTGGAGGTAACCGTGCTCTTGGTCCTCAAGTTGACCATTAATGGGTCCTTAGTCATCTATTCATCCAAGCGAAGCATAAAGGGAGACAGATGAAGACGTTCCACTCGGGCCTCTCACCAGAGAATTCCTTCGCGTCACTCCCTTGATTGGCTTAAGAGCTGTACCAAGGTTTATTCAATCTATTTTGTCTTTCAAAAATCCTGTGCAAACTTCATGTATGGTTTATGCGTTCCCGAGGGAAAGAAGATGATAGTGGTACCATACCTATAAAATGGGTCAGCAGCCCACTTTATTTTTATTTTTTCTATATATGTATGTATGTATGTATGTGTACATATATATATATATATATATATGCATATGCATATACATACATACATATATATATATATGAGCGAGGCTCTCCTAAACTCGAGCTTAGGATAAAATTTCGTAAGCTCATGCTTGTGGGGCCCACCTTTGCTTCATCCAAATGGATCAAACACATGATCCCTCTAAATTGCACATGCCCACCAACTTTCAGTCAGATCCGAATTTACTGGACCGTTGAATCGACCATGTATCGATCCGAATGGACTGTTGACCATTAAGCTTTTGGGCTCATATGGAGATGATAGAAATCACGGTTGGGGCTGATTTTATGCAGAGGAGGATCCCAGGGAGTCCTTGAAATCCCCCCTATCCTCATCCCCATGTGGGTCCCTAGGTGGGCCCCACCACACACTTGAGCTTACCTTATCATAAGCTTGAGCTTAGGAGAGCTGGGCCCCTATATATATATATATATATCAAAATGATATGTACGAAAATGTTTTAAGATTAGCAAAATACAATTGTTGTGTTCTTTTTGTTATCTTTAAATCAAGAAATAAAAATAAAACCTATATCATCAACCTTACGTGGTTCAGATGTCTCCTTAAGTTATAAAAGGAAAAAAGTGCTCATGAAGAAAATATGGAAAAAAGATTAAAAAATTAATTGTAGGACAAAATCCCATACATATAGCCGAACGCTCTGGTCACATGCATCTTCTTTATTTATCTCTAAAATCTTCCCAAGATGCCAAAAAATCCTTAAGGGGTTTTACTAATCAATATACAACCTTCTAAAAATAGAAGTACTAAAAAAAGTTCATATATGTTAATATTAACGTATTAATTGTGGCTAATCACATTTAGACAAAGAGCTTGAATCATAAGATTTGATAAAACAAGCATCGAATCGTATGATTCACACTTGAATCCTAAGGTTTTCCTATAAATAGGATTCATTACATAGATATGAATCTTTTTCCTTGCGATTCGTCTTTGAGGTTGCCTCCATTCACTTGCCTCCACATTTGAATATGCCGAAAGGGGTTTAACCTTGATCTCATAGGTAATTCTGGTTCTAACCCTTACATCAAAGGGTTTCATCCTCAATCCTAAGGTCTGTTCGGTTTCCTTCAAGCATTTTCTCTTAGAGAACCTTAAATTCCCAAACTAATCATCATACATCCTTAACCATTCAACCCAATTTAATATACATGTCATAGATCCCACAGAGGGGTTAAATTTTCATTTTTTTTTTTTTTTTTTTTTTTGAATGGTCAGGGTGGGGTTAAAATTAGAAAATATTTTTGATGAGAAAGGGAAAAGGTATCCATAATCATTTTTGGGAAGACTGATGCACATAGACCGGAAATATAGTTAGCCACAACCTTAGCATCATAAAAATGCTCACTCAATTCGGATTCAAAAGAAATTAATTTTTATTCGCTTAAAATCACAACTTAACAATTAAAATGTACCAATGAAGACACTTGACAACAGAACAAAACCTAATACTACACATCCAAAGATAAACTATAGCGCACAAAATCATCTTTACAAGTAACACGTGTTACAATAAAACAAAAAAGGGTTCATACCAAGTACTTAAGTGAGCGAAGGCTAAAACCCTTTGTTTCAGACAGATGGTCCAAAATGCGGCCAGGAGTTCCCACCTATGCATAAATAACACCAGTAAATATTGTCAATAACAGATTATAGAACAAGCATAAGCAACAGCTCATCTTTATAAACAACTCTTGAATAAGAATGCTTAAAAATCAAGCAGAATTAATTTTTGTTAAAGTTACAGAAGAATACAAGGAGCCAATTGAACATCACAAGAAGGCCCACAAGGATTCAAGTAAGTTTTGATCGAAGTTTTGATTGCAAGAAGGTTTTCAAGATGATAATGGTGCGTTGGAGATGCCCAGATCCTACACACCGAAGTGTTGGAGAGGGTTTTCATGATGATAATGGGTGTTGGGGATGGCCAAGTCCTACGCAGGGTTATAAGGGTTGATCAAACGCTAGGACTTGGATTGCTATGCTGGACTTGATGGTGTTGGCATGATTAAGTTAGGAGATTCTCCAAGAGTTCACTTTGACCTATGCGATGGTGGCTTCAGTTCACATATGGACAGTAGTGCTATGTAATGGACATTAGAACATCATGGCTATGAGTCAACCAATTGGTAATTAAGTAAGCATCCCAAACCTATGAGAGGCTAGTGATTTGATTGTCCTCACACAATCGGGTACCAATAATGAAATGGTGAGGGGCATAATAAAATCTGAAATTTGTGTAACGGGCTGATCTCAAGCTACCTTGTTGTGGGAGTTGAGAATAACGAAGAAGTCTGTTCGAGTATGAATGATGTTTTATGTGATTTGCAAGAATAAGATATCTTCATATAACATGATTAATTGGGACCGACCCGTTGGACACCCCTAGACCACTAGCACATACCAAGGCCAAGATATATGCATTATTTTCCTGATTCATAGGCCAGATATGTCATTCCCTAGCTCATAGGTTAGTTATATGCTCATCCTTGACTCTTAGGTCAGTTACGTTGTTTCCCAGACTACACGTCAGCTATTTTCAAAAACTGTAGGTTTGCCCCTTTTATGTGATGAGGCATCCATGAGATGATTTTACAGGCCTGTGCTGTAAGGTGGTTAGGCGGTTCTCTAGAGGCTGGTTTTAGCTAACCATGATCAGACCTTAATGAATGCTTTAATGTTATTCTTGTGACAATATTATTTTGCTTAAAATGTGATTGTCTACACGCATAGATTAGATTTTCTATTCACTCAGTTGCAGTAATTTGTGGATTGCTCCAATCCAGGTAAACAGAACATACAGGAGGGGGATGATGAAGCAATAGGATTTGATATCTGCGGCTGAGCAACTTCAAGACTCACCAATTTTAATAGAGGATTAATTTTAATAACTTTAGTTGTTTTATTTCAAACATTAAAGACTTTCAACAGGTTTTTGTATGGTTTCATTTAGTATGGTCGGATTGATTCATTATTATTTGGATTCAGACTTTTAAATCAAGGATTTGACTTATTTAGGTAAATGCCTAAATTTTATGCAAATGTTGATTTGACTTATAAATGTGGAATATATGCTTACTGATCACAATGCTGGATTCGAGGGGCCCCGGATTTCAGGTCGTGACAGTTTTAGTTGTATGGTTTCATGTAGTATGGTCGGATTGATTCATTATTATTTGGATTCGGACTTTTAAATAAAGGATTTGACTTATTTAGGTAAATGCCTAAATTTTATGCAAACGTTGATTTGACTTATAAATGTGGAATTTATGCTTACTGATCACAACACAGGATTCGAGGGGCCCTGGATTTCAGGTCGTGACAGTTTTAGTGATGATTCTGACAGCGGTAATTTTGCTACCCATTCCATAATCGATCTCTTGGGAGAAGACATCGAAATATGGAATGCCACAAAGACAATGATCAGGATTTAAATGTAAAACTAGAAATACCCAATTATTATGGATTGATTAAAGGTGACGAGTTTAAAAATGGGACTTCCCCAACCCGCTTTTACTAGGGCTGAGTTCAGTAATGGGTTGATCAGAATCCACATGGTTGTCCAACGCTGACCCAAGTCAGATTTAGATTTTGACAGTGTCCAATTCGTCCTGCCCATTTATCTCCAATTCATATATTAGTGAGTTTTTGTACATAAAACTTCACTAGCGGGTGGTAGGAGGCAATGACACGTATGTCGCAAGTTCACATCTCATGAGTGTGCGGGTGTGTTAGAATGTACCGATGTGTGTACCTGAAAAAAATTAAAAGGGGTTTTAACGGGAAAAACCCTCATAGACTGCCATTAGATTAATTTGAGCCCAATAAAAATGGGCAGACAAAAGTGCTCCCTTGGGCCTCTTACGGTTTTTTTTTTTTTTTTTCGTCTTTTTTGTAATAGTCGATATCGACTATCCAAAAAGACAGCTCTTATGATACAACCACCATCCATCCCTGCGCATCGCCTACATCTCAGTCACCATTCGTCTCTCCTTCTCACCAGCGCCATAGGCTCTCTCCATCTCCATCGCTGCCCGGACTCCGAACCAGGTAAGAGCAACCTCTTCCTCTTCCTCGCTGCCCGGACTCCGAAACCAGCTCGAATACTAAGACGAGGACAATGAAGGCATCAGCAGAATCCAAGAGAAGTGCCAAATCGTTGCCGCGCTTATGGGCGAGTGGCCCCTGCTTGTTAGCCTACCCGCACCTGCCCCCAAGATAGTCCCAAGAGTCGCCTGATTCTCAATCGGATTCTATCGTCGAAGCAGAGGTTGTTGTCTTTGGCCTCGTCGGTCCCACCGCCCCGATCAGTGTCTTTAACCTCGCCACCACCGGGTAATCACCCATTGCAGGAGGATGGAAGCAGCAATAAGCTCACACCAGATGATAATAAGCTGTTTAAGAAGCTTATACTGGGTACAAAGGTGAGGGCTGCTTTGTTCTTCCGAAAATCGGTGGATAAAGAGGAGGGTTCGGATAAAAATGGCTTCTTTAAGAGGCTTATGAGGGACCATAAGGATGAGGAGGAAGAGCTTTCGGCTAGCTCTGAAGGGTTTCCATCCCCCACTTCTCTCCTTCCTCTCCTCCTCCCCCTGCCACTGCACCCTGCATAGCCCTGCTGCCACTGCACTGCTTCCTCACCGCACCCACCACACCAGCACCTGCCTCTTTCTTTCTTTCTTCTCTCCCTCTCTCTTCCTCGCACATCCCCTTGCACAGCCCTCTTCGCACAGATACCATCTTCTTCCTCCTTTTTCTTTCTTTCTTTCTTCCTTTCCCCCTCTCCCCCTCTTCTTCTCCTTTCTCCCTGCACTGCCCTTTGCCACCCACTGCACTCCGGCCAGTGCACACCTCCTCCTTTCTTTCTTTCTTCCTTCTCCCTCTATTTCCTTTTCTTTTCTTTTTTTTTTCTATTTCTTTCCTCCTCTTCTTTTCCCTTTTCCCCCTCCTTCACTGCTGCACTCCGCCCTCACAGCCCCTACGCAAACCTCCATCTACGTCCATCTTATATGCACACACCCACCAGCACACGCACCCCTTCACATCACATCTCTCTTCAAAAAGACTGATTTCAAGAACCCATCTTCATCTCACAATCAGTTGCAGACAGCAAGAGAGAACAAGAGAGAGAGAGGAAGAGATGAATGAAGTTTCGGGCGGCCTTCTGTATGAGTGTCGATATCGACTATAGCGCTAAAAGACAAAAAAAAAAAAAAAAAAAAAGGTGAAACGTAAATTCAGGGCCCCTTCTGTCTGCCCATGTTTATTGGGCCCAAATTAATCCAATGGCGGCCTATGAGGGTTTTTCCCGTTAAAACCCCAAATTAAAAAGTTCAAATCTCATGATGTGCAAATAATTTTTCATATTTAAAATAAAACAAAAATTCAACCATTAACAAACCTGCCGAACCTGTACTTGTCAAGGGGCAAGTTTGGTATCTCAAACCATTAGCTTGTGATGGGGCAGTCAGGTATGGTGCATGACGTGTTAGTCCGGCCCCAGCTGTGGTTAGACCCATTGCCATTCTTAACTAGAACATGAGCCATTTCCTTATCCTCTTTTTCTTTTTGGGTTTGCTTATCCTCTTTGTCCATGCATATATGTACACCCATACAAACAATTGAGATTGATGGATATTTCACAAACACGCTGGCGGTCTCACACAGGTTAATTGAGGGCTTGAATTCCCTTAGATCTCAAACACTACCAGTCACTCGGTTGATCTAAAAGGGTTTCGTACCAAGAGCATTGGCAGTCAACAAGTTTTCCAAGAGCTTAGTGTCGACTCAAAATCACTGATGCGCCAAAGACCATCTTGTCCAAAAATTAAAGAGAAATCCAAGTTCACACATTTCTTAGCCTTGTGTGGTGTTTGTACTTATTTCTACTTTTCTCTCTAAAATTGAGTACATTGTACTCTAGCCACTCCTCAACACGGAAAACCAATCTCACTACCTACAAACAGTGGCAATTTTGTTAACCCATTCCATAATAGATCTCCCGTAAGAAGACGTTGAAATATGGAATGCCATGGACACAAGGATTGGGATTTAAATGTAAAACTAGAAATACGTAGATATTATGGATCGATGAAAGGTGACGAGTTTTATAATTGGCTAAATACCCTGGAGAAGGTATTTACGTTTGAGGATTTAGCCGATCATAAGAAGGTTACATTGGTTGCTATTAACCAAAGCGGCAAAACCGATGCGTGGAGGGAACAACTTCAAACATCCCGTCAACGAATGGGTGGTTTACCAGCCATCTCGTGAGAGAAGATACAGATGCATTTGAAGGGTTATATTCTAACTCCACTATAGATAAACACTTCATGCAATTGCATTATCTCCAACAAGGTGATCGCTCCGTCGGTGACTACTAATTGGCTTGTAATAATATAATGGAAGATGAGAAACAACTGGTTGGTAGATATTTGGTGGTCTACGGCCATCCCTACAAAAGGCCATGCCAGTTCGTCCATGCTACACCCTTACTGAAACCTATTGGCACGCGGCTGCAATTGAAGCGTCGTAAAAGATTGAGATTCCCCAGTCCAAAGCACCAATTTCACTAACAGCTAAAGATAAGGGTGGATCATAGAGTAATGGGCATCACATGAAATAAGGCAAGCTAGTGGTCCATCAGTTCGACTAAATCAGAAGGGTCAACTAGATGTGGATCCGGATGACCATCACAAGGGCAAGGCAACCATGTGTTGTTTTAATGCAACAATGATGCAGGCCCTAGGGGTTAGGGCTTGCGTGGGAAGTGCTCAAAGCACAATGGGGTGCCGAAGCACGTGTCCAAAGCCATGATAAGTCTCCGCAGAAACGATAAACAAGGACACACCTTAATAAGAAAACTCAATTTCATTAATCAACTCTCTCTAAGAATTTCTTCCCTACAATGCCATATAAATAGGAAAACATAACTTAGGCCCCAAGAAACTTAACTAAACTAAGAAACTAGAATCTTATCCTAATTACAAAAAAATTAGAAACTAATAGATGATTACTAAAATAAAAATACTAAATCTACTTGGGCCCTACACATGTGGCCTGAGGTCCATATGCATCATTATCCCAGGCTTGGAAAGAACTCGACCTCAAGTTCGATAAAAGTCCACCTGGATCGAATATCAATATGACAAACTTCCAGTTTGCTGGTCTATCTACAGCTTCCATGTGCAGCTTCCTGTATAACTATTTTTGAAAGTTGAAACTTGTGTTGACGTGCAATTGAACTATTGGATGCCTTACTTGTAAATCTGCACCATCAAATCACATTCTCTGACTATTCATCTCCAAATTTCCATTGTTAATCCCCGAATACGAAATCAATGTGAGAAACTGAGAATTACTATGAGGAGTTTCAAGAACTGATGCTTCTTCTCTAGCTGCCTGTATATCACCATTACCCACAAAAGTGTTTACAGTATTAATATCTTCTGCCATTGGCTTTTTCAACATTATCTGTCGTTAATGGAGGCATAACTTTTTCCAGAGGAGATCGTTTTAGCATGCATTCCACACGAATTGCTTCCCAATATGCCTCATAAATGGTCGTACAATCATTCATTCTCTCCACTATATCTGTTCTCAAGCCTCTTACAAAACTAATTAAATCATGTTCATCATCCTCCAATCCACATGCATCTTTAGCCTTGAAAATTGGTCAGAGTACTACAAAACAGACAACTCACCTTGTTTCAAATCAAGAAATTGCGTAAGATAGACTTCATTATCAAAATACCATATTCCATATTTACCCGCATATTTGACTCTTTGAAGTGCATTGTGGAGTTTACTAATATGGAATTTCATAGTGGACTAACCTGATGTGTAGATCTGCTTACCACGAATCCGATGAAGAAAATGGATCTGAAATCCGACTTGAGATGAGCCCAATATCGCCCAAAGAAAATTCTGCACTTGATCTTGAGCAACCCTGCTGTTTGGCCTCTTCTGATGATGCCAGCAATAATAGTTTCACTGCTGAATCCTCCTCTTTGAACAAACCAAATACAACCTGGACTATGACATGGCCCGACCCGGCAATGACCCAAATTAAATTCAGTACTACTAAACTAGCCAGGCACGTGTCACATAAAATACACATGATATCCCTTTTTGTTGCTGCCTCGTATCTGGCACCGTCCAGGAAGAGAATGAATGGTCTCAAGTACTCAAACGTCAAACTCTTCAAGATCCTTTTTTTTTTTCTTTTCCTTTGTTGTTGCTACTGTTTTCTTGAAGGGGAGAGGGCTTTGACCAGACACGGGAATGGCTAGAGATGACAACGATGACGATGGAGAGCTTCAACAATGCAAAGACGCGTGAGGTGCTGGTGGCGATGACGACGCAGCGTGGAGCAATATCAAAGATGGCCGGCGTCGACGATGATGGCAAGGACGACTTGCAGCGACATCTGGCGATGCGACGGCGAGGCACTGGTGCACAGTACTCCTCTTCCCTTCTTCTCTGTCTTCTTCTCCTGTTTTCTCTCTCTATCCCTTCTTCTCCTGGTTTATGGTATGGTTTCTAGAAAGGGGTTTGGAATGGCGATGGTGATGGTGATCCTAGAAGGGGGAAGTGGACAATGGGTTGACAGTGAAGGGTTTGGGATGTTTCGGTTGAGTCGGCAGGGGTGGGGAGTGACGGCGATGGGGATGGGCTCGATTTGGGTATTGGCAGAGTCTGGAGCTAGGCCGAAAGGGTTTTTTTTTTTTTACCAGTGGGATGGTGGTGGGATTGAGAAAGGGAATTGGGAAGGGATGATGACGATATAGGGATGGATTGGGCTAGGAGTCGTGATGGGAGGGGAAGCAGAGGGATTGTGTCGGTGCGGTTTTTTGATCGAATGGGAAGTGGGGAATTGAATTTGGGATATGGCAGCGGATGATGAATGGGGATAGATGGATAGTGATGGACGATGGGTAGGGGTAACCAAAGTCGACCGATCAGGGATCGTTGGGCTCTAATACCAATTGATGCAGGTCCTAGCGGTTAGGGCTTGCGTGGGAAGTTCTCAAAGCACAATGGGGTGCCGAAGCACGTGCCCGAAGACACAATAAGTCTCTGCATAGACGATAAACGAGGGCGCACCTCAATGGGAAAACCCAATTTCATTAATCAACTCTCTCTGAGAATTTCTTCTCTACAGTGCCATATAAATAGGAAAACATAACTTAAGCCCAAAGAAACTTAACCAAACTAGGAAACTAGAATCTTATCCTAATTACAATAAAATTAGAAACTAATAGATGATTACTGAAATAAAAATACAAAATCTACTTGGGCCCTACACATGTGGCCTGAGGTCCATCTGCATCAAACAAGTTCGGTCACATATCTTCAGAGTATAGAAAGAGAGAGATCCACATTGCCCAAAGGAAGATGAGTCCAATGGTCAGATAGTAGATGAAGACGAGCAGGAGTTTGAGGAAAGCCCAGAAGCTATGGACGTAGATACTACTTATTGAGATGGTGGCAGCCTGGCAGATCCTTGATGATTCACAATATCTTATTCACTCCAAAGACACCAACATAAGATGATTAGCCTCTCATGACTATCTTCCATGCCGCGTGCACCGTCAAAGATCACAAGCGCACCACTCAAGCTATCACGCAGCTCAAGCTCCCAACAAAGAAGCACCCAAATCCTTAAAAGCTTTCATGGTTCAAGTGCAGGAATGAGGTACAGGTTACTCACAAGGCATTAATTTATTTCTATATTGGTGGTCATTATCATGATGATGTACGGTGTCTTCCCAATAGATATCTATCATATCTTGTTGGGCAGGCCATGGCAATATGACTATCGCACACTTCACAATGGTTATACGAACATATAAATTTCCACAAAGACAATGCCAAAATTGTTCTTAGACCTACTCACGAGAAAATTCCAACGAAATCTACTTTGTTAGGAGTTGTAAGCCCTTTCTTGGATGATCTGTGTGACAAGGAAATATCAAAAGATGAAATACATAGAAGCCATGGCCCATGAGTGATGAGGATGTCAAAGATGATTTCCTAGATTCACCTCCAATATTTGATTAGTATGCGTAAGATGAATGCCTTGAAGTTCGGGCCAAAACAATCCGGGATTTTACTTTAAATTGAATAATAAGGGCTGTTTGGAGAATAAGATAAGGGAAGGGGTTTCATTCAATTTTCAGAACCATAGGCCTATCCTGCAGCTGTTTTGGGCTCATGATTGAACCATTTTCAATCCACAAAAAAAGAAGTAACTAAGGGGTCGCCCCTTCAAGACATGGGACTCCATCAACAGGCGGGCCGTATGGGGCCCATAGTCTGAGTCACCCAAGTTGTGTGGGACTACCTAAAATTTGGAAATTGCTAATTTTTCTTTCTTTTTTAAGTGAATTTAGATTGTTTTGATTGAGAAACAATATTCAAGACCTCTATTTGTATTAGGATTCAATTATAGTAGGATTTCATGCAGGACCATGAACACAATCTTGAGATGAAGGTTCTGAGATAATTTGAAAAATTAATAATCATAATTCAGATTATAAAATAGCATTAATTCCACTCTAAGATATGTTGAATTCTAAGTTATCAATTAAGCAACGATTACAAAGCCTATTCACAATCCTACAATGCATGTCCCTGTTGGTTTTGATAGAGGTTTCCAATGGAATACTCGATCTCCACTGGCCTAGGGATCACCTTTTTATTCAAATTAGAATGTTCTTGATTTCCCTTAAGGATTTAAGAATAGGCTAGGCTCAAAATAGGACCGACCGCATAGTATATGGCTGTAGTTTAGTTAATATGAAGTTATTGGCAATAAGAATGTTCACCAAAAGTTTTACGTTTGTGGGAATTTGAGACTTGGGGTAGTCGACTGATGGGATTGGGTTTTGGGACATGTGGCCATTTGGATTTGAGGGTTATGCGTAATCAATCAATTGGGTTTGCGCTTAGGTATGATTGATCAAGGACTAGTACGTATTGCTAAGGTTGTGGGTTGTTTGGGTTTGTCAATGGCTCTGGATGGATGTTTGCAGTGGCGGACCCAGGGTTTTCATTTGAGTAGGGTGGACCCAAATAGGTAGTTGGATTTTGTGGGTAAATTCAGGATTTTCAGGTGACTTTTGGGAGTGCACCTGGAATTTTCATGTGGGTTTTGGAGGCAGAACCCAAGATTTCATGTGAGCTTTGAAAGCAAACACAAGTCTATCAGGGGCGACCGCCCCCATTTGAATATGTGGGTACGCCCTGGATGTTTTTATGTCTTTGGGTTGGGGGTTGGAGAAGAAGAAATTACCAATAATCAACATACCATTGGATTCGCACCAAATCATTTTGCTAGAGATTTCTCAAAAGTATAACAATTTTCGGTAATCAGGTCTAAGAAGCCAAAGAGGCTTTACGATGATATATATAAGAAGAAAACAACCCTAGATCTAATCTCAACCACTAAAAAGAAATCTACGGCCAAGATTATAACAAACAATCAGACAAATATTTACTAATTGCAAATAAAATCCAAACATGAAAATAAATTATATAAAAGATCATAAAGGTGGGTGTCCCATCAAATTGGGTCTAATGAGCCCAACAACTCCAATAGCAACCCATTTGCCTCTTCCCGGGGCGGGGACTCCCAGATGTTATGCAGATGGGGTCTTCTACTCTAATCATCCATCCCATTGTGGGTCTTCAACTAATACCGAGGATGTGACATAATGAGATATGACCGTTGATCGATGATGGAAGTATGATACAACGGCAAATCTCCTTTGAACTCACGATCCAACAATGGATCTCCTTTGAAATCATGATCCAATGGTAGATGGCCTCTAAATCCTTGAACTAGGCCTAAGTAGATGTCGTCCAACCACAAAGATGGGTGGTAGGGAGCCCTCTTCTTCCTTCTTTGGTATACTTTCCAATCCAATGCTTTGATGTCCTCATCAGGAATACTAGGGTTTTGAGGTTGAGTGCTAGATATGCATAGCAATAGTTTAGTGCTAGGATGGATTTGTTCAAAAGTTCCATATATTGAATAAAACCATAGATCGTGGATGTGTGCTTTCCTCTTTCCATCAGTGTCTTGTGGATGCTAGTGGACTAAGAAGGCTCTAAGGGCCTCTTTGGATTTATGGTGAATTGAAGTATGGTGAAGTGAAGCATCAAATCAAGAGAGAATAAAATATAAAGTGTTATGATGTTGCTTTGTTTTTAGTTGTTTGGTATGGAATCTTTTTGACTTTTTGTATGGAAAAGTGGAGTTTTTTTGTCTTTTAGTGGAGAAAGGAGGTTGTTTTTTTGGCTTTGTGTACTTTCGATATGAACCGTCGTCTTTTTTTGTCTGGATAATGGAGGCTTTACCTCACCTCACCTCACTTCACCACACATCCAAACACGCCCTAAGGTTACTAGGTTAGTGTTTTGGGTTGATTAGATTAGTTCCGTGCATATTAGTAATTCCGAAATTTTCTATTAATTGCCCATGACAACCCTATTTGCTGGATATTTCTGGTTTTAGTTTAATTGGGCCCTAGACAGCATGATTGTGTCAAATGCGTAAAAAAATCTACTTCATGCAAGTACAAAATAGATTAAAAAGGAGGATGCTATATGGGGACTCTCAATCAACAGCCCCTCATACTAAAGTTTATAACACCTACTGCAATCTGCAAACCACAAGTGAGGAAATCTGTTAATAAACCATTCATGAAAAACTGTAAACTTAAAACCAACTATGAAGAATCCAGGACATTTTGTTAGAGAAGGACAGGTGGAACAGCTAAGTCATCACTAAAGAAGGATGTGACATGGCAACCCAACATTATGCCTACTATAAATTACTTGTGAATAACTTAGTTGCTAGAACAAACCACTTGTTTAAACAAAACTATATAGGACATCGACATTACCGACAATATCAGAGATGAATATAATGTGTCAATGCTTAAGATGGCCAAAGAGTCAAATACACCAGTACATCCATACAAACATACTGATATATAGCACATTACACTTTCTAGATGGAAGAAAAGAAAATTATAAAGGAAGTTAATCCTGTTGTGAGATAGCAGCTGAATACTTCAATTATTTAGAGAGTCAGTACATAGTATTCGGTATTTACAAAGTCGTCAAAGAACTAATACAGAGTTTTCAGTATTTACATAGTCTTCATAGAACTGATATAATTAGAATCTTCTATAGGGTATTTTTGAAAAGTTCAAAAATAATTTATATAGGGTCAGGCTTCCATATGGATTTCTCACACAGGAGACTGGGCAAACTGCACTGTGTGGCCCCATTCCACAAATCATGGGAGAGATGGGGGATCAAAAGAGCCAGATGGAACCTATCTACGTCTAGTACATACGATCATCCCAACCCTTGATTCATGGCCCTCAAGTTTAACGGTTTTTGAATGCATCTTTTTTTTTATTTCAATCCAACGGTCAGTCCTATTTGGATTGATGTGAAAAGCTAACACAGGTCCGATTTGACACAATCAGAATGCTAGGGCCCAAATAACCAAAACCAGAAAATTTTTCCAGCCCCTAAACTAATATGCAGTTAAGGAATGGCAACTTAATGGTGAAGGAACAATGCTAAAAAAAAAAATCACCAAACTCACTTTAAGAGCCTTCTCAATCTCCTTAGTATCCAAATGACACAAGGGAGAGGGATAAAACATAGAGCAACTGCTACCTTTGCAAAATACTATTCACGGGTACAGTGGCGTGAACAGTGACGATGACTACTGTGGTGCTTAACTATCACTCAAAAGTCAAAACACACCCAAAACCCTACAAATTCATGTTAATCTTGCCAAGCAAGCTTCCTACCATAATTAGAACTCTTATGAAAGTGTTTTCCGAATCAAATCAAGCAACAATATAAAGAAATTAAAATTCTGATTGTTCCTGCATCTAGCAAATCTGCTTGGCTGACCCCATATGTGGCTTCACTCCACGGATTGGGTTGGATTTGACACACCAACGCACTGCCTAAAGTTACTCCACATCTAGCCCCGTTTAAAGAAGTTCTAAAAATTTGCAACTAAGTCCCTGTTATTCACTGTAATAGTAAAACAGCCCCTGACGTGTTGTTTTATCAAATATTCAAGACAGTTTGGGCCCCAAATCTCTATTAATTCTTAGGTGAATGCTTCTAGACCACCTTGCAATGCTCAATCCATATTCCATTCTACGTAGGCTTTGGAAACTTCAAATTCATACTCCAAAATTATTACGCATCAAAAGCATGGGCCCTCGAGGATTTTAAGGCTTAGTTATCAGAATCCTACGATGCCTATCTCGAATCCCGAGTCGTATCCCGAATCTTCAAGAAAACAATTCGTATCAATGCAATGAATCCCATTTATAGATGAATCTAACGATTCCGGTGTGAGTCCTACGATTCAATAATCGTTTCATCGAATCTAACGATTCAAGTGATTCGGCTAAGCAAGAATAACTACAACCAATAAGTTAATATTAATAATCTTTTACCATTTTTTCATTCTTTATTCTTTCTTGCTTTTGTCGCTTTTATTTTTAAAAGGTTATTTAATAATTAACAAAACCTCAGAAGAATTTTTGCAGCTTTGATGAGGTTTTAAAGATGAATCAAGAACATACATTTATTTAAAGAGTTCGATTGTCTATATGATGCTTGTCTATATCTTCTTCTTCTACTTTTTAATCTATTTTGGTTTTTTTTTTCTTCATGATTATTGCCTTAACTTAAAGAGATATCCTACCCTGTAAAAATTGATGGCTTGGATCTTTTTTTTTATTATTATTTAAAGATAATAAATATATATGGATACCTTAAATTTGTTTAACTATTTACAACTACACGTCATGTATTTCATTTATATATATATAGATATATATTAATATACGTTATCATGTTCTTGACATGATTGTATGATAGGCTTTCTTGTTATTGTATTTATACAGCTATAAATGGGAAAATAGATGGTTATGAATAATTAGTTTTTTCTTTTTCTTTTAATTTTTAAATAGCAACAACGCCCCGGGCTAAAGATATTACATTTTCAATTTATCAGATATCAAAATTAATTATAAATATATAAGAAAATATTCATACATATTTATATAAAAACAGTCTAACACATCTTCAATCACAAATACAAGTGGTCAACATCAACAATAAACTATTACAAAGATAAAGCTAAAAAATCCATTCAACAACAACATAAAAATAATAATAACAGCAATAATTACTAAAGAAAATATAGAAAAGTGAATTTTGTTAATATATATCATATTAGTAATAAGAAAAGCACTCAAGTTTTTGTTACCCATTTATAATTTCAAAGCCCAATAAAATAAAGCCACTCATTTGAACTTGTTTGTGCAACAAGAGGATTCTAGTTTATGCAGATTTTTATTTCCTCATGAGAATGGAATTTTGTATTTTCGTAGAAAATCAAAGTCCTCTCTATTAAGAAAAAATCATTCATTTTTTTCTTCTATGCAAGGAAAATACATCACACCAAACAACATAATATTGTTAACAAAGAAAATCATAAAAATGTGCAATCCTCTCGTTGCACAAATGCACCATATTTTTATTTTCACATACACTAATGGTCATTTCAATCCCTTCGAACAAATTTCTTCTCTACCCCTTTGAAGCTGCACCAATACCATTTTAGAACTGATCAAACCGTTTTTTAGCCCTAGATTTAAAAAAAAAGAAAAATGTATAAACATCTTAACTTTAAAAGCAATAAATTATGAGACTTTAAAACCACGGGCTAGTATTATTTGATCCCAGTAATAATTGGCCCACCTTGGATCAATGCATATATCTCTTAATTATGAGTCCATGTGGGCCCACGAAAGTGGAATTTATGGTGGGCCAAACCTAGGGTCATATGTCTATATAATTAGATTAGAAAAGGATGCCTATAAGATTCAACCAAAAAAACTCCAACCTCAAAACATTTTTATCACAAGCCCATCCATGAGGTGGTCTACCAAAAGGCCGGGTCTGATTTTCCTTCACATGTGACAATCTTTGGAAACTAAAAGAAAATGATATTTTTAATGAAAAATTTATCATTGCGAATTGTTGAAAGGTGGGCCCGAATAAAAAAATAAAAATATGACAATCTTGAAAAGATGGAAGATAGATGGCGTTGAGAGAGAGAACAACTGTAGCAAAATAGAGAGATTTTAGGGGATATTAATTGAGAGACTTTATGAGATAAGAGGATATGGATAAAGAGATTTTTTTGGAGAAAAAATTGTGGCATGTGATGACGTGGCACCTTAAAGCACTCTATGTTTTTTCTCCATATTAATTTGAAAGAAGAATGATTGGGTTGCTGAGGTGGCACCCCTCACAGCCCACCTCCCCCTTTGCTTTAATATATATAATTGTTTTTCATTTTTATTAAAAAAATAAAAAAAATCCTACGATTCACGATACGATCTGCGATTCAATTCAATTCGATTCATGGGTATGAACGATTTGCGATATGATTCTGATTTTGAAAACTATGTTTTAAGGTACTAGTTTACAAGTTCTAGATAGTTTTGGAAGTGGCTAGGGCTGACATCAGCATCATATAGTTGATGAAGAGACTGAAAAGTCTGAGTTTTATGTAAATTCAAATGTTCATACCATAGTAGTCAACTCCATTCCATTTCGGCCAGAAGTGGCTGGAACATTCGGGATTTGGTCATGTGCGGAACGGAACACCCTCCCCAAATATTCCAGCCACTGTATCTTTTTTCCCTCTCCACATCTCTCTGTCAAGAGCCATTGCATCTTTTTTTTATGGTGCATACACACAAATAATTCATGTGCAATGAAAACGTCTATATATTTAAATTTTAAACTTTTCTCATTTAAATTTTAAATCTTGTTTGAAGCTTCTGAAATCTTTTTTTTTTCTTTCAATGTTTTTTAATGTAAGGTTATCACTTTATATTTTTCAATGGCATCTTTTCCAAAACAGAAAACCAAAACTAACCGGAATGTCGAAATGTTCCACTGCAGAGCTAAACCGGAACAGGGAACGAAATGGAATCGACAATTTTGGTCCAAGCTCATCCAATTAGCTTATATACTTGATCCAAGCCCTAGGGTCAAGGCTTGCATGGAAGTGCTGAAGCACGTTAAGAAGTGTCAAAGCACAATGAGAAGTCTCCGCAAAGACAATATCACAAGGACACACCTCATAATAGATAAAACCCACAAATCTATTAATCATCAGCTCTATCAATGTAATCTCTACAATATCATAGAAATTTAAAATAAAATAAAAACTAAGGGGCTATGTTACCTAAGCAAACTAGGAAACTAATGCAAAAAAATAGAAACTGTCCTAACTACAACTCATTAAAATAAAAGTGGAAAGCTAATCCTAATTACAACTCAATAATAGAATAAGAAACTAAATTGCATTTGCATCACTTGGGTCCCATAGTGATGCCCTGCATCGTTTTCCCCAACTTGTAGAGAACTCGACCTCGAGTTCTGCAAATGTCCTCCTGGATCAAAAACCCATTAGATGAATTTCCGATCTATTGGTTGATCTTCAACTTCCATGTACATCATGAAAAACTGTGCAACATTTTCTTCCAACTTGAATAAGGATTGATGCATCACTTCTTCTGATGTCTGGATTATGTATTAATGTGCGCTCAAACCTTTGGATGCTTCAATTATAGAATATGTTGTATGTAAATGCAATCCTTGAGTTTCCATCATTGATCACCGAATACAAAGTCAATGTGAGGGACTTCAACGAAGATATCTTCTTGTGAACTCACTGCAACAAAAGGTTTGCTCTCTGATGATACAATTAGCTTTTCCAAAAGTGGAACTACGATCAAATACACCAAATATGCAGTTGGCTTGCTAATTATTTTCAATCCTTCAATTCTCGTGTCTTTTTCCTTTACCGCTTGTATTTGTTGCTCAATATTGTCCAAAAAACGAAGGTTGAAGCCAAGTGTAGTCGTGGAATCTTGTGTCTTGCTCTGGCTTTTCAATGTAACTCTGGATATCATTTGCCATGGGTTTCACCACAAAGGCTTTTGTTATTCGTGGGGACTTTCCTTCTTCAGGCTTAGTTTTTCACAGAAAAGACCGTTTAAGCATGTGCTCAACACGAATTGCTTACCGACATGCCTCATGAATAGTCTTGCAGTCATTCATTTTCTCAAATATATCTGGTCTCAAACCACTGAGAAAACTACTTAAATCGTCTTCCTCATTATCAATCTAATCCACATACATCTTGCAACCTTGAAAATTGGTTGAAATATTCAATTATTTTCAAGTCTCCTTGTCTCAAACTAAGAAATTGCTTTAAAAAGTTTTCATTCTCAGAATACCGTTCTCCATATTTAAGCGCATATATCGTTCTCTGAAGTTCATTGTAGAATTTACTTATATGAAATTTCATATTGACTTAGAAGTAAGAATGGACTGACCTTTTCTATTGGTCTCGTTACCATGAGAACATTAAAGAAAACAGATCTGGAATATGACGTTGGAGGGCCTCATAAACACAAAAACAAATATGGGCCATTGATCTGACCAGATAGTTGTTGCTGCAGTGATGAGTCATGCATAGGTTGGCCGTTGATGTCAATGACTCATGACTCGGACTCAACTCTTTTAATGCAAAAAAAATTGACACGGATAGAGTCAACGCAAACACTCGGGAGAGTGAAAAAAATTTATAAATAATTTTTAAGAATATTTTAAAATGAATCCATTACTTATAAAATATTAAAAATATATTTATTTACATGCACTCATGATAATCAATTCAAATAAATAAATTTATATATGAAAGAAACGTACAATAAAAAAAAAATAAAAGAAAAAATATTCCATATTTCATAATTTGTGAGTCCAAATATCGAATGTAAAAATTTAAACATAAGTTTCAAATTACATTCCAATTATCATTTTTAAATTACTGACTCCAAAGTCCAAACCCCATGCACAATTACTTATAAATAAATTTTAATTGCTTAAAATTAGATTTGCCTATTAAATGGTTCAAAATGCAAACAACCGATTTAAATAAGATGACTCGGCCGAGGCTCCCCTATTTCGAGTTTTGAATCGGTCCTTTGTCAAAATGAAATGACCCGGGATAGTCAAGAGTCAACTCGAAGAGTTTTCCAACCATGACTCCAAACAGGTCAAATCCACCAGGCCAGAGTTAATATTTAGCCTGGACCAATATCAAAGAATAATGCGGATACGGATCGGCACGTGTCACAGATGGCACATGGACCCTTTGGCCTTCACGCCTCTCGTTTGCACAGAAGAAAAAAGAACAACAGGGTTTTCGAGCCCTCGACTCTTCTTTACCGTGGGGGTGAAGTTTGATTAAGACCCCATTTAATGTTATAGTAAAATTTTCTAGGGCCCACATATGAGTAGAGGCTTATTTTAAATGGCTAAAATAGTTTTAATATATCAGCCCCATGGGCCATGAGTGCAGCCCACAAACTTGACCCGCTATTGGACCTTTTTTAGCTTATTAAAAGGGCAAAAGGGTTTTCATTTCACCTCTTTTTTATTGACTAAATGAAATGAAAACCCTCTCGCCTCTACCTTATCGACTGAAAGACGAACAAAATGAAAACGAGGAAGAAGAAAGAAGAGGAGAGGGAGAAATAGGGAGAATAGCAATGGCAGCGGCAGTGGCAACTAGTAGCAGCTGCGACTGGTAGCAGCAGCGATGGCAGCTCGTAGAGGCAGCAGCAGCGAGCACAGTTTTACACCAGTCTAGGTACGCGATTGTTTTCTTCTTCTGCATTCTTTTTTTTTTAATTCCGTGAAGTCTTCTTCCTCTACGAACTCCTCCTTTTTCCAATCAAACAACAGATAGTGGAGGAAAAGGATTAGAGTGTTTTTTTGCCTTTAAAAATTTTGGAGGGGATAGAATAAAAGAGATTAGGGTCTTTTTTTTCCTTTAAAAATTATGGAGGATAGAATGAAAGGGATTAAGGTCTTCCTTTTTCTTTAATAATTTTGGCCAAATAGAGGATTTTCGAACCTGTTCAGCCGAAAACATAAACTTTGTACCGAATCGGCCGAACAGGTTCAAAATTTATGCCAAAACATTTTGGGAGAGTTGTCCGTTTCGGAAAACTGTCCGAACAGAATAGTTTCTGAGATTTCGGCCAAAACAGACCGAATCTCATAACTATGATGGCAAATCCCGATAATGGTCCTCGAAAGTTTCAATACAGTCTAGGTGATGCTTCATTATCTTATTCGTTCTGCGAAAGAAAAGGTGGAAGCATCGGAGTAAATAGCGCTGAACAATTTGTAAGTCTCATGATGTACTCTTGAATTGTTGTGCATCTTGATTCTTGCAGCATAAGTATCTAATACCACCTTGCGATACTGTCTTTTTCTTAACAAAATTTCTTGCCACCAATCCCAAAAAAGAAAACAAATGTTTTCTTCCAAATTTTCAATTCCCAGATTTTCGTGTTTACAGAATTTTACATTGTCTTCTCGCTGAGCTACATGCCCCCTGTTGGTTGTAATTTTTTTAATGCCATGATCGATAACCTAATCTCACCAGCAACATTGTCTCTACATGTAGAACTTCAGCCCAATACAATAACTGCTCAAAAGCGAAGGACGTACAAATTAACTTCTAAATGACTTTGATGTTTTAGATCTATTTATTTGGTTCTAAAAGGTGGTCAGATTTTGATTTCAGTATATGTTGAAGACTTCTGCAACTGCGAAGGCAGCTCAGTCCAAACACTGTTCTATTTTTCAGCTGAACACAAACACTGCAAATATTTCATTATCATAGTATTCTCTTTTGTCAAACTAAAATTGCTAAGTATTTCAGTTTTCAAGTTACATCAATTACATTGGTATGGATTTTATGCAGTTGAAATTGAAGAGAGAAATACAACCAAAAAAAAAAATAGAACCAAACAAAAGAAAGAAAAGAAAAGAAAAGTTACAACAACAACTACCAACAATTCGATATCAACTAACTCCAAGAGTAGTGAGCAGTGACTGAGACCCAAAAGAGAGACTGGCACAAAGACGCAGGAGAAAGATTGTAGGGGGAAAAAGGAATGAGGCAAGAGTTAATAAAGATTTACCACAATATGAGGCCGCTTTCCGAGGGCTATTGCTTGTTCAATCATGTTCAGTCCCCCAATGACCTGCAAAGTAGATTAGTCTAGTTAAGTGGCAAGCACATATCAGAGTCTTCTATGACAAAACCTACATCATACTATGGACGGACAAAAAGAAAACAAACCGGATATCATCCATATATTTTTCATTTAAATGGATACCAAACAATACGAGAAAACTTGAAAAAATGAACAAGGAAAAAAGCCGCGACACAAATCCACATTTACAAAGTTAAAAACAAATAGATAGCCAGCCTCATCAACCAGCAAGGGATACCAAAGTTATGATACTTCAGAATTCATATATCTAACCATTTATTGAGATCTCTGAATGTTGTAAAAATAAAAATCAATGAGGGAACAGTATATTACACAGATTATCATGTAGACTATATCATGGCATGTACATGTATTTCAACAGACCATGAATCCATGATAAAAGGTTAAATACATGCAATAGAATCTTAGGGTTGTAAGTATCCTTCAAGTAATATGTAAGTCAGTAAGTGTGCTATCCCTGGATTTAAAAAACAAACAAACAACCAAAAACAAAAACAAAAACTTCAAGCGCTATAAACAAGTGTCAAATTGAAAGTTCTCCCCAATGGTTTTTTCTACTTCAAACTCCCCTTCTTCTCTCTATTATTCCATCATTTTAGTCAAAGCGCATACTAAATTGTCTGTGTTAGGATAACCACATTCTTTGGTGCAAAACAAGGGTGATTTGCTCAATTTTCAAAAGCACTAAAACAATACGCAATAATAACTGTACACAACGCAGCAATAAGTTGCTAAACCTCATCCCATCCAATACCACTCCATCTACAAGCTGCAATAGCATAAAGCAACTTGCCACAAAAGCAAGGTTTAAAAAGCAGCTGAGTCGACTCAGACTTGGCACATACCGAGTCGAATCCTTAGGGACTCGGTCTCAACCACGTGGGACTCACAGTGACGGATTTGGACGACTATAAATATCACAAACTCTTCTTTTGCCCCGTTTCAACGGCTGGAGGCTCACCCTTCTAGAGTTTTTAAGTGTGCTAAGGCCTTTTTCTTTGCAAGATTTGAGATCAAATCTTTGTATTTTGAGAGATGTAGCCAACCAAAGATCAAATCTATTATTCATCCAAAATAGGGATTCTTGATTTTTTGGAGTTTGACGCGTGTTTTTTCATTTTTACTTGCACAGATTGTTTAAAATGAAGGATGGGAAGTAAGTCTTTTTGCTTAGAAATGATTTTTCCACCCTTGATTTGTTGGGAAAAATGTATTTTCAATTTTTTTTTAACTAAGGAAAATCATTTTTTTTCCTTTTTTGGGGTTAGTTTAAGATTTTGAGTGTGCGCCACATAGATCTATGGTTCTAAGCCTAGGTCTATGTATGTATGCCCAAAAATAATAACTTCTTCTAACTTTTTATTTAAAATTATAATATAGATTTGTAAAAACTATTTTTTTCATTATCTTTTGGGGATTTAACCGGAAAAAACGGATTAGGTGACCACCATACCGAAAAGGTAATTTTAAGTGTCCTTGCACCCAATCAGTCATTTTGCCCAAAAACGTATTTTTTTTAACATTCTCTACTAGGGTCCCTATCGACCTTCATTTGCAATGTTAAGGGTCAATTGAGACCCTACGGTCCATCCTAACCTTCACAGAACTCTCATTTACTTTGTTTGTAGGGTCTTAATCGATCTTTATTTGTAATGTTAAGGGTCTCTATCAACCCTGCGGTGTACGCTTATAAATACATGAAACCCATCCCTCTTCCCCTCTGTAGGATATTCCGACGTCTTGAAGACCATTAAAGCTACATGCCGTTGTTTGGTGGAGAACATTAAAGTGCATATGCTATTGTTTAGGGCAGACCAATGGAAGGGTGGAGTTTGTACTTTGCCTTAAAACATGATTTTTTACTTTTCAGAAATCCTTTTCATAATTCCTAGTTCCATGACACCATGGCTTGATGGAGGACCGCTGGGAACCACTGTGAATACGCCTACAGCTGATGTGGAGTCGCAATTGACGCTAAGGAAAAAGGAAACAAACAAGAGAGAAAATCGGGCTTCTAAGCCCTAAAATGTATGACCGGGTAGAACGTAGGGTCGCTAGGGACCCATTAAAAAAAAAGGTCGATAGGGACTCTACTAGAGAATGTTAAAAAAAAAAAAACGTTTTCAGGCAAAATGACTGATTTGGTGCAAGGGCACTTAAAATTACCTTTTCGGAATGGTGGTCACCTAATCTATGTTTTTTTCGGGGAAAATCCTCTATCTTTTTTTTTTTTCGTTTTTCTCTTTGGGATATTAAAATGCCAAAGTGTCTACCACTTAGATCTATGGTTTTAAGCTAGATCTATGCATATGCAGTTGTCCACTCACAAAAAGTAATTTTTCTTTAAAAATATTATTTAAAATCTGTAAAAATTGTCTTCTATTTTTGAAACTTTTTTTTTCAATTTAAAAACATAAGTTAAGCATGTAAATTACTAATTTCTTTTAATTTAAGCATGCTACAACCCCATCAATATCCCTCCTACAACTTGTCGATGACTCCCTCATCTTTTGTGAAGCATCTGGGGACCAAATTAGAAATGTGAAACCATCCTAATCTGTTTTAGAGCGATGTCAAGATTAAAGATAAATTTCTTCAAGAGCGAGTTGATAGGGATAAGAGTCGAGGATTCGGTGTTACGTCAGCTTGCAGATGTCCTAGGCTGCAAAGTGGGGTTTTTCCAATTAAATACTTGGGCCTTCCACTTTGTTTAGGGGGGTGAAGAAATAGGTTTGGAATCCGGTGGTTAAGAGGATGGAAACGAAACTATCTACTTGGAAAGCCACTCACCTCTATATGTGAGGTAGGAAAACTCTTATAAAAGCAACAATGACAAATCTCCCACTTTATTACTTTTGCATTCTGAAATGCACAATATCAGTGATCAACAGGATAGAGAAGCCGCAAAGGGGTTTTCTTTGGCAGGGGAGTTGTGAGGAAAGAAAATTCCATCTAGTGGATTGGCCTAAGATTCCAAGCTGGAAGGAGGTTTGGGTATCAACTCCCTTAAGAGGCATGAGCATGAATGAAGCATTGTTAGGGAAATGGCTATGGAGGCTAGGGGACAAATCAGAAGGCCTATGGAGGAAGGTATTGATGGCCAAATATGGCAATCAAAGAGATGCCTGGGAGACTGAAGACAGGAGGTAATGTGGAAAGGCATAATATCTATAAAGGAGAAGTTTATGCAAAATATCAAGTATCAAGTTTGTTTGGGGGAGAAGATTCTCTTTTGGAAAAATACATTAATAGACGAGTGCCCGCTAGCAAAGCAATTCCCAGAACTGTTTAAATGTGCTTTGGTGAAGGAAGCTAAGGTTAAAAGCTATTTTGGAAAAGGTACCAATAAAGAGGTGATTTGGAGCCCCATTTTCAAAAAAATCTTAGGGACATTGAGGAAATGCAGTTTCTATCCCTTTTAAACCTTCTTAGGAATGTGTTTATCTTGGAAGAAAGGGGAGGACGCAAACATCTGGAAAGCCTCGAAAGATGGTTTATTTTCCGTATCATCATTTTACTCAGCGACTTCCACAAGGACAAAGAGGAGATCCCAGATAATGAAATATTTGGAAGTTCAAGGCCCCGGCAAAGAATTGTGGTCTTTGGGTGGTTAGTTCTCCGAAGATGGATCCTTACTATGGATAATCTCAAACAAAGAGGGAAGATTGTGGTCAATATTTGCCATATGTGTTTGGAAGATGAGAAAACAATAGATCACCTCCTCCTACGGTGCAACAGTGATGTGAAGATTTGGAATGTCAAGACACGAGTCGATTCAGGCCCACAGGCCCACCTGTATAGTTGTCTCAAATCCAGGCCCAGATTGAGTAAATCCATTTGATAGGATTTGGTCAGACACAGTGTACAGTTCCTTTTATAGAGATTCTGTTTGGCTATATTTAGATTGTACATTACTGTAATACATATTTTGTAGCCTTGACTAAGGCATTCTAATCATTTTTTAATGAGAGGGTCGATCTCCAAAAGAGAAACCAATTTCAAATCCAAAACAATTCTCTTAAAGAGTTATTCTGGTTCTTATCTTGATTATTATGGTATCAGAGCTTGGGTTAGTGAACCAAGTCTTGGGCCAGTAACCTCAGACGGTTTTGTCTCTTGGTGATGCGGCGTAGACCTCATGGCCACATGTGTAGGACCCACATAGATTTAGGGATTTATTTTTATGTCAATAGTTTCAAATTTTATTGTAATTAGGATACACACAAACCCTAACCCTAGGGTCTGCATCACACAGCCATGCCAAATCTTGGATTATGAATGGATTTTTATGAAACCTGTACTGCTGGAAAAGAAAATTGAGTATGCTTGAAGTACTCCGATCTGATTCTCAGTCACGTTCTGTGGGCCCCACGCAGGAATTCTTTGACCAAAATATAGGTCGACAGACCTGTTTTGTACATATCGTGAGGGTTTTGTTCGTTCATATCTGTGAAACGATCACAGATTTATCTTCTGCAATCTGTCTTCCTTATTTTTTGTTGCTGAAACTTCTGGTTTAGTGCTTTGCACACTGTTTGGTATCGTTTTATCCAATCTGTGAACTCAAATTAGAGATGGAGAAATCTGAAGTAATATTGATTCAATTCAATGGAAAAAACCACCCGGCTTGGGCATTCCAGTTTCAACTGTACCTTGAAGTTAAAGAGATGGGGGTATATTTCTGGATCGGATCCTAAACCAGCTGATGATGAGAAACTAATTTTTTCATGGAATACCAAGGATGCCAAAATTAAAACTTGGATTCTTGGATCTGGTGAGCCTCATCTGATTATGAACCTCAAACCCTACAAGACTTTAAAAGAACTGTGGGAGTACTTGCAGAAAGTTTATCATCGTGATAACTCTGCACAACAGTTTCAATTGGAATGTGAAATTGCAGAATATTCACAAGGTAACTTGTCCATTCAAGATTACTATTCAAGCTTTCGAAACATATGGACTGAATATGACAGTATCAAATATCGAAAGTTTCTGCGGAGGTTCTTATCGGCTATCGCAATTCAAGAACTTCAAGCATCCAGTCAGATAGACCAGTTTTTAATGAAACTGCATCCTGAATATGAAACACCCACATCTACTCTAATGGGTCAGATGCCATTGCCATCCTTGGATATCTGTCTAAATGAACTTCTTCGTGGAGAAGAACGTCTTTTGACAGAAAACTGAGAACTATACTGCTGCATACTCGGTCAGAGGCACTCCTCAGACTCATCAAAATTCTCGGACTCCTCAGGCGACACAAACTTTTCAAGTGGCTCAGACTCAAGATATGAGTAGGGTGCAATGCTACAGTTGTAAGAAATTTGGCCAAATAGCAACTCAATGGAATCAGAAATTTTGCAATTACTACAAAAGGAAAGGGCATATCATTACAGAATGTCGTCGACGTCCACATTTGCAGAATCCCCAAGCATACGTTGCCACATCTGATTCCTCCACTGCCGATGCTGTTTCCACTTCAATGCCTCTGCAACCTGGTTCTTCTGCCCTCACCCCTAAATTAGTTCAACAGATGATTGTCAATGCATTGTCTGCATTTGGCGTCTTAGGTAAATCAAAACCTCCTCCTTCTATTTGGTACCTTTATTCTGGGGCGTCGAATCACATGACATCATCCAATGCACATCTCTCCCATTTGAAACGATATACTGGAAACCATCACATCCAAACAGCTGATGGAGGAAAATTCCCTATTACTGCCATTGGAGATGTTTCTAGTTCTGTTCCCTTGTAAATGTTTATCTTTGTCCAAGTTTAACATCGAATCTTCTTTCAATTGGACAACTTGTTGAAAATAACCGTAACATCTCCTATTCTTCTTCTGGTTATGTTGTGAAAGATCAAATGTCGGGGAAGGAGATAGCAAGGGGGCCTAAATGTGGACGCTTATTTCCACTCAATCTATCTACCATAATTAGGAATAAGAAAGCAAATGAGTTGGTTTGTTTTTTTGTTCAAAATAATTGTCAATTGTGGCACAGTAAGCTTGGTCATCCAAATTTCAAAACTATGTCTCTCATGTTTAATTCTGGTGTGTTGAATAATTCTTCTAGAAACGTTTCTTTTGATTGTGATATTTGTAAAATGGGAAAAAGTAAGAATCTTCCTTTTCCTACATCTACTTCTTTTAGCAATGAGTGTTTTGAATTGATACATGGTGATGTGGGGGAATTGCTCCTAATTTATCTCATGCGCATTTTAAGTATTTTGTGACATTTATTGATGACTATAGTCGGTTTACATGGATCTATTTTTTGCATTCTAAAGATGATGTATTAACTATTTTCAAGATATTTTTAGCATATATTGAGAATTAGTTCTCCAAATGCATTAAAATCTTGTGTTCTAGCTGGGGGGAACATGTCTCAACAAAATTTCAAAATTTCTTGCAACAAAAGGGGATTATTTCTCAAAGAACCTGCCCATACACACCCCAACAGAATGGGATAGATGAGAGGAAAAATAGACATCTACTTGATGTAACTAGATCCCTTCTTCTTGAATCTTCCATTCCTCCTCGTTTTTAGGCAGAAGCTCTCTTTACGGCAGTCTATCTTATAAATCGATTGCCCTCTTCTACTATTAAAAATGAAAAACCTTTTTTCCGGTTACATAACACCACACCATCGTATGATAATAATCTTCATGTTTTTGGTTCGGTATGTTTTGTTCATCTACCCCCTACTAAGTGTACCAAACTCATGGCGCCTGCAAAATGTGCATTTCTTGGATATGCTAGTAACCACAAGGGATTTCTTTGCTATGATCCTCAAGTTCGTCGCATTCGTATTTCTCGGAATGTGGTTTTTTTTTACAACCAGTAGATTTTTCAACAATTTCTTTTTCCCTCAAATTCTCCATCATTTGTGACGTTACCTGGTTTTTCTGACAAAACACCATTTGTTAAGTGTAATCGTAATTTTGTGTATCAAAGGCGACATGATAATGAGGCTACAGGCAGTCCCCCTCTCGATCCACCTCCAACAACTAGTCCAACTAGAAATCCTCCTTTACGTCGTTCAACTCGTGTTTTAGTCCCTCCAAACCGGTATGGTTTCACCCACACCTCTTTGATGGCCACCACCACCATTCCATACTCGTACTCTCAAGCTGTGCTTCATGAATTTTGGAATAAAGCTTTGCAGGATGAATTAGATGCTCTTGAGCACAACCATACATGGGATGTTGTTCCATGTCCTCCTTCTATCAAGCTGATTGGATGCAAATCAATTTTTTCCATCGAACTTAAATTTGATGGAACTCTGAGTCGGTATAAGGCACGTCTTATCGCTCTTGGAAATAAACAGGAATATGGAATTGACTATGATGAAACTTTCGCTCCTGTTGCGAAAATGACTACTGTTAGGACTATTCTTGTTGTTGCCGCTTCTCAGTCCTGGCCTCTCTACCAGATGGATGTCAAAAATGCATTTCTATATGGTGATCTCAAAGAAGATGTCTACATGAAAATTCCACAGGGCATTTTAGGATACCCACACGATAGTGTTGCCAAACTACGTCGTTCTCTTTATGGACTTAAACAGGCTCCTCGGGCATGGTTTGAAAATTTTCAAGATGCCCTTATTCACTTGGATTTCCAACCAAGTCCTTATGATCCGTCCATGTTTCTACATCATGCATCCAAAGGGATTACTATTCTTCTTGTTTATGTTGATGACATCATCATTACTAGCCCTAATGCAGATATGATTCGCCAACTTCAGGCTTCTCTTCATGATTCTTTCCACATGAATGATTTCGGACCTTTGACCTATTTTTTAGGTCTCGAAGTTCATCAATCAGCTAAGGGAATAATACTAAATCAGCACAAATATACTCTTGATTTGATTGATATGGCTGGACTTCAAAACTCGGCTCCAGTTGACACACCGGTAGAGGTAAAAGTCAAACTTCAACAAGACAATGATGATCCTATTCCGGACCCTACTCTATACCGTCGTTTGGTGGGCAGCTTAGTCTATTTGACGATCAATCGCCCTGATATTTCTTATGCCGTCAATTTAGTCAGTCAGTTCATGACTAACCCTAAGCATCTTCATTTGGCTGCTCTCCGTCGAATCATTCGCTATCTTCTTCGAACGCCAAGTCGTGGACTATTTTTTTCAGTAAATAGCCGCATTACTCTCACAGCATATTCAGATGCTAACTGGGCTGGTTGTCCAGCCAGTCAGCGTTCTACAACAGGATGGTGTTTGTATCTGGGTGATAGCTTGATCTCGTGGAAATGTAAGAAACAGGATAAGGTCTCAAAATCTTCTACCGAAGCTAAGTATCGAGCTATGTCTGCCACTTGTTCAGAAATCCTTTGGCTTCACGGGCTACTTTCAAATATCGGTTTTCATGCAACTAATGCAACACCTCTCTATGCAGATAATACTAGCGCCGTTCCTATTACGGAAAATCCAATATTTCATGAGCGCACCAAACACATTGAGGTTGATTGCCATTTTATCCAAGATGAATACAAACATGGTGTCATCACCCTTTCGCACATCTCTTCTGATCCACAAAATGCCGATATTCTCACTAAAGGACTCCCACAACCTCGGCATCAATTCCTGGTTGGCAAATTGATGCTTATTGATTCTCCCACATCAATTTGAGGGAGGGGTGTCAAAACACAAGTCGACTCAAGCCCACCTATATAGTTGTCTCAAATCCAAGCCCAGATTGAGCAAATCAATTTGATAGGATTTGGTCAAAGACACAGTGTACAGTTCCTTTTATAGAGATTCTGTTTGGCTATATTTAGATTGAACATTACTGTAATACATATTTTGTAGCCTTGACTGAGGCATTCTGATCATTACTGGATTCGAATCTTGAAAGATGGGGACCTGCTCCTTTCAGATTTGAGCTAAGTTGGCTGAAGGAGGAAAATTTCTCGAATCTAGTTTTGCAATGGTGGAAAAGGGGAAGGGTGGACAAATGGGCTGCTTATAAGTTCTCAAAAAAACTAAAGCTTCTGAAAATGAAAATCAAGGACCGGGTACGTGACCATTATGGTTTGGTGGAGACTGTAATTTCTGAACTTCTTCAGAAGATTCAAGAATTAGACATCAAGGAGGAAGCTAGGATTCTTGTTGCTGAGGACAGGGATCAAAGACTGAATTTGAAGAATATGTTGCTAAGGAAGCTGTCTGAGCAAGAAGTGAAATGGAAACAAAGATCAAGGTGTGAATGGCTTAAGGAGGGTGACAAAAATACAAAGTTTTTCCATAGTTTGGCTTCTGCAAGAAACAGATTCAACAAAATTTCTGTAATAGTCGATGGTAATCAGCGCTTGGAGAAAAGAGAAGACATTGTGGAGCACATAACTCCCTTCTTTAGAAACTTGTACTCTAAGGAGAAGTGGAGCCGTCCCTTCCTGGACAATCTTCCTTTCAGCCAAATTGATGCTATAGAGGTTACATGGATGGAGCGACCTTTTTCTGAAGACGAGGTGAAAGCGGCAGTGTTTGATTTGGGCAGTGATAGAGCACCTGGTCCGGATGGATTTTCGATGCCTTTCTTTCAGACTTTTTGGGAGGATGTCAAGGTGGAAGTCATGGACTTTGTGTCAGAATTCTTCAATAGGGGTCTTCTCTCAAAAGATATAGGTGCCTCTTTTATTGCCTTAATCCGTAAAAAGACATGTGCCGAAGGGATTAAAGATTTTCGCCCAATAAGCCTGATTGGTAGCATCTACAAAATTATTGCTAAAGTCTTGGCTAGTAGACTTCAAAATGTATTACCTTCAATCATTTCAAAGAACAAAGCATCGTTTGTCAAGGGGAGACAAATTCTGGATAGTGTATTAGTGGCTGATGAATGTCTTCATTCGAGGCACCAATCAAAGAAGCCGGGTCTGATTTGCAAATTAGACTTTGAGAAAGCTTTTGACAAGGTTGATTGGGATTTCCTACTTTACTTGCTAGGCCGTATGGGTTTTGGTAATCGGTGGAAGACATGGATAAAGGCATGTGTGTCATCGGCTCATTTTTCTATTCTCATCAATGGTTCTCCCAAAGGCTTCTTCAAAGCCGAGAGAGGAATTAGGCAAGGCGATCCCTTATCCCCTTTCCTTTTCGTTATTGTGGGTGAAGCTCTAAGCTGGATGATAGACACCGGCAACTCTGCTAGAGGTTTCGAAGTAGCTAATGGTGCATTAGTAGTCAACCACCTACAGTTTGCGGAAGATGCTTTAATTTTCTGTGATGCTGACTTGGATCATATCTTAAATCTGAAGGCCATTCTGCTGTGCTTCAAAGCTTGCTCAGGCTCGAAAGTGAACTTCTTCAAAAGAGGTCCACACAAATGATATCCAAATGGGCGAATTAGCAAATGTCATGGGTTGTAAAATTGGTTCCCTCCCAACTTCCTATCTGGGCCTTCCACTTTGTTTGGGTGCAGCGTCCAGGTCTTTATTGGACCCGGTGATTGAAAGGGTTAGTAACAAACTAGCTATATGGAAAGCCAATTATTTATCTTTGGAAGGAAGGATGACACTTATCAAATCAGTTCTCTCTAATCTCCCTATCTATTTTATGTCGATCTTCAAATGCCCAGTGTCAGTATCCCAGCACGAAAGACTTCAGCGTAATTTTCTTTGGAGAGGGGGGGCTGAAAGGAATAGAATACATCTTCTAAATTGGAGCAAGATCTGTAAATCTAAAAAGGAAGTCAGTCTTGGTATTAGACGCTTGAAGTTAGTCAATGAAGCTCTCCTTGGAAAATGGATGTGGAGGCTCGGTGATGGTCGGAATGGTTTGTTGAAGGAAGTTGTGATGGTCAAGTATAATGTTCTCATAGATGGATGGGATACCCAGAACCTAGCCAATCAAAATTGTGGAGGGACCTGTTGTCTGTTAGGGATTCTTTTGATTCCATGGTTCGCTACAGAGTAGGGAAAGGGAGCAATATCAAATTTTGGATGGATACCTAGGTGGGGGATTATCCCCTGGCATCTCAATTCCCTAATATTTTTCGTTGTGCCCAAGATGTTTCGGTTTTGGTGAGAGCCTACTACTCGAAAATTGGTGATCAAGTAGTTTGGGCTCCTGTGTTTAGAAGAAATCTTGAAGGGGAGATCCAAGACTTTGCAACTCTACTTATTGTGTTGAGTATGTCTACATTGTGGATGGTCGAAAGGATAAGAGAGTCTGGACAGGTACAATTGATGAATCTTTCTCTATAGCTTCATTTTTCTTGGCCTTGAGAGGCAGTGCTGCTTTAGACTTATCAAAGTTTCCGTTCGAGGAGGTATGGAAGTCTAAAGCTCCTCCCAGGATAGGGGCCTTCACTTGGCTGGCCATTTCGAATGCCATCCTCACTATGGACAATCTTCGCAGACGCAACATTATTATTGTTAGCCGCTGTCCTATGTGCTCGAGGGATGCTAAATCAGTTGACCACCTGTTTTTGCATTGCGAGGTAAGTGGCTAGCTTTTTATGGAGCTCGGCCCTATCATGGTTCGATTGTTGCTGGGTACTACAGGATTCTCTGAAGGCTTCCTTTCAGGCTTGGTCTATGGGAGTTGGCTATGCTAGAGGCAAGATAATGTGGAAAACATCTTTTCTGGCTGTCATTTGGACCCTTTGGAAAGAAATAAACTCAAGGTGTTTTAAAGGGTTTCCTCCTCCAAAGAAGCCATGGCTTTCAAGGTCAAATACCTCATCGCTTCTTGGGTCTTTGTACTTCCTAATTTTCGAGGATACTCTATAGATGATATTAGTAGGTGTTGGAAAGACATGGCGTTCACACATCCCTTTCTTCCCTGGGTCTGCCATACCTGGAAGCCTCCCCCACTGGGTACCTTAAAGCTTAATTTCGATGGGAGTGTTGTTGGTAACACGGGCCAATCAGGTATTGGGGGTGTTTTCAGAGATAGTGCTGCCGTTAAGCTTGTCTCTTTTGGGGGTCCTTTAGGTTTCAAAACAGTAAATGAGGTTGAGATGATTGCCCTTCAGACAAGTCTTCGAGAAGCAGAAAAGATGGGTTTTAGAAAATTCATTGTAGAAGGAGAATCTTTATGTGCCATAAGATGGGCCTCTGGTTCTTCTAATCCTCCATAGAGCCTAGCGGATTTGTGTGACGAGGTGACAGTATTGGTATCCAAGCTTGAAGTTTCCTTTAATCACATTAAGCGGTCTGTAAATAGGGCGGCTGACGCTTTAGCAAAATTAGGTGTCGAAAGCGATAATCTTGTAATTATTGATAATTGTATTTCGCTTGCTGAATAAGCAGCGGCTTTGGGGTTTGGCTCTCTTTTGCTTCCCTTTTTCGCTTCTCAGTATTGTCTCCTATGCTATTTTGCTTCTAATAAATTTGCATTACTATTCAAAAAAAAAATTATTTAATGAGAGGGTCGATCTCCAAAGGAGAAACCAATTTCAAATCCAAAACAATTTTCTTAAGAGTTATTCTGGTTCTTATCTTGATTGATATGGAATACTATAATTAGTTGGTTTGGTTGTAGTTGGGTCTTTCCAAAGCATGTTTAGAACTTGTTTATGGCTTGGAAACCTCCCATCGGGTCACATAAGGGGAAGGAGATGTGGAAGCTAACCTTTCTTGCAATAATTTGGCATGTATGAAAAGAGAGGAATGCTAGATGTTTTGAAGGAGTCGCAACGAATGAAGACTCGATTTGTGGAAAGATTAAATTTTGTGGCTCAATGGGTGTTAATAAATCCAATTTTCAGAGATTATTCTGTAGACCAAATCATGTTCAATTGGAAAGATGCGGCCGTCCCTTATAGTCATGTTTTGGGGGTTGTCTGCAATCATGTTTCTGTCGTTCTAGTTTGTATTTTTGGAGGGTTTGTTTTGTACGATTCCTGCTTTTCGGGAATCGATGTTGTTGTTCATCTTATCAGTACAAGTCTCTTGTACTGTTTGCTTTTTAATTAATTTAACTATTCAAAAAAATTCTTTTCAAATTTTAATTTTTTTTATAGTATGATTAGAAAGCATATTGAAGTTATGTAGTGGATCTTAGTATGTTAGCTACAACGCGAGGAAATTGAGACATTTGATTCTTTTAGCTTACTTATAAGTATGTTAAATAGCCTAATTTATTCTTTTATTTCTCTAATTTTTCACATTATATTTCTTAGATCACAATGGCACCAGAGAGAGAGAGAGAGAAGTTGATCCCAGATGGGAACACAGAGAGAGATGGTCAGTGGGGACCGTCATAAGGTTAAATGTAAATGGTGTCAAAAAATGATGAGCGGTGAAATTCACAGATTTAAACAATATCTCGCACACACATAAGAGATATAAAAGGTGTCCAAAGGTCCCCGCCGAAGTGAGGCAACCAAGCAATGAGGGGTTGTACTTGGAAAGAAGTCAGATACAGAAAACAAGAAAAAATATGATGAGAAGGTTGCTAGAATGGAGAGTGCAGACTTAAGGCATTAAGTCTGCACTTTCTTATCACCACTTGTACTTGCTTTATATCTTCTTGTCACTCTTCCGCTGCTAGGTCTAGACATCACGACCTTCCCATTGGCTCTTATAACCATAGATGAACACTCAGCAAAGAGTTGATTACTTGTCTGAACAAATACATACATACATACATATACATATATATATATAGAGAGAGAGAGAGAAAGCCAAAGATGAGGACTTGTGTGAGTAAATAATAGAAGAAGAAAGCTCAAGGACCCATTTTTAAAGAGGAATCATGTAGATTGGTATCTGTCCCTCAATAAGACAACTAGCCAGATGAGGTCCAATGCATACTTCGAAGCATTGGTAAGGAATCGGGCTCCTTGTTGAAATGGTGGTCGAGGTTTTGGGAGGAGAAAGAACCTTTGTTGAGGAAAGTTGTTGCTTCTAAGTATGGTGGGGATGGGTGGGTGATGCCGCACCAGTGCCCAGCAACTGGGTCAACACAATGACCCCATAGGTCAACATGGTCCATTGGGTTCAGCCCATAGGCACAATATGACTAAGAGATACTGTGGCTTCCTCTTCTATCCTAATTCTATTAGGATTGCTATTATATGTGTTGTTATTTTATTTAAACTCCATGTTTAGGAAAGTCTTAGTGTTCAAGCAATAAAGAGCATTGATCCTACTATATATATATATATATAGAGAGAGAGAGAGAGAGATGGCAACCTCATTGTAATTCATGCTTATTATCAATTAATCTTTGAGTTCTAAGTTCTCCCTCCAAATATGGTGTTTCTCTTTGTCGTGAGCAAGCCTTCGTGCCTAAATCCTTCTTTCAATTCGATCAACCCCAACTAGAGGTCGATCTATTTTCAATCATGGATGAAGGTTGTGTCAAATTGGTATCAAAGCAAAGGATCCTAAACGGGAATAATCAGGTAATCTGAGTAATTGTTCTCATTCCATTCATCATCATCATTCAGTAATTTCATCATTACCCCCATCATCCTATATGTGCCAGACCCTTCCCGAAACATAGCCTCCAATAGAAACAGATCCCCATCATCACCAACCCTAATTGGACATCCAGAACCTAGAACCCTGCAATCTGAAACCCTTAAACCTAAACTCCCCTCCAAATCCAAACTCAATTCATCAGGCCCTAAGCCATAATGCCAAAATCCCTATCAATTCTCAAACCATCCAAAAACCCTACACTTGGTCAATCCCCAAAATCCAACTCCAAAACTCAAGTCCCGAACTCGAAAATTGCCAAAACCTCCACGACCAAAGCTCTAATTCAACTATCCCACAAAATCCATCCAAGTTCTGAGTTCTCTCTCCAATTATGGTGATTCTCTTTGTCGTGAGTGCACTTTAGTGCCTTAACCCTCTCTGGATTCGATCATCCGGAGGTTGATCTATTTTCGATTGTGGATCGAGGTTGTCCCAGTGGGGTTAGGTTCCTACATTGTCCCCGGGTATCGGCCGTTGGGCTAGTGGCATAATGTCATGATTTGGGGATGAGTCAAATGTTGGGGGGCTCGCTTTCATTAGAGGGGTCAGTTTTAAAATGAGGGTTGGAAGTACTGTCCGATTTTGGTGTGATAATTGGTTGAGAGTGGGGTCCATTGTATAGTGTCTTTCAAAGATTGTTTAGGGCTACATTCAACAAATTGTCTTCTGTTTTAGAATGTTATGAGTGTGAAGGGGCATGCGTCTTTAAAGGGGATGTTTAGAAGAGTTTAAGCACTTGCCGTGTTTTCTTTCTAACGTATTTGTCTGCAGAGAAGCGGCGGATATTTGTATTTAAAAGCCTTGCCCTTCTAGAGAATTTCCTACAAAGTCCTTCTATAGGTCTTTGGATTTGTAATTGGAGCTTCTCTCTACAAGTTCTCATGGGTGGATGGGCTTGGCTCCTCCAAGAGTTGAGACTCTTTGTTGGTGAGTGGTCTTTGGCAAGAGTCTACAAAGAATGACCTCAGAAGAAAGGGAATCCCTTTGGATTGTATCTCCAATACGTGCTCTCTTTGTGGAAAGGAGTTGGAGTCCATCACTCATGTTTTTTTGCATTGCGACGTAGACAACCCAAATAAATATAGGTTCTTTTCCAATATAATACCTCTTGATGTTTTGTAGGGTCCCTAAGTTGGTTAGGGCTTTCTAATGTTTTTTGTTTGCAGGAAGTGGCGGATATATGTATTTAAAAGCCTTGCCCTTCTAGAGAATTTCCTACAAAGTCTTATAGGTCTTTGGATTTGTAATTGGAGCTTCTCTCTCCAAGTTCTCATGGGTGAATGGGCATGGCTCCTCCAAGAGTTGAGACTTTTTGTTGGTTAGTGGTCTTTGGCAAGATGTCTATGGTGAATGACCTTAGAAGAAAGGGGATCCCTTTGGATTCTATCTCCGATACATGCTCTCTTTGTGGAAAGGATTTGGAATCCATCACTCATGTATTTTTGCATTGCGATGTAGACAACTCTAATAAATGTTGGTTCTTTTCCAATACAACTCCTCTTGATGTTTTATGGGGTCCCTAAGTTGGTTAGGGCTTTCGAACTTATTTGTTTACGGGGAAGGGCAGATATTTGTATTTGAAAGCCTTGCCCTTTTGGAGAATTTCCTACAAAGTCCTTCTATAGGTATTTGGATTCATAATTGGAGCTTCTCTCTCCAAGTTCTCAAGGGTGGATGGGCTTGGCTCCTCCAAGAGTTGAGATTTTTTGTTGGTTACTGGTCTATGGAAAGATGTCTATGGCGAATGACCTCAGAAGAAGGGGGATCCTATCTCCGGTATGTGCTCTCTTTGTGGAAAGTAGTTGGAGTCCATCACTCATGTATTTTTGCATTGCGACATAGACAACTCCAATAAAATTTGTTGGTTATTTTCTGAAGCAACACCTCATGATGTATTCTAAGATCCCTAGGTTAAGGCATGGAGGATGAATCCTTTTCATGGTTGCATTCATATCCATTGGACACTTGCCCCCTAGCTAGTCTATGGTCCTTTTAGAACGAGAGCAATAAAAGGATCTTTAAAGGCTCTATGCGCTCCTTTGACGATCTCTTATCAGGGGCGTTGTTCTACATAGTTAAGTGGCTTTGGTAAGTAAAGAGTTACATAGCTTAAAACCTGTCAACATTATTCATAACCTTGATGCTTCATTAGATTGGGGACCTTCTAGACAAAGAGGATCCCAAATTTTCAGTCTTCTCCCCCGGAGGATGAAGTTTAATGTCAATGGCACTGCAAGGGGTAAGCCAAGTCCAGCAGACCTAGGAATTCTTTGAAATGGCCATGGCAAAGTGATGTGTTTGTGTTCTCCAAGCATTTGGGTGTGTCAAATTCAAATGAAGTAGAGGGTTGGCTATTTGGAAGTTCTTCAGATTTCCCCATCCTTGTTTCATGGCAAGCTTATAATGGAAGGTGATTCTTCGAATGCAATCTCTAGGGTTTCCTCCCTAAGTGTGCGGCCTTGGAAATTCCATTTCTATCTTGTAAAAATTACATCTTTAGCATTGTCTCTCAAAGTGACAATCAAGCATGATGGGATGGAAAATGCTCTGGTCAAGCAAGCGATTGACGAAGAATTTGCCTTTTGTTATTTATATTCAATGTGCTCTTTTGTTTGATGGATCAGGTATAATGCTACCTTTGAGTCACAATCTTGTTTGTTAGGTTTTTTTGTGTATTGACTACTTATTCCATCTTTAATATATTTACAACCCACCTTTGACACAAGAAGACAGTTGTGCTCAGATAATTATATGCTTATAAATGTTTTCAAAGATTTTAACAGACCCGATCAAGAACAAAAAAGCTATTATTATTGACTTTTATAATAAACTATCTTTGCTCTATTGAAAGAATAATTCAAAAGATCCAACAGTCTCACCGAAGCACACTTCACACCTGTGCCAGAGCCTAAAGCTTTAAATTCATCAGCAATTTGAATTGCTAACTCCCTAAATGAAAAAATAAAAACAAAAAAACAAAGAATCAAATAGAATAAAAATAAAATACAATAATAAGGGTAAAGAAATTTATTTTTAATGCAAGAACTCAAGTAAAACCAAACCTCGTCGGAGAAAGCACACAAGCAAAGAATGGCTTTGGGTTCTCCAAAAGTGCTTGGAGAATTGGGAGAGCAAAAGCCCCAGTTTTCCCAGAACCCGTTTGTGCAAGTCCAACCAAATCTTTTCCTTTTACATCAAAAATTGACACAAAATATAGATGTTAAGAGGCAAGGCAAAAATAGCAATTGAATTAGAACAGTAAGTATCAAAAATAAATATATAATCAGCAAGCTAAACCTTGTAAAGCAAGAGGAATGGCCTTAGCTTGAATCGGAGTAGGCTCTTTCCACTTCAAGTTTTCACATGCTTCAACCAACTGTTGACATAAGCCCAAGCTCTTAAATGTTTTAGCTTCAGCATCCGCCATGGCATTTTTATTCATACTGTTAGGAAAGAAACAGAGAACAATTGTGAACTCTCACTCTTACCAACCACACAAGTATTATGATAGCAAGGCACCTCTCCTCCAACAAGGAGACCAAGCTGCAAGCTTGAGTTAAGAGACTCCAAAACCAAATAACAACAACATTGATCTACCACTCTACTTACAACTTTTAGAAAACAAGCCCTATTATTAATCTGAAATTGAATGAGAAAAAAAAAGGTCCATCAAATATCATCATGCAACAAGAAAAGATGCAATCTAGCCTAATATGGAATGATGAGATCAATTTGAAAATTAATAATTAATGATGAATTATAAATCAAACCATCCACACTATATCGCATTGAAAATTAAGTGTGGTAATTTGTAATGATCCAAGACAATGTCACAAGTCCTGCAATAAATGCCCTCTAGTAGTGAGAGGGAAGGATCCTAATGAAAGTTAAAACTTCCACTTTCTCAGGGATAGTCTAATCTAAGTAAATTACTTGCCCTTCGCAAGGATTTGAACAAAAGCCAGGCTCAACTTCTTTGCAATTGGTTCAATGTGTAATTTGGGCTTGAAGAATAAAGTTCAGACTTAAAACAACTCCCCCACAGCAATTTAAAGGCCCAAAATAAATTGCGATTTGGTGTATTGTGTTAATTGGAGTGTAAGATGTGAAAATAGTGGAAATTATGGCCAAAATACACCTCCGATGGTGGTTTGGCTGATCAAGCAGGACCCAATAAGGCTAAGCCAAGTCTGGTGGGACCCACGTAGGATTCGGTCAAGTAGGGGTTGGATGGTTGGATTTGATGGGATGATGGTTGATCGGTAAGATATGGGTGAATGGATCAGATCTGATGGATCTGATCAAAGGCATGGTTGGCAGCTAAGGTGGATGATGGCTACGATGGTCAAATGGTGGGATCTAAGGGTTGGATGGATGGATGATGAAATCAAGGGTCGCGGTGTAGATCCAGTGGTTTAGAGGCATTTTAATGGTGAGCATGGTGTAGATCTGCATTTGTTGATAGTTGGTGGGTGATGGTGGTTGTAAATCTAGGGTTTGAGTGCAAAGGAAAACTCAAAGGAAAAGAAATAAGGAGAAGAGAAGAAGATACACTTACTTGGCTCAAGGATTAAAATAATGGTTGCGGTGGGCGTAGCAGCAAGTGGCTAAAACACTGCATGTTTTGGGTAAGTAAGTACTCACACAAGTCTCTCACCAAGGGCCCTACAACCAGGAATTAATCCCTGATTATTTTTGTGAAATGGTGGTGCATCACCAACTAATCTACCAATGAATTGGCCAAGTGGACCAGGAGCTCCCACAACTTAAATTCGAAACTGCACAAACGCACACCATAGCCTACCCCAACACCTATATATACCAACTCCCGCGAAAAAGAAAGCTGTGTTTGGATGTCCGAAGACTTCCCACTTCCCGCCAAAAGGGTAAAGAAAAGGCTGAAATGGCGAATCAGTCCTCTCCCTCTCCGCTTCTCTCCACCTCATTCAGTCAAGATAACAGGTTTTCAAATCTCGTCCCTCCAATCAATTCCTCTTTTTTAAACATAGATTCAACAGAAAACCTCAGCTTTTCTCTATCATCTTCTCCCCCATTTTTTTTTTTTTTTTTTTTTTACCCTTTTCTGAATTAGGGTTTCCTATTTGAACACATTCTGCGCATAATTCGCTGCAATTCGATGAGGATTTTGTGTATAATTTGGATTTCCTCTTGTTTTTCATTTGAATTCTCATGATTGAAGAGATGGTTTGGAAATTGTAGGTTGTGATTGTCTGTATATGTGTGGAGAAGGCAGTAAGTTGAGGGGAATTCCACCCAGTATGCGTGGTGCATGTAAACAATGATCTGAGCCGGTCATGTGGTGGTTATTGCCGTTGATGGGATTCAGTACTGAATTGGGTTTTCTCTATTTAGCAGAATCAATAGAGCTAGTACAAAGCCCAGAAACATTGAATTTCTAGATATGTTCAAAGAACAACAGCAGACGAGTGAGGGATGAGAAAGGTGAGATATTAACGGAACTGAATCCAACGTGAGGGTACTCTGCTCACAAACAGATCGCTGAGTCGAGAAGTCAAACCGTAAATTCTATAACACATCTCAACAAATATTTAACCTGTTCCTTTCCTATCCCTCGCGTTTACAAGTGCTACTGGATTCGTTCTGCCGTTTACAAGTGCTAGATGCTGCAACTGTGACTCTGCGTTTCGTTTCTTTTAGTTTAGTATAAGTAGTGGATTGTTGCTGGCCCTAATAGATGGTTGCTATCTCTTGAGTATAGAAGTATTGACAAAACACAATCAAATGCAATCAATCCCTAAAATCCAAAAACAAAGGAAACTAACAAAACTTATGGGGGAAAAACGCTGGAATAATGAAGAAGAAATACCTCCAAAGCTCCACCGCAGGAGAGAGATGTTGCAGTAGAAAGACGATGCGTTTGGCGTTTTTAGGGCTTTTTGAAGTGGAGGGGGCGAGTGGGGAACGGCGTTGTGAAATTAGTTTCGTACCTACCTAGGATCAGATTTTTTTTTAAAGAAATCATCAACAATGTTTGAAAATTTTATTTTATTTTTTTAGAATTTTAGTAATCTAGTTCCGTCGGGTGCCTGGAAGGTTAATGCATGGCAAAGCCTAATATTATATTAAGGAAACTATAATAATAATATATATATATAAAAAAATAAGCCTCTAGATGGCCCTAATCGAAAAACAGGCCACGTGGTTCCTTGTGACCACTTTTCTTTTTTTTATTAAAGATTTAACCGTGTGACGACGTCGTCGTTGATTCGTCAAATTTGCATCTTCTCCAACCTTCATCATCTGCGATTACTGGTTTTCTGTATTAAAATGAATCAAAACTTATGTTATTGTTTTTTATACACAGATATATGAGTGTGGGTCACGTATATATATAGGAGCAAGGGAGAGGCTTAATGGCGTTTATTGGGGAAAACGATGAGAGGAAGAAGGCATCAATGGGGTTTTGAATCTAGGGTCTTTTTGATAATATATTTCCCCAATTAATGTCTTCTTCCTCCCATCGTTTTCTCCCATAAACCCCATTTACTAGAACTATACTCCATACTTTTTATTCAAATCGCCAACAAAGTCATAGACCTTATGAGGTTCTGGAAGGACCTTGGAGACACTCTCCTTCTCCATACATCTCTTCACCAAATCAATTGGCTTAGGGCACTCATTCTCTATGCTGAAATTGTCATTAGTCTCATAAGTGTAGAACCAGCATGCAAATGGAACAAGCATCACATCCACATACCCCAAGCTCTTGCCACTGTAAAATAACTTGTTTTCGAGCCCTCCTTCCAACAGTTTCAAACAGTCGATGTCTCTCACTTACTCTTCCATATCCGTGACCAACACTCATATATATATATATATATATATATATCTGTGTGTGTGTGTGTGTGTATAAAAAATAGTAACATAGAGTTCTGATTCATTTTGGTACAAAAAACGAGCAATCGCAGATGATGAAGGTCGGAGAAGATGCAGATTTGACGAATTAGCGACGACGTCGTCGCTTATTGAAAAAACGCAAAAAAAAAAAAAAAAAAAAAAGAATATTCTGGCGGGAACACTGATTCTATTGCCAAAAAAAAAAAAAAAACTATGTTTACCTCTTTTGGTTAGTGGTCATCTAGAGTCATTTTCTTGGTAGTTTTCTCTATTATATATAAAGCACGAGTTGGGTGTTCATGGGCAGGAAGGGACAGCCAAACAGGTTACTAAGTTCGAATAAGAGAAATACTATTTCGGCCCATCTTTGAACCCCACCTGTGAAAAATGCTATCTCGTTGATTTTTTTATTTTCTTTTTTTAAAAGTGGTGACTTCGCTGTCATGTTTTATACATATGGCGCTCGGAAATAGATCAAAACTGTGTTTCAGTGTCTCGTTGAAACAAGGGTTTAAACTCCAGCTAATGCATATCAAAAGGGTATAAAACACGCCGTGCGTGGGCCTGGCCTTATGGACCCGTGAAGTTTCACGGGCCATGCCGTGTCATACACAGGTCGGCTAGGAGTTGGGCCACCATGGCCCACGAGTCGGCCCATGTGCCTCCTAAGTTTTTTAATTTTGGTTTTTTTATTTTTTTAAATTTCTTATATAAATTGAAAGGATCTTTATGGAGTTTTTTTTTTTTTTTTCCTTGGTGAGGTGGGGAGTTTACACCTTCAAATAAAATTAAAATTACCAAAATAAATACATAAACATTGATGCTAATTTATAAATGAAAAATTAAACTTGATTTGTACTATATTCCTTGTAATAAGACTTACAACAATTTTGATGATATTTTTTAACTTTCAAATATAATTTACAAGCTTGATGATAATTTCAAATTTAGAAAAGTTATAAATTAAAAAGAAAATCAAAATTACAAGTATGACAATTTCCTTAAAATGAAATATACTACAACTATGATGATAGCTTCTAACTTTAAATAAACTATATAAAAATTACAACAATGATATTTTTTAAACACTATAATTTGTAATGCTGAAAAGCTGTCTTTTGTTTCTTATTCCGCCATTAAGTTTTGCTTTCTCTTCCTGCCAAAAACCAGTTTCACGGGCACGTGCATGTTTCCATTACTAAAAACTTGCTTTGATGCAATTGTAGACTAAATCGCGGGCCATAGCGAAAGGCACGGGAAATCTACGTTCACTTGCTTTCCACCAGGCCAAAAAAAAAAGGGTTGAAGTCGGTCATCATTTGGGACTTCAATCAGACCAATTTGTAGATATATCGTTAATTCATCCATACCTTGATTGAATCCAGAGAAAAAGGTCATTTTTCCTCCCTGTGATTGAGGAGGGCCCAGGGGTAGAGAGTTTTTCGAGCCCACCCATTTGGGTATAATATTCCATAAAAAGTCGTTTAGAAAAGATTTGATTATTGGCATTCGTATTATTGTTTTATTGCTTCAAGTAAAGTCTTTTTTTTTTCACCTACTAATTTTAACCTATAATCCAATACGAAAGCTAAACAAAATATCAATTGAGCATTTCTCCAATATTGTGAAAACTTCATTTATATTGCTGTACGCATATACTTGAAAGTTGATGAATCTCTATATTTTTAAAAGCAATACTAATTTCATAAAAAGTGGTTTGCAACTTGAATTTATGTGGGATAATATAACCAAAAAAAATAAGATTGCATCATAAAAAATTCTGAAAATATTTTATTATTTCAAAAACTTGTCAATTTTCTTCTCCTATAAAAATATCTATACGTGAAAAACATAAAGTACAATATTAATTAACTGCAACTTTATAACTTCAAGCGTCTTTTAGCATTTCATAATGCTTTTGGTTGTATTTTTTGGGGATTTTTATTAAGACTTCTACATATTCCCTTTCAACGTTGTTTTCTTGAAGGATATGAGAAATATTAACTTACAATGTATTTAATTACTTATATGATCGGCTTAATAAACTCTAAGTCATCTTTTACTATAATATTTAAGATGTAACATGCACGTCTATACATATTATTCTATTTTTGATATTATACTCTCTTGTTTCTTTCTAGGATAGTAGACCTATCCTAGCACTAGTATGTGGGTACTCAAGTAAAGATAATGAAATCATTGAATTTTTTCTGCATAATCCAATCATTATCAATATAATATGCAGTTATTGAAATTCACCAAACATTTTATTTGGAGTTCCATAAATATGAAATTAATCCTGTTTTTTCAAGTACGTCTTGAAGAGGCGCATTTTTTAAATTACCTCTTTATTTCTTAAACCATTTTACTGCATTATTTATGACAGTTTTTTTAGAAATATTTTTTAAATAAAGGGGTGGACGATCGATTCACAAATTATTTTGAGGATTCTTTGTTAATACTTGGTGTTGTAGGTTGGATTTCTTTCCCCTACCCCGGAAGATGAGCCGTTCTTTGAGACATCAGTCGAAGAGCATTGCGAGTGGGGCGCAGGTGACCTAGTGTAGCCACCATGGTTGTGCATGAGAGCCTTATCATATTATCTTTAAATTTTATTTTGGTGTTTTTCTTTCATAAAATTTTATTGCCCTTGGTGGCTGGCTTGTAATAAAACACTTTAATTTCTTTTGCAACTTAAATTTATGGTCGATGGTTCGCTTGCCTAGCTTTATATCATGCATTGACTGATAGTCGTGTTTTTGAGTTTTACATCTACAACTTCTACATACTGTTGTTTATTAAATGTTGTGATGTTAAATATTTTCACAATGCGGACTACGATCCTAATTATAAAAAAAAATTATAAGGTCATGTCCTGTGATTTGGATCATGATGCTGGTACATTGGATGTATTGAATGACCATGAGAAGCACATTTAAGGTATGCTCTTATAATTTCCTAGCAATAGGCTCTCAATCATGAAACATTAATGAACTTAAGTTTCTATCAATTCATTTGCTTTGAGTCATTCAACACTTCGGTGTATTAGGTACGTAGTAGTAAGACTATGAGAACATTCAATTGTCAAGATGAAATCTATTTACATTATCACATTGTGCCAATTAATGGATTTATCATTAGTACGTGCGCATCGATCTTAATTATGAGTTAATTGGATGGTACTGATGATCACTATAATTAATTGGGTCTTAAGGATAATAAGATATGGATCTAATTTGGTAGACATGTCTAATTGATCCATAGATATAGATGGAGGGGCCTACTTGTGTTAATAGGGAAGTTTAGGGTCTTCTTTTTAATTTATTCATAAGACTGGAGTGCAATTGCATTTATATAGTGGAGTTATTTGCAATTAACTGTGGGCTCAGATTGCACATGAGATGTGAGGTCGGTTTGTCCCAGTTGGAGCCAGCTTTTTATGGAATCCATAGTGGTCCCCACGCTACCCCAATTATTAGATCATTACTAATTATACTTAAACTCAAAAGGAAAGAAATTAGAAAGCTACTAATTCTATTTGAAGTAAGATTTCTAATAGTGGTAATAGTAAGTTACTAATTGTTATAGAAGTGAGACTTCTAATAATAATTAGAAAGAAGATAGTTACTAATTCTTATGGAAGTGAGACTTCTATTTTAATTAGAAAAAGGAGGTTGCATAGGGTTATAAATAGGGGAACCAAACCCCATGGATGTCCACCTTGGAATTCACGCCCAATCGTGCATGAGTTGCACTCCCTCCTTTCTCTTCTTTTGCTAGTTTCTTCTTCTAGTTTCCTTAGAGCTTCTAGTTAAATCTCTTGGAGATTCCACCATTCTTCTTGAGAAAAGAAATCTGAAACGGGTCATAGCGTGGAAGACAACAAGGTATTGGAGATCCTTAATTCTTTATAAGAATAGTTCTTATTTAAGTTAATTGTCTTCTTCTCCATTAGAGCGTTACCGAGCTCCAAATTTATAATCTACTCCCTTGTATGTTGTGAATTTATCTTGGTTGCATGATGTTGCTATTTATTATCCTAGAGATATTATTTACTGATCATGATCATGAGTTTGAGGTTCTTGGATCCTGGATTGGGTTTTATGGCCTTATGGGTACTTGATTCCTGAATCAAGTGGGTCAAATGAGTCATGATACCTAACTATTTCCAACAAAATTTATGGTCGATGGATAGCTTGCCTAGCTTTATATCATGCATTGACTGAGCTATCGTTTTTTTGAGTTTTACAAGCACAACTTCTACATATTGTTGTTTATTAAATGTTGTTCTTTCATTAAAATGGTTTTTGCATAATTTTGTGTTTTCATTATAGTCATTAATTATTTCATCAAAATGGGAAATTAGCTATTCCCCTTGCCCAGTGCGGACCATCACATTAATGGATTCTTTCGTTGGACTGGCTCTATAATCTTGCTGTTTTCATATAAAATAACAAATTATTTCATCAAAATAAAATATCAGCTTTGTCCTTGCCAAGTGCGTCCATCAATCAGGCCCAATACGGCATTGCGATCAATTACACGCGTTGACTCTTTCATGAGATTGGTTCTTGCATCCTTTTTGAATTTACATAAAACAAAAACTTATTTTATAAAAAGAGGAAATCACCTCCTTCCCCTTACCTAGTGCATTATATCACACGAGTGGTAGGGATATAAACAGTCCCTGATTCTCCAAATACCATGAGGGTTACCGTTAACAAAAATGCTACTTGGACGGAATTTGGGACCGATCTTTGGACCGGTCCCAAAGTTCCCGTCCAAATATCTGATATTTGGACTGGAACTTTGGGACCGGTCCAAAGATCGGTCCCAAATTCCGTCCAAGTAGCAGGGCTCTACCGTTAAAAACTGTGTATGAGTTCTTATTTAGGCCTTGATAAGTAATCAGGTCAAGGTATGAGTTCTTTTTCTAGACCTATGGCCCAAACGGATCCAATTTCACCTTGGTTCCGACCCCTTTAAGTTTCATGTACAAGTATTGCATGCCCTTTGTGGCCGAACATTGATCCTCAAAAGAAGAAATGGAGAAGCAACTCATGCATGTAGAGGTGGCAAATGAGTCGGGTTGACATGTGGGGTCCACACTAGACGGGTCAACCAATATTCGACCTGTCTATTAAACAGGTAAAAAAAATCCTAATCCACCACTCAGGTTCACCTGATTGGACCCACATAACCACTGCCTATAGATCGAGTTGACATGCATAACCTGCACCCAAACCTCAATTTATTAACTTGCAAAGTTTTATAAGGCTCTAACCGTACCTAAGTTTAAATTCAATAAGGTAAATATACAATGGAGACCGCAAGAGGAAACAATAATCACAACAATAGATAATAAGAGATAAAAGAGAGGAGCCAAGCTCTCAAATGAGTTAACATTAATCAAAATGAAACAAACATCATCTACCCCACCATGGGACTCTTATAAGATAGAGCTTTTTGTATATACCCCCCTACGGTTTGTAAGATTTGTAGTATTTGTAAATAGGCCCCTCCTTTTCCTTTTTAATATCTTTCTTGTCCCCAAAATCAATATTCCAAACAAGAATGGGCAGCCACCATGAGATTTGTGTTGGATTTTTATATAAATGACAGCTTTTCCCTTACATCCGTAAAACAAAAATGAGTATATTATTATTAACAAAAATATTATTCTTTTATCTCAAGTCCAAATGGTTTCTCTCAATAAATCTCTCATGCATAGGATTAGAGGTTGACCCAGGTACAAGGCTTGGAGCCCCCACACATACTTGAGAAAAGTTTAAAATGCCCCCAGCCCTTGCAAATTCTAAAAAATAATATGTTTTACATCCCTTCCCCCCAATATTTCTTTTACAGAGAGCCAAACACCCCACTCCTATACACACATTTGAGAAAGTTTAAAATCCCCCATCCCCCTGCAAATTCTAAAAAGTAATATGTTTTACATCCCTTCCCCAATGAGCATTTGTATTGATAAGAAAAAATGAATTTATATATGGTTATTATCTCCCAGTAAATACAATTGTTAATGCTAAATGCTTTTTAAAAAAAATTGAGTCCAAACTTTTGAAATTATGCATATAAGGATAAAAGAGATGGGCAAAAGTGTCATTTCACTCTAAAAAACCAATGGTGGTTGGAAGACTATTGATTTTAGGGACACAGAAGGTATAAAAATGAAGATACAGGGGCTTATTTGCAAATACTAAAACCTCATGGGCCTATTTATAAATCCTATAAACCTTAGGGTGTATATATACAAAAAGCTCTACAAGATATATATATATATATATATATATGTGGGAGATGCTCCTATGAGAGATATCTCTCACCTTATATGAGAGATAATGTTGGGGCCCTCACATCCATATCCAATACCAACAACTTAAATGTGAGAGCCCCCACCCATATCTCTCATATAAGGTGAGAGATACCTCTTATAGGAACATCTCCCTATGTATATATATATATATATCATTTGCTTAATTACTTAATCCCATAGATAATTACATTCAAGAACACAACTTACTGGACAGTCAACTAACACTCCTAAAATAAGACACAACTTACTAATAATTAATTACTAGGCAAAATAATACCAAACCTCTTCTCAAAATCACATTAATTGGGCTAAAGACTTAGGTACCCAATGTTGCCACAAAAGAGCCCACATGGCAATGAGAGTGACATGCCAATATCTTTCTACATCAAAATTAGACCTAAACCGATAAGTTAATTTTTGTTTGTAAAGGTGAGTCAATTAGGTCCTTCATATTTGTTTGTAAATTATAGATTGAAGTATATGTATGGCAGATAGCCCAATGTGTTCATAGTGATATTTGTGTATGGCTTTAAGACTTGCATAATCTATCTATATGAAGAAATACTCACATTAGATTTGTATGAAGAGAAACTCACATTATACAAATATGTGTATGATATTTGTGGGTTGTGGAGATGAATGTTGTTGTTTTCAGGCTCTTGTTTGTGAGATAAGAGTTGGGTGTTTGTTTGTTGGGTTTTTTCATATGCTTGTGAAGGTATTTGAAAGGCTTAGATGAAGTGTGAAAAAAGCTCAAAAGCATAAGACTGGAATAAATGCAAATGACAACTAGATAAAGATGTTACAATCATCTCAACCTTTGCATTGGTTGGTAATTATTTGCTGTTTGTAAATTGAAGAATCAAGGGAATCAAATGGTGTCATTTATTGACATTCTTCCTTTTCTATTTTCAGGATAAGAGTGCCCGCAGCAACTTTTGAAGCAAAGAGCTGAAGAGACTATATGTAACTTGAGCACGATTCCTTCAACTATGGAGTGAAAGTTTTAAATTTGTGTTTTTTTAAGCGTGGGGTTCATTTTCTACCAACTATTTTGTTGGGTTGGGTTTATTTTGTTGAAAGGATGTTTGAATATTAATATGAAAAGGAATGAATTTTCTTGTTTTATTTCTTGATGGTTTTGGAATGGAAATTGGATGTTGGGTGTGTAATAGATTTGGTCTTGGATAATGGAATTAACAGTTTCAATTTCTCCAGTAATAATGTACTTTTGTATATACAAGAAAAGAAAATGAAAAATGAAATGAATAAAAAAAGTATTGATTGCGGTAATTTGTAAATTGTTTACAAGTTACGGGGCATATTTTGATGGAAATGGTTGTAGTTTTTAAATGATAAGTGATTATGATGTTATGGTATGTGTGTAGAGAGCATATTTTGATGAAAATGTGCATAAGTTCATTTTTTACATAATGACAGAAGATACCCTTCTAAAAAGAGATAAACCCCTCTAAAAAAGAGGTAAATAGAGAGTATACCAAACAGTCTATTTGAAGTAGACCTGTTCATTACCAAACACGTTTTTGTGTTCTACCTCTTTTTTTTTTATTACTCTTTTTTTAATGGTTCTATTTTGAATGATCTGTCAGAAAAAAAAAAAAAAAAGTAGAGATGCCAAACAAGGCCTTAGTATAAACAAGATAAGATCTAAATAAACAATCCTAACTTCCTAAAAGATTTTGATTTTTTTTTTCTTTTTTTTTTTACATTGGCCGCTCCATATAAATTATTTTTTCCTATTGCACCTCCCTCCCCACACTACTAGGGCTGTCAAAATGCTACACGACCCGTTAACACGACACGAATCTACACGATATTAACAACCCGACAAACGATAAATGACATAAATTATAAAATGAATGAAGGATATTTTAGTAAGTTTGAAAAGGTTGAAATGAAACCCTAAAACCCACATATAAAATATCATTTTCTAACTCCTTCACTCTCCTTTCATTAGCAAAAGAGTGTGTTAATTGACAAGGTATAAAATAGACAAAATTATTTAACGAGTTAACGGGACGTGTCGTGTAACCCATTAAATAAACGGGTTGTGTTCGTATTCGATTTTTGGACCCGTTGTATATGGGTTGAGGTGATTCTAACACGAATTCGTTAACCTGCAACCTGAATTCGTTAATACGATATAATTGACTGCCCTACACACAACCAAGGTGTATTTTCTGATCACACCATTGGGCATGTGTGCCAAATAGAACACTAATACAAGGTGTAAAAGCAATACATTTAAAACAAAAGGGATTCATGAGTTCACCTAAAATACATAAAAAATAAAATTAAATAAATAAAGCTAATGTATAAATCTAAGGAAATCAATAAACGAACGTTGCTACGTTTTAGATGGATTTCAAAAGAATAAAAGCTAATGCAATTATAGAGGCCTATTTGGCATCGTTTTCCATAGCAATTCTAGGAAAGAAAATTGAACGCTGATGTTTGGAGTTGTAGTGTGACTGTTTTGAAATAATATTATTTTTAAAATTGTGTGCATTTGATATAGAAATAGAGAAATGATTAGGCCTTAGGGCATGTTTGGCAACAGTCCATGTCCCGAATTCTTTGTCAATTTTTCTCAGAAGCAAGGAATCCATGTTTGGATAAGTTACCGACCATATAACTGGACTTGGCAAATCACAGAATCCTCACCTTTGAGTGCCCCTCTTCCCTTGCAGTTCTCTATTTCCTTGCATGAAAAGAAAGGCTAATGAGCAGTATTTTTCAGATTTTTTACGTCCTTTTGCACAATAACTTTTTTCAGTTTTCTTTTATTTTCATGGGCCTCACAAAGAAGATCCAAACCATTCATCCAATGTAAAATGCACAAAATGGTTTGAAGGTCAAAAATCAACCATTTATTCATCACAGAATTTTAGGTATTTACAAGCAATGCGTTTGAACGAACTCAGATGCAGAAGGCTAGAAACAAGTAATGTTTGAATGATGAAATAGTTTATTGACAGGGGAAGGGGATTCTAACAACTTAGCTTTCTGTGTTAAAAAGGAGAAATCGAGGTGGGTTTGGTTGTTGTTGGTTAGGGGTAATTAGAGGGGTGTTGGCTTTGTTGAACTAAATGTATGCCTTAATTTAGCTCACAGAACAGACTACAGAGTCGAGCGTCGAGCTAGGTTTTTACGAACAAGCTTAGTCTATGAAAAATGACCCTTTTAGTTTCTTGATTTTAAATATTTTCGTCTAAATGCAACACATTAGAGTTGGCTTAGACTACTGTGGCTTGTCTTGTATAGCATCAACCTATTTAGTAACAGGCGTCTTTTACTAGAATCTTCATTGTTGAGAAATTGAGGCAACGTACTTACAAAATTCTTGAAATTATTCGTCTGATGGAGGGCGGGTGGTATGAAACGGCATTTTTTGCCTCTCAAATTCTCTAAATTCTGCAAGTTCCGAAACCTACTTGTCACATGAGAATTTTTAGAATTTGAAACAATGACAACTAAAAGAAATTGAGAAAAAAAAATAAAAGAATTTGAAATGCTTCTAACATAAATTCTCTCGATCAAAATGGCCATGACTTAATTCATAGGACTATCTAAGTAGTGGGAACCATCCAATTTTATATTTACACATTTATTTCCAAGAGCTTTAGGGTCTCTTGAACATCATTCCAGAAATGTTTCGTTCTGTGAATGAATAAAGAAAAAATTGTCGGACATGCATTTTGTGTGAGAGAAAATCTAAGAGAGAGAGAGAGAGAGAGAGAGATATTTTTATAGATGTATAGAAAATGCAAAGAACAACTAATCTAAATAAGCTCATTAGTTTCAATTGAATATCACTTGATTTAAACAAGCGCATTAGATGTCCATATATATTTCAAAACTTTTGTTAGAAGGGCTCACAACAATGCATGTTTAGCAATTGCACTGCACACTGCATGAGTTGAACTTTTTGCATAGTTACATGGAATCCATAGTACATAAGATTTACGACGTTTTGTTAAATGGGCCCAATAGCATTTAACATTGCAGTGCATTGGACTTTCTACACAGTTTATTGGGGCCTGTACCCTGTAGTGTATATGAGACATGTAATGTTCGGTTAAATGGGCCCTACAGTTTACGATATTTTTTATGTCTGGCTAGATGGGCCCTATAGCATATATCATTGCATTGCATTAGACTTTCGGCACAGTTAGATGGGCCCCACAGTGTATGAGACTCATTATTATTATTTAGATGGGGCCCATATGACATATTTCATTCGATTGAACTTTCTCAGTAGTTAGATGAGCCTAGATGAGCCCCACAGCATATATGAAATTCTTGATATTTTGTTAGATGGGATCCTTAGCATACAACGTTGCATTTCATTGGACTTTTGCTTAGTGAGGTGCCACGACAATGTTGTTTGCCTAAGATGGGTCACCTCACATATCATACCTTTAATTGCTTGAGAGCTTGAGTTAATTGTTGGAAAAAGTTGCCAGTTTGAAAGTGGAGCTTCCCACCCAATTAGAAATTTTGGCAACTAATGGAAGAAAGAATTTGATTGCATCTTTGAAAACCAAGCATCAAGATTTTTTTTTCCATTAGTAAAACTAAGAATCGTGGCCCCACCTATGATTATCTCTCTCTTAAAAATAAAATATTAAAATCTCACGAGGAAAAAAAAATTCATGAAATGGGTTCCTAATCCTAATCAGGGCACTTACTACATTGTTTAAAAATAAGAAGATGATCTGCCCCGGCCTGGAGACATTTAAGTCGCTGACGTATCCTATGGAGGACTCGGTAATCGAAAGCTGACAAGAGATGGTGAAGTCCTCCGTAAATGGGCTGTGCCAGTTGAAAGAGAAAGCAAGGAGAGACGGTGAAGGGCTTCATGAAATGGGCGTGAGAGATCCCTGCGAATCAAGCCTGACGATAGATAGATAATGAAATCCTCCATAGATGGGTTCTGCAAGAGTCGATAGAGACGAGCGATAGTGGAGGGTCTCTTGAAATGGGTCTGTGAGAGAGATTCCCGCGAATCAAACCTGACGATAGATAATGAAATCCACCATAGACGGGCTCTTCGAGAGCCGAGAGACAGTGAAAGGTTTCATGAAATGGGAGGGAAAGAGTGTGGTCCATCACAGTGCAGTGGGGGTGGGGGGCTTCCTTATAAAAGGAGTAAGGTGGTTAATCCCATTTCACTTTACATTCTGTTTTCTTCTTCTTCCTCTCCTCCCTTCCTTTCTGCATTTGCATTGCTTTTACCTCTGAATGGCTAATAGCTGGGATCACTATGTGTACCTTGCTGCCCGTTCAGCAAGGGAAAAGGAATTTTTGGATTTCATGACTATGGCCTGTGAGAAAGAGGAAGGGTTCCAGTGTCCCGCATGTCAAAAGTTCAAACGATATCCCCAGACATTTTATGGACACCTATTGACTAAGCATATGGGTCATATGCAAGTGCGACGTAATAGTCAAAGCCACGTGTTCAAGGAAATTTATGATTTAGGAACACTGCTGGATAATATGTTAAGTGAACAGGAAGCTTTGACTTTCCCTGAGTTTGTAAGCAAAATTGCCCAGATCGGGGCAGGTGGCATGTACAATTGCTGCATGCCCTTCTGTGATGAACATACATCCTCGAAACAAGAAATGGCAACACATATCATCCATTGTCATGCTAAATTAAATGATATATTTGCTAAGGCTGAACCTTACCCGGATCCGGATGGCGCTTACGTACGGTATTTGCGTGAGCGCGGACAACCCAGGCCACAAGAAGGAGATGATAGTAGCAGTGGGGTTGACGAAGACTGACTGCAGGTTTCACTTTTTTTCTTTCGTTTTTTTTCTCTTTAGCTAGCTTAGCTTAGGAGGGCTGGGACCCAACCCTATCCTCTGGTGGGCTAGGATAGCCCTCAAAGGAAAGGTGGCTGCCCGGGCTCGGACCATGGGCAACCAGATAAGAGCTGACTTGAGCTCCTCTAAGGGACTCTCTTTTAATCTATACTTTCTGCTCTAGCTATTAATATTATGTATTCATAGTCTTCCTTTGGTATGGTTTGGAAGGACAGCAGATGGAGTGCTATGGCTGCTTGCCTAGTGGAGCCTTGCTTCATTCTTCCTTTGTTTTAAACTACGCACTAACCAAACCGATGAGATCTTTTCTCAGTTTCTAAAAAATTGGTGGTTTCAGTGCTTAATTTATTCTCAATCTGTGATAATAGTGTCAAGAGTTGATTGAGCACGCTCTAATTATAATGTCCCTGCAGCTGTGGCTTATCATGCATTTTGATTTGCTTCCTTTCTCGTGATGTGATCCAGATTGCAGCATCTCGGATTGCTGGGGGCTGAGGCATGGCCAATATCACAACATGTGTCTGGACTGGTGGAGGCGAGGATTACTGCTTGTTTCAAGAAAGTAGAACTTATCTTTGTTTAATTAGGTTTTAGTGATCGAGTCTGGTAATTTGTTAGGTTGGTTTAATGTTGGTTATGTTGAATGGGTGAGTGGATGATTTTCCTGTTTTGGCTCTTGTAGTAGGTTACTTTATCCCATGTAGTCCTTTTGTCGTGTTTCCATATGTAGTCCTTTGCCGTGTTTCCTCAATAAACTCTTCTTTTAGAAAGATCACAGAACACCATTACACAATACTTAGCTCAAGAATCCTTTATTCTCAATTGGTGAGACTAAAACAACGGAAAAATCGCTGGTGATTGGCATAGAAATCGGTTCCGAAAACATTCCTAACATAAAGTGGGTTTGAAATTGAGAAACTTCTATTTGAATTTTTTTTTTCTCCTCAGCATCGCACAATATCACAAAAAATTTATTTGCACCTTCACAAAAAAGTTTACCATACCTTCGGAAATCCTACAAATCTTTAAGTTAAAACATGAGAATCACCAATGAAATTGTTCAATAAAAAATAAAAAAAAATCTAAAGTAGAATAGGGATTTAATATATCAATGCGAGTTCTTCAGAAGTAAATAAGGGTCAAGGTAGTAAGTGATCGACATGGTGCAGCCAGTCGTACTAAGACAAATCATAAGGGGAGCATTGGAAGACCATCCTCAGTTTTGGACCACTCTTCCCCACTTGTGTGGGCCTTTTTAGGTCCCACCACCTGGGCTAAAAAAAAAAAAAAAGCTTTCAACATGATATTCAGCTCTCTGCTAAAAGGTTTTGACATTTTTTTATCAAATGGCTTGTCGAAAAAGGTTGGCCTCACAAACCAGAAATCAATATTCCCTTATTCTTCATTAGATATACAGATTGGTTGGTCTACCGATCTGTACTCCAAATTCATAGGATTATAGGTCGGCTGCATTTTCAAGACGCGCGTTTAGGCTGGCGGGCGATTCCTTTCTATACCATCCCATCCCATACGGTCTACCAACCATGATAGCAGACGATGCACGGGTTAAGTCTCGTGAGTCCAAAATAATAAATTAAAATTAATATTCCTTTTATATAAATTAATTTTAAAAATAAATTTTTTTCCCTTAATTCATATCAACATACACATTTAATCTTAAAAACAAATGATTCATATGCATTTCTGTCATAGTTGTCAATTCCTTTTCGTTTCAGTTGGAATGGCTGAAATTTTTCCTTCCGGTCTTCTGGCCAAAACAGAATGAGTACTACAAAATATCGATTTGAATTCCGATCCATTTTGGTTGTCAATTTTCAATCAATTCTGTTTTTTATATATATGTACATATATTTTTAATCTTTTATTATTCTGAAAAGTTACTCCAAAATTTTTTACCAAATTTTCAAAAGTCCTGAAAGATTCCTTCTTGGATGCTAGACCGAAATGATGACCAAAAGGGGAAGCTTGACTAGGGTAAAGCAGCTGCTTCTTCCCCTTTCGGTACAAGAAGGGCGATCTCTTTCTCCAGACTACTTGAATCCTAGCTACTACACCCGTGTACTCCTGAACATTTTCCGCGTATCTCTACTCTACTTCCCTGTTAACTCGTTTCCGAAAACCTCCTTTGGACGTAGTGTAGTGCCGTTCCACATACTCCCGGGTGTTTGCGCAACATTGAATGTGTGATTCCTCCTCCCCGTAGTAAGGATAGTATGGTTGGAGGGCTAACAAAGGAATCCTATAAATAGAGGATTCCTCTCACTCCGGCATCTTGTAAAAGGAGAATAAACTGGTATAGACTCTCTCCAATAACTCCATAGGGATCTGAAATCCTAACAATAACATCAACGATTCTTTACCCAAAAAATGAAAATCATCAATGAATGAGACACCAAAAAAAGTCTGGGATTCGTCTCTCTTCAAAAGCGCTCATCCTAGACAAATTTGGATCAACGATTCACATGAGTGAAGCAAGTAGAGCTCCACCGTGAGGCCCACCATTAAAATCCGAACATCATAAAATTTCTTTAATAAAGCATACAATCAACAATTCATAAGATTATTATAATCATATTTTTAATCCTATGTTCAATGTTATGGTGGTATTGACTCTTAATTGTAATAAAACTTGGGGAATCCAATTTCAGGGAAAGGCTTTATTTTTGAATGGCTTGGATTTTTAGTGAGTCCCACAATGAACTTTTACACCCTTGGGAGCAGCAAAATCTAACAGTTCAGAAAGGATAAACCAATAATATATAATATGAGCCATCAAAATATGACAATGACATTGTTGTTGTCATTAGCAATTTTGATGGTTCTTAATCTTTTCTTTTGCAGTTACAGTTCTTTTGTATTGATTTTTTATGGGCCACGCTTCTTATTTCCTATACAGTTCAATTTTTATGTATTTTCTGGTGTTTAAAACTTTTTTTTGTTCCTTTTATCATAATCTTGTTTTTTTTCTCGATTTTGATGGGTTCTTTTTCAGTTTCCATGCGGATACGTTTTCATGGATTTATGTTTTTTCTTTTATTTTGTCTTCAATTTTTTTATTTTTAGGCATTGGGTTTTCATGAATTTATTTATTTCTTTTAAGTTTTTCTCGTTATTTTGATTGACCATGGACATTTGTTTTCATGTTTCATGTTATATTTATGATGTTTGGTTAGATGGCCCCAATTGCATATATCATTCCATTGCATTTGACTTTCCGCACAGTTGGATGGGCCCCACAGTGTATGAGATTTATTATTATTATTATTTTGATGGGGTACCACAGCGTATGTTTCATTCAATTGGACTTTCTCCATAGTTGAGCCTAGATGTGAACCACAGTATATGACATTTATGATGTTTTGTTAGACGGGTTCTTTAGCATACAACGCTACATTTCATTGGACTTATACATGGCCAAATGGGCTCCACTCCACCGTATATGAGATTTTAGATGTGACTCTCTTATTTCAAAACGGACCTGGTTAGATGAACCCAGCAATGTTGTTTGGTTAGGTGGGCCACGTTACAGATGATGCCTTTCAAGTGCTTGAGAAAGTAAGACATTCCTCCCAATTAGAAATTTTGGCAACTAATGGAGAGAATCAATTTAGGCCGCCAGCTCTCTTAAGCTCAAGTTTAGGATAAGGTGAGCTCAAGTGTGGCAGGGCCTACTTGGGGACCCATATGGAGATTGAGGGGATTTCAAGGACTCTCTGAGATCATCCTCTTTGCAAAAAAATCAGCCCCAACTGTGATTTTTATCATCTCCATATGGGCCCAAAAGCTTAATGGTCAACAGTCCATTCGGATTGATACATAGTCGATCCAACGGTCCAATAAGATTTGACTGAAAGTTTGTGGACATGTGCAATTTAGGGGAATCATGTGTTTAGTCCATTTATGGACTCACAAGCTTGAGCTTACGAAGTTTTATCCTAAGCTTAAACTTAAGAGAGCCTTGTTTTATAAATATATATATATATATATATATATATAAATTCGAAGATTTAAGACTCATTTTTCTTATGAGAACTTTGTCAAAAGTCCAAAGAAACAAATAAACCAGCAAATAAACAGATTATTAAAGAGAGAAACTGATAAAAAGAAATCATTTACCACATCACCATCTTTGTAGAAGCCTCAATCACCAGACTCTACCGGCCCAAGCAAGCGGTTAGCAGTAGAGCATTAGAGCAATATAAAAATGACGGGCTCAGAGGAATGCCTACAAACCAACTACAACGTCAAAACTGACCACGAGCCCTCGAATTCGCTGAATGGAGATTTGAAAACTCCTCCAAATCAAAAATCTGCAAAGGATTTGGTGCTTGAAATGAGATGACTTCCAGGGAGTTTTTGGTAGGCAACAATGAGAAAGGGTGAGAGAAAGCTTCCTGCAATGAAAAGGGAGTGAGAGAAGAAGAGAAGGAAGAGAAGGCAAAGGAGAGATAGAAAACGCACAAAAAGAGATTTTGTAAAACCGTCTTGAGTGGTCATGGATTTAAGCATATGAGAATGAATTTATCAATTTCAGAAGTTCCAAGTATTAAAAAACAAAAAATTAAAAGTTTATGTACCTTACACCGAGCATAGAAGTGCAAAGAAGTTGGTTCTTCAAAGTTGAGTTGGTCGTCCGTATAGATATTAAAAGTTTTTTGGCCCAACTCCTATCAAATCATATAGGCATACTACCTCCAATAAGCCACAGGAGGAGCGGCTCTCGGCAATCTCTAGTGTTTGTGTTTGCATATTGTCTCAATCATGAAGAATTTTTTAATCTGCATTTTGTATCCATGATTGTATTACATCATCCCAGCTAAACCTAGGCTGCAGAGTTAAAAAACAAATACAAAAATGCGTAGTAAATTGGCTTGATGACAATATAAAAGGCATGTGCAAATATAAAAAGCCAAGTCATATTACTACACTTTGGAAGTAGTAATAATAGAAAAGAAAAAGAAAAGCATTAGGTGATGATATATTTAGATTTGGACCATAGATTGACCCTAACCAGTACATAGACATCTGAACTTCATGACGATTTGGCAACTGCATATCATCTAATTATGAAGGCATGATTCAAACACAACACTTCATATAGCCGCTTTCAAAATTCCCAATCTTCAAATAAAATACTATTTGTTGCCTTATATTTAGGATTACATTATTGATTGGTTGGTGGATTGGTGGACCATATGATTCAAATACAGCAAAGAGGCATTTTGTGAAGCACGGCCTATATAAAGAATCAACAGAAAACTCAAACATAGAGACATTTTGTTAGGCACATTGAGTCAAAATAGAAAACTCAGACCGTAGTGATACCAGAAGAAAAGCAAAGAAAAATAACAAAAAAATAATTATTATTTACAATTACAGCAACGACATAAATCAACAATATATACCAAAGAAGAATTGAAAAGGACACACACTAGAAAATCACAAAGTAGATGGTTGAGGAGTAAAGAAAAGAAGAAAAAAAAAAGCCACATACCATAAATCTGAAGAAAAATCCAAACGGACGTTGTTCTAGAGTTTTGAGGACAAAGGGCACATTTGGTATCTAGAGAGGAATCCTCTCCTTGGAGGAATCCTTGGTGCTGCGGAATGAGACATTCCTCAATGAGGATTTATGAGGGATAAGATTCATCACATTCCACTTTTGGGTGGCACGGTGGAATCAAAGATGATTTCTTCAAATCTATGTTCGGCAAGCTTATCAAGATGATGATGATGGCCTAAACTGAGATGGTTGGATTGGAGCATTTCTACAAGTATGCATGGTAGAGGTAAGAGGAGGCAATGGAAACATAAAGATTGATGAAGGTATCAGGCCGTGAAATAATTATTTTGATAAGGAAAATTGAGAACGCTAGAGAAGAAGAGTTTGCATCTTCTGTGATGTATTGCATTGCTAGCAAGAAAATTATTCAAAAGCGTGAGTGATGAAACGGACCACAAATCTAAAAGATTCAGCAACAAAAAATAAAATAAAATTATGCGAGTAGATTAGCGAATAGCTGAAATTGGATCTGATCATAACACCATAAAAGGGAAAACCATACAACTATGCCAGATAAAAGCCCTTTTTCCCTTTTCTTCTTCTCCTCTCCAAACCCTCTTCCCTTTTCCCTCTACTTATCTCCTTCAAACAAATGTCCTGCAATAGGGTAAATCACTAGTCTACATGCCCCCACTATCTCTTTAGCAAGAGATAGAGACAGACAGAGCAAAGGGAGAGAGAGAGGTACCTGCCATGGGGATAGCAGCGACCAGTGCCAAGGAATGTAGTCGAGTAGGAAGGAGATGAAAGCATTGAGCGGACAGAGACTGATGGGAGAGGGAAAATGAAGAGGGGAGGTGAGAAAGAGGCATTGATGGGATAGCAGTTACGTTGAGAGAGAGAGGGTGGGGGGGAAGATGAAGAGGAAGAGTTTTGAGGAGATTATAGTTAAAGCGAAAAAGTTGACTTCTAAATTGCCAGACTCAATTGGGAAGAGTCCAACCTTTGTCAAATGAGTCTAACTTAATTAGATATATAATTGATATTCTAACTTTTAAAGTAGCCAGAGGACTCAGTTGTCATATATTATAATTTGACAGAATTATATGAAAAGTTGTGAGTTGGAACTATCTTCGCTTCTTGGATTTCTTCGATTCTCTGGAGTTGGAGCCATCGTTTTATTCCTCTCAGTTTTTTTCTCTTAAATGATTTATCCTTGATTTTCTACATGATTATTTAAAAACAAAAGTCAATGATAACCAAGGTCCAGACTCCTGAAAGAAATTTCACTAGAAAATATGCAGAATAAAAGATGCCATAACAGAGAATCAGGCGTCATTGACGTGGTCCATCAATAGACTAGCTTCATCATTCATGCAAGGGAATAGGGAAAACTGCTTGCCAACAACCCCCAAACAGATGAAGTTAAAAAATAAGAAAAGCAAAAAAAAAAAAAAAAAGATACAAAGATATACAGCCTACAGCTCCGAAAAGCTCAAACCAAAATTCTAAGAATCTAAGATACAAAAAGGAGAAATGCGCTTCACTAAGCTGTATTACTCTATTACTACAATGCAGAAACAAGGCAAAGTCCTTACCAATGAGGTTCTCTATCTCTATAATCCACTGCCAAGTATATTGATTGGAAAATGATATTGCAATCCTGGATTTTCCTGCACGTGCAGTTCTGCCCACTCGATGAATATAATCCTGCACCCAACCTATAGTAAGTAGTAAATAATATAAGAACCTGCACCCAACTTATAGTAATTAGTAAATAATATAAGAACAGCCACAAACCAGCTATAGAAATTCTTAACAATAGAAAAGACTCAGAAAAGGATGATGTATTGTTGAAGTTACAGGAATTCCCTCAAAGGTTAACGATTCTAAGAACTACAGCATGTGAATACAAGAAGTTATTATAATTCACAATCTTATTCGTTACAAGGTCAATTTTTCTTTAACTTCAGTCCAATCATAAGAATCGGCAGGGGGTTCAAGAGAATTTACTGGTGGATATGAACTCCTTTGACATGACACTAATGGAAATGAAGAGACTTAGAAGCTCGGATCCTGACAAGAAAAGCACCTCGAATCGGACATATCTGCCAGCAAGAGGTTCCCGCTAATCCAAACCAAGAAACTTTTCAAAGTAGTATTTCTAGTCTTTACATCTGCAACATGGTGCACTATGTTTGATTTAGCTGGAGAATTAGGGTGCTACAAAGTTTGCGTTTGCTTGTGCTACATTTGATGAGGAAGCATTCAAGTTGTACCGAGCCCAAACCACATTGAGCGCCAAATGCCTAGGGCCCAAACCATGTTAGATACTTAGATGTCCAGGTAGTAGGTTCGCCACATTTGGACCATTTCCCAAGACATTTAGAAACCTGCATCTCAAGTAACCCAAGAAATTCAAGTTGCTCAGGAAACTCAACATGTGGAGATAAAAAAAAAAAGATTTCCTAAAAATAGAAAATTAATTGGAGATTTCAAAAAAAAAAAAAAAAAAAAAAAAAGGAAATAGAGATACATGTGGACATTCTCAGGATATGGATGTCCATCCCTAGGGTATTTCTCAACCCTAGGGACGTCCATATCTTTTAGGATAGTTTCTTTTGTAAACATTCTCTTATGCTCTTTGAATGGAGTCCCAATTATTCTTTTACGGCAAACTTCGCAACGGGAAAGGAATCCTCCCTTTGGAGGAATCCTTGGTGCCATGGAATTAGACTTTCTTCGGTGAGGATTTATGAGGGAGAGGATTCATCACATTCCACATTTGGCTAGCAAATAGGAGTCTGCAATGATTCCTTCCAATCCATGTTGTGTAACCGGAGAGGAATCTGCTAAAAAAAAAAAAAGACAAACAAATATTGATTATCTCACATCTCAAATTCATCACCAATGCCCATCACATCTTATATATCAGCATCTCCAACTTAACCCAACGCCTACCCATTTCAGATTTCGCACATTCATCTCAACCCATCAAAACATATTTCAAACCCATCATCACCCTCTCTTATATTCACCACCACCATCCCTCTCTTATATCCATCATCATAGAGACCAACGATAAACATATACTTTGAAAACATTTATGAAGGTTTTTTTTTACAAAGTCTGCGATTAACGGGAGGGCATTTCTATTTTTTTTTTTTTCAAGAGTAACACACGATCTTGTCCATCCATGTTTCAGATGAAGATAACAAACAAGAATGACATCCCACAAATTAATAAAACACATCCGTAACATTCCAAGAATAGGAATAGAAGTCATTGACATTCCAAACATCCCACAAATTAATAAAAGACGGCCTTAACATCCCAAGAAGATTAATAAAAGTCATTCCATGACAAGACATCCCACAAAGTAATAAAATATCCATGGTATGTCATTTAAAAAAAAAAGCATAAATGAGTCCAATACAACCACCAAAATCAAACCACAATTTATAATTCTAAGATAACAACCCAAAGCACCAAATTACACAAGGTCAAGGCAGCGAAGTATATACAATTTGCGGGTACCGTTGTCTAAAGCCAAAAACTGCGAGGCCTTCACTTCATTCCCTAGCAGTTCAAATGCTTTTATCTTTACCTTCATTTCTAGATCAATTGGCAGTAATGCTTCCCACACCCTCTTCTGGAGGACTTCCGTTGAAACTATATTCCTTGAAATTGCTTCTATCGCATCTGCCATCCGCCCGACAACTGTCACCATCGCATCCCCCGTGCTTTGGCGCCTTCTTGTTTGACGGGAGGATCCTCTAGGGGCTGCACTACGCCCCCTAATTGTAGAGATGTGTTCATCTCCAACCTCCTCATTGTGGGGTGTGGCATCATCATCAACATTCATGCCATTATCATCTAAGGCATCGTTATGTATAGATGGTGGTGATCGAGGAACATCATTTGTAGCCATTTCCTCTCGACCATTGACAATTGAGTCACCAAATATTTTGCACATGATAAGGTAGTCGGGCATGCGCCTAGACCTATATATATTATGTCTAGGATGTGCCTGCATTCCACGCATAGTAATTCACAATCCATTCTTATATATCATAAAAAATATTTAAATAAATTAAATAAAAATCTCACCGCAATGTAATCATCCCACACCCTGTCTTCCGCAACGACTTTTTTCCTTTCTTTGTCCCATTCAAACCCATTTAGATTTAGCATTGACTTCATAGAGCTATACCATTTTTTCAAACTCTTAAACCTATTCTTCAACTTATCTTTAGAGAATTTGGGCCCATACTTTGTTTGCATTTCCTTCGTAATGAAACCCCATCCCTCCGATGTAAACCCTCCAGGGATGCATTTGCCTTCTTTACGCATCTCAAGCATGATGCGGAGGAGCACATTATCATGTGCATCTGTCCACTTCATGTTTCTTGATGTAGCCTTATCCGCAGCTTGGGAGCTAGCTGGTTCAGACATCCTACATTTTCCATAGTGTTAAACATCCAAGGAAGCATATATGAAAAAACACCAACTAAGCAATAAGGTCATCTCCAGTATACCCATTTTTACTACACCCATAACATGTTAAACAAGCATTTAACTACCTTAATCCAAGAATCATTTAACATACAAACATTCCATTTACACAATCTAATTACATGTAACCAGTTTACCTATAATTGGCTATGGCAAAACAAAGCAAGCTACTTATATATTCAACTAACTTTACACATAGACTTTATACTTTAAACGGTATTATAACTATAAATGCAATTGTACAAGTCACAATTAGAGAAGAGAAAAAAGGGCCTTCTATCAGCAAATTAAAGTTGCCCATATTTGATAGTAGATATGGTCTAAAACAACAAAAGTCAATCCACTCCAAGCAAAATTGAACTAAACCCACAAATACAAGCGTCATTGGATAACATGATATGGAAATCAACATCACATCCACATTACTAGTCAATCATTATCAACATCATCGTAACATGACTACCACATTCAATTGGAAAAAACAACAAGATCGATCAGATATGGAGAAACATATGATAAAAATAAAAGTGAATAACCTGAATTGCTATAATTACTTCCATTGCACAAAGTGAATAACATATGACAAAAATGAGAGAGGGCTAGGTTTAGTAGTTAATTGCACAAATGGCAATATTCTAACATGAACTCCCATAATTATTTTCAATGCACAAAGTGAATAGCCAGAGAAAAAAAAAAGCCTATTAAGGGGTGCTGTTGTTATATAATACCCATCTCCCTAGGTGCAGCAGCAAAGGTCAGTTGCAGAGCCATCATGGGTGCTGTTGTTATTTAATACCCACAAAACAAAAACTATAAAGTCTGCTGAAAACAGCCTCTGGCTTTAAAAATATTTTATCTTTGCAATGTGGGTCCTCTGCTCTTATGCAAGTGACAGCCTAATCTATTAGTGGGAAAGAGTTGCTTTTGAGTTGCAGAGAAGGATTGTGGTTATGCTTTCAAGATCACGCATTGGATCGTCTCCTTCTTGATCGAATCTTATTCCAATCTATTCTTTTTAAAGCTCTGTGGGTTGGAAACAGAGATATAGATGTGGGGATCTGGACTTTTCCCTTTTCTTCATCAGTATTAACTGAACTCTGTATCTTTGTTGGTTTCTACAGTGCAGAAAAATCAGTAATCAACTTGGCTTGGAGGGGGGAAAACCGAAATACAGATATGGGTTTTGTAGCATTTTACATTTTGAATGTATATTATTAAGAAAGGTCATAGCTTTGGCCTCTTTTCATTCGTTTTCATTGACATTTGATCATGAGGGTTGTGATTTGAAATGTAGATTTGGGATTTCAAGGATTTGGGCGACAGAGACACAGAGGGCTCTGCTAAGTCTCGGGGTTGGGGAGAGAGAGAGAGAGAGAGAGAGCGACCTGCTGAGCTTCGATTTCTCTCGGACGACTATGAATCTATCTGCTAGCAGAGACGAGTCGAAAGGAAGAAGACGGCCTGGGTGCGACAGTGGAGACGAGTTCTCGCACGAGTTAGGGCACGCTGCGTTTTCCCCTGCGAAGAAAACTTCTTTTATACGCCCTTTAGATTGAGGACTTATTAGTTCCGATGGATCAGATCGCCCAAATCCTCACGGACGGTCATTATTAAAAATCCTCAGCGAGGAAAATCCGGAGGCCAAGAAAAGTATTCAAACGTGGTTTAGCGAATGAAAAAGGAAAGTAATTAAGGGCACGTTTGGCAAATTGACAAGAATCCCTTGGTTAGAGGTTTTCTTTGATCTGTTGGAATCAAGCCATCCTCATAGAGGATTTCCTAAAAATAGGTCCACGTTTGGCAGTAGAGAAGAATCATGGAGTCTATGCATTGTGTGGTCCAACAATCATTAGTTTTTAGTCAATTTCTCATAATCCATGAAATATCAAGGGCTGATCTTTCACCCCACAAGCAGTTTTGGCCCTTCAGATATTCTGAACCATTCAGATCGTGCAAAGGGGGCCACATAAATTAAAAAATTAATATTTTAGAGTATGGACGTTTTTATAAATATCTCAAAATAGATGATATATCTACGGTTGAAAGTTGGGCCCTTTGTTGTATTTGGTCTCCTCTAAATCATTCACGGTTCAGATGATGATTACAAGGCCCACAAAAATCAAAAAAATGAAAAAAACAGTCTGCCAAATAATCCCGTTTTTTTTACTGTGGGGGCATATAAACAGTCAGAATGGTTTTGTAAATATCTCAAGTTATAGATGGAATCAACGGCTGATTTTTGGTATGGTAGCCGTTTTGGACCTTGTGAACACTTTTACCGGTTCAGATCTTGATTGTGGGGCCCATAAAAACCAAAAAAACGCAAAAACCGGTCTCCCCTATATTAACGTCCAGATCACTGTAGCTCCGCAATTCCATGCTGAAGTGGATTCCTCTGATCCTTGGGGGCCTGGTCTGACTTTCAAAATATTTGCAAACTAAGATTTCTCTCTTCTTCCATACACTTTTCTATGCTGATCCAAACGTGGATTTTCCACGGAATCGCGGAAAAACGTCAGAAATCCTCTCCGAGGACGTTTACCAAACCTGCCCTAATGGCGGTTGATATTCCCGCGCAGAATTTCTATCTGTGCAAGTAAAATCTCCCTGTAAAATTTCTATTTTTTATGGGATATTTTCCACATGAGATAAAAAAGAAAAAAAATGGGATTCCTATTTCTCTGTCAAATTTACATTTTATGTGAAAGAGGAACCATGTTCTCTCTTCAAGAGCATTTAAAGGCAGTTTGTGCTGAGACCATTTGCGCGGAAAGTGGTGGAGAAAAGGCGCCGGATTTTCACTCGTGTTTGACTACGTCGGGGATTTTGGATAAAAAAATTTCTCATTTTAACATACAAAATCAGCGGTAGAGGGGATCCGGAAATCCCACTTATCCAAGTAGAATTTGCAGCACCAAATGCACTTATATACAAATTTCTTGCCTATTATATACAAACTGATTTTGTGCTTAGTTGCATGACTACAAGCATGTGCATGGGGCATGGCAACACCCCCCACTCCCAATTTGCAAAAAAAGAAAAAAAAAAAAAAAAAAACTCAAAATCTTATGAAAGATTCTAGATTTTTTTTTTACATTGGCCCTCCAAAAACCTTTTTTTTTTTTTTTTTCTGTTGCCACCCCCTACCCGGTGTACTTTCTAGTCCATTGCCGGGCATTTAAAGCTGTCATTTAAAGCCTATAAATCAGCAGTAGAGGGGATTTGGGAATCCCTTCTATCCAAATGGAATTTACGATCTACAAAAGAAGAAACAAACCGCGGCACCAAATGCACCTATATACATACTTCTTAACTATTATATACAAACTGATTTTGTGCTTAAGTTGCATGACTACAAGCATGTGCAGGGGCATGGCAACACCCCCACTCCCAATTTGCATGAAAAGAAAAAAAAAAAACTCAAAACCTTATAAAAGATTTTGGATTTTTTTTACATTGGCCCTCCAAAAACTTGTTTTTTTTTTTTTTTCTATTGCAGCCTCCTACCCTAGCTTATTTTCTGGTTCCTAAGCTGGGCATTTAAAGCCTATAAATCAGCAATAGATGGGATTTGCGAATCTCATCTATTCAAGTGGAATTTGTGGATCCGCAGAAGAAGAAACTAACTGCCGGCACCAACCGCACCTATAAACAAACTTCTTACCTATTATATACAAGCTGATTTTGTACTTAAGTTGCATGACTACAAGCATGTGCAGGGCAAGCTAACACCCCCCACTCCCAATTTGCAGATAAGGGAAAAAAAAAACTCAAAATCTTATAAAAGATTTTGGAATGTTTTTACATTGGCCCTTCCAAAAACTTTTTTTTTTTTCTATTGCTGCTCCCTACTTCGGTGTATTTTTCGGTTCCACCGCTGGGCATTTAAAGCTGTCATTTAAAGCCAGCAGAGGGGATTTGGGAATCCCATCTATCCAAGTGGAATTTGCGGATCCGCAGAAGAAGAAAAAACCACCCGCACCAAACGCACCTATATACAAACTTCTTACCTATTATATATAAACTGATTTTGTGCTTAAGTTGCATGACTACAAGCATGTGCAGGGGCATGGCAATTGGAAATACCCCACAACCCCAAATTTGCAACAAAAAAAAAAAAAAAAAAAAAAAAAACTAAATCTTATTAAAAAAACTAAATCTTATTAAAGATTTTGTTTTTTTTTTTTTTACTTTGGCCCCTCCAAAAAAATTGTAGTTTATAATATGAACAATGATTATATGATTTTTTCTAATGATTTACTTTTTATCTTTTACTTTTTAATTTATAACATGGATGTAGTAATATTAATTTTTCGAAAAAGCTCAAATTAAGAAATATTGCCAAATATGATTATGCCAATGCTACTAATTGTAAATAATTTTGGTAAAAGTTACCAAATAAGTTCTCTACGAATTGTTCATAAAATAGAACGTCCTAGGAATGATGCCAAATGAGCCCTTAACTACTACAAACAATTTTAAATTAATACTTGAAGAATCAATAAAGACAACTAACAAGTAGACGGCCAATTTTACCCCAAGGGGTAGCTCAGTTGGCCTAAGACCACGGTTTACAGTTGACGATTGTAGGTTTAAAACTGCACAGTTTAAGCAAAATCAGGCCTAAAATCTTATAAAACGTACATTTTCCAGGCAGGCAGACTGAGAAAAATCTTGGTAGGCTGAGGAAACTACTATCCATTAAAAATGAAATGCAACATGCCATACTTTATAAATATATAATCATTCAGTTTACATAGAACCGTTATTTTGATACTTGATAGTGAATCTGACTTTATCATTGATTGGTTGATCGCAATATCCACTGAAGGAATATCGAGTCCTCTGCTGGCCACATCCATGCAAACAAGACTGTCCCTCTCTCCAGACTTGAAAAGGTTCGGAGATCAAGTCGTCAAAATTTCATATAAAGATAAATACAGCGCCACATTTCGAGCAATGATCATTATCAGCACAGTTGCAAAGCAAATTCCATTGATGATTGGTCGAAGTCCAAGAAATAAGAAGCATGGTCCAAAGCGAACCGTGCATCAATGTAAAAGGTCAAAAGATATTGATGTTCCAAGTAAAAGGACCTGGCTCATTTGATGTCCACTGCTAGGAATGGCCTGGCCTAATAGTTAAAATCAAGGTTTGGAAGCATCCCAAAAGTATGGAGTGGTTGTAATGGGTTTTTAGAGTTTGGAGCTAATATGGATGTTCAGATTTTGACTGAGGGCAGTTTTGGGTTTTGGGTGTGTTTTACCTTTAGGCCGCACCACCTCCATTATACACTCTATTTACTTCATTTGCATTTTGTATATATATATATATATATATGGAGAATATTCATGTGCATCCATATCTCACCATAGGGTGAGGGGCACTTTCATAAATTGAAACTTTCAAGTACAAAAGTGAATTTTCAAGTATATAGGATGAGGTACACTTCCTTGTCTTTATGTGCAAAAAGAAAAAATGCGCTTACCCTATGGTGAGGGATAGATGCACATGAATGTCCCATATATAAATATATATATATATATATGTTTAGTTGTAATTAAATTGTATTAAGACTATTATCAAGCACTCTATCTAATCATGATGTCACATATTCAATGCCCTCCATTCCATTAACCTAATATCATCAACCCACATACGCATCACTCACAGGTCAAATTCTAGTCGGGTCTAAACTCTAACATAACTTGATCTGTTGTCATCCCTAAATCAAATGATATGTGAATATGAGATAAGAAAAGATGTTCATTGATTCATAAGAATATGATTTGCATTAAACTCCAGTTAAAAAACGAACATTTTTTTATTATAATTTACAATTATCCCACTTGTACCAGTTCCACTCCCACTCCTCTTCCACTCCCACTCCTCTTCAGCTGAGGGATTTCATCAACTTAATTTTTTAGTAGGTACATATAAAACGATTTCCTCTAAATAGATTCTTCCTCCTCATCCCACACTGTAGGATCGTACATCCCTTGATCTATCATTCGGACCAAAATCAATTAGTGGTGGGAGTGGCACAACTTAAAATTTTTAAGATTTTGACATTAGACATGGCACTCACAAGGGTGATTCTAAACTCTCCCACATGTATTGCTTACACACCCCTTTGCTGAACTCACCCCCATCTGTTAATTTTTGAAAATCTTTCTGCTGAGCCCACCCACAATATTACCCAAACTGCCCACCCAAGGTCGTTCTCCTCCTCTGGCTTTCCCTCGTCGACGATTTTGAAAAATCGAGCAAAGGCAGCAGTGCAGTGCACATCGCCTCTTCTTCTTCTTGGTCGTTCTCCCTCCAAACAGCAGCAGTGCACATCGCTTGTCCTCCTCCTCCCTCTTCTTCTTCTTCTTCTTCTTCTTCACACGACGCTCAGACAAGGTGGGTATTCTTCTTCTTTTTCTTTTTCTTCTTGTTCATACGTTTATCATTTTCACATTCCCTTTAGGTCGTTATTTCTTCGTTAGATAGTAGAGACGTTTATTAAGATCTTCATGGGGCTAATTCATGTGCATTCGAAGTGCTGAATCCCTGTTCATTTTCCCAAAACCGTTTTCGCGAGCTGCTCGACACTGAAAACTTGTGCAATTCCCATCTGCACGGCATATATATACCATGCAAAAATTTTATGCACGGCACACATGTGCGTGCAGCTGCACGGCCTACATGTGCCGTGTAGAAATGTTCCGCACGGCCTACATGTGCCGTGCAGAAATGTTCTACACGGCATATATGTGCCGTGCATTACTCATCTGCACGGCCAATATGTGCCGTGCAGATTTCATTTGCGCAGTTAACATGTGCCGTGCGGTTGCATTTTCGAGCAGCACATGAAAACTTGAATGTTTCTGGTGAATTGTATATACATACCACATCCCTTTATGAAAAGTGAGTGATTTTTAAAATTCACTTTTCACAAAGGGATGTGGGTGTGCTCATCATAATGCGAGGGTGCATATAGAATTCCATTTTCTTCTATTACGCTTTATCTATTCTCTTCCTGATTTTTATTTTTAACAAGTTTGAAGAAATGCCGAGGAGACCATCACGCCGTAGTGGTGGTACCTCACGTACGATAGGTGAAAACGCTAGTACTTCTAGCGAACCATCGAGAGTGCGGACGAAGATTGGCGTTGCTAAACCTCCTCGCCGAGGTGTGCATGCCAGTTCTTCGACAGGCATCCGTCAACGGCCAACAGCGTCTGAACAAAGACGCAAAATGGTTCAGGATCCACTGCCCGAGCCAGTTGATGAGGATATAGAGAGCTCTTCAGAGGATGATTCCTCAGGGGATGAGGCAGGGTCGTCTAGTCCTCCACAACTGGCTAGTCATACTATGGAGGCAACAGGGGAGGATGATGGATCAGATGAGGATGCACAGCCATCTAGTCCACCTGCAGCGGCAGCAGGTGACGGTCCTATTTCCGGCGGTGCGGCCGACCTATCCGTCATTGTGAGTATTAGGACGCACGTGGCCATTTCCATATGGGACGAGGAGGTAAAAGTTAATTACTTTAATGTTTTAAGTAATTGTTTTCCAAATAAGTTGTTTCATAGTCTATAATAACAGACGATAATGAACATTTACACTTGTAATGTGCAGGAACGTGGCCCGCTCAAATGTATCAGTCATTGGCGTCAGTTGAGGGACTGGTACATACCTCTTCCTGAAGATGGATTGGATCTCTACGTGCCTCTGTTTCGCGCTATCATAGACGAGTCTGGACTGGCAGACCTGAGGTGTTTCAGCTACCGATATATCTCTTGCCCCTTGGTTTCGGCCTTTGTTGAGCGATGGCAGCCCGAGACCAATACCTTCCACATGCCGTTTGGGGAGATGATGATCACTTTAGATGATGTGCGTACTCTTCTCGGCATCTCAGTTACGGGACTTCCCATCCACGTATCTACTAGTATGGGATTTACTGAGCAAGTAGATCTGCTGGAGCGAGGACCGGGTGTGGATAGGGCATTTGCGGCAGCAGAGTTGAACCTGGCACGAGGTGGGGTAGTGAGGATGGGATGGATCCGGCGGGTGTGCGGTGATATATCTCCTGCGTCATCCGTTGAGGAGGTAGAGTGTGCAGCCAGAGGTTATCTTCTTTATTTGTTAGGTTGCACACTATTCACCGATAAGTCCGCCACTCGAGTCCCTATCTACTACTTATCTTTGCTGATGGACCTGACTCGGGTCCGTGGTTATGCATGGGGGGTTGCTGCACTGACGTATCTGTATCACCAGTTGGGGACCGCCACGAGGGCAGATGTGCGACAGATTGCTGGATATCTGACACTGCTCACGGTAAGAGCAATACAATTTGTATATACAATTTATATATACATTTACATGCTCAATAATAATTTATCTTCTAGATTGAATAATTATTAATTATTTTTCATTTGCAGTCCTGGGTGTACGAGCACTTCCCATTCACCCATCTTCCTGCACAGTGGGGATACACTGCAGGGATGCCTCTCGCAAGCCATTGGAATCCTGGTCAGGATTCCAGAAATGCGAGAGAAAACATACAGCTGATGCGGGAGAGGTTGGATGCACTACATCCGAGCGAGGTGAGCACCCATCACATGAGAGTCCTTCACACGTATTTTACGTTTTTTTGTGGTTGCTTAGATGGAACATTATATTAATTTCTTGTTTCATTTATACGTGACAGGTCAGTTGGGATCCATACGTGAGTGCCAGGGCTCAGCATCCATTACATCAGATATCCTTCTTCTATGGTTGCTTGAGAGCCCTAGATGTCATTGAACCCTACCACCCACACAGGGTTCTTTGACAGTTCGGCTACATTCAGACTATCCCATCTGCACTGCTCGCCCCCATTCTTGCATCTCGGGGAACTACTGGTAAATACAAGTCTCTTATGCATTTCTCGATCAATACTGGGTTACCTAGGAAGACCATATATTATCTTTGGCACACCGCGGCCGTCGAGTCTCGCATGCGTGGGAGTGTTCCTCGGACTACATCGAGTGGTACACTAGGACATCACGCACCCGTGTACAGAACCCCGCCCGCCATTCCCACTATGACCCCAATGAGGGTAGAGATGACATGACTCCAAGAACTGTAAGGACATTTTTACCTATCATAATCATTTGACATTGATGCATCATATTCATTTGACACATTGTATTGTTTCTTATAGATCCATCGAGCGAAGGACCATATTCGTGTCATGCTTGCACGAACGGATGAGCCATCTGATTTCTATATTCGGGCATTGCAGACTACCCTCGAGATTCTGGATGGCTTGCCAGTGACATACCGCCGGCGTTCGTAGCAGCGTTGATAGTCATATCTTTGGATTGTTCACACTGAGTTTTTTTTATGAGATGTATAAGAAACTTCATGAAGGAATACAATTACATTTTTTTTGAATCAAGGTGTATTCCGAAAAATTAAATGTATTACAAACTTTAATGTGTCAATTGAAGAATTTTGTCATTGTGTATAGACTTCTATTATCTTTATCTTCTTATATGAGATGGTTGTTGTCTTTATTTTTTTTGATGAAAAAATAATAGATCTGCTTGGCCAATAACTACCATGTATATTCATTCTACTTGGCCAATACTTACCAGGCAAATTCATTCTGCATGGCACATGTTGGTTGTGCAAAATTGTTTTGCACGGTACATGTTGGCTGTGCAGAATTATTTTGCACGGCACATGTTGGCTGTGCAGAATTGTTTTGCACGGCCCTTATGTTCCGTGCAATACACAGATTTATTCTCTTATGCCGTATAGAAAACATTGCTCACAAAGGTCTTCACTAATAAACACACAACATAATAACATACAATATTGCTTCCATTAATGACACAATAACATAATAACATACAAGTTTACATCACATTGAATGTGCAATAATTTAATCACTGTCATTGTTAACCGACTCCTGTGTTGCGACACTGTCTCCAATAATTTCTTTGAATCGATCGATGCTATGAGCATATGGTATTTGCCATCCATCTGCATTAGGGTGGTGGTGTATATGCCAATTTGTAGCAATGGGAGGCATGGGAGCCCCGGGGGTCACGAAGACCTGTACAAAATGGTTTCCATTGACGAAACCAATGGCGATAATTTTGTGAGAGCAAGGTGAAATCGGGGATGACCTCAAAGGCAGGAAAGTAAGGCATTGCTGCACAAAAAGGTGGACCAATACAACGTTATAATATGAAGCAATCAGGTGACCCATGTCTGGTATTGTCATCTAACGATCATATGAAGGATTGCTATCACAGTATGCCAATGCATAATACAGCTCCCCAACCATCTCATCTCCTCCATATACCAACGAATAATAGTGCTGATACCTCTGCAGTTCATTGCTCAAATCCAGTCTAACCTGCTTCCAACTATCCTCACCCATGCCCAGAAGACCAGCTATGGCTCTGAATCCACAATTATCATCGGCAACAACATCCTTAACAGTCTCTATATAAGGTCCTAGAGACTTAGGAAGCAAATGTTCTAACGTGCATGATCGAGTGCGACGAACACTCAGTTTTTTAGGTTGCTTCTTCGTTACACCCAGACCATTTGATCCAGCTGGAACGCTATCTTCGATCGAGAGTGCATACTCAAAAGCCGATGGCTCCCGATGCGTAGACGAATCCAACTTCTTCTTTTTTTAGGATGAACGACCCCGAGTATTGAATTTAACATCCGGCTCAAGAAGAGAAGTAGACGAAGGACATCCCAATTCTCTGAGTTTTTTCAATATTTGTATTTTACCAGCGTCATCAGTACTCTGAAATTTCTTATTGATTAACTCGAATTCGGAAGTTGTGGTCAACTCGGGGGCTTCATTCACTTTAGTGGAGTCTAAATTGAGCTTCCTCCAGTACTGATGGACACAACTCAGTGATATTTGAGTGCCTTCACTTATGTATTCGGTAATTTCGTATGCACATGGTAACCCATGAGTCCGTCGAATTACGCACCCACATGCCGCTGAATCAGGACCAATATAACCAGCTCTTATCGACTCATTTAGGACTATATCCAAAGCATTCCTTGATAATAAATCCTCTCAACTCACAAGACCATGCCGGTTTGAACTTATGTTGCACGATGTTCATGCTCTTTTCAAAAGAAGCCTTTATCTTCGTAAAGAGCAACTCCAGCAATGCATGTATTACCTTCCAGGACGCATCAAAGCTACAGTTCGATGTGCCAAGGTGTCTCTTCAGTTTTGCATGTGCGCTCTCAGCCCTGTTCGTAGTTACGTTTCCAAAGTGCATATGCCGATCCGTCTAAGTAGCCACAAAATGTTCCTTGTGGTTATTCAACCACGAGTTCTTCACATAATCAACAGCGTGTGGATACCTACAAAAATTCCTTTCCAATGAGCTTAGAAGTTGAGTGTAGTCATTTTCCGTGGGAGAGACTACCAACATGTTTCAACAAGTTATAAACGCATCCCATCTGTCGTTGGTCTCAAAATACTTCCTATAATTTGCCAAGATGTTCCTAGAAATATGCCACCTGCATAATAAGTTTGCTGCATTCGGAAAAACAATGTTAATTGCATTAATCAGAGCTAACTCTCTGTCGGTGACAATCACATGGGGCATAATGCATCCATCCATTAATTCTTTAAGCCTCTGTAAAGCCCATCTGTAATTAGCCTCCCTCTCTGATTGAAGGTACACAAAAGCAACGGAGAAAGTCAGTTGAGTAGATGTGACACCAACAATCTCAAGCAAGGAAAGTCGATATCTATTAGTCTTGTACGTGGAATCCATTATCAAAACTTCTGGAAACGCACGTAACAACTGAATAGATGATGGATGTGCCCATAATAGGTCCATCATAGCATCTGTAGCGTCTTTGCTAGTGTGATACTCAATGTAGTTGTTTTGATCCAAATACATCATGAATTGCTGCATCTGTGATCGACCGGCCAACTCAGTCACCCTCCACTTCTGACGGGCATTGTAGATACTCTTCATTGTAGTGGTGTTGTGTACGTCCCTTTCCTGTAATGTTCGAAGGATATTCCTCGGCTTCACCATACTCTTCGATATATCAATCAAAACATTGATTTTGTCTCTAGAAAGCCTCCCGGCGAACGAGTGCCCCTCCAGATGTTGTGCATTTGGATGATTGTGCACCCCACAAACACAACATCTGGATGATTGTGCACCCCACAAACCACTGTTAACATCCAATCATCGACATTTGCCAACTTCCGGCCCTTCAAAGCAAAAGGGCAACTACACTTCTTCGTTCCCGTTGCCTTATTAGGATTTTTCTTATGGCAGACATTCGATGAACCCTTATAACTTCCGCTTTTCTCACAAGATAAAACTATTCTCGGCTTCCTACCATCTCCACCAGCATCTGAAGTTTTGATTACAATTACCAAGCCATGTTTCTTTCCAACTTCCCTTGTCCATTGGATTAGGTCCTCTCGGCTTTTGAATATTGTGTCAGTGGTGAAAACATTAGTAAAATCCAAAGAGCACTCATTGGCACCGGTTGATTGAATCTCCTGAAAATATGAATGATAAATCTTAGTACATTAATGCACGAGACTATATGCCTTCCTTGTGAAATGTGCTCGGTTTATTACTGCGGTGCAAAAATATTTCGCACGGAACAATTCTGCCGTGCAAAAATTACTTATGCCGTGCAAAAAATTTCTGCCGTGCAAAAAATGTTTGCACAGAATAATATTGCCATGCAAATATAAGATGTTTGACACTTTCTGGCCGTGCAGTATCCATTTGCATGGCTCTGGATTACCGAGCACGATATATACCTCCTCTTCATAGATCGTCAGTTGCTTGTCCGTATTGAAAAATGCCTACTTCCAATCGACAATTTGGTGTAGGGAGATGAGTACCTCCAATATCTTTGAACAAATGGAGGAGACTTGAAGAAACTTTTTAATAGTTGGAGAAGATGATGAGGAAGGAGAAGAAATTCAATGAAGATGAGTGCAGATGAATAGTTTCGAAACAGTGGATAAATGTGATAATGAAGGATAAGAAGAAGAAGAAGAAGAGGAGGAGATGAGTAGAACCAAGGGCACGAAACGTTGCTAAACGGCCAAAGGAAGCAGAGGATGATGGAGAAGGGTTTTTTCGTCATTTCACATTGGGGTATTTTGATAATAAAAATAAAATAAAATGTGGGTGTGTACAGCAATACATGAGGGTGAGTTTAGAATCACCCCACTCACAAACCTACTTTTAGAACCCTCACCAAAAAAAAAACCGACATGATGGGACTCTTGGTGATGTCCCACAGTACAGAGCACAAGAATGCATGGTCTCCAACACACTCACAGCATGGTTCTTCACAGCTTCATATCACAGTCCGGGTAAAAAAAATCTCTGTACTTATAAATAATAATATAAAGACAGTGAGAGTGAGAGAGAACAGTTGAAAGCGTCCAAAAATTCAATAGAGAGAGAGTGGCAATTGGCAAAAGAAGCGCGCACGTAAACCAAATCCAGACCACGTAACGTAGCCAAAGCTGTGAGTCATGCCCCTTTCAACAAAACCAAAATACAGCCAGGGATCGACCCCTGGTTTCCGACCTCATGCGAAATGCACTTGCTTTACGAAAGCAAAGAAAAAGAGGCCAGAGTCGTAAAAACTGAACTAAAACTACTACTCCTGTCTTTTCCCCTCCAACTCCGACTGCAACTCCAAATACGAGTGTGGTGAAGAAAATCGCAAACTTTCGCGCTTCTCGTCCTCTCCAAGCCTCAAATCCATTCGCCATGAGCTCCGGAGACCTGATCAGCGTCGAGCCTCAGGAACTCAGATTCCCCTGTCAGTTCTCTCTTCTTCTCAAATCTTCTTTTTTGTTTTGTCTTGTGTGTTTTTTAGGGTTTGGTTTCTGAATTTTCTTGGATTCTTGATTTCGGATTTGAGAAGTCGAGCTGAAGAAACAGATCTCGTGTTCGCTTCAGTTGTCGAATAAGACGGACAATTATGTCGCTTTTAAGGTAATCTTCACTTCTTCTTCTTCTTCTCACTATTTCCTTTTCTTTGCCTTGTAGATCAGTGATTTTGATAGTTTGAAGATGTGATTCATTTCGATTTGTGCATTTTGGTAGGTGAAGACGACGAATCCGAAGAAATATTGCGTCCGTCCCAACACTGGAGTTGTCTTGCCTCGTTCCACATGCGATGTTAATGGTATGAATGAATTGAATTCGATTGGATGATGATCTAATGCTCTATTTCTCTTTCTTTCTTTCTTGGTTTTGATTTGATCATTTTGAGGAAAAAGATTGTGAATTTTTCTTTTTCTGTTCAGTTACAATGCAGGCGCAGCGAGAGGTGCCACCAGATATGCAATGCAAGGATAAGTTTCTCCTTCAGTGTGTTATCGCGAACCCTGGCATGACTGCCAAAGACATTATGCCGGAGATGGTAGATTTTGATTCGTGTTTGGATGTTGTTTTTTTTTTTGTTTTTGGAAGGATTGATTTTCTGAAGATTTGGTTGTGGATTTGTGTAGTTTAATAAGGAGTCGGGGAATTTTGTTGAGGAGTGCAAATTGAGAGTTTTTTATGTCTCTCCACCACAACCGCCCTCGCCAGTTCCAGAGGAAGCTGAGGAGGGTTCGCCACCTAGGGCTTTCTTGTCTGATAATGGGAACTTGAACGCCTTGGATTTCACTCATGTAATTTTTCTTGTGTGGTCACTTTTGATTTTGAATTGGTGTTCATTGATTCTTTGTTCTTCTTTTCTTTTTGAAGGGTGAGATTTGTAATTGGTCGTGATGCTTGTTGCAGGTTTCAAGAGCGTCGGATGAGCCTCAAGAGAAGTCTGCAGAGGTGAGTCCTGTAGGCTGTAGTAATTTGTTGGGATTTATGTTTAGCTTATTGAATCTTGTCATGATGTGTGAGGATGCCTGTAGTAATTCGTTGGGATTTATGTGTAGCTTATTGAATCTTTTCATGATGTGTGATAATGCATGGGAATAATTTGTGTGCCATAGCAAAATATCATGACCATTTACTTCTGACCTAAAATTTCCAAGATGTTGATTTAGAGCAGAAAATGTGGAAAAAAAATCCCTATTGAACTTGGTTCTCATTTGATGCAGCCCTGGATCCGTGCATGAAAGTGGAATGAATGTGGACAAGCTTAACTTCATGGGAGAGTTTGCCGAATCACTTTATTGAATAACGATAAGCCATCTCTCCCAATGGAGGGATTACATATTTATATTAAGGGTTGAACATCCATTTCCTAATAGGACTCTAATTTTTAAAGGAAACTAAATCATTAAGAAAACTAGATATCCTAAATCAAAAAATTCCCCCCCATGAATCACTTTAAACTTCAAGAGACACTTCCAAACCATGTAAAGTTGATTGTTTGTAATTTACTTTTATTTTTTTGTTTATGAACAGAAAAATTGAAGATAGCTTATTTTTCCTAGTAGCATTGATATATTAAACATATTTAACTATTCACGCATATATAATTTACAGTATAGTATATTGATGTGTGTCAATGATGTCTTTCATATGATTGTATCATAGTTTTATTTGTCACTGCATTGATGCTACAATGGATGGAATGAGTAACTAGTTTTTTTCTTCTCATTATTATTTTTCATTTTTCCTATAGGAGGAGTTGGCTTAGGGTAGATTGGAATGGAGAAATAGAATTCATTTAGCGACGCCAACATAGTTGGGACAAGGCTTTAATGATGATCATGATTATTATTTTTCATTTTTTTTACAAAGAAGCCTACTATTTTCAATATGATTCATGATGCAATTAGTTTCAGGCCCTTGAATGATCATTATAAGATTTCAATTTCCATAACAATGCTAAAAACCAATTCTTAGCATCATCATTGAAGCCTTATTTTGTCTATGTAGGGTGATGAGTTATACGTCAATCATCTCTATATAGACTGCTTTTGTCACTCTACAGCCATAACATGTCACTTTTATTAACTTGATTACAATTTAAGTTACATGAGTAAGGCTATGTGTAACAGAATCTGATACCAGTGCAAAGTGTTCTGTTCAACAAATCCCGAAATCCATAATTCATGGATAATCTATAAATTTAAAAAGACGCTTGTTTTTTAAATGAAATTTATTGTGCAAAAATCCCACCAAGAAAAATTATATACAAATCTTTCTCTAAATAAACTAGTAATAAACATTTCATCATCGTACTCTGAATTCAAAAGCTTAAAAATCTTATGTTCTTTCAAAATAATGTTTAAATTTGTACTAGAAGAATCCACATCTGTGTTGTGTCCACCACATCTCTGACATCGTAAGTTGCACTTTTTAAAGATTCTACAGATCATAGAGTTGAACCTCACAAGTATCCCTTTCCTCCCAATTCCTTGTTCTTGCAGTAGAAACACTCTTATAATGTATTTTTTTCCTAGAAAATCATTATAACCATTCAAATAAATTCCCTGTATTTGCAACACTTTCGGTCTCCATACAAAGCTGCTTTTGGTCTTCTAAGCATAAGCCTATTTTGACGACATTCCTCGATTTTAAATCATCTTTTTTTTTTCTCAGTAAATTGACTTCCTCTTCTATTGGAGGCTTGGAGCCATCCATAGATTTTTTTCTCATGTGCTTATTCCCAAGTCTATTTTTTTCTGGTTAATCCATAGATCAATTTTGACTGCCACATTCGTTTTTGTCTTCTTCTTCTGTTTTTTTTTGGCCCTGCATTTAGATCCATATAACAATGCAGGCCTTACCGTCAGTTTATTAAAATGTCCTTTTCCTTGTATCAGTACATACCTACCATAAGCAAGCTAAAAGAAAAATCTAATCTGATAAAAAACTTGCCAACTTTGAATATAACCCCTAAATATTTTTTTTATCCATAATACTCAAAAGCAGTCAGTACTGGTTTTTAACCTTTTTGTGTTTAAGTTCCATCTAAAAAAAGAGGAGGAAGAAGAAAAACACCCCAAAAAACTTTTTAGCTCATTTTATGCCCAAAACAGCAGTTCATATATTTTGAAGTAGCTTTTTTTTTTTTTTTTAAATCCCAAGTATACCTTTAGAACGAGCATCTGATTATTTAGAGAGAGACAATGAAGTGCAGAGTTATGGAAAGAATTTGTGGTGCAAATTTGGAAAAATTTCTTCTAGCTTTGTGGGCTCTATTGGTGTCTCCCTAACTCTCTTCAGGATTTGAATGAAGGCATGGAGGTTGGGTCATTTGCATGGATGCGGTCTTCTGGCATGGAGGCAATTCTTTGGTCTATAGAAAGAAACAAATAACACAATTTTTAGTAGCTTTAGATTTTCAGTTGATGCTCTCTACTCATTGGTTGTTGTTCGAGTGGCAAAGTGGTTGTGGGCCAAGAAGGAATTTAAAGATGTAAATCTAGATGACATTATGAGAAATTGGGATACTTGCATGAAATGTGGTCCCCCCAAGATAAAGTCAGTATCACGGTACCCTCCCCCTCATGGCTTCTTGAAATGTAATGTTGATGGTGTGGCAAGAAGCAAACCAAACCTGGAGGGTATTGGCAGTGTCTTTTGGAATTCTAAAGGTAAATTATTGTTTATGTTTTCCAAGCAAGTGGGGGTGAAAGATTCCAGTGAGGTGGAGGTCTTAACCATATTGGAAGCTCTTTGTATGTCCTTGGGCAATTTTCTAGAGGGGCTAATTTTAGAAAGTGACTACTTTTTCAACTCAATGGTTTAACTTGGATGAATTAAACCAGTGGCAAACCCAGGAATTTCATTTGGGTGGTGTGCGGTTGCACCCGCATCATGACACCTACGTCTGCCCTTGAATTCAACTGTTTTGGGTCCTTCAAAATATCAGTTTTTCTTCAATGAGATCAAATCCCTCTCCTGTTTCTACACATGTGGTCATTTGTCATGTTAGTTGATCTGAGGATAGTGTGGGGGATGCTTTGGCTAAACAGGGGGTTGATAGAATCTGTCCTTTAGAGGTATAATGCTCTTATACCTACGTTTGTTTTTGTTTCCTTTTCTTTCATATTTGTGACTCCTTTCTTAATTAATACGATTACTGTTAATTCTTGAAAAAAAAGGGTGCTTATGCCTCTCAAGTCTCAAAAGGTGACACAGCTGTGACCCTGGGAATACTTTTTTGTTTATATTTTTATAGTTGATTTTGCTCTATTTTTGGTGGCCTTCTCATCACAATTTCAGGTTGACTGCTGATTTCATTTAGTTTTGTCCGCGTAGTTGAAGCTATGGATGATCATTAAATTGTATGTCGTGGGATAGAATTGTTGGAGTCATTATGCATAAGCTCAAAAAACTCTTTTGGAAGCCTTTCAGGACCATTTTTAGAATTGAGTTGGGTTTAGGGATTTAGGATTTTTTTTTTCTTTTTTTTCTTTTTAATTGGTCGCTTAGGATGTATTGAGTGTTTGGCCGTGAAATATCTCTTTTGCTCTTTCTCTGTATCTATATAACTAGAAATCTGTTAGATATATTACATATCTGCATCACATTTAGCACTTCATGCAAAATCCGTGGACCTGTAATATCCATGGCATTCTACTGTTATATTAAGTTGTATCTGCACGTTATAGTTTGGGAATGTACGGTTATATTTGCTTACTGCTAGAATACAAGAATAAAAGTGTAATTTCTTCCTATAGCAGCTGTTCTCATGTCAGTTGAGAAATCTTTTGTCATCATGTAATCCTTGTGTTAATAAAGCTTTGACAATTTCTACTAGACAGAAAAAGAAAGAAAATTTAAAAGAGAATAACAGATAAGCTAAGTAAAAAAGAAAAACAGACAACTTTATGTTGTGCCCCAAGTGCAACATTGAAATATGCCCAACATTTTGACATGAAAAGTTTCTGAAAAATAGTGTCCTTTTCAATGTAGACTGCATGCGGACAATAGCATTCATGTGTTCCTGGTGTTCCATTTTGTGTGATAGTACCTATATCTAAAGTAAAATGCGGGTGATGTCTTTGTTCTGTATAATTTGCAAGTGGCTTCATTACCTTCTGCAGTTGCAGTTTCATTTTGTTCACCTTACCAAGAAGTGCCAAACATTCCTTTATGCATATTTTACCTACCTTGGTATTGATTATTATCCATTTTGTTGAAGTCGGAGCTTTATCTGTAGTCACTGTTTCTAAAAATGACAGTATTCTACTTGGTCCATTTCTGGTATATTGTCTCATTGCTTTGAATAATACACAAATTGATTTCTTTTTTTAACTCAGGTGAAATCTCAAATTTTAAGGCTAACTGAGGAGAAAAATTCTACCATTCGGCAAAACAATAAACTTCGTCAGGAATTGGTGAGAGAGCTTCTACTGAATTCCTTTTAAACATCAAATATATATTGACTTGCTTGCCTACTCAAATTTTTTTATCTGTACATTGTCAGCAATGATTGGTTAAGGTTAATATTTTATGCTTGGAATCTATTTTTTTACGTTGTCGAATGATTTGTGTTTTTTTTTTGCTAGCTTTAGCAGACACTTCTCTAAGAATGTTGATTTGGCTAGGGTGCTTGTTGGAGACCATATTTTAGCTGTTGCCTTCTGTGTAAAGTATCTTGTGTTCATACAAATCTGTTGCTATGTCAAATTTATTCAGAATGTTCTCCCTTTTTTTTTTTGCACACGACCCTTCTGAATTGCACATGTCCACTAACTTTCGGTCAGATCCGAATTTACTGGACCGTTGGATTGACTATGTACCAATCCAAATGGACAATCAACCATTAAACTTTTGCGGCCCAGATGGAGATGATAAAAATTACGGTTGGGGTTGATTTTTTTGCAAAAAGGAGGGAGGGTCCCAGGGAGTCCTTGAAATCCCCCCATCCCCATCCTCATGTTACCACCATACTTTTGAGCTTACCTTATCCTAAGCTTGAGCTTAGGATATATATATATATATATGAGGAGGGCTACAAAACGCCCCTATTTCCAACGAATTAGGGAAGAGGGAGGTTGTTGAGGTGGACTTTACAGTTATCCTAATCATTTTTATTTCCTACGTTTTCTCCATCTTTGAATGATTTAATTAAATCTTCTCATTAAAACTATTTTATCTTCTCCTTAAAACTAGTTGTCTCCTATTATTTTGCTTTGCACATGTGAGTTGGCACTATCTCATTGGACAAATCGAAAGGGGCAAAAACTCCCCTTTTTTAAATGGGAATTTTTTGAGAATCTCTCTCTCTCTCTCTCTCTCTATATATATATATATATTTATCCTCAAGTTGTCATCAAGGATGAGTTTCTTTTCCAAAGCAACTTTCATGGGGATGGAGAGGACACTGCTATTCACGTCATGGTTCTGAAATGCAGTGTTGAAGCCAGCCGCAAAACAGTTGTGTAATGGCTGATTTAGCAGCTTTTTTCCTTGTCCTTTATTTTTTTGAAAAGAAATGTTAAAAAATTGTAGATTTACATGCTAGGACAGGTGTGGGATTACCAGAGAGGATAGAATTAGGATTTTGTGCGCATAAGAAGGAACCTACAAATAGCTGCAACAAGAAAGGAATATCATTTGAGATGAATTGTAATGTATACAGAAAAGTAGACCAGAATCACCAGAGACTGCACAGTTGTGGTGAATTGAAGGGTTACAAGTGCAGGAAGCTAGAAGGGGGAGACCAGAAGCACTTGGAATGAAGTATCGCAGAAGAACATGTTAGAATGTGCAGTTGGGAGCATGGCTTTGATTAGTGCTGTGGAAAAGTAAAGAGTTGTAGGTGATCCTTACTAGATGGCTATGTTGACAGAAAAGTTGATGATCCTTTCACCGAGATTTGTGGCTTCTTTGAGGGTAATTCCGGGTACTATTTTAGGATTTCCTCCTAGAGTTCTTTGTCTTCCGAGCATGGTTTAAAATCACGGTATTGGTTGTGGTATTGGCCGGGACAAAAAACAATATCATATCGGTATCGGTCGCGGTTATCGGTTCGTCGCAGTGTGAAAATTTTTTCTTATCCAAAATAATTTGCAAAAATACCCAAAAAAATCCAGAATATTAGAAAATGCTGTTAAATAATTTTTTTTTCCATTAGTAACAACAATAAATCAAAATATCGGTCACCTTAAGTCATGAGTCCTGTCTGTGTCACTGACTCGCCGTCTTATTATGGTAACATAAAAAAAAAAAAGATATATTATAATTCAAATATTAAAAAATTCAAAAATAAAAGAATTAAAAAAAAATCCAAAATCATGTGTATGAGTAGATCTATCATCTACACACTATTAATAAGCCATTAGTATTTAGTATCATAAATACTCCAATAATTATTTAAAAAAAATAGAAGATTTAAAAAAAAAAAATTCTACACCCAAAATCATATATATGAGCATATCTAGTATGAAAGTGTGTAGATCTATGAGAAGAACACAACCTGAACAAAAAAATGACATGCCAATGAGCTTTTCATTCATTTCTATGCTTTATCTAAAAAAAACAAAGAACACATAATAGTAAAAATAAGGGAGTCAAGTTGATTTTCTCTTACCAAATAACATGATTTTTTGTTGAAAGAGTGGTGGAAATATGGAAGAGAAGGAGCCAAGGAGGAGGGCTCTAAGGAGGTGAGGAAAAAGGAAGAAGATGAGAGAAAAGAAAAAAAAAAGGTTTATTCCTCTCGGCCGATATATTGAAAATATTGGCCAATATATATGCTAAACCGATATTTTCAAAATATCGGCCGAGATGGTCCGATATTTTGGGGATATTTTGGTGTCCGATACCGATTCCGGTATCGACCAAAATATCGGACCGATATCGGTTCATATCGGCTGATGTGAACCAGTATCGGCCGATCTTTTAAACCATGCTTTTGAGAGTAGTATAACTAATGCCTTAATAATCATTTAACAATGAATGTAGTTATAATGTAGAACCCGTCAAGACATGAATTGTTTCCTGTTGTTACTGTAGTTATATAGTAGACCTGCCATGACAACCCTCGATAGATTGGATCAAGCTATGATGGCGAAGTTAAAAAAAAATGATAAAAGATTAGCCTTTGCTCATAATGGATTTTTAGTGTGTTTGCCTTTATAAATACTTAAATCATAATATAATGATCCATATAATATAGTTTTAGTATAGTCAATTGAAAGTAATCCATTAATGTGCCGACCCTAGATGAGTATTTGTTGTTGTTGTTGATGATGGTGGAAGTAAATCACCTATGTCAAATTCTCATTGGCTTAAGATATGTACAAACAAAGTCTAGATACATGCAGGTTCCCAAAGATTGTTTTAAAAATCAGGCCTATAAAGACCGGTTTTTCAAGAAACCAATACAGAGTACCATTCAAGGGGGTTTGATATCCAAATTCACGCAATCACGCATATATTCAATCATATTGCAGATACGGGCCATGTGGACCGATAGGGATTATTATTATTATTATTATTATTATTATTATTATTATAACTTGCAAGAGAATCATACTGATACGGTTGATATCAAGGTTTTTAAAACTAAGAACTCGGCAGCCAACTTGGTCCCCCTTGAGTCGAGTTGATTCATTCAAGGTCCATGGTACTCGGCGCAAATATAGTCCCACCTACGAGCCTAAAAATGCTTATAGGATTTTTAAAAATGATAAATAAATCTTTAAGAAAATATAAAATGGTGCCCTATGAATTATGATTCTAAAATTTTAAGTTGCTTTTTAACCATTTCGGATGAGTTCAAGTTGTATTAAGTGGCCACATTTTGCTTTTTACCAAGTCGAATGAATACTACCTCCAATCTTTGAATGCTATTCTTAAAAAAAAAAAGAGAGTTATTGAAATCTTTCAAATTCACCGTGCAAAAGGACCCCTGGAACTCCCGCTTCTTGTCACAACATGAAATTGAAGAGAAATATTAATCTTGCCTTTTTTCCATCGAAATCAGTGAGGCAACTCAGGATGCGGCTCGACTTGGTAGGTACCTACTGATTTTTAAATCAATGGTTGATATGTGATATGCATCGCCATATGGCTTCGCTTTCCTGCCCTGCCAATACGTAGACAATTCAGATTACTCAGAATCTATAATCATGGATCTCAAAGATGTGGGTGTTGATATGAGGATTTTTTGTGTTCGTGTATTTTTATGTTTTATTGCTTCATTGCTAATTATTTTTCCTTGGTTACTACTGTTTAGGAATTGTTGAGGCGAGAAGTCAGTACACGGCGTGGTGGTGGTTTCTCCTTCTTGTTCATGGTGCTTGTTGCCTTTCTGGGAATCCTCATGGGGTTTCTAATGAGGACATGACAAGAAGCTGCCTCGGGGTGTGTCTTGCATCTTTTTCCTTCTTTTCTTTCCCTTCTTCCTCCTCTATCTCATGTCCCACCTTTCAAACGGTGAAACTGTTTGACTTGGTTATTTTGTTGCTATTGTTGAGAGTCAGTGGCATGAAGAAAGAAGATATTTTTTTTTCTTGGGGCTTTGATGAGTTTGGAATTGGGAATTGTTTTGCAGGAATGGGAAGTGATTAGTATAATGCCTTGTTTTTGGTAAACATATAATGCCTTTTGTTGAGGGTTCCTATTAGCAAACTCATGATCGTTATTTGAGTTAAAAAAATGTTATGCCTTTTCAATTTAGTTTTCAGTTGGAGAATAAACCACAATGGAATATTTTCCTATCTTGATTGTCTAACTAAAGAAAAGAAATGAGACCTGATTCTGATTTCCGGGGAAAAAAAAGCAACGAAGATTGTTGTACAAATACAGGTATGCATTATGCATCATGTTTCCAAGAATGATTACAGGCCTCATAATGGCCAGTGCTAGAACTATTTCCTTGATAGCTGCTGATATAACAGTTTGGTCCAACTTGCTCCTCTTTTATTAGAAAGCTAATTGCGCGCATAGGAAATAATGTGGAAATCCTTAATGGTGTTTAGGCTTTAGACTGATAACCTTGATATATTATTTTTCAGGTTTGGGTAATTTGTTGTCAGGATGGCTGAATTTTAAAATCAATCTTTGGGCATCTGAATTATGAAATGATGGTTTTAGGTCTCAGCTGATACCAATGTCTTGATACATGCTACCGGAGCCACGGTTAAGAAAAAATACAAAATGTTATTGTAGTATGGATCGAATTCCACAATTATTTTATGTTCCAAATTCTCTGGAATGCCCTGGATTGGTACTACTACTATGTTTTTATTTGGGGGCCTGCTTGTGATCACAATTCAATCCCTTTGCACCAAGCTCTATGAATTGGTGGTCCCCAATTTGATACTCTGGTAAGGCATTGGACTGTTGGATTTCATTACCATTAAGTTTGGTTATTGGGAAAAGAAAACGTGCCCGGACATTTGTGTATGGTGACCCATTCAAAAAGACAAATAAACTAGAATGATATTTCAGTTCTGTCTATCTTGGCCGATTGAATGGCCTGAAATTGTGTTCTAAAGAGCCAGGTCACACGTTTCCATCCTTCATCCACCGGATTTCCCTGGTTGGTTGTAAATCTGTTGGTTAAGGGCTCGACTTGGATATTGGATAGCATGTGTATGGTTGTCACGTGTGTGAGTATTTACAAGAGCCAAATAATAAAATTATATCACACCATTGTCGCGTATTACTCAGCCCATCTTTCAGTTGGGCCACAACCACAGGAAAAGAAAATAGACTATCTGCATTGATATACTTGAAGCACAAGTCCAGGTTTTGACATTAGCTGCCAGCATTAAACTTTAAGGCTCTTAAATTAAGAAAAAAGATAATATGGTGGGACTAACTATATAGCTCTCTCATCCATAAGGAGACTTTTCTATCTTCCCTCCTCCCACATATGGTCATCGCATTAATTTAGAACCCACTTTGATTTGATGACCCAACTTCTTGTTTATGATATCGCATTAGTTTAGAACCGACCTTGCAACCCATGACACCGACCCTTCAAGTTCAGCCTGCCAGGCCACCCACTAGAAAGCGAGAGGTTTATGGATGATGCAGTCTGGAAAATTGAAACTTGAAAACCCAACACATTCACGGTTGAGTTGTCTTTGCACTTTATGGCATGTTTGGCATCGTCATTCTTATAATGAACATAGAAAATCTTCTTTGGCAGGCATTTTGTGAGGGATAACTGAGAGAAAGGAAAGATATTTATAGAAGTGCACAAACAGATAGAAAGTGTCTTCCAAACAAGTATTTCTTCTTTCATTCTCAAAAAAAAAAAAAAAAGCATTCTCCGAGTGATGCCAAAAATGGCCCTTGTTTACACATGCCCAGGGATCCCTTGGCGCTCAAGTTTTAGTGCTGCTCTTAGACCAATGCCCCACAAGTAGGAAAAAAAAATGACTCCACAAAATTTCCCCCATCTACATCCCTCCCTCCCCTCCATTAATACGCACGTGTATGCTCGATCATCCATTTCTTATCCTAAAATTTGGTGGACTAAATTGTCTTATGAACTTGATTTTTAAGGTTGACAGTATCTTAAAGCCCTCTTGGTTTTTTTCAGAGCCAATCTCAAATTTCTGTCATGCATCCTATTTTGAGAGAGAGAAGCATCCAAAACAATGTCGAGAGATGGGATTGTGATGCTGCAACATTCAATGACAACTCTGACGGCAGATTCAATGACCCATGCCAGTGATTTGCCCATGTCACACTGGCTTCTCTACTAGGAAACAACTGCTATTGAGGACAGTGCCTATCCAAGAATTCATAGGGGAAATCCTTGTTTCCTTGCGGATTATGAAGAACACCCTATCATCACCCTTTCATCTTAAGTAACAGAAATGGTTGTTGATTTGTTACAGTGCTACATAGTTACAGGCTTGATTTGATGCATTCATCTGTCATGGGGCCTTTAGCAAATTGGCTAGGTCCATAAAATTTGGCATCAGAGCTAGCCTCCATGTCTCAATTCAAGTCCCAAAAACGACTATATGGAGTAAAGTGAAAGCCGTCTGGAAAAAAAAAAACAAAAAGAGAAAAAGGCTACCTACTGCTAAAGCGAGAGATACCGCAGATAGGGCTACCTAGAGCAGAGTGTGAGCTACCTCAAGAGGCGAAAAGAGCGGCAGAACAAGCCACTGAGCCACAAAGAGTAAACATTGATGGATCAGCTTTATTACAAATAAAGCCCACATGGAGAAGGAAGTTGCTGAAACGTTCAAAGCAAGCGCGTGGGGCTTGTTTGTGGCCATAAATAGCTTTATGTAGCTTACACACATGATTGGGTTGCTCCAGGTCTTCAAAACCAGGAGGTTGTTGCATGTAAACGGTTTCGTGGAGGATGCCATTGAGGAAGGCGTTCTTAATGTCAAGTTGTCAAATAGGCCACGATCGAGAAACAGCGACAGCGACAGTAAGAAAGAACTGTATGGATGGTTGCCGGCTTAACAGCTAGGCTAAAAAGGGGAAAAGAGCTATCTACTGCCAAAGTGACAGCCGCCAAAGACGTCAATTGTGGAAGCATGGTGGTCTATTATGGCCCTCTATGGTTATAGGGCTTAATTTTATGCATTTCATTAGTCAAGACCAAAAGTCGATATGATATTGATTTTTCACATTAGGATTTAATCAAGTGTGGACCCCACCCTATGTGTTCACTTTTCACTCACTAACTATTTCCTATTTGTTAAACTTACTTTACCAGTGATGTGAAGTAAATGATTAATTCAAGAGACAATAAAAGGAAACGGATTGCATCGAACAATACTAAGTTTCAAAAACCACCTCTTCCTTCTAACAAAAAAAAAAAAAAAAAAAGAGGATTGTATATGGGACGGGCTGCTCTAGGCTGAGGAATGTACATGCTCGGCCTGAGTTCTAAATTAGAAGCCTAACCCCAGCCCAAGCCTAGGACAGGCCAGATGTTGCCTGCCCAAGACCAGCCCGCCTAGAATTGATGAAGCCCAAGCATAGCCCCAGTGTAACTTATATAATAACAAAAAAAAAAAAAAGAAAAATAAAGAAAAAAGAATTTCATATAACGTCCTAGTAGCTCAACTAGTCATGTCATATCACCCTAGATGAGAGGTCATCTATTTGAGTCCCCACGCCCTCGCCCCCTCCTACCTTATACTTATTTGTGTGTTCGGGCTGACTTGGCTTTGGACTCTCTCCAATTGAGTCCTAAGTGACGCATCTATTAAAGGGGCCAAATAAAAAATAAAAGCCTAGTGCAAGTGGGCTAGCCTAGGTTGGGTGAAGTGAATTTATCGCACGGGCTATTTATCGCAATTTGTATGATTGCATTTAAATGTTAACCAGACGTGCTCATCCATCATTGTGTGGAGCCGACCCTTGACCCATGATTCGACCAAGATTTCGAATCTCAAGCACCGAGTCCAAATAAAAAAAATCTAGGCACAATCCATCTATTATAATCTAAACCCCATGCCCGACCCAACATGGGCCGGCCCTGTCCACGACCACCCTTACAAAAAAAAAAACAGCTCTTAAAATAAAAATTCAAAGAGCGACTCTCTCGCCTTTTGATTTTGCCAAACTTTTACTTTTGTTCTCTCTTTGCATATAACCATTCACTTTACTTCACCAGTAAAGTAAATCGACCAGTATGTGATTTGATAGTATTGCATTTAAACGTTAATTATACATGCCCATCCATCATTGTGTGGACCAAAGCCTCGACCCATGACCCTACCAAGATGTAAAAAAAGGCAAAATATAAGAAAAATCCGTTTGCAGGTTTTCCGCTGCTTAAAGAGGAGGAAATCTTGCAAATGCGTAATTACCACCTTATACATTAGCGGTATGGCTGCAAATGCAAGTTTTCCTCCTCTCAGACCGGAGGAAAACTTGCAAGTGCGACTTTACCCGCCATACAAGCAGCGGTAACGATGCGTGGGTGCCCAAATCCATTCCAAGCAGGCCTTTCCATTTCCTATAACATAAAACTACCAGCGCACTTAAATTTAATATTTTCTTAAAATTTCATTATTAGATAAATAAATTTAATAAAAGAATTTATTACTTTGGAAAATGGCTTGGGTTGTTCCAAAAGTTCGTTCTTATGGAAAAAAAAATGCAATGGAGAAATAAATAAATAAAATATTTTCTTAATAGGGCAAAGTAATGTGTAACATGAACAAAAAAAAGTAAAATAAAATAATATATATATATATATATAGTAACGGATGGTGTCCACATTACTTTGGACCCCACCTTAATTACCCAAAGGACTCAATGCCAAAATCCAAGTATAGATGATTTTGGACTCCATAAACACTGACCTTTAGGTGCAATTTCTCATGCCACTGAATGACAAGAAAAGATTTGGCTATTCATGGACCAGGCTGGGCTAGGATGAGGAATGTCCAAAACTGCCCGACTTCTAAACTAGAAGCCTAAGCCTAGCCCAAGCTTGAGTGTTGCTGGCCTAAGCCTAGCCCGCATGGGAATGATGAAGCCCGAGCCCGACCCTTGTTGGACTTATAGAACGAAAAAAGTGAGTTTCTTACCATGTCCTTGGCCAACTCAACTAGTTTGGTCATATCACCTTCTATGAGAGGTCATGGGTTTGAGTCTCCCCATTACTACTCCTTCTCTTACAATTATATATGTATATTTGGGCCGGGTAAGGATTCCGAATCTCAACCAGTACCACTGAGTCTAAATAAAAGAATCTACGCACGACCCATCTATTATAACCTAAACCCCATGCCCGACCCAACATAGGCCGGCCCTATCCATGAGCACCCTTACGAAAAAAACTCTTCTTAAAATAAATATTAAAAGAGCTACTCTTTCGCTTTTTGATTTTGCCAAACTTTCACTTCTGTTCTCTTTGCATTTAACAATTCATTTTGCTTCACCGGTAAAGGAAATTGACCAAACAAGTGATTTATTGTGTATTTATCGTGATTTGATAGTATTATGTTTAAACATTAATCATACAATCACATCCATCATTGTGTGGACCAAAGCCCCAACCCATGATCTGACCAAGATGTAAAAAAAGGGTAAAAAAAAAAAAAAAGAAAAAAGAAATGAAGAACCGATTTGCAAGTTTTCCTCCACTTTTAGACGAGAGGAAATATTTCAAATGCTTTGCAACTTTTCCTCCTCTCAGACGGGAGGAAAACTTGCAAATGCTAGTTTACCGCCTACACAAGCAGCGGTAAAGCTTGTTCAGTGCCCAAATTGTTTGCATCCCATAATATTTATCCTCTTCTATAAATTTCAAACTTGATTTCATTAGATCCTCTAAATAAGGAAATTTCTACATAATTGGTGAACCTTAATGTTCCCCATAATCAAAATCTATCTGGCATAGAGATCAAACTGAGTACTAGGTACCAATCTTACAGAAAGAAAACATATTAGTCATCTAGTTTCTCTCTAGAAGTTCTTCATAGAAGAGCTTTGGTTAGCTCATGCTTATCGAAAGCCATTGACATTTTTGGGCACGTAAATCATAATTTAGTAATACATGCATTCTGAAGTGGTGAAGTGGCTGTGGCTTTGCAGGTGGACCCATGATTTTCATTTAGGTGGGGCAGTCAATTGTAAAAAATATACCCTTGGCAAGAAAGCCTACAATATCACTCGCTTCCCTAAAAATAAGAATACAGGATGGAGGGCATAATTGTGAAAATTAACCAATATATATAACAATTAAGGCAAACATAATACAACAACAATCTAAGAAAATCATAAACCCAAAGGCACATTGTCAATGAGAAATTCAGTTCACACTAGATCCAATTTTTATTTTCTTTAAATCAAACACTTTATGCCCAAAACCAACTAATCAAAAATCCCTTCCATCAATATAAGAGTACTCAATAGACACAGTTTACAAGGACAATAAGAGTTATAAAGCGGATCAACAAAAGGAGAGATGTCAGACAAGTGTTTGAAATCGTAATGAAAGTGGAAGGAGAAACATGCAAAAGTCTCGATTATCTTTTATCTATGGATTAGTAAAAAATAAGGATATAATTGATTTCCAATACCAAATCATCCAAAAGGGAAAAGTAAAAGGAAGGGGGGATTCCAACAACCCTTACGGGCAACTGTGCTTGATCGAATCGTGAGAGACTATTTGAGATTTGGATAGAGATGCATTCAAGATAATCAATTCAAATTAATTAATTTACATATGCAAGAAAATTACTACAATAAGAAAATTAAAAGAAAAATATTGCATATTATATAATTTGTTAGTTCAAATATTGTATTTAAAAGAGCAAATATAGGTTTCAAATTATATTTAGGTCATCATTTTTAAAATACTAACTCCAGATGTCATGCGTAATTACTTAGAAATCAACTTTAATTATTTAAAATTAGATCAACCTATTAAATGGTTTAGAATGTAAACAGCTTACTAAAATGGAATGACTCGGCTGAGTCTCTCTTATTTTTACTCGGTCCTTTGAAAAAAGTGACATCAAAGGAGTGTCGAGAGTCAATTCAAAAAGTTTTCCAATCATGATTTATACATTAATTCTTGGATAACAACATTCCTTCGAAGCTCGTGTTAGAGCCTAACATAATTGGGACTCGGCTTTGATGGTGACCAAAATGAATAATCATCACAGCTTGAGGTATTGATCATGGCCGTCCAATTGGACCACAGTTAGGGACTCACATAATGATAATCTGCACCGTCAATCGAAGAAAATCTTTCTACAGCGTTAATCCTTTTTCCTTTTTTTTTTTTTTTTTTTTTTTTTTTTTTTTTTTTTTTTTTTTTTGAATTTGCAGGAACTTAATTTGAATTAACACTATGATCAGATCAGAAATTTGAATTAACGTTCTGATTTGGTGGGCCACGATCTAAATGATTTAAAACCCGCCAGCTGCCACTTCCCGCGTAAACCGCCATTTGGCAATTTTAAAAACCGCGTACAACGGCAGCGAGCTTCCGCGTGCCAAGACCATGAATACTTATAAAGCTTCTTCAGTACGCTATATGCTTCTCACTTCTCAGTAATCACTCTCTCCCCTTTCTATCTCTCTCTAGCGATTGCTTCTCCTACACGATCAAGAAAAAAACCCAATCTTTTGTTCTCTTGATCTTATCCGTGGTGATGCACAGCAGATGCATCGACGCTCGTCAGGTATTTTGATCAATCTCTCCCTCTGTCTTTCTTGAATTCGGTTCCCTGATTTGTTTTTTGGTGCATTACAAGATGCGTTTTGAAGATTGTTGTTTGCATTGATTGGGTTTTAGGGTTAGTTTTTGTGTGTGTGATTTCCTTTGTCAGATTGGGGTTTTGATAGGTTTAGGTGTTGATGTAATGTAATGAGCTCTGTATTTATCGATTTGTCTGGTTTTGATGAAATGGATGCTTCTCTGATGTTATATAAGTTGGCTTCTTCTCAAATTAACCTATTCTTGTGCAAATTTTCCTTACCACTATAGAGAGATTGGGGAATCTCTCTATATATAGTTTCCGTGAATTCCCCAATTACTAGATTGGGTGTAAATCAATACCCTATTTTCTTTTTCTTTTTGAAATGGCTCTTTCTTTGTCTTTTTCATTTTTTTCCTTCTTGATAGCCATAAGTGCTTATTTTTAGTATTCTCGTGCAGATTCTCCTTACCGCCAGTGGTAAGGAAAATCTCTATATAGTTTCTGTGAATTCCCCAATTCCTAGATTGGGTGTAAATCAATACCCTATTTTCTTTTTCTTTTTGAAATGGGTCTTTCATTGTTTTCTTCGTAAGTACTGATTTTTAGTATGTCTTTTTTTATTTTTGGGATTTTTCTTGATTATGCCAATGCTTTTGGTTCAATGAGATCATGTACTAATGTTGGGTTCTTCTTCCTCCTTTTCTGGACAGCAGTATCTATCATCTTCAAAGCCTTGGCCATTCTTCGAGTGCATTACATTGGTGGCATCATGATCAGGTCAGAGAATTGCTTTCCTCATTCAATTTAAGCTGTTTCTCCTTCTTTATGTATTTATTTGTTTTTTCTGCTTTTGGACCATTTCAATCTCTTCTGACTGTTCATTTGATGAGAAGGTAGGAAATGAATACCTAGTCACCACCATTGTAATTCAACACGTATGAACTACATCTCGCTTCTCCATTCCTATGTATTTTATGCAAACAAGCAGCCCGTGATCTAAATCCTTTTCCTTTTTTGAACTTATCCAATGACATTATGTAGACACTCTTTTAACACGATTGAGTGTCTTCACTAAATAAAAGGATTCCTTATATTAACTTATAATTAGTAAAAGTAGTAGGATTGTCAACATTAGAGATTGAGGATGGTGATCATAGTTACGATATTGGTTTATTTGGGCTGAAATCGCTGAAATTATTAATCCAAACGAACGACCCCAACAAAATCTTGGTCCATATTTTGGACCAGTTTGGCCAAAATTGCATATATCAGGTGAACAAGTCTGAATTTGCTATTTTTGTTCAAATTTTGAAAAAAAAAAAAATCATAATTCCTTTATTCCTTACACTCGTTTGACTGAAAGTAGTTGTAGTGATAGTAGTAGAAGAAGAAGTTCGTAGTGGGCACCACTGTCGTATGATAGTACAATTACACTAAGAATGAGAATGATTGCATAGAAAAAAAAGGCAAGGCAGACAAACAAACAGGAAGATGAAGAGTGTACAATTACACTAAGAATGAGAATGATTGGATGTTTAACGGTACTTTTTTTCCCTTTTTCGCAACACTTTCTATCATGTACCATAACAAATCTTCAATAGTTATCTCCTTACATCTGTAATTATCTCCCCATCACCAATTTCCTTTTCTACAATCAGCCCTTTTGCCATGTCCAAAGCTTTGAAGTGATACAAGTCATACACCAGAACCAATTCCTTAATATTTATGGATGGGAGAGAAACTTTGAAAGGCGCATTCTTTTCCAATGCCCTATATATACTTTATTCCATATTTCTTTGTTGGATCTATTAAGTTGTTGTATTCCTGAAGTCATTTACAATTACTTATTATCACTTACATCCAAAATAAAAAATCTACAATTTCTACATTGGTCAAGAAACAACTCCACAATTATCTGTGACAAAATGTGAATCTTTTAACCAAGTAGTGATGGATGTCACATATTTTCCATCCACAACAACCTTTGTGAAACAAAACTCTTAACAAGCAAAGTTTACATGTCATCAATTACCGACGGCAATCAACGCCGGCATCTTTAAACAACAACAAATTCAAATTCATGAAATGACAATCCTTGATGGCTATGAATTCCTGAATCAACCACAACAACTTGTGATCACTTACATCCAAAATAAGAAAAAACGACAATGGTCACTACTCCTAAAATGTACAATCTTAACAATAATTTGTAATTACATTTGAGATTAGCAAATGCAACAACCATTGATCACTTCTTAGTTCTTATGAAATCATAAACTTCTTCCACAAGCTCCAATCAATTATTAACATGTGCCCCACTAATTATTAATTAAAAGAGTACGTCTTTTTACCAAATCAAAAGCAGAAAACAAACAAAGGATGACTTCTTTTTTGCAACTCGCCAATCCACTGACATCCAAACGACATGCATTTTTTTTAATCCATAACAAAATTAGTTATAATCAATACTCTAACCCAACAACCTTCTTATATAGACAATTAATGCTCCGGACAATCAACAAAAAACAACAATGATTTATTGCAATATATCTTACACTTCTCCAGCCCTTATGACCATGAATTCCCAGGGACAATTGAAATAACTCATGAATACTTACATAAAAAATGATAAACAACAACAGTGATCACCTATTCCTATATCTACAATCTCAACCAACAGACTGTGATCAAATACTTCCATAATTAAGCAAATACAACAACCAATGATCATTTCTCGCAAATCATAAATAACCTTTACTGACTGTGAACAAATTATTCATATACCTGTCACAGCAATATCTGTGAAAAAAATATACATCTTTGCCACTCTAGTTCAATCCATGATGACTTAGATTGACTCTTATTGGCTTTGTGATATTCCAGTGCTTTAAAGAGAAACAACCTTTTCAGGCTTTGATCAAATTATTTAGACTTGTCATCGCAATTATCAGTGATAAGACTATACATCTTTGCCAATCATGGGCATCATACCAACAAAGGATGACATATGTATTTTTCAATCCATAACATCCAATTTAAAGCAATGGCGACTTTCCCGGACTTGTCTTGGCTTTATGATATTCCAATGCTATAGTTCTGGGTATGAGAAACTCCGGTTTGTTTTTAGATGATAGATTACAACAAACTTCACTTGTCGACAATACCAAACAACATTTTATGCCAGTGACTTCGAACATTCGCCTTTTATAAACAACCCACGATCACTATGAATTCCGGAATCAACCACAATAACTCGCGATCATTTACATTATAAATAGAAAACAATATATCCTTACAAATCCAAAGGAATTTTAACCTACAAAGGATGGTGTTCATTGTTTTCAATCCGCAACAAACTTACTCTTGATCCATACCTCAACAAGCGAATTCTGTGCTGAACATTACATCCGCCAATTAGTGCTCATGACTTTCAACAACAACTTTCTCCTACCCTTCTTTATTCTTATAATTCCTTAAATAACTATTCTCGATAACCATGAATTCCCGAGTCAATATTCTGAAGTCTGACCAACAACCTTCTAATATCAACATTGAAGGCACATGACTATCAATAACAACAGCAACAATATATAGCAATTTTTTTAGACTTCTCTAATAAACAACATGAATTCCTAGAGACAACGGAAATAACTCGTGACCACTTACATCCAAAATGCGAAACAACAACAAGGATCACTTTCTCCTTGCAACCATCGGTCAAATCCTTTAATGACCAAGCAAATACAATCACCATTGATCGCTTCTCGCAGATCATAAACAACCTTCAGACTATGAACAATTATTCATACTTTTGACCACAATTATCATCAAAAAAACTATACATCTTTTCCAACCAAGGGGCATCAAACCAACTAAGGATGCCATACATATTTTTCAATCCATAACAACCTTAGTTCAATCGGTGGTGACTTAACTTGACTCGTATTGGCTTTGCGATATTCCATTGCTATATTGATAAACAACCTTTTCAGACTATAATCAATTATTCAAACTTATCACCACAATTTTCAGCGATGACTTTTTTTTTTTTTTTTTGAATAACATGAACTACAAAATTATACATCTTGCCAATCAAGTGGCATCAACCCAACTGAGAATGACATACATATTTTTCAATCCATAACAACCTTAGTTCAATCTATGGTGACTTGACCTGATTTGTATTGGCTTTATGATATTCCAATGCTAAAGAGAAAAAACCTCATCAAACTTTGATCATTTTTTCATCCTTGTCACCAAAATTATTAGTAACAACTAACAACCGTACATCTTTGCCAATCAAGGGGCATTAAACCAACTGAGGATAACATACGTATTTTTCAATCTATAACAACCTTAGTTCAATCCATGACGACCTAACCTAACTCCTATTTGCTTTGTGATATTCAGTGCGATAAAGATAAACAACTTTTTTAGACTATGATCAGTTATTCAGACTTGTCACCATAATTATTAGCGACAAAACAATACATCTTTGCCAATCAAGAGGCATGAAACCAACTAAGATGAAACCAACTAAGGTTGATGTACGTATTTTTCAATTCGTAACAACCTTAGTTCTATCCATCGTGACTTAACCCGACTCGTATTGGATTTGTGATATTCCAATCTATAAAGATAAAGAATCTTTCCAGATTATGATCAATTATTCAGACTTGTCATCACAATTATTGGCTTTGCAGACCATGGCAACTTAATCCAACTCGTATTGGCTTCTTGATATTCCAGTTCTTTAAAGTTCTGGCTGTGAGTAACTCCTGTTTTTGTGCGAACTCCTGTTTGGATGATAGATGACCTCCAAAGATTAAAAACGAAGAAGCAAACTTCGCGTGTTAACACAGAACCAGCCAACATTTTGTGGTCGTAACTTCAGACAACAACGATGCATAAAACAATTCACCATTTATAAACATCCCATGATGGCTATGGATTTTGGAGTCAACCACCCTACTCAAGATCATTTACATTATCATTACTAAGTAGTACATCTTTACGAATCCAAGGGAATTCTAGCATAAGAGGATTTTTGAGATATGCCCTTTAGACCATGTCTAAATTCACGATTCAGTCATGGTTTCTTATAATGAGAGAGATGGCATTTCTTTTCGGCCAAAAATGAGAATCACCCATTGTTCTTCCTTCAATTAGCACTCGTTGCTATCGAAATGATGTTCCGTCAATTATCACCCTCTCCTTGCAAAATGAACCTCCATATCATTAAAGGAGATGAAAAAAATCATACGTAGCAATTAATTTGAATGACAATAAATAACATGTAATAGGTCTTCTTCTAGGTGGAAGAGAGAGTTAGGACTCGTTTCATGATAGATTTTGCTTGGTTTTGATCATGGGTTAATATGCCAATCAGGCCGAGGAGAAAAACGCCATATTTAAGAGAGTGCGATTAGAAATTCTATTTCTCATAAATAATAAATCTCAATGCAACATGTCAAATAACCCTTTTGAAAAGAACTCTCTAGGTTTCTTCCTTTCTATTTTAACTAAATCCATTGCAAGCAACGGATGGAGACTGGAGGAGGGAAATGATTTAAAGTCTCTTATCTTGGGAATTTGTTTGAGAAAGATTCAAAATCGCTGCATTTTACACTGAAAAGCATGGGGAGAGAGGTTGAGTTCTACCACTAATAGATGCCTAATGTAATCCTAAATCTATTTTGTTAAAGGGCACTGAAATGATTGGTGATCCGTGGATGCATTCCTCTCTCCCAAGAAACGAATGCATTCCTCTCTCCCAAGAAACGAACTCTATAGGTTTCTTCATTGGTATTTTAACCATAGGAGGACAACGATTACAGGGTTCTTATCGTTGGAAATGGCTTCGGGAATATTGGAAAATTGCATTGTTTGCAGAAAAGTTTGGGGAAAGAGGCCGATTTACTTACAATAAATGCCGTATGAAATCCTAAATCTAATTTGTTAAAGGGCAATGACAAGATTGGTGATCTGTGTAGTCATTCCTCCATAGAAAAAACATGCATTTATACTTCACATCGACTAATTATTCTAATGCGATTGGTTTTGCTGATTTTTTGCAAGCAATGTCTAGCCGTGAAGGGGATTTTTGAGATATCCCCTTTAGACCATGACTAAATTTTACATTCAGTCGGTTATTTCTTATAATGGGAGAGAGGGCATTCTTTTGGCCAAAAATGAGAGTCACCAATCTGTTCTTCCTTCAATTAACACCCTCTCCTCGCTAATTTAATCATAAATCCATTTTGTTAAATGGCAAGGAAAAGATTGGCGATCAGTGGACTCTTTCCTTTCTCCGCAAACATGCTCTAGTCATCACATTGAATATTTCTTTGCTAGAAGCCTCTGTTTGTGTGCGTTTTATGGAAATGCATGCGAGGCCAAAATAGATTCTTCGTTGCGTTTTTTTTTAAACAAAACGCACTCCAAGCAACGGATGGAAAACTGAGGGAAGAAATGATTTGAGGTCTCTTATCATGTGAACTTCTCTGGGAAAGACTCAAAATCATTGCGTTTTAGTCTGAAGAGCATGGGGAGAGAGGATGAGTTCTCCCACTAAGAGATGCCTAATGTAATCCTAAATCCAATTAGTTAAAGGGCACTGAAAAATTGTTTGACCTGAAGACTCATTCCTCACTCTAAAAACCATGCACTTCTGAACACAAGGAATATTTCTTCTAGCAAAGCCTTTATTTTTGTGCGTTTTAAGGAAACGCATGCGAGGCCTTGATAGATTCTTTGTTGCTTTTTTAACCAAATGCACTTCAAGCAACGGATGGAAATCGGAGGAGGAGGGCAATCATGATTTGCGGTCGTCTTATCATGGGGGAGAGAGTTTTTACCACAAATAGATGGGAAATACTCAAAATCCTTCCATTTTGCACTAAATAGCGTGTGGAGAGATGTTGAGTTCTTCAACTAATAGTTGCCTAATTTTATCTTAAATCCAGTTTGTTGAAGGGAACTGAAAAGCTTGTTGACCCGAGGACTCATTCTTCTCTTCGAAAACCATCAACTACTCGACGCAGTGAATGTTTTGCGCTAGAAGCCTCTGTTTGTGTATACGTTTTATGGAAATGCATGTCCGGGCATGATAGATTCTTTGTTGCTTTTTTTTTTTTAACTAAACACACCGCAAGCAACGGATGGAAACCGGAGGAGGGAAATGGTTTGAGGTCACTAATCATGGGAATTTGTATGGGAAAGACTTAAAATCGTTCTGTTTTAGTCTGAAATGCATGGGGAGAGACGTTGAGTTGTACCACTAATCGCTGCCCAATTTATTCCAAAATCCACTTCGTTAAAGGGCACCGAAAGCTTGATGACCCGAGGACTCATTCCTCTCTCCGAAAACCATACACTACTCAACACAATTAATATTTCTTCGCTAGAAGCCTCCATTTGTGTGCGTTTTATAGAAATCCATGCGTGGCCATGATAGATTCTTCGTTGCTTTTGTTTAACTTAATGCACCGCAAGCAATGGATGCAAACCGGACGGGGGAAACGATTTGAGGTCTCTTATCATGGGAATTTGTGTGGGAAAGACTCAAAATCGTCCCATTTTAGTCTGAAATGCATGGGGAGAGAGGTTGATTTCTACCACCAATAGCTTCCTAATTTAATCCTGAATGCACTTTGTTCAAGGGCACTGAAAAGCTTGATGACCCGAGGACTCATTCCTCTCTTCGAAAACCATGCACTGCTGAACACAATGAATATTTCCTCGCTAGAAGCCTCTATTTGTGTGTGAGTTATGAAAATGCATGCGACACGAATATCGATTCTTCGTTGCTGTTTTAACTAAATGCAATGCATGCAACGGATGCAGACCAGAAGAGGGCTATGATTTTAGGTCTCTTTTCATAGGGATTTGCTTGGGAAAGACTCAAAGTCGTTGAAATTTTACAGTGAAAAGTGTGGGGAGAGAGGTTGAGTTCTACCACTAATAGCTGCCTAATGTAATCCTAAATTCTCTTTGTTAATGGGCACTGAAAACCTTGATGACCTGACGACTCATTTGTTTCTCCGAAAACCATGCACTACTGAACTCAAGGAATATTTCTTCGTCAGAACCCTCCGTTTGTGTGCGTTTTATGGAAATGCATGCGAGGCCATGATAGATTCTTTGTTGCTTATTTTAACTGAACGCACTGCAAGCAACTGATGGAAACCGGAGGAGGGAAATGATTTGAGGTCTTCTTATCATGGGAATTTGTTGGGGAAAGACTCCAAATCGTTCTGTTTTAGTCTGAAATGCATCGGAGAGAGGTTGAGTTCTACCACTAATATCTGCCTAATTATATCCTAAATCAACTTTGTTTAAGGGCACCGAAAAGCTTGATGACGCGAGGACTCTTTCCACTCTCCGAAAACCAGGCACTACTGAACACATTGAATATTTCATCGCTAGAAGCCTCGATTTGTATGCGTTTTATGGAAGTGCATGCGAGGCCATGATCGATTCTTCATTGCTTTTTTTACCTAAACGCACTGCAAGCAATGAACAAAATTCGGAGGAGGGAAATGATTTGAGGTCTCTTGTCATGGGAAGTTGTTGGGGGAAAGACTCAAAATCGTTCCATTTTAGTTTGAAATGCATGGGGAGAGAGGTTGAGTTCTACCACTAATAGTTGCCTAATTTAATCCTAAATCCACTTTGTTACATGGCACTAAAAAGCTTGTTGACCTGAGGACTCATTCCTCTCTTCGAAAACCATGCACTACTGAACAAAATGAATATTTTTACGCTAGAAGCCTCTGTTTGTGTACGATTTATGGAAATGCATGCGAGGCCATGATAGATTCTTCGTTGCTTTTTGAACTGGACGCATTGCAAGCAACGGATGGAAACCGAAGGAGGGTAATGATTTTGGTTTCTTGTCTTGTCAATTTGTTGGGGAAAGACTCCAAATCGTTCCGTTTTAGTCTGAAATGCATCGGAGAGAGGTCGAGTTCTACCACTAATATCTGCCTAATTATATCCTAAATCAACTTTGTTAAAGGGCACTGAAAAGCTTGATGACGCGAGGACTCATTCCTCTCTCCAAAAACCATGCACTACTGAACATAATGAATATTTCATCGCTAGAAGCCTTGATTTGTATGCGTTTTATGGAAATGCATGCGAGGCCATGATCGATTCTTCATTGCTTTTTTTACCTAAACACACTGCAGTCAATGAACGGAATTTGAAAGGGGGAAATGATTTGAGGTCTCCTGTCGTGGGAAGTTGTTGTGGAAAGACTCAAAATCGTTCGATTTTAGTTTGAAATGCATGGGGAGAGAGGTTGAGTTCTGCCACTAATAGCTGCCTAATTTAATCCTAAATCCACTTTGTTACACGGCACTAAAAAGCTTGTTGACCGGAGGACTCATTCCTCTCTTCGAAAAACATGCACTACTGAACACTATGAATGTTTCTACGCTAGCAGCCTCTGTTTGTGTGCGATTTATGGAAATGCATGCGAGGCCATGATAGATTCTTCGTTGCTTTGTGAACGAAACGCACTGCAAGCAACGAATGGAAACCGAAGGAGCGAAATGATTTGGGGTCTCTTGTCATGGGAATTTGTTAGGGAAAGACTCCAAATCGTTCCATGTTAGTTTGAAAGGCATGGGGAGAGAGGTTGAGTTCTACCACTAATAGCTACCTAATTTAATCGTAAATCCACTTTATTCAACGGCATTGAAAAGCTTGGTGACCCGAGGACTCATTCCTCTCTTCGAAAATCATGCACTAATGGACACAATGGATATTTCTTCGCTAGAAGCCTCTGTTTGTGTTTGATTTATGGAAATGCATGCGAGGCCATTTTAGATTCTTCATCGCTTTTTTTAACTAAACGCACTCCGAGCAACGGATGGAAACCTGAGGAGAGAAATGACTTGAGGTCTCTTATCATGGGAACTTGTTTGGGAAAGAATCAAAATCATTCAGTTTTAGTCTGAAACGCATGGGGCGAGAGGTTGAGGTCTACCACTAATGGATGTCTAATGTAATCCTAAATCCACTTGGTTGAAGGGCACCGAAAAGCTTGAAGACCTGAGGACTCATTCCTCTCTCTGAAAACCATTCACTACTCAACACAATGACTATTTCTTCGCTATAAGCTTTGGTGTGCGTTTTATGGAAATGCGTGCGAGGTCATGATAGATTCTTCGTTGCTTTTTATTACTTAACGCACTGCAAGTAACAGACGAAAACCGGACGAGGGAAATGATTTCAGGTCTTTTATCCGGGGAATTTGTGTGGGAAAGACTCAAAATCGTTCATTTTAGCCTGAAATGCATGGGGCGAGAGGTTGATTTCTACCACTAATAGCTGCCTAATTTGTGTGCTTCATGAAAATGCATGCGAGGCCAAGATAGATTCTCCATTGCTGTTTTAACTAAACGCATTGCAAGCAACGGATGGAGACAGGAAGAAGGCAATGATTTGAGGTCTCTTATCATAGGGAATTGTTTGGGAAAGACTCAAAATCGTTGAATTTTTACAGTGGAGAGCGTGGGGAGAGAGGTCGAGTAATACCACTAATAGCTGCCTAATGTAATCCTAAATCCACTTTGTTAATGGGCACTGAAAACCTTGATGAACCGGCGACTTGTTTCTTTCTCCGAAAAGCATGCACAACTATACTCAAGGAATATTTCTTCTCTAGGATCCTCTGTTTCTGTGCGTTTTATGGAAATGCATGCCATGCCATGATAGATTCTTCGTTGTTTTTTTTAACTAAACACACTGCAAGCAACGGATGGAAACCGGATGAGGGAAATGATTTGAGGTCTCTTATCATGGGAATTTGTTTGGGAAATACATAAAATTTTTCTGTTTTAGTCTGAAATTAATGGGGAGAGTGGTTGAGTTCTACCACTAATTACTGCCTAATTTAATCCTAAATCAACTTTGTTAAAGGTCACTGGAAAGCTTGATGACTCGAGGACTCATTTCTCTCTCCGAAAACCATGCAATACTGAACACAATGAATATTTCTTCTAGCGAAGCCTCCGTTTGTGTTCGTTTTATGGAAATGCAGGCGAGGCCATGATCGATTCTTTGTTGCTTTTTTTATATAAACGCACTAGAAGCAATGAATGAAATTTGGAGGAAGGAAATGATTTGAGGTCTTTTGTCATGGGAATTGTTCGGGAGAGACTCAAAATCGTTCCATTTTAGTCTGAGATGCATGGGGAGAGAGGTTGAATTCTACCTCTTATAGCTGCCTAATGTAATCCTAAATCCATTTAGTTAAAGGGCATTGAAAATCTATTTGACCCGAAGACTCATTCCTCATTCTGAAAACCATGCACTTCTGAACATAAGGAATATTTCTTCTAGCGAAGCCACTATTTTTGTGTGTTTTAAGGAAACGCATGCAAGTCCTTGATAGATTCTTCGTTGCCTTTTTGACTAAACGCATGTCAAGCAACGGATGGAAACCGGAGGAGGGAAATGATTTGCGGTCTGTTATCATGGGAATTTGTTTGGGAAAGACTCAAAATCGTTCCATTTTGTACTGAATAGCGTGGGGAGAGAGGTTGAGTTCTGCCACAAATAGATGCCAAATTTTATTGTAAATCTACTTTGTTGAAGGGAACTGAAAAGCTTGTTGGCCCGAGGACTCATTCCACTTTCCGAAAACCATCAACTACTCAACCCATTGAATATTTCTTCATTAGAGGCTTCTGTTTATGTATGCTTTTTTTTGGAAAAGCCTACGTGGCCATGATAGATTCTTTGTTGCTTTTTTTAAACTAAACACACTGCAAGCAACGGATGGAAACCAGAGGGGGGAAATTATTTGAAGTCTCTAATCTTGGGAATTTGTCTGCGAAAGGCTCAAAAGCATTCCGTTTTAGTCTGAAATGCATGGGGAGAGAGGTTGAGTTGTACCACTAATCGCTGCCCAATTTATTCCAAAATCCACTTTATTAAAGGACACCGAAAAGCTTGATGACCCGAGGACTCATTCCTCTCTCCGAAAACCATACACTACTCAACACAATTAATATTTCTTTGCTAGAAGCCTCCGTTTGTGTGCGTTTTATGGAAATCCATGCGAGGCCATGATAGATTCTTCGTTGCTTTTGTTTAACTTAATGCACCGCAAGCAATGGATGCAAACCGGACGGGGGAAATGATTTGAGGTCTCTTATCATGGGAATTTGTGTGGGAAAGACTCAAAATCGTCCCATTTTAGTCTGAAATGCATGGAGGAGAGAGGTTGATTTCTACCACCAATAGCTTCCTAATTTAATCCTAAATCCACTTTGTTCAAGGGCACTGAAAAGCTTGATGGCCCGATGACTCATTCCTCTCTTCGAAAACCATGCACTGCTGAACACAATGAATATTTCCTTGTGTGGGGGAGAGGTTGAGTTCTACCACTAATAGATGCCTAATGTAATCCTAAATTCACTTTGTTAACGTGCACTGAAAACCTTGATGACCCGACGACTCATTTATTTCTCCGAAAACCATGCATTACTGAACTGAAGGAATATTTCTTCGCAAGAACCCTCCATTTGTATGCATTTTATGGAAATCCATGCGAGGCCATGATAGATTCTTCGTTGCTTATTTTAACCAAACGAACTGCATGCAACTGCTGGAAACGGGAGGAGGGAAATGATTTGAGGTCTCTTATCATGGGAATTTGTTGGGGAAAGACAAATCGTTTCGTTTTAGTCTGAAATGCAACAGAGAGAGGTTGAGTTCTACCACTAGTATTTGCCTAATTATATCCTAAATCAACTTTGTTAAAGGGCATTGAAAAGCTTGATGACGCGAGGACTCATTCCTCTCTCCGAAAACCATGCAATACTGAACACAATGAATATTTCATCGCTAGAAGCCTCCGTTTGTATGCGTTTAATGGAAATGCATGCGAGGCCATGATCGATTCTTCATTGCTTTTTTTACCAAAACGCACTGCAAGCAATGAATGGAATTCGGAGGAGGGAAATGATTTGAGTTCTGATTTGAGTTCTCTTGTCATGGGAAGTTGTTGGGGAAAGACTCAAAATCGTTCCAGTTTAGTTTGAAATGCATGGGTAGAGAGGTTGAGTTCTGCCACTAATAGCTGCCTAATTTAATCCTAAATCCACTTTGTTACACGGGACTAAAATGCTTGTTGACCTGAGGACTCATTCCTCTCTTCGAAAACCATGCACTACTGAACACAGTGAATATTTCTATGCTAAAGGCCTTTGTTTGTGTACGATTTATGGAAATGCATGAGAGGCCATGATAGATTCTTCGTTGCTTTTTGAACTGAACGCACTGCAAGCAACGGATGGAAACCGAAGGAGGGTAATGATTTTGGTCTGTTGTCTTGGGAATTTGTTGGGGAAAGACTCCAAATCGTTCCTTTTTAGCCTGAAATGCATCGGAGAGAGGTTGAGTTCTAGCACTAATATCTGCCTAATTTTATCCTAAATCAACTTTGTTAAAGGGCATTGAAAAGCTTGATGACGCGAGGACTCATTCCTCTTTCCGAAAACCATGCACTACTAAACACAATGAATATTTCATCGCTAGAAGCCTCCGTTTGTATGCGTTTTATGGAAATGCATGCGAGGCAATGATCGATTATTCATTGCTTTTTTTTCCAACACGCATTGTAAGAAATGAACGGAATTCGGAGGGAAATGATTTGTGGTCTCTTGTCATTGAGTTGTTGGGTAGAGACTCAAAATCGTTCCATTATAGTTTTAAATGCATGGGGAGAGAGGTTGAGTTCTGCCACTAATCGCTGCCTAATTTAGTCCTAAATCCACTTTGTTAAACACCACTAAAAAGGTTGTTGACTTGAGGACTCATTCCTCTCTTCGAAAACCATGCACTACTGAACACAATGAATGTTTCTACGCTAGCAGCCTCTGTTTGTGCGTGATTTTTCTGACATGCATGCGAGGCCATGATAGATTCTTCGTTGCTTTTTGAATGAAACGCACTGCTAGCAACGAATGGAAACCGAAGGAGCGAAATGATTTGGGGTCTCTTGTCATGGGAATTTGTTAGGGAAAGACTCCAAATCGTTCTATTTTAGTCTGAAAGGCATGGGGAGAGAGGTTGAGTTCTACCACTAATAGCTGCCTAATTTAATCGTAAATCCACTTTATTCAACGGCATTGAAAAGCTTGGTGACTCGAGGACTCATTCCTCTCTCCGAAAACCATGCACTAATGGACACAATGGATATTTCTTCGCTAGAAGCCTCTGTTTGTGTTTGATTTATGAAAATGCATGCGAGGCCATTATAGATTCTTCATCGCTTTTTTTATTTAAACGCACTCCAAGCAACGGATGGAAACCTGAGGAGGGAAATGATTTGAGGTCTCTTATCGTGCGAACTTAGACTGACTCTTATTGGCTCTTTGATATTCCAGTGCTTTAAAGAGAAACAACCTTTTCATTCAGGCTTTGATCAAATTATTTAGACTTGTCATCGCAATTATCAGTGATAAGACTATACATCTTTGCCAATCATGGGCATCATACCTACAAAGGATGACATACGTATTTTTCAATCCATAACATCCTATTTCAAGCAATGGCGACTTTCCTTGACTTGTCTTGGCTTTATGATATTCCAATGCTATAGTTCTGGGTATGCGAAACTCCAGTTTGTTTTTAGATGATAGATTACAACAAACTTCACTTGTCAACAATACCAAACAACATTTTATGCCAGTGACTTCGAGCATTCACCTTTTATAAACAACCCACGATCACTATGAATTCCGCAATCAACCACAATAACTCGCGATCATTTACATTATAATACAAAACAATATATCCTTACAAATCCAAAGGAATTTTAACCTACAAAGGATGGTGTTCATGGTTTTCAATCCGCAACAAACTTACTCTTGATCCATACCTCAACAAGCGAATTCTGTGCTTAACATTACGTCCGCCAATTAGTGCTCATGACTTTCAACAACAACTTTCTCCTACCCTTCTTTATTCTTATAATTACTTAAATAACTACTCTCAATAACCATGAATTCCCGAGTCAATATTCTGAAGTCTGACCAACAACCTTCTAATATCAACATTTAAGGCACATGACTATCAATAACAACAGCAACAATTTATTGCAATTTTTTTAGACTTCTCTAATAAACAACATGAATTCCTAGAGACAATGGAATCGTGACCACTTACATCCAAAATGCGAAACAACTAGAAGGATCACTTTCTCCTTGCAACCATTGGTCAAATCCTTTAATGACCAAGCAAATACAATCACCATTGAGCATTGATCGCTTCTCGCAGATCAGAAACAACCTTCAGACTATGAACAATTATTCATAGTTTTTACCACAATCATCATCAACAAAACTATACATCTTTTCCAACCAAGGGGCGTCAAACCAACTAAGGATGCCATACATATTTTTCAATCCATAACAACCTTAGTTCAATCGGTGGTGACTTAACTTGACTCGTATTGGCTTTGCGATATTCCATTGCTATATTGATAAACAACCTTTTCAGACTATAATCAATTATTCAAACTTATCACCACAATTTTCAGCGACAACTTTTTTTTTTTTTTTTTGAATAACATGAACTACAAAATTATACATCTTGCCCATCAAGTGGCATCAACCCAACTGAGAATGACATACATATTTTTCAATCCATAACTACCTTAGTTCAATCTATGGTGACTTGACCTGATTTGTATTGGCTTTATGATATTCCAATGCTAAAGAGAAAAAACCTCATCAAACTTTGATCATTTTTTCATCCTTGTCACCAAAATTATTAGTAACAACCATACATCTTTGCCAATCAAGGGGCATTAAACCAACTAAGGATAACATACGTATTTTTCAATCTATAACAACCTTAGTTCAATCCATGACGACCTAACCTAACTCCTATTTGCTTTGTGATATTCAGTGCGATAAAGATAAACGACTTTTTTAGACTATGATCAGTTATTCAGACTTGTCACCACAATTATTAGCGACAAAGCAATACATCTTTGCCAATCAAGAGGCATGAAACCAACTAAGGTTGATGTACGTATTTTTCAATTCGTAACAACCTTAGTTCTATCCATCGTGAGTTAACCCGACTCGTATTGGATTTGTGATATTCCAATCTATATAGATAAAGAATCTTTCCAGACTATGATCAATTATTCAGAATTGTCATCACAATTATTGGCTTTGCAAACCATGACAACTTAATCCAACTCGTATTGGCTTATTGATATTCCAGTTCTTTAAAGTTCTGGCTGTGAGTAACTCCTATTTTTGTGCGAACTCCTGTCTGGATGATAGATGACCTCCAAAGATTAAAAAAGAAGCAAACTTCGCGTGTTAACACAGAACCAGCCAACATTTTGTGGTCGTAACTTCAGACAACAACAATGGATAAAACAATTCGCCATTTATAAACATCCCATGATGGCGATGGATTTTGGAGTCAACCACCCGACTCAAGATCATTTACATTATCATTACCAAGTAGTGCATCTTTACGAATCCAAGGGAATTCTAGCATAAGAGGATTTTTGAGATATGCCCTTTAGACCATGTCTAAATTCATGATTTAGTTATGGTTTCTTATAATGAGAGAGATGGCATTTTGTTTTGGCCAAAAATGAGAATCACCCATTGTTCTTCCTTCAATTAGCACTCGTTCCTATCGAAATAATGTTCCAGCAATTATCACCCTCTCCTCGCAAAATGAACCTCCATATCATTAAAGGAGATGAGAAAAAATCATACAAAGCATTTAATTTGAATGACAATAAATAACATGTAAGAGGTCTTCTTCCAGGTGGAAGAGAGAGTCAGGACTCGTTTCATGATAGATTTTGCTTAATTTTGATCATGGGTTAATATGCCAATCTGGCCGACGAGAAAAACTCCATATTTAAGAGAGTGCGATTAGAAATTCTATTTCTCATAAATAATAAATCTCAATGCAACGTGTCAAATAACCCTTTTGAAAAGAACTCTCTAGGTTTCTTCGTTTCTATTTTAACTAAATCCATTGCAAGCAACGGATGGAGACTGGAGGAGGGAAATGATTTAAAGTCTCTTATCTTGGGAATTTGTTTGAGAAAGATTCAAAATCGCTGCATTTTACACTGAAAATCATGGGGAGAGAGGTTGAGTTCTACCACTAATAGATGCCTAATGTAATCCTAAATCTATTTTGTTAAAGGGCACTGAAATGATTGGTGATCCGTGGATGCATTCCTCTCTCCCAAGAAACGAACTCTATAGGTTTCTTCATTGGTATTTTAACCATAGGAGGACAACGATTACAGGGTTCTTATCGTTGGAAATGGCTTCGGGAATATTGGAAAATTGCATTGTTTGCAGAAAAGTTTGGGGAAAGAGGCCGATTTACTTACAATAAATGCCGTATGAGATCCTAAATCTAATTTGTTAAAGGGCATTGACAAGATTGGTGATCTGTGTAGTCATTCCTCCATAGACAAAACATGCATTTATACTTCACATCGACTAATTATTCTAAAGCGATTGGTTTTGCTGATTTTTTGCATTCAGTCAGTTATTTCTTGTAATGGGAGAGATGGCATTCTTTTTGGCCAAAAATGAGAGTCACCAATCTGTTCTTCCTTTAATTAACACCCTCTCCTCGCTAATTTAATCATAAATCCATTTTGTTAAATGGCGAAGAAAAGATTGGCGATCCGTGGACTCTTTCCTTTCTCCGCAAACCATGCTCTAGTCATCACATTGAATATTTCTTCGCTAGAAGCCTCTGTTTGTGTGCATTTTATGGAAATGCATGTGAGCCAAAATAGATTCTTCGTTGCTTTTTTTTATAACAAAACGCACTCCAAGCAACGGATGGAAAACTGAGGGAAGGAATGATTTGAGGTCTCTTATCATGTGAACTTCTTTGGGAAAGACTCAAAATCGTTGCGTTTTAGTCTGAAGAGCATGGGGAGAGAGGATGAATTCTACCACTAAGAGATGCCTAATGTAATCCTAAATCCAATTAGTTAAAGGGCACTGAAAAATTGTTGACCTGAAGAGTCATTCCTCACTCTGAAAACCATGCACTTCTGAACACAAGGAATATTTCTTATAGCAAAGCCTTTATTTTTGTGTGTTTTATGGAAATGCATGCGAGGCCTTGATAGATTCTTTGTTGCTTTTTTGACCAAATGCACTTCAAGCAACGGATGGAAATCGGAGAAGGGAAATGATTTGCGGTCTCTTATCATGGGAATTTGTTTGGGAAATACTCAAAATCGTTCCATTTTGCACTGAATAGCGTGGGGAGAGAGGTTGAGTTCTTCAACTAATAGTTGCCTAATTTTATCTTAAATCCAGTTTGTTGATGGGAACTGAAAAGCTTGTTGACCCGAGTGCTCATTCTTCTCTTCGAAAACCATCAACTACTCGACGCAGTGAATATGAAGCCTCTGTTTGTGTATACGTTTTATGGAAATGCATGTCCGGCCAAGATAGATTCTTTGTTGCTTTTTTTTTTTAACTAAACACTCCGCAAGCAACGGATGGAAACCGGAGGAGGGAAATGGTTTGAGGTCACTAATCATGGGAATTTGTATGGGAAGGACTTAAAATCATTCCGTCTTAGTCTGAAATGCATGGGGAGAGTAGTTGAGTTCTACCACTAATCGTTGCCCAATTTATTCCAAAATCCACTTTGTTATAAAGGGCACCGAAAAGCTTGATGACCCGAGGACTCATTCCTCTCTCCGAAAACCATACACTACTCAACACAATTAATATTTCTTCGCTAGAAGCCTCCATTTGTGTGCGTTTTATGGAAATCCATGCGTGGCCATGATAGATTCTTCGTTGCTTTTGTTTAACTTCATGCACCGCAAGCAATAGATGCAAACCGGACGGGGGAAATGATTTGAGGTCTCTTATCATGGGAATTTGTGTGGGAAAGATTCAAAATCGTCCCATTTTAGTCTGAAATGCATGGGGAGAGAGGTTGATTTCTACCACCAATAGCTTCCTAATTTAATCCTAAATCCACTTTGTTCAAGGGCACAAAAAAGCTTGATGACCCGAGGACTCATTCCTTCTCCGAAAACCATGCAATACTGAACACAATGAATATTTCTTCTAGCGAAGCCTCCCTTTGTGTTCGTTTTATGGAATGCATGCGAGGCCATGATCGATTCTTTGTTGATTTTTTTATATAAACGCACTGGAAGCAATGAATGGAATTCAAAGGAAGGAAATGATTTGAGGTCTCTTGTCATGGGAATTGTTGGGGAAAGACTCAATCGTTTCATTTTAGTCTGAAATGCTTGGGGAGAGAGGTTGAATTCTACCAGTAATAGTTGCCTAATGTAATCCTGAATCCACTTAGTTAAAGGGCACTGAAAATCTATTTGACCCGAAGACTCATTCCTCACTCTGAAAACCATGCACTTCTGAACACAAGGAATATTTCTTCTTGCGAAGCCACTATTTTTGTGCGTTTTAAGGAAATGCTTGCGAGGCCTTGATAGATTCTTCGTTGCCTTTTTCACTAAACACACTTCATGCAACAGATGGAAACCGGAGGAGGGAAATGATTTGCGGGGTCTTATCATGGGAATTTGTTTGAGAAAGACTCAAAATTGTTCCATTTTGCCCTGAATAGCGTGGGGAGAGAGGTTGAGTTCTACCACTAATTGATGCCTAATTTTATCGTAAATCTGCTTTGTTGAAGGGAATTGAAAAGCTTGTTGGCCCAAGGACTCATTCCTCTCTCTGAAAACCATCAACTACTCAACCCATTGAATATTTCTTCGTTAGAGGCCTCTGTTTATGTATCCGTTTTTTGGAAAAGCATGCGTGGCCATGATAGATTCTTTGTTGCTTTTTTTTAAACTAAACACACCGCAAGCAACGGATGGAAACCAGAGGGGGAAATGATTTTAGGTCTCTAATATTGGGAATTTGTCTGCGAAAGGCTCAAAATCGTTCGGTTTTAGTCTGAAATGCATGGGGAGAGAGGTTGAGTTGTACCACTAATCGCTGCCCAATTTATTCCGAAATCCACTTTGTTAAAGGGCACCGAAAAGCTTGATGACCCGAGAACTCATTCCTCTCTCCGAAAACCATACACTACTCAACACAATTAATATTTCTTCGCAAGAAGCCTCCGTTTGTGTGCGTTTTATGGAAATCCATGCGAGGCCAAGATAGATTCTTCGTTGCTTTTGTTTAAGTTAATGCACCGCAAGCAATGGATGCAAACCGGACGGGGGAAATGATTTGAGGTCTCTTATCATGGGAATTTGTGTGGGAAAGACTCAAAATCATCCCATTTTAGTCTGAAATGCATGGGAGAGAGGTTGATTTCTACCACCAATAGCTTCCTAATTTAATCCTAAGTCCACTTTGTTCAATGGCACTGAAAAGCTTGATGACCCGAGGACTCATTCCTCTCTTCGAAAACCATGCACTGCTGAACACAATGAATATTTCCTCGCTAGAAGCCTCTGTTTGTGTGTGCTTTATGAAAATGCATGCGACACGAAGATAGATTCTTCGTTGCTGTTTCAACTAAATGCACTGCATGCAGCGGATGCAGAACAGAAGAGGGCTTTGATTTGAGGTATCTTTTCATTGGGATTTGTTTGGGAAAGACTCAAAATCGTTGAAATTTTACGGGAAAAAGCGTGGGGAGAGAGGTTGAGTTCTACCACTAATAGATGCCTAAAGTAATCCTAAATTCTCTTTGTTAATGGGCACTGAAAACGTTGATGACCCGATGACTCATTTATTTCTCCGAAAACCATGCACTACTGACCTCAAGGAATATTTCTTTGCTAGAACCGTCCATTTGTGCGCGCTTTATGGGAATGCATGCCAGGCCATGATAGATTCTTCGTTGCTTATTTTAACTAAACGCACTGCAAGCAACTGATGGAAACCGGAGGAGGGAAACGATTTAAGGTCTCTTATCATGGGAATTTGTTGGGGAAAGACTCCAAATCGTTCCATTTTAGTCTGAAATGCATCGGAGAGAGGCTGAGTTCCACCACTAATATTTGCCTAATTTTATCCTAAATCAACTTTGTTATAGGGCACTGAAAAGCTTGGTGACGCGAGGACTCATTCCTCTATTAAAAAACCATGCACTACTGAACACAATGAATATTTCATCGCTAGAAGCCTCCATTTGTATGCGTTTTATGGAAATGCATGCGAGGCCATGATCGATTCTTCATTGCTTTTTTTACCTAAACGCACTGCAAGCAATGAACGGAATTCGGAGGAGGGAAATGATTTGAGGTCTCGTCATGGGAAGTTGTTGGGGAAAGACTCAAAATTGTTCCATTTTAGTTTGAAATGCATGGGGAGAGAGGTTGAGTTCTGCTACCAATATCTGCCTAATTTAATCCTAAATCCACTTTGTTACATGGCACTAAAATGCTTGTTGACCTGAGGACTCATTCCTCTCTTCGAAAACCATGCACTACTGAATACAATGAATGTTTCTATGCTAGCAGCCTCTGTTTGTGTGCGATTTACTAACATGCATGTGAGGCCATGATAGATTCTTCGTTGTTTTTGTGCGATTTCTGGAAATGCATGCGAGGCCATGATAGATTCTTCGTTGCTTTTTGAACGAAACGCACTGCAAGCAATGAATGGAAACCGAAGGAGGGAAATGATTTGGGGTCTCTTGTCATGGGAATTTGTTAGGGAAAGACTCCAAATCGTTCCATTTTAGTCTGAAAGGCATGGGGAGAGAGGTTGAGTTCTACCACTTATAGCTACCTAATTTAATCCTAAATCCACTTTATTCATCGACAATGAAAAGCTTGGTGACCCGAGGACTCATTCGTCTCTCCGATAACCATGCACTAATGAACACAATGGATATTTCTTTGCTAGAAGCCTTTGTTTGTCTTTGATCTACGGAAATGCATGCGAGGCCATTATAATTCTTCATCGCTTTTTTTAACTAAACGCACTCCAAGCAACAGATGGAAACCTAAGGAGGGAAATGATTTGAGTTCTCTTATCTTGGGAACTTGTTTGAGAAAGACTCAAAATCGTTCCGTTTTAGTTTGAAAACACATGGGGAGAGAGGTTGAGCTCTACCACTAATAGATGCCTAACGTAATCCTAAATCCACTTTGTTAAAGCGCACCGAAAAGCTTGAAGACCCGAGGACTCATTCCTCTCTCCGAAAACCGTGCACTACTTAACACAATGAATATTTCTTTGCTAGAAGCTTTCGTGTGCGTTTTATGGAAATGCATGTGAGGCCATGATAGATTCTTCGTTGCTTTTTATAAATTAACACAATGCAAGTAACGGATGGAAACCGGACAAGGGAAATGATTTCAGGTCTCTTATCCGGGGAAATTTGTGTGGGGAAAGACTCAAAATCGTTCAGTTTGGCCTGAAATGCATGGGGGAGAGAGGTTGATTTCTACCACTAATAGCTGCCTAATTTGTGTGCTTTATGAAAATGCATGCGAGGCCAAGATAGATTCTCCGTTGCTGTTTTAACTAAACGCACTGCGCAAGCAATGGATGGAGACCGGAAGAAGGCAATGATTTAAGGTCTCTTATCATAGGGAATTGTTTGGGAAAGACTCAAAATCGTTTAAATTTTACAGTGAAAAGCGTGGGGAGAGAGGTCGACTAATACCACTAATAGCTGCCGTATGTAATCCTAAATCCACTTTGTTAATGGGCACTGAAAACCTTGATGACCCGACGACACGTTTCTTTCTCCGAAAACCATGCACTACTATACTCAAGGAATATTTCTTCTCTAGAACTCTCCGTTTCTGTGCGTTTTATGGAAATGCATGCCAGGCCATGATAGATTCTTTGTTGCTTTTTTTAACTAAAGACTCTACAAGCAACGAATGGAAACCGGATGAGGGAAATGATTTGAGGTCTCTTATCATGGGAATTTGTTTCGGAAAGACTCAAAATTGTTCCGTTTTAGTCTGAAATGCATAGGGAGAGTGGTTGAGTTCTACCACTAATTAATGCCTAATTTAATCCTAAATCAACTTTGTTAAAGGTCATTGGAAAGCTTGATGACGCGAGGACTCATTCCTCTCTTCAAAAACCATGCAATACTGAACACAATGAATATTTCTTCTAGGGAAGCCTCCCTTTGTGTTCGTTTTATGGAAATGCATGAAAGGCCATGATCGATTCTTCGTTGCTTTTTTTATATAAAATGGAATTCGGAGGAAGGAAATGATTTGAGGTCTATTGTCATGGGAATTGTTGGGGAAAGACTCAAAATCGTTCCATTTTAGTCTGAAATGCGTGGGGAGAGAGGTTGAATTCTACCACTAATAGCTGTCTAATGTAATCCTGAATCCACTTAGTTAAAGGGCACTGGAAATCTATTTGACCCGAAGACTCATTCCTCTCTCGAAAACCATGCACTTCTGAATATTTCTTCTAGCGAAGCCACTATTTTTGTGCGTTTTAGGGAAACGCATGTGAGGCCTTCATAGATTATTTGTTGCTTTTTTAACTAAACGTACTTCCAGCAACGGATGGAAACCGGAGGAGGGAAATGATTTGCCGTCTCTTATCATGGGAATTGTTTGGGAAAGACTCAATAGTTCCGTTTTGCACTGAATAGCGTGGGGAGAGAGGTTGAGTTCTTCAACTAAGAGTTGCCAAATTTTATCTTAAATCCAGTTTGTTGAAGGGAACTGAAAAGCTTCTTGACCCGAGGACTCATTCTTCTCTTCGAAAACCGTTAACTACTCTACGCAGTGATTATTTCTTCACTTGAAACTTTTGTTTGTGTATTCGATTGGTGGAAATGCATGTCCGGCCATGATAGATTCTTCGTTGCTTCTTTTAACTAAACACACTACAAGCAACGGATGGAAATCGGAGGAGGGAAATGGTTTGAGGTCTCTAATCATGGGAATTTGTTTGAGAAAGACTTAAAATCGTTCCACTTTAGTGTGAAATGCATGGAGAGAGAGGTTGTGTTGTACCACTAATCGCTGCCCCAATTTATTCCAAAATCCACTTTGTTAAAGGGCACCAAAAAGCTTGATGACCCGAGGACTCATTTCTTTCTCCGAAAACCATACACTACTCAACACATTTAATATTTCTTCGCTAGAGGCCTCCGTTTGTGTGCGTTTTATGGAAAATCCATGCGGGGCCATGATAGATTCTTCGTCGCTTTTGTTTAACTTAATGCACCGCAAGCAATGGATGCAAACCGGATGGGGGAAATGATTTGAGGTCTCTTATCATTGGTATTTGTGTGGGAAAGACTCAAAATCGTCCCATTTTAGTCTGAAATGCATGGGGAGAGAGGTTGATTTCTACCACCAATAGCTTCCTAAATTAATCCTAAATCCACTTTGTTCAAGGGCACTGAAAAGCTTGATGACCCGAGGACTCATTCGTCTCTTCGAAAACCATACACTGCTGAACACAATGAATATTTCCTCGCTAGAAGCCTCTGTTTGTGTGTGCTGTATGAAAATGCATGCGACGCCAACATAGATTCTTCGTTGTTGTTTTAACTAAACGCACTGCATGCAACGGATGGAGACCAGAAGAGGGCAATGATTTGAGGTCTCTTTGCATAGGGATTTGTTTGGGAAGGACTGAAAATCGTTGAAATTTTACAGTGAAAAGCGTGGCGAGAGAGGTTGAATTCTACCACTAATAGCTGCCTAATGTAATCCTGTATACTCTTTGTTAATGGGCACTGAAAAGCTTGATGACCCGCGACTCGTTTATTTCTCCGAAAACCATGCACTACTGAACTCAAGGAATATTTCTTTTACTAGAACCCTCCATTTTTGTGCGTTTTATGGAAATGCATGCAAGGCCATGATCGATACTTCATTGCTTTTTTTTACCTAAACACACTGCAAGCAATGAACGGAATTCGGAGGAGGGAAATGATTTGAGGTCTCTTTTCATGGGAAGTTGTTGGGGAAAGACTCAAAATCGTTCCATTTTAGCTTGAAATGCATGGGGAGAGAGGTTGAGTTCTGCCACTAATAGCTGGTTAATTTAATCCTAAATCCACTTTGTTACACGGCACTAAAAAGCTTGTTGACCTGAGGACTTATTCCTCTCTTCGAAAACCATGCACTACTCAACACAATGAATATTTCTACGCTAGAAGCCTCTGTTTGTGTGCGATTTATGGAAATGCATGTGAGGCCATGATACTTTCTTCGTTGCTTTTGTGCGATTTATGGAAATGCATGTGAGACCGTGATAGATTATTCGTTGCTTTTTTTAACTAAACGCACTCCAAGCAACGGATGGAAAACTTAGGAGGGAAATGATTTGAGGTCTCTTATCATGGGAACTTGTTTGGGAAAGACTCAAAATCGTTCCGTTTTAGTCTGAAACGCATGGGGAGAGAGGTTGAGTTCTACCACTAATAGATGCCTAATTTAATCCTAATTCCACTTTGTTGAAGGGTACCGAAAAGCTTGAAGTCCTGAGGACTCATTCTTCTCTCTGAAAACCATGCACTACTCAACACAATGGATATTTCTTCGCTAGAAGCTTTCGTGTGCGTTTTATGGAAATGCTTGCGAGCCCATGATAGATTCTTCGCTACTTTTTATAACTTACACGCTGCAAGTAACGGATGGAAACCGGACGAGGGAAATGATTTCAGGTCTCTCATCCGGGGAATTTGTGTGGGAAAGTCTTTAAATCGTTCATTTTAGCCTGAAATGCATGGGGAGAGTGGTTGATTTCTACCGCTAGTAGCTGCCTAATTTGTGTGCTTTATGAAAATGCATGCAATGCCAAGATAGATTCTTCGTTGCTGTTTTAACTAAACGCACTACAGGCAACGGATGGAGATCGGAAGAAGGCAATGATTTGAGGTCTCTTATCATAGGGACTTGTTTGAAAAAGACTCAAAATCGTTGAACTTTTCCAGTGAAAACCAGGGGGAGAGAGGTCGAGTAATTCCACTAATAGCTGCCAAATTTAATCCTAAATCCACTTTGTTAATGGGCACTGAAAACCTTGATGACCCGACGACTTGTGTCTTTCTCCGAAAACCATGCACTACTATACTCAAGGATTATTTCTTCTCTAGAACCCTCCATTTTTGTGCTTTTTATGGAAATGCATTCGAGGCCATGATAGATTCTTCGTTGCTTTTTTTAACTAAACACACTGTAAGCAACGGATGGAAACCGGATGAGGGAAATGATTTGAGGTCTCTTATCACGGGAATTTGTTCGGTAGAGATTCAAAATTGTTCCGTTTTAGTCAGAAATGCATGGGGAGAGTGGTTGAGTTCTACCACTATTTACTGCCTGATTTAATCCTAAATCAACTTTGTTAAAGGGCACCGAAAAGCTTGATGACTCATTCCTCCCTCAGAAAAGCATGCATTGCTCAACACAATGAATATTTCTTCGCTAGAAGCTTTTGTGTGCGTTTTATGGAAATTCAAGCGTGGCCATGATAGATTCTTTGTTGCTTTTTTTAACTTAACGCACTGCAAGCAACGGATGGAAACCGGACGTGGGAAATGATTTGAGGTCTCTCATCATCGTTATTTGTGTGGGAAAGACTCAAAATCGTTCCATTTTAGTCTGAAATGCATGGGGAGAATGGTTGATTTCTACCACTAATAGCTGCCTAATTTAATCCTAAATCCACTTCGTTAAAAGGCACTGAAAAGCTTGAACTCATTCCTCTCTTTGAAAACCATGCACTATTGAGCACAATGAATATTTCTTCCCTAGAAACCTCTATTTGTATGCCCTTTATGAAAATGCATGCGGGGCCAAGATAGATTCGTCGTTGCTGTTTTAACTAAACGCACTGCAAGTAACGGATGGAGACCGGAATAGGGCAATGATTTGAGTTCTCTTATCATAGGAATTCGTTTGGGAAAGACTCAAAATCGTTGAATTTTACAATGAAAAGCATGGGGAGAGAGGTTGAGTTCTACCACTAATACCTGCCTAATTTAGTCGTGAATGCACTTTATTCAAGGGCACTGAAAAGCTTGGCGACCCGAGGACTCATTCCTTTCGCCGAAAACCATGCATTACTGAACAAAATGAATATTTCGTTCGCTAGAAGCCTCTGTTTGAGTTTGATTTATGGAAATGCTTGCGAGGCCATGATAGATTCTTCGTTGCTTTTTTTTAACTAAACGCACTCCAAGCAACGGATGGAAACCTGAGGGGGGAAATGATTTGAGGTCTCTTATCATGGGAACTTGTTTAGGAAACACTCAAAATCGTTGCGTTTTAGTCTGAAAAGCATGGAGAGAGAGGATGAGCTCTACCACTAATAGATGCCTAACGTAATCCTAAATCCACTTAGTTAAAGGGCACTGAAAATCTTGTTGACTCGAAGACTCATTCCTCACTCCAAAAACCATGCACTTCTTAACATAATGAATATTTCTTCGAGTGAAGCCTCTTTTTTTGTGCGTTTTAATGAAATGCATGGAGGCCTTGATAGATTCTACGTTGCTTTTTTAACTAAACACACTTCAAGCAATGGATGGAATCTGGAGGAGGGAAATGATTTCTGGTCTCTTATCATGGGAATTTGTTTGGGAATGACTCAAAATCGTTCCATTTTGCACTGAATAGCGTGGGGGTGAGATGTTGAGTTCTACCACTAATAGATGCCTAATTTTATCGTAAATCCACTTTATTCAAGGGCACTAAAAAGCTTGGTGACCCAAGGACTCATTCCTCTCTCCAAATTTCATGCACTACTTAACACAATGAATATTTCTTCACTAGAAGCCTTTGTTTGTGTGCGCTTTATGGAAATGCATGCGAGGTCATGATCGATTCTTCGTTGCTTTCTATAACTAAATCGCATTGCAAGCAATGAACGAAATTCGGAGGAGGGAAATGATTTGAGGTCTCTTGTCATGGGAGTTTGTTGGGGAAGGACTCAAAATCGTTCCATTTTCGTCTGAAATGCATAAGGAGAGAGGTTGAGTTCTACCACTAATAGATGCTTAATGTAATCCTAAATCCACTTTGTTACAGGGCACTGAAAAGTTTGTTTACCCGAAGACTCATTCCTCACTTTGAAAACCATGCACTTCTAAACACAATGAATGTTTCTTCTAACGAAGCCTCTATTTTTGTGCGTTTTAAGGAAAGGCATGCGAGGCCCTGATAGATTCTTCATTGCTTTTTTAACTAATCGCACTTTAAGCAACGGCTGGAAACCGGAGGAGGGAAATGATTTGAGGTCTCTTATCATGGGAATTTGTTTGGGAAAGACTCAAAATCTTTTCATTTTGCACTAAAGAGCGTGGGGAGAGAGGTTGAGTTCTTCCACTAATAGATTCCTAATTTTATCTTAAATCCAGTTTGTTGAAGGGACCTGAAAAGCTTGTTGATCAGAGGACTCATTCCGCTCTCCGAAAATCATCAACTACTCAACGCAGTGAATGTTTCTTTGCTAGAAGCCTCTGTTTGTGTATGCATTTTATGGAAATGCATGCGTGGCCATGATAGATTCTTCGTTGCCTTTTTTAACTAAACGCAACACAAGCAACGGATGGAAACTGGAGGAGCGAATTGCTTTGAGTTCTCTAATCGCAGGAATTTTTATGGGAATGTCTGAAAATTGTTCTATTTTAGTCTGAAATGCATGGCGAGAGAGGTTGAGTTCTACCCCTAATAGATGCCTAATGTAATCCTAAATTCACTTTGTTATAAGGCACTGAAAAGCTTGTTGACACCAAGACTCATTACGCCGAAAACCATGCACTTTTGAACGTAGTGAATATTTCTTCTAGCGAAGCCTCTATTTTTGTGAGTTTTAAGGAAGGGCATGCGAGGCCTTGATAGATTTTTCGTTGCTTTTTTAACTAATCGCACTTTAAGCAACGGCTGGAAACCGGAGGATGGAAATGATTTGAGGTCTCTTATCATGGGAATTTGTTTAGGAAAGACTCAAAATCATTCCAGTTTGCAGTGAGTAGCGTGGGGAGAGAGGTTGAGTTCTGCCACTATTAGATTCCTAATTTTATCTTAAATCCACTTTGTTGAAGGGAACTGAAAAGCCTGTTGATCCGAGGACTCATTCCTCTCTCCGAAAATCATTAACTACTCAACGCAGTGAATGTTTCTTTGCTAGAAGCCTCTGTTTGTGTATGCATTTTATGGAAATGCATGCGTGGCCATGATAGATTCTTCGTTGCCTTTTTTAACTAAACGCAACACAAGCAACGGATGGAAACTGGAGGAGCGAATTGCTTTGAGTTCTCTAATCGCGGGAATTTGTTTGGGAATGTCTGGAAATCGTTCCATTTTAGTTTGAAATGCATGGGGAGAGAGGTTGAGTTCTACCACTAATAGATGCCTAATGTAATCCTAAATCCACTTTGTTACAGGGCACTAAAAAGCTTGTTGACACGAAGACTCATTCCTCACTCCGAAAACCATGCACTTCCGAACACAATGAATATTTCTTCTAGCGAAGCCTCTTTTTTTGTGCGTTTTAAGGAAAGGCATGTGAGGCCTTTATAGATTCTTCGTTCCTTTTTTAACTAATGGCACTTCAAGCAACGGATGCAAACCGGAGGAGGGAAATTATTTGTGGTCTTTTATCATGGGAATTTGTTTGGGAAAGACTCAAAATCGTTCCATTTTGCAGTGAATAACGTGGGGAGAGAGGTTGAGTTCTGCCACTAATAGATTCTTAATTTTATCTTAAATCCACTTTGTTGAAGGGAACTGAAAAGCTTGTTGATCCGAGGACTCATTCCTCTTTCCGAAAATCATCAACTACTCAACGCAGTGAATATTTCTTTGCTAAAAGCCTCTGTTTGTGTATGCATTTTATGGAAATGCATGCGTGGCCATAATAGATTCTTCATTGCATTTTTTAACTAAACGCACTGCAAGTAACGGATGGAAACCGGAGGAGCGAATTGATTTGAGTTTTCGAATCGCGGGAATTTGTTTGAGAAAGTCTCAAAATTGTTCCGTTTTAGTCTGAAATCCATGGGGGGAGAGGTTGAGTTCTACCACTAATCACTGCCTAATTTATTCCTAAATCCACTTTTTTAATGGGCACCGAAAATCTTGATGAACGGAGGACTCATTCCTCTCTCCGAAAACCTTGCACTACTCAACACAATGAATATTTCTTCGCTAGAAGCTTTTTTGTGCGTTTTATGGAAATGCATGCGAGTCTTTGATAGATTCTTCATTGCTTTTTTTGAACTTAACACATTGCAAGCAACGGATGGAAACCGGACTAGGGAAATGATTTGAGGTCTCTTGTCATGGGAATTTGTGGGAACAACTCAAAATCGTTTCATTTTAGTCTGAAATGCATGGGAAGAGAGGTTGATTTCTACCACTATTAGCTGCCTAATTCAATCCTAAATCCACTTTGTTAAAGGGCACCGAAAGCTTGATGTCCTCTCATTACTCTCTCCGAAAACCGTGCACTACTCAACACAATGAATATTTCTTTGCTAGAAGCTTTCGTGTGCGTTTTATGGAAATGCATGCGAGGCCATGATAGATTCTTCGTTGCTTTTTTTAACTAAACGCACTCCAAGCAACTGATGGAAACCTGAGGAGGGAAATGATTTGAGGTCTCTTACCATGGGAATTTGTGTCGGAAAGACTCAAAATCATTTCGTTTTACTCTGAAAAGCATGGGTGAGAGAGGATGAGTTCTACCTCTACTAGGTGCCTAATGTAATCTTAAATCCACATTGGTAAAGGGCACTGAAAATCTTGTTGACCCGAAGACTCATTCTTCACTCCGAAAATCATGCACTTCTGAACACAATGAATATTTCTTCTAGCGAAGCCTCTTTTTTTGTGCGTTTTAATGAAATGCATGCGAGGCCTTGATAGATTCTTCGTTGCTTTTTTTACTAAACGCACTTCAAGCAACGGATGGAAACCGAAGGAGGGAAATGATTTGAGGTCTCTTATCATGGGAATTTGTTTGGGAAAGACTCAAAATCGTTACATTATGCATTGAAAAGAGTGGGGAGAGAGGTTGAGTTCTACCACTAATAGATGCCTAATTTTATCTTAAATGCACTTTGTTGAAGGGAACTGAAAAGCTTATTGACCCGAGGACTCATTCCTCTCTCTGAAAAGCATCAACTACTCAACGCAGACAAAGGGAAATGATTTGAAGTCTCTTATCATGGGAATATGTGTGGGAAAGTGTCAAAATCATTCCATTTTAGCATGATATGCATGGGGAGAGAGGTTGATTTCTACCACTAATGGCTACCTAATTTAATCCTGAAATCACTTTGTTAGAGGGCACGGAAAAGCTTGATGACCCGAGGACTCATTCCTCTCTTCGAAAACCATGCACTACTGAACACCAAGAATATATCCTTGCTCTTGGCCTCTGTTTGTGTGCGCTTTATGAAAATGCATGCAAGGCCAAGATAGATTCTTCGTTGCTGTTTTAATTAAACACATTGCAAGCAACAGATGGAGACTGGAAGAGGGCAATGATTTGAGGTCTCTTCTCTTGGGAATCTGTTTGGGAATGACTCAAAATCGTTGAATTTTGTAGTTAGAAGCATGGTGAGAGAGGTTGAGTTCTACCACTAACAGCTGCATAATGTAAACCTAAATCCACTTTGTTAATTGGCAATGAAAACCTTGATGACCTGACGACTCATTTCTCTCTTCGAAAACCATACACTACTGAACTAAAGGAATATTTCTTGGTTAGAACCCTCCGTTTGTGTGCGTTTTATGGAAATGCACGCGAGGCCATGATCGATTCTTCCTTGCTTTTTTTTAACTAAACGCACTGCATGCCACAGATGGAAACCAGAGGAGGGAAATGATTTGAGGTCTCTTATCATGGGAACTTGTTGGGGAAAGACTCAAAATTAATCCATTTTAGTCTGAAATGCATGGGGAGAGAGGTTGAGTTTTACCACTAATAGCTGCCCGAGGACTCATTCCTCTGTAACAAAACCATGTACTACTGAACACAATGAATATTTCTTGGCTAGAAGCCTCTGTTTATGTGGAATTTATGGAAATGCATGCGAGGCCTTGATAGATTCTTCGTTACTTTTTGAACTAAACGCAGTGCAAGCAACGGATGGAAATCAAAGGAGGGAAATGATTTGAGGTCTCTTGTCATGGGAATTTGTTGGGGAAAGACTCTAAATCGTTCCATTTTAGTCTGAAAGGTATGGGGAGAGAAGTTGAGTTCTACCACTTATAGCTGCCTAATTTAATCATGAATCCACTTTATTCAAGGGCACCGAAAAGCTTGGTGAACCGGGGACTCATTCCTCTCTCCGAAAACCATGCACTACCAAAGCCTCTGTTTGTGTTTGATTTATGGAAATGCATGTGAGGCCATGATAGATTCTTCGTTGCTTTTTTTAACTAAACGCACTCCAAGCATCGGATGGAAACCTGAGGGAAATGATTTGAGGTCTCTTATCATGGGAACTTGTTTGGGAAAGACTCAAAATCATTCCGTTTTAGTCTGAAAAGCTTGGGGAGAGAGGTTGAGTTCTACCACTAATAGATGCGTAACGTAATCCTAAATCTACTTTATTAATGGGCACCGAAAATCATGTTGACCCGATGACTCATTCCTCGCTCCGAAAACCATGCGCTTCTGAACACAATGAATATTTCTTCTAGTAAAGCCTGTATTTTTGTGCGTTTTAAGGAAATGCATGCGAGGCCTTGATAGATTCTTCGTTGCTTTTTTAACTAAACGCACTTCAAGCAAATGATGGAAACCAGAGGAGGGAAATGATTTGAGGTCTCTTATCATGGGAATTTTTTTGGGAAAGACTCAAAATCGTTCCATTTGGCACTAAATAGCGTGGGGAGAGAGGTTGAGTTCTACGTCTAATAGATGCCTAATTTTATCTTAAATCCACTTTGTTGAAGGGAATTAAAAAGCTTGTCGAAGGGCACTGAAAAGCTTGGTGACCCGAGGACTCATTCCTCTCTTCGAAAACCATGCGCTACTGAACACAATGAATATTTCTTCGCTAGAAGCCTCTGTTTGTGTTTGATTTATGGAAATGCATGCGAGGCCATGATAGATTCTTTGTTGCTTTTTTTAAATAAATGCACTCCAAGCAATGGATGGAAACCTGAGGAGGGAAATGATTTGATGTCTCTTATCATGCGAACTTGTTTTGGAAAGACTCAAATTCGTTTCGTTTTACTCTGAAAGGCATGGGTGAGAGAGGTTGAGTTCTACCACTACTAGGTGCCTAATGTAATCCTAAATCCACTTTGTTAAAGGGCACTGAAAATCTTGTTGACTCGAAGACTCATTCCTCACTCCAAAAACCATGCACTTCTTAACATAATAAATATTTCTTCGAGTGAAGCCTCTTTTTTTGTGCGTTTTAATGAAATGCATGCGAGGCCTTGATAGATTCTTTGTTGTTTTTTCTACCAAACACACTTCAAGCAATGGATGGAATCCGAATCAGTGAAATGATTTGAGGTCTCTTATCATGGGAATTTGTTTCAGAAAGACTCATAATCGTTCCATTTTGCACTATATTGCGTGGGGGAGAGAGGTTGAGTTCTACCACTAATAGATGCCAAATTTTATCTTAAATGCACTTTGTTGAAGGGAACTGAAAAGCTTGTTGACCCGAGGACTCATTCCTCCCTTCGAAAAGCATCAAATACTCAACGCAGTGAATATTTCTTCGCTAGAAGCCTCTGTTTGTGTATACGTTTTATGGAAATGCATGCGTGGCCATGATAGATTCTCCGTTGCTTTTTTTAACTGAACGCACCGCAAGCAACGGATGGAAACCGGAGCAGGGAAATGATTTGAGGTCTCTAATCATGCGGATTTGTTTGGGAAAGACTCAAAATCGTTCGATTTTTATCTGAAATGCATGGGGAGAGAGGTTGAGTTGTACCACTAATCGCTGCCTAATTTAATCCTAAATCCACTTTGTTAAAGGGCACCGAAAAGCTTGATGGCCTGAGGACTCATTCCTCTCTCTGAAAACCATGCACTACTGAACATAACGAAATTTTTTTTTTTCGCTTGAAGCTTTTGTGTGCGTTTTGTGGAAATGCATGCGAGGCCATGGTAGGTTCTTCGTTGCTTTTTATTACTTAACGCACTGTAAGCAACGGATGGAAAATGGACGGAGGAAATGATTTTAAGTCTCTTATCATGGGAATTTTTTGTTGGAAAGACTCAAAATCGTTCCATTTTATCCTGAAATGCATGGGATAGAGGTTGATTTCTACCACTAAAAGCTGCCTAATTTAATCCTAAATCCACTTTTTTAGTGGGCATTGAAAAGCTTGATGACCCGAGGAATCATTCCTCTTGCTGAAAACCATGCACTACTCAACACAATGAATATTTCTTCGCTAGAAGCTTTCGTGTGCATGTCGTGGACATGCATGCGAGGCCATGATAGATTCTTCGTTGCTTTTATAACTTAACGCACTGCATGCAACGGATGGAAACCGGACAAAGGGAAATGATTTGAAGCTCTTATCATGGGAATATGTGTGGGAAAGTGTCAAAATCGTTCCATTTTAGTGTCATATGCATGGGGAGAGAGGTTGATTTCTACCACTAATTGCTGCCTAATTTAATCCTGAATCCACTTTGTTAGAGGGCACTGAAAAACTTGATGACCCGAGGACTCATTCCTCTCTTCGAAAACCATGCACTACTGAACACAGAGAATATATCCTCGCTTCTAGCCTCTTTTTGTGTGCTCTTTATGAAAATGCATGCAAGGCCAAGATAGATTCTTCGTTTCTGTTTTAACTAAACGCACTGTAAGCAACTGATGGAGACTAGAAGAGGGCAATGATTTGAGGTCTCTTCTCTTGGGAATCTATTTGGAAATGACTCAAAATCGTTGAATTTTGTAGTTAAAAGCACGGTGAGAGAGGTTGAGTTCTACCACTAGCAACTGCCTAATGTAATCCTAAATCCACTTTTTTTAATTGGCACTGAAAACCTTGATGACCTGACGACTCATTTCTCTCTCCGAAAACCATGCACTACCAAACTCAAGGAATATTTCTTGGCTAGAACCCTCCGTTTGTGTGCGTTTTATGGAAATGCACGCGAGGCCATGATCGATTCTTCCTTGGTTTTTTTAACTAAACGCACTGCATGCCACAGATGGAAACCGGAGGAGGGAAATCATTTGAGGTCTCTTATCATGGGAATTTTTTGGGGAAAGACTCAGAATCGTTCCATTTTAGTCTGAAATGCATGGAGAGAGAGGTTGAGTTTTACCACTAATAGCTGCCTAATTTATTCCTAAATCCACTTTGTTACTAGGCACTAAAAAGCTTGTTGACCCGATGACTCATTCCTCTCTAACAAAACCATGTACTACTGAACACAATGAATATTTCTAGGCTAGAAGCCTCTGTTTGTGTGCAATTTATGGAAATGCATGCGAGGCCTTGATAGATTCTTCATTGCTTTTTGAACTAAATGCAATGCAAGCAACGGATGGAAATCGAAGGAAGGGAATGATTTGAGGTCTCTTGTCATGGGAATTTGTTAGGGAAAGACTCCAAATCGTTCCATTTTAGTCTAAAAGGTATGGGGAGAGAAGTTGAGTTCTACCACTTATAGTTGCCTAATCTAATCGTAAATCCACTTTATTAAAGGGCACTGAAAAGCTTGTTGACCCGAAGACTCATTCCTCTCTCCGAAAACCATGCATGTCTGAACACAGTGAATATTTCTTCTAGCGAAGCGTCTATTTGTGTGTGTTTTAGGTAAATGCCATCGAGGCCATGATAGATTCTTCGTTGTTTTTTTAACTAAACGCACTACAAGCAACGGAATGGAAACCAGATGAGGGAACTGATTTGTGGTCTCTTATCATTGGAATTTGTTTAGGAAAGACTCAAAATCGTTCCGTTGTAGTCTGAAATGCATGGGGAGACAGGTTGAGTTCTACCACTAGTTGATGCCTAATGTATTCCTAAATCCACTTTGTTAAAGGGCACTGAAAAGCTTGTTGGCCCGAAGACTCATTTCTCTCTCCAAAAACCATGGATGTCTGAACACAATGAATATTTCTTCTAGCGAAACGTCTATTTGTGTGCGTTTTAGGTTAATGCATTCGAGGCCATGATAGATTCGTCGTTGTTTTTTTAACTAGATGCACTACAAGCAACGGAATGGAAACCGGATGAGGGAAATGATTTGTTGTCTCTTATCATGGGAATTTGTTTTGGAAAGACTCAAAATCGTTCCATTTTGCACTGAGTTGCGTGGGGGAGTGAAGTTAAGTTCTAGCAGTAACAAATGCCTAATTTTATCTGAAATCCACTTTGTTGAAGGGAACTGAAAAGCTTGTTGACCTGAGGACTAAGTCGTTCCACTTTGTTAAAGGGAATTGAAAAGCTTGGTTACCCGAGGACTCATTCTCTCTACGAAAACCATGCACTACTAAACACAATGAATATTTCTTGGCTAGAAGCCTCTGTTTGTGTTCGCTGTATGGAAATGCATGCGAGGCCAAGATAGATTCTTCGTTGCTTTTTTAACGAAACGCACTGCAAGCAATGGATGGAAACCGGATGAGGGCAATGATTTGAGGTCTCTTATCATAGGAATTTGTTTGGGAAAGACTCAAAATCGATGCATTTTACATAGAAAAGCGTGGGGAGAGAGGTTAAGTTTTACCACTTGTAGATGTCTAATTTAATTCTAAATCCATTTTGTTGAAGGGCAAGGAAAGGATTGGGGATCCGTGGTCTCATTCCTCTCTCCGCAAACCATGCTCTAGTCATCACATTGAATATTTCTTCGCTACAAGACTGTTTGTGGGCGTTTTACGGAAATGCATCCGAGGGCATGATAGATTCTTTGTTGGTTTTTTAACTAAATGCGCCGCAAGCAACGGATAGAAACCGGAGGAGGGAAATGATTTGAGGTGTCTTATCATGGGAATTTTTTTGGGAAAGACTCAAAATCGTTCTGTTTTAGTTTGAATAGCATGGGGAGAGAGGTTAAAAGTTCTACCACTAATAGCTGCCTGGTTTAATTCGAATTCGACTTTGTTAATGGGCATTGAAAAGCTTGATGACCCGAGGACTCATTCCTTTATACGCAAACCACACACTAATGAACACAATGAATATTTATTTGCTAGGAGCCTCTGTTTATGTGTAGTTTATAAAAATGCATGCGATGCCATAATTGATTCTTCGTTGCTTTTTTAAACTAAATGCACTGCAAGCAACAGTTGGAAACCCAAGGTGGGAAATGATTCGAGGTCTCTTATCATGGGAATTTGTTTGGAAAAGACTCAAAATCGTTCCATTTTTGTCAGAAATTCTTGTGGAGAGAGGTTGAGTTCTACCATTAATAGCTGCCTAATGTAATCCTAAGTCCACTTTGTTGATGCGCACTGAAAAGCTTGGTGACCCGACGAATCATTCCTCTCTCCGAAAACCATGCACTACTGAACGCAATGAATATTTCTTCACTAGAAGCCTCTGTTTGTGTTTGATTTATGGAAATGCATGGGAGGCCATGATAGATTCTTCGTTGTTTTTTTAACCAAACGCACTCCAAGCAATGGATGGAAACTGGAGGAGGGAAAATGTTTGAGGTATGTTATCATGGGTATTTGTTTGAGAAAGACTCAAATTCTTTCCATTTTGCACGGAATAGTGTGGGGAGAGAGGCTAAGTTCTACCACTAATAGATGCCTAATGTTATCTTATATCCACTATGTTGTAGGGCACTGAAAAGCTTCTTGACCCAAGGGCTCATTCCACTCCCCGAAAATCATCCACTACTTGACACAATGAATATTTCTTTGCTAGAAGCGTTTGTTTGTGTGTGTTTTATGGAAATTCGTGCGAGGCCATGATGGATTCTTCGTTGCTTTTTTTAACTAAACGCACTACTAGCAACGAATGGAAACGGAGGAGGAAAATGATTTGAGGCCTCTTATCATGGGAATTTTTTTGGTAAAGACTCAAAATCGTTCAAATTAATTCTGAAATGCATGGGGAGAGAGGTTGAGTTCTACCACTAATAGATGCCTAAGGTAATCCTAAATCGACTTTGTTCAAGGGCACTGAAAGCATTGTTGACCCAAAGACTCATTTATCTCTCCGAAAAAAATCCACTACTCAACACAATGAATATTTCTTCGCTAGAAGCCTCTGTTTTTGTGTGTTTTATGGAAATGCTGCGAGACCATGATAGATTTTTCGTTGCTTTTTTTTTACTAAAAGCACTGCAAGCAATGGATCGAATCCCGAGGAGGGAAATGATTTGAGGTCTCTTATCATGGGAATTTGTTTTGGAAAGACTCAAAATCGTTCCGTTTTAGTCTGAAGTGCATGGGGAGAGAGGTTGAGTTCTGCCAGTAATAGTTGCCTAATGTAATCCAAAATCCACTTGGTTAAAGGGCACTGAAATGCTTGATGACCCGAGGACTCATTCGTCTCTCCGAAAACCATGCACTACTGAACGCAATGAATATTTCTTCGCTAGAAGCTTTCGTATGCATTTTATGGAAATGCTTACCGGCCGTGATAGATTCTTCGTTGCTTTTTTTTGGCTAAACGCACTGCAAGCAACGGATGGAAACCGGAGGATGGGAATGATTTGAGGTCTTTTATCATGGGAATTTGTGTGGGAAAGACAAAGTCGTTCCATTTTACTCTGAAATGCATGGGCAAAGAGGTGAAGTTCTACCACTAATAGCTGCCTAATTTAATCCTAAATACACTTCGTTAAATGTCACCTAAAAGCTTGATGACCCGAGGACTCATTCTCTCTCCGAAAACCCTGCACTACTGAACAGAATGAATATTTCTTCGCTAGAAGCCTCCGTTTGTGGTGGTTTTATGGAAATGCATGTGAGGCCATCATCGATTCTTCATTTATTTTTGGAACTAAACACACTATAAGTAATAGATGGAATTTGGAGGATGGAAATGATTTGAGGTCTTTTTTCATGGGAATTTATCGGGGAAAGACTCAAAATCGTTCCATTTTAGTTTGAAATGCATGGGGAGGTTGAGTTCTACCACTAATAGCTTCCTAATTTAATCCTAAATCCACTTTGTTATAGGGCACTGAAAAGCTTGTTAACCCAAAGACTCATTCCTCTCTCCGAAAACCATGCACTTCTGAAAACAATGAATATTTCTTCTAGCGAAGCCTCTATTTTTGTCTGTTTTAAGAAAATGCATGCGAGGCCATGATAGATTCTTCGAAACTTTTTTCACTAAATGCTCTGCAAGCGATGAATCGAAACCGGATGAGGGAAATGATTTGAGGTCTCTTATCATGGGAATTTGTCTGGGAAAGACTCAAAATCGTTCCATTTTGCACTGAATAGCCTGGGGGAGAGAGGTTGAGTTCTACCACTAATAGATGCCTAATTTTATCTTAAATGCACTTTGTTGTAGGGAACTGAAAAGCTTGTTGACCCGAGGACTCATTCCTCTGTCCGAAAACCATCAACTACTTAACGTTGTGAATATTTCTTTGCTAGAAGCCTTTGTTTGTGTGTGTGTTTTATGGAATTGAATGCATGGCCTTGTTAGATTCTTCGTTTCTTTTTGTAACTAAACGCATTGTAAGAAACGGATGGAAACTGGAGCATGGAAATGATTTGAGGTCTCTAATCATGGGAATTTGTTTGGGAAAGACTCAAAATCATTCCATTTTACTCTGAAATGCATGGAGAGAGAGGTTGAGTTCTACCACTTATAGCTGCTTAATTTAACCCTAAATCCACTTTGTTAAAGGGCACCGAAAAGCTTGATGACCCAAGGACTCATTCCTCTCTCCAAAAACCATGCACTACTCAACGCAATGAACATTTCTTCGCTAGAGGCTTTTGTATGCGTTTTATGGAAATGCATGCACGGCCATGATAGATTCTTTGTTGCTTTTTTTAACTAAACGCATTGCATGCAACAGTTGGAAACCGGAGGAGGGAATGATTTGAAGTCTCTTATAATCGGAATTTGTGTGGAAAGACTTAAAATCGTTCCAGTTTAGCCTGAAATGCATGGGGAGAGAGGTTGAGTTCTACCACTAATAGCTGCCTAATTTAATCCTAAATCCACTTTGTTAAAGGGCATTGAAAAGCTTGATTTCCCAAGGACCGATTCTCTCTCCAAAAACCATTCACTACTAAACAAAATGAATATTTCTTCGCTGGAAGTCTCTGTTTGCATGCACTTTATGGAAATGCATGCAAGGCCAAGATAGATTCTACGTTGCTTTTTTAATTAAACGCACTGCAAGCAACGGATGGAAACCGAAAGAGGGCAATGATTTGAGGTCTCTTATCATTGGAATTTATTTTGGAACAACTGAAAATCGTTGTATTTTACAATGAAAAGCGTGGGGAGAGATGTTGAGTTCTATCAGTTGTAGATGCCTAATTTAATTCTAAATCCATTTTGTTGAAGAGCAGGGAAAGAATTTACGATCCGTGGTCTCATTCCTCTCTCCGCAAACCAAGCTCTAGTCATCACATTGAATATTTCTTTGCTACAAGGCTGTTTGTGGGTGTTTTACGGAAATGCATCCGAGGCCATGATAGATTCTTTGTTGCTTTTTTAACTAAATGTGCCGCAAGCAACGGATGGAAACTGGAGGAGGGCAATGATTTGAGGTCTCTTATAATGGGAATTTGATTGGCAAAGATTCAAAATCGTTCCATTTTAGTCAAAAATGCATGTGGAGAGAGGTTGAGTACTACCACTAATTGCTGCCTAATGTAATCCTAAATCCACTTTGTTAATGGTCACTGAAAAGCTTGATGACCCGTGGACTCATTCCTCTCTCCAAAAACCATTCAGTACTGAACACAATGATTGTTTCTTCACTACAAGCTTATGTTTTTGTGCATTTTATGGAAATGCAAGCGAGGCCATGATAGATTCTTCTTTGCATTTTTTAACTAAATGCACTGCACGGAACTGATGAAAATTGGAAGAGGGCTATGATTTGAGGTCTCTTATCCTCTGAATTTGTTTAGGAAAGACTCAAAATCGTTGCATTTTACCTTGAAAAGCGTGGGTAGTGTAGTTGAGTTCTTCCACTTCTGAATGCCTAATTTAATCCTAAATCTATTTTGTTAAAGGGCAAAGAAAAGATTGGCGATCCGTGGACTCTGTTTGTGATCGATTCTTCGTAGTTTTATAACTAACCGCACTGCAAGCAATGAATAGAATTCGGAGGAGGGAAAAGATTTGAGGTCTCTTGTCATGGGAATTTGTTTGGGAAAGACTCAAAATCGTTCCATTTTAGTCTGAAATGCATGGGGAGAGGTTGAGTTCTACCACTAATAGATGCCTAATGTAATCCTAAATCCACTTTGTTACAGGGCACTGAAAAGCTTGTTGACCCGAAGACTCATTCCTCACTCCGAAAACCATGCACTTCTGAACAAGATGATTGTTTCTTCTAGCGAAGCCCCTATTTTTGTGCGTTTTAACGAAAGGCTTGCTCGGCCTTGATTGATTCTTCTTTGCTTTTTTAACTAATCGCACTTCAAGCAACGGTTGGAAATCGGAGGAGGGAAATGATTTGAGGTCTCTTATCATGGGAATTTGTTTTGGAAAGCCTCAAAATCGTTCCATTTTGCAGTGTATAGTGTGGGGAGAGAGGTTGAGTTTTGCCACTAATAGATTCCTAATTTTATCTTAAATTGACTTATTTGAAGGGAACTGAAAAGCTTGTTGATCTGAGGACTCATTCCTCTCTCCGAAAAATCATCAACTACTCAACGCAGTGAATGTTTCTTTGCTAGAAGCCTCTTTTTGTGTATGCATTTTATGGAAATGCATGCGTGTCCATTATAGATTCATCGTTGCTTTTTTTAACTAATCGCACCGCAAGCAACGGATGGAAACCGGAGGAGCGAATTTATTTGAGTTCTCTAATCGCGGGAATTTGTTTGGGAGAGTCTCAAAACCGTTCCATTTTAGTTTGAAATGCATGGGGAGAGAGGTTGAGTTCTACCACTGATAGATGCCTAATGTAATCCTAAATCCATTTTGTTACAGGGCACTGAAAAGCTTGTTGACACGAAGACTCATTCCTCACTCCGAAAACCATGCATTTTTTAACACAATGAATATTTCTGCTAGCGAAGCCTCTATTTTTGTGCGTTTTAAGGAAAGCCATGCGAGGCCTTGATTGATTCTTTGTTGCTTTTTTAACTAATCGCACTTCAAGCAACGGATGGAAACCGGAGGAGGGAAATTATTTGAGGTCTCTTATCATGGGAATTTGTTTGGGAAAGACTCAAAATTGTTCCATTTTGCACTGAGTTGCATGGGGAGAAAGGTTGAGTTCTGCCACTAATAGATTCCTAATTTTATCTTAAATCCACTTTGTTGAAGGGAACTGAAAAGCTTGTTGACCTGAGGACTCATTCCTCTCTCCGAAAATCATCAACTACTCAACGCAGTGAATATTTCTTTGCTAGAAGCCTCTGTTTGTGTATGCATTTTATGGAAATGCATGCGTGGCCATGATAGATTCTTCGTTGCTTTTTTTTAACTAAACGCACTGCAAGCAACGGATGGAGACCGGAGAAGCAAATTGATTTGAGTTGTTTAATCGCGGGAATTTGTTTGAGAAAGTCTGAAAATCGTTCCGTTTTAGTCTGAAATCCATGGGGTGAGAGGTTGAGTTCTACCACTAATCACTTCCTAATATATTACTAAATCCACTTTGTTAATGGGCACCGAAAATCTTGATGACCCGAGGACTCATTCCTCTCTCCGAAAACCTTGCACTACTCAACACAGAATATTTCTTCGCTTGAAGCTTTTTTTTTCGTTTTATGGAAATGCTTGCAAGGCCTTGATAGATTGTTCTTCGTTGCTTTTTTTTTTTTAACTTAACGCACTGCGAGCAACGGATGGAAATCGGACAAGGGAAATGATTTGAGGTCTCTTGTCATGGGAATTTATGTGGGAAAGACTCAAAATATTTTCATTTTGGTCTGAAATGCAAGGGAAGAGAGGTTGATTTCTACCACTATTAGCTGCCTAATTCAATCCTAAATCCACTTTGTTAAAGGGCGCCGAAAGCTTGATTACCCGAGGACTCATTCCTCTCTCCGAAAACCATGCACTACTCAACACAATGAATATGTCTTCGCTAGAAGCTTTTGTGTGCGTTTTATGGAAATGCATGCGAGGCCATGTTAGATTCTTTGTTGCTTTTTTTAACTTAACGCACTGCAAGCAATGATTGAAAACCGGATGAGGGAAATGATATGAGGTCTCTTATCATCGGAATTTTTATGGGAAAGACTCAAAATCATTCCATTTTAGTCTGAAATGCATGGGGAGAGAGATTGAGTGCTGCTACTAATAGCTGCCTAATTTAATCCTAAATCCACTTTATTAAGGGGCACTAAAAAGCTTGATGACCCGAGGACTCATCCTCTCTCCAAAAACCATGCACTACTAAACATAATAAATATTTCTTCGCTAGAAGCCTCTGTTTGTGTTCGCTTTATGGAAATGCATGCGAGGCCAAGATAGATTCTTCATTGCTTTTTTAACTAAGCGCACTGCAAGCAACGGATGGAAATCGGAAGAAGGCAATGATTTGAGGTCTCTTATCATGGGAATTTGTTTGGGAAAGTCTCAAAATCGTTGCATTTTGCAGTGAAAAGCGTCGGGAGAGAGGTTGAGTTCTACCACTTTTAGATGCTTAATTTAATTCTAAATCCATTTTGTTGAAGGGCAAGGAAAAGATTGGCGATGCGTGGTCTCATTCCTCTCTCCGCAAACCATGCTCTAGTCATCACATTGAATATTTCTTCGCTTGAAGAACGTTTGTGGGCGTTTTATGGAAATGCATCCAAGGCCATGATATATTTTTTGTTGCTTTTTTAACTAAATGCGCCACAAGTAACGGATGGAAACCAACGGAGGGAAATGATTTGAGGTCTTTTATCATGTGGAATTTGATTGGGAAAGACTGAAAACCATTGCAGTTTAGTTAGAAATACATGTGGAGAGTGGTTGAGTTCTACCACTAATATTTGCCTAATGTAATCCTAAATGCACTTTGTTAATTGGCACTGATAACATTGATGACCCGACGACTCATTTCTCTCTTCTAAAACCATGCACTACTGAACACAATGAATATTTCTTCGCTAGAAGCATCCGTTTGTGTGCGTTTTATGGAAGTGCGTGCGAGTCCATGGTCAATTCTTCGTTGCTTTTTTTAACTAAACGCACTGCGAGCAATGAATTGAATTCAGAGGGAAATGATTTGTGGTCTCTTGTCGTAGGAATTTGTTGGGAAAGACTCAAAATCGTTCCATTTTAGTCTGAAATGCAAGGGGAGAGAGGTTGAGTTGTAGGCGAATTTAATCCTAAATCCACTTTGTTAATGGGCACCGAAAAGCTTGATGATCTGAGGACTCATTCCTCTTTACAAAAACCATGCACTACTGAACACAATGAATAATTCTACGCTAGAAGCCTCTGTTTGTGTGCGATTTATGGAAATGCATGCGAGGTCATGATCGATTCTTCATTGCTTTTTTTAACTAAAAGCACTCCAAGCAACGAATGGAATTCGGAGGAGGGAAATAATTTGAGGTCTCTTGTCATGGGAATTTGTTGTGGAAAGACTCAAAATCGTTCCATTTTAGTATGAAATCCATGGGAAGAGAGGTTGAGTTCTACCACTAATCGCTGGCTAATTTAATCCTAAATCCACTTTGTTAAAGGGCTCCGAAAAGCTTGATTACCCGAGGACTCATTCCTCTCTCTGAAAACTATGCACTGCTCAACACAATAAATATTTCTTCACTAGTAGCTTTTGTGTTTGTTTTATGGAAATCCATGCGTGGCCATGATAGATTCTTCGTTGCTTTTTTTTAACTTAACGCACTGCAAGCAACGGATGCAAAGTGGAGGAGGGAAATGATTTGAGGTCTCTTATCATGGGAATTTGTGTGGGAAAGACTCAAAATCTTTCCATTTTAGTCTGAAATGCATGGGGAGAGAGGTTGATTTCTACCACTAAATAGCTTCCTAATCTAATCCTAAATCCACTTTGTTAAAGGGCACCGAAAAGCTTGATGACCCGAGGACTCATTCCTCTCTCTGAAAACCATGCACTACTCAACACAGAATATTTCTTCGCTAGAAGCTTTGGTGCGCGTTTTATGGAAATGCATGCGAGGCCATGATAGGTTCATCGTTTTTTTTTTTTTCACTTAACGCACTGCAAGCGGGCAATGATTTGAGATCTCTTATGAAAGGAATTTGTTTGGGAAAGACTCAAAATAGTTGCATTTTACAGTGAAAAGCGTGGGGAGAGAGGTTGAGTTCTACCCCTTGTAGATGCCTAATTTAATTCTAAATCCATTTTGTTGAAGGGCAAGGAAAGGATTGGCAATATGTGGTCTCATTCCTCTCTTCGCAAACCATGCTCTAGTCGTCACATTGAATAATTCTTCCATAGAACACCGTTTGTGGGCGTTTTACGGAAATGCATTCGAGGCCATGATAGATTTTTTGTTGCGTTTTTAAACTAAATGCGTCGTAGGTAACGGATGGAAACCGGAGGAGGGAAATGATTTGAGGTCTCTTATCATTGGAATTTGATTGGGAAAGCCTCAAAATCGTTCCCTTTTAATTAGAAATACGTGTGGAGAGAGGTTGAGTTCTAGCACTAATGGTTGCCTAATGTAATCCTAAATCCACTTTGTTACAGGGCACTAAAACATTGTTAATTTGTCACGGAAAACATTGATGACCCGATGACTCATTTCTCTCTCCGAAAACCATGCACTACTGAACTCAAGGAATATTTCTTCACTAGAACCCTCCGTTTGTGTGCGTTTTACGGAAATGGATGCGAGGACATAATAGATTCTCCGTTGCTTTTGTTAACAAAACACACTGCAAGAACCGGATGTAAACCGAAGGAGGGAAATGATTTAAGGTCTCTTATTAGGGGAGTTTCTTTGGGAAAGACTCAAAATCGTTCCGTTTTAGTCTGAAATGCATGGGGAGAGAGGTTGAGTTGTACCACTAATAATTGCCTAATTTAATCCTAAATCAACTTTGTTGAAGGGCACTGAAAAGCTTGATGACGCGAGGACTCATTCCTTTCTCTGAAAACCATGCACTACTGAACACAATGAATATATCATTGCTAGAAGCATCCATTTGTGGGCTTTTGCGCTTTTTTTTAACAAAACGCACTACAAGTAACGGTTGGTATTCGGAGGAAGGAAATGATTTAAGGTCTCTTGTCATGGGAATTTGTTGGGGAAAGACTCAAAATCGTTTCATTTTTGTCTGAAATGCATGGGGAGAGACGTTCAGTTCTATCACTAATAGCTTCCTAATTTAATCCTAAATCACTTTGTTATAGGGCACTGAAAAGCTTGTTGACCCGAAGACTCATTCCTCTCTCCGAAAACCATGCACTTCTGAACACAATGAATATTTCTTCTGGCGAGGCCTCTATTTTTTGTCTGTTTTAAGAAAATGCATGCGAGGCCATGATAGATTCTTCAAAACTTTTTTAACTAAACGCTCTGCAAGCAATGAATCGAAACCGGATGAGGGAAATGATTTGAGGTCTCTTATCATGGGAATTTGTCTGGGAAAGACTCAAAATCATTCCATTTTGCACTGAATAGCGTGGGGGAGAGAGGTTGAGTTCTACCACTAATAGATGCCTAATTTTATCTTATATGCACTTTGTTGAATGGAACTGAAAAGCTTGTTGACCCGAGGACTCATTGCTCTGTCTAAAAACTATCAACTACTTAACGTTGTGAATATTTCTTCGCTAGAAGCCTCTGTTTGTGTGTTTTTTATGGAATTGAATGTATGGCCTTGTTAGATTCTTCGTTTCCTTTTGTAACTAAACGGACTGTAAGTAACGGATGGAAATCGGAGCATGGAAATGATTTGAGGTCTCTAATCATGGAAATTTGTTTGGGAAAGACTCAAAATCATTCCATTTTAGTCTGAAATGCATGGAGAGAGAGGTTGAGTTCTACCACTAATAGCTGCCTAATTTAACCTAAATCCACTTTGTTAAAGGGCACCGAAAAGCTTGATGACCCGATGACTCATTCCTCTCTTCGAAAACCATGCACTACTCAACGCAATGAACATTTCTCTGCTAGAGGCTTTTGTATGCGTTTTATGGAAATGCATGCCAGGCCATGATAGATTCTTCGTTGCTTTTTTTAACTAAACGCACAGCAAGCAACGGATCGAAACCGGAGGAGGGGAATGATTTGAGGTCTCTTATCATCGGAATTTGTGTGGGAAAGACTTAAAATCGTTCCATTTTAGTCTGAAATGCATGGAAAGAGAGGTTGAGTTCTACCACTAATAGCTGCCTAATTTAATCCTAAATCCACTTTGTTAAGGGGCATTGAAAAGCTTGATTTCCCGAGGACTGATTCTCTCTCCAAAAACCATTCACTACTAAACAAAATGAATATTTCTTCGCTGGAAGTCTCTGTTTGCATGCACTTTATGGAAATGCATGCAAGGCCAAGATAGATTCTTCGTTGCTTTTTTAATTAAACGCACTGCAAGAAACGGATGGAAACCGAAAGAGGGCAATGATTTGAGGTCTCTTATCATTGGAATTTATTTTGGAACGACTCAAAATCGTTGCATTTTACAATGAAAAGTGTGGGGAGAGAGGTTGAGTTCTATCACTTGTAAATGTCTAATTTAATTCTGAATCCATTTTGTTGAAGGGCAAGGAAAGGTTTGGTGATCCGTGGTCTCATTCCTCTCTCCGCAAACCATGCTCTAGTTATCACATTGAATATTTCTTCGCTACAAGTCTGTCTGTGTTTGACGGAAATGCATCCGAGGCCATGATAGATTCTTTGTTGCTTTTTTATCGATGACACGACCATTAAAAGAGAAAATGAACTTGGAAAACTTAGCTGGATCCCTTGGTTGATCCTTCATTATATAATCTCTTTCAGCCTTAATCAAGGCAATTACAACCTAATACAATCTATGTATATGCAATCCTATGATCATGGAAAGAGGATATGTTACAGTCAACTAAAATTATCCCACGTGATGGGTTAGTTTGTATAAGGAATGGGCCCAGTGAGCTTTGTGGGCCAACTGGTGTTAACAAACGAAATGCGCCGCAAGCAACGGATGGAAACCGGAGGAGGGAAATGATTTGAGCTCTCTTATCATGGGAATTTGATTGGGAAAGAGTTAAAAATGCATGTGGAGAGAGGTTGAGTTCTACCACTAATAGCTGCCTGTTGTAATCCTAAATCCACTTCGTTAATGGGCACTGAAAAGCTTGATGAACCGTGGACTCATTCCTCTCTCCGAAAACCATGCAATACTGAACACAATGAATATTTCTTCGCTACAAGCTTCTGTTTTTGTGCGTTTTATGGAAATGCTAGCGAGGCCATGATAGATTCTTTTTTGCGTTTTTTAACTAAATGCACTGCAAGGAACGGATGGAAATCGGAAGAGGGCTATGATTTGAGGTCTCTTATCCTCTGAATTTGTTTGGGAAAGACTCAAAATTGTTGCATTTTACCCTGAAAAGCGTGGGTGGTGAGGTTGAGTTCTTCTACGTGTGAATGCCTAATTTAGTCCTAAATCTATTTTGTTGAAGGGCAAAGAAAAGATTGGCGATCCGTGGACTCGTTCCTCTTCCGCAAACCATGCTTTAGTCATCACATTGAATATTTGTTTGCTACAACACTCTGTTTGTGGGCATTTTACGGAAATGCATCCGAGGCCATGATAGATTCTTCGTTTCTTTTTTAACTAAACGGACTACAAGCAACGGATGGAATATGGAAGAGGGAAATGATTTGAGTTCTCTTATCATGGGATATGTGATTTGTATCACCCTATGGCTTCGCTTTCCTGCCCTGCCAATACATAGACTATTCAGATTACTCAGAATCTATAATGTTTGTTCTCACAGATGTGTGTGTTGATATGAGAGTTTTTTGTGTGTATGTGTATTTTTATGTTTTATTGCTTCATTGCTAATTATTTCCTTGGTTACTGCTGTTTAGGAATTGTTGAGGCGAGAAGTCAGTACATGTCGTTGTAGTGGTTTCTCCTTCTTGTTCATGGTGCTTGTTGCCTTTCTGGGAATCCTCATGGGGTATCTAATGAGGACATGACAAGAAGCTGCCTTGGGGTGTCTCTTGCATCTTTTTCCTTCTTTTCTTTCCCTTCTTCCTCCACTATCTCATGTCCCACCTTTCAAATGGTGAAACTGTTCGACTTTGTTATTTTGTTGCTATTGTTGAGAGTCAGTGGCTGGAAGAAAGAAGACGGTTTTTTTTTTTTTTTTTTTGGGGCTTTGATGAGTTTGGAATTTGGAATTGTTTTGCAGGAATGGGAAGTGATTAGTATAATGCCTTTTTTTTTTTTTTTGTAAACATATAATGCCTTTTGTTGAGGGTTCCTATTAGCAAACTCATGATCGTTATTTGAGTCAGAAAAATGTTATGCCTTTTCAATTTAGTTTTCAGTTGGAGAATAAACCACAATAGAATATTTGCCTATCTTGATTGTCTAACTAAAGAAAAGAAATGAGACCTGATTCTGATTTCCTGGAAAAAAAGCAATGAAGATTGTTGTACAAATACAGTTATGCATTATGTATCATGTTTCCAAGAATGATTACAGGCCTCATAATGGCCAGTGCTAGAACTATTTCCTTGATAGCTTCTAATATAACAGTCTGGTCCAACTTGCTCCTCTTTTATTAGAAAGTAAACTGCGTAGGAAATAATGTGGAAATCCTTAATGGTGGTTAGGGTTTAGACTGATAACCTTGCTATATTATTTTTCAGTTTTAGACCAGGGAAATTGTTGTCAGGGTGGCTGAATTTTAAAATCAATCTTTGGGCATCTGAATCATGAAATTATGGTTTTAAGTCTCACCTGATACCAATGTCTTGATACATGTTACCGGAGCCATAGTTAACAAAAAATGCAAAATGTTATTGTAGTACGGACAGAATTCCACAATTATTTTATGCGCCAAATTCTCTGGAACGCACTGGATTGGTACTGCTACTATGTTTTTTTTTTTTGGGACCCTGCTTGTGATCACAATTCAATCCCTTTACACCTAGCTCTTTGAATTGGTGGTCCCCAATTTGATACTCTGGTAAGGCATTGGACTGTTGGATTTCATTACCATTAAGTTTGGTTATTGGGGAAAGAAAACGTGACCGGACATTGTGTATGGTGACCCATTCAAAAAGGCAAATAAACTAGAATGATATTTCAGTTCTCTTTATCTTGGTCAATTGATTGGCCTGAAATTGTGTTCTAAAGAGCCATGTCACAAGTTTTTATCCATGATCCACCGGTAGCTTGTTGGTTGAGGAATTGGATATGGGTGTGTGAGTATTTACAAGAGCCAAACAATAAAATTATATCACGCCACTGTCGCGTGTTCCTTACCCCATCTTTCAGTTGGGCCACAACCACAGGAAAAAGAAAATATACTATCTGCATTGATATACTTGAAGCATAAGTCCCAGCCTTGACATTAGCTGTTGCAATGTTAACACACTCGCGAGTCCATTACATTTGGTCAGAATTCAGTTTAGGTCTACGTACGGTTTAAGAGTGTGTGCAGGATCAGGACTCCAGTTTAAGCAAAAAGTGTTCTACAAGGAGACAACAGGTGCATTTAAGTTCGATCATCCATTTCTTAGCCTGGAATTTGGTAGACTAAATTGTCTTTTGAACTTGATTTTTAAGGTTGACAGCATCTTAAAGCCCTCTTGTTTTTTATTGAGTCAATCTCAAATTTCTGTCATGCATCCTATTTTGGAGAGAGAGAGAGAAGCATCTAAAACAATGTCGGGAGATGGGATTGTGACGCCAGATTTAATGACCCATGCCAGTGATTTGCCTATGTCACACTGGCGTCTCTACTAGGAAACAACTGCTATTAAGGACAGTGACTATCCAAGAATTCATAGGGGAAATCCTTGTTTCCTTGCAGATAATGAAGACCACCTCTATCACCCTTTCACCCTAAATAACAGAAATGGCTGTTGATTTGTTACGGTTCTAAATAGTTAGAAGGCTTGATTTAATGCATTCCATCAGTCATGGGCCTTTAGCTAATTGGCTAGGTCTATAAAATTTGGTATTAGAGCCAGCCTCCATGTCTCTAATCAAGTCCCAGAAAGAACTACATAGAGTGAGAACCGTCTGAAAAAAATAAAAAAGAAAAAAAAAAGAAAAATGCTACCTACTGCTCAAGTGAGGGATGCCGCAGATAGGGCTACCTAGAGTAGACTGCAAGCCACCTCAAGAGGGGAAGAGAGCTACTTGCTGCCAAAGTGACAGCCGCTGAGTACATCAGTTGTAGAAGCATGGTGGTCTATTATGGCCCTATATTATAGGACTTAATTTTATGCATTTCATTAGTCATGGGGCTTTTAGCGCATTTGTTAGGTCCATGACATGATTTTATACCTACACGCTCCGCCATCTAGATCAGCTGGCCAAAGTTGCAGCAGCACCATCTTGATTTCCACGGTAATGGGCAGCTTCATTTTATTAGAAAAGATGGAAGAGTAATACCTTTATTTTTTTTAAAGGAAGAGTAATACCTTATACAAGTTTTTTTTTTTTGCTAAAATACATTAAACATGTTTACCAACAACATTGCCTTGGGCATTCTCATTGTATCCGCTGTAAAAATCAGAATTCAGACGGGCAAGAGTGTAATATATGTTTCCACACAAAAACGTGCAGTCATCATCCTGCTCTAAACGTTGGATTTCCCTTGCTTTTAACAGTTCCAACAACCAGGCAATTGCTACAAGAAGACAGATCATACCAGTGTCAAGATGCTGGCTATTGCAGAACCTAAAAGAGGATGTACAGATCTGTTGGATGATGGTTCATATCAACAGTCTTCTGTATGTCCAGGCATGCTCAAACTATGTTACTTCAGGAGAGTTCAGTCCCCAAAGTCCATTGGTTTAGTAGTAGCAGCAGTCAGATCACTTCCTCAAGCCCATGAAATTCTGTATGATGAATCTACTTACAATTGGTAAAGTACTTTGGCTCCAGTTTCTTAAGTGTGTATGGAGACTGGGCCACGCAGGCACATCACTCCTGCTATTTTCAGCTTTAGGTGCTCAAGACTTGTAGAAAGGAACCTACATTGTTGGAACAGCGGTACAGTAAAGGTGCTCATTATCACAACCAAGAGGTTGCTGCTTAGAGTCATTTTACCCGTCAAAAACCAGGATGGGGAAGAATGAGTTAATGTGAAGCAAGCAGCAGGTATTGTTTGGCTAGGTGTTGATCTTCATTACTGTTGGCTGGGTAAAGATCATCACAACAATGCAGTTGCAGAAATATTTAGAGACAATAACTGAAAAGCTTGGAGGAATTAGAAGAATTAGAATGGATTTTTGCTTTTGCTTTTATTTTTTCTTTTTGTGCACGCAAAAAAAGAAAAAAGAAAAAAGAAAAAAAAAAAAAAAAAGAAGAGCCAATTCAATGTGCAAAATAGGCAAACTATACTGCATAACTACAATGACAAACAGGGTTGGACAGAACACTGCATAAATGGTTTACAAGCAGCCAGAGCAATGCATTGGCTGACTACTTTACTGACCTACCACGTGTGATTTCTTAGACTGCGCTTGCTCCACTGAAGTGGGAGAAGCGAGAGTGGAAAGCAGCTTATCTTCTTGGGAAAGCTGAAAATACTCAGATAACACTCCCAACAGCATTCCCAGATCTAGACCCTAATTGCATGGGTTATATTGAAGGATCACGCAAAAACGATTATCGATGGCTCCCTCTTTAGGGCTTGTTTCTTTACTGAAATTAATGAAATCCCAATATGGAGAATTTTGAAATTCTCAGACATAGAGGAATTCCTGAATGCTACCTTGTACTTGAGCATCTAGAAATTCTACCAAAAATTCCAAAGGGTTATTTGAGACCTTGTAGGTAGCTGAAATTTCAAAATGCTTGTGCAAAAACATGGTGATTGCAAATGCCAGAGGACAAGATGTCACATCATGTCCAAAAATCCCTAACATGGAAAATTCTTGGCAAAAATCTCAGTAAAGAAACATATTTGGTGTGACTTCATGTGAATCATCCATTTCTACTTAGTGGACGCACAAACTTCTAAGAAGCTATATGGATACATGCAAAATAGAATATCTACAGATCTCAAATATTGCCAAATTGAATAACAGACCCAGGCCTAAGGCCATGTGTGTTGTAGGTGGTGTTTGGTTGTTGCAGATTTCAATTGATATTAAACTGAAACTTTTATGGGATTTGTAAACCAAACAGAAGATTATAATTCTAGGAAAAACCTATAGAAACATTACACCATACTAAGAATTCATTTTTTTTTATAACACCATACTAAGATTTCATTAATTAAAAAAAAAATTCCCAATTAAAATTTACTTCTACGACCTAAGAACATGATAGTGTGGCAACAGGCCTACTTCACCATTCACTGGGACTGCTAGTCTTGAAGGCTTTTCTACGTTGGGCAGCACCTCATGTATAGTCATGCGGTGCACTGGTTGACTCTTATGCTGGGTTTCCTTTAATTCAACTACTTTCAGATTCATGAAAGGGATATCTGCAGTGAGAAACTATCTTATCAAGTAACAATATATGCTCTGTCTTAAACAGGTGGGTGTATTACTACAATGTGTATAAGATATAAATTTGATTTGTCCATGCATGTTAGAGACACTATAGGAGGGCATGAGGAGACTGAAAAAAAAAGAAAGAAGGGAAGAATAGAGACGGGTGATCGTGGATGGTTCTTTACATTGGACCTAATGGGTCATGGTGTTTGCTAGTTGCTAATGTTCCAAAAAATTTGTTAGTATCATACTGGAGGGTAACTTTGGTGAAGGTGGCTTAGTTGATGATGTGTTCATTCATAGGGCATTCAGGACTCAACAAGGATTTGCGCTTGTCGGGTTTATAACTGAACAGGATGCAAATAGAGTGGTGGTAAGATTAGACAGAAGGCGCATAGGAGAGAAGTTAATTTTAGTTCAAATGGAAAAATACGGGCCAAATCAATGAAGCAGTTGCAGAAATTAATAGGTGCGGTCACAGAACAGGTTGCTGATCATAAAGGGCAAGGGGGATTCCAATTTTTGAGTTGAGTTTATTAATAAGGAAAGAATTGTGAAAGTAGGTAAGAAGTTAGTAGAGGACCTTAAGGCCAATGTTCTCCATACCTTAATTTGAAAGGTGTCATCTTTGCAAGTTCCAGAGGACACAGATCAATGGCATTTTTGCCTTTCCTTATTTATTTATTTTGCAATTTCGGTTCATTTATAATATAAAGAGGCTGGACTTTGTTGCCACTAGATTTAGAAGTGTTTAAACTTAACAGTCACAGTGGTTGTCTACTTGTGAAAATTTCTATTTTCTACCCATATCAATTATACACTCTTCTTCTAGATGATCATGAATAGATATACCCTCTAATAAATAAAATGAATTGGCTTTAGGAGACTTGATATAATATGAAACCTCTAGGTCCTCATTTACTTGTAATGCGAATTAACATACATACATATGTACATATATGAGTCTTTCATATCCGCATGATTAATATATTTTATATGAGGAAAGATCAAATCTGTAGTGTTTTTCAAGTGTCACCACTTGACCTGGCAATGAATACATTGGACAATCATCCTATCTCACATAATGAACTCCCAAAACAGTATGGATTCAATTAACGAGGATTTGTCTTCATGCATCACTCGAGAAGGTGATCCATGTAGTAGCAGCTTGTTTTGAATCATTCATGGAGATTAATTACTTTTACAAAAAGAGGGAGAGAGGGTTATGCTCATGATAATACTTTAAGTGAATCAATGCATAAAATCTCAAAAGTAGGAGCTGGATGAAGAGCAAAGTATGGCAAGAATCAAGGATCAATCAAACACCCTAATTCCTTGCTTGACAGCCTTCCAAAGGCTCCATATAGCAATTGGAACTTGGAACTAACAAAGATGGAAACATTTCCTTGCAAAAGGGAAAAGTTTGGCGATATGAAGGGGATACAGCTTTATCTATTCAGTTAAATTTGGGTGAACAGAGCAATTGCAGTTTTAGAAAATAGATTAAATCCTTGGATTTAATTTCGGATCTACATTTGCCAACTTAAGGGTGGTAGGGTTAGGTCGACCGAGACATTACAGATGTCAGGTTGATAATACGCCTGTATAGGGGTTATTGGCAGTCCAAATAGGGCCTTCGAGATTTCCAACAAGAATACAAATGTCAAAAATCCAGATTGTTCTCACCTTGCGGTAAACGATATTTCATCTCACCAAATGAATGTTAGTTACTCGTATATAAGTTTGCTGCTCTGAACAAAGTGGGAGTATTGGATAACAGGAAAGTACTAGAAAGTCAAAACTGTTGTGAGAGGTCAGGCCCAGTGGTTGTGGAAACATCAACTACAACATTGGTTTGTTAGTGCTGAGGAAGCTAATCCATGAAAACCTGTAATGGACCATGAAGATGTAGATACAAATTATGGAGTATTCTGCTACCAAAAAAAGAGAGAATTATTTGAACGACTCTGAAAGGAGCGATGATGAAACTTCTCCAATTTCGAATGAGAATATGTGCTGGAACAAGTTAGCCTGACCAAGAAACTGAAGAGGAGGTTGTCTTGCTGAGTGCAGATTTTCATAATTGCATAGATAGCAGTGACAAGTATGATTCTCGGAATGATCAGATGAAATCAGATGGTGAAGTTTGGCAAAGTGGTGGAACTTTCCTTTGGTAACATTTGATGATAAAATGAATTTCTGTTGCTCAAGGTATTATTAATAGAGCCCAAACCACAGCGCCTTGAAAAAAGAAATCAAAAGAAAAAGGAAAGACAAAACTACTTACATCTCTATCGTTTGATTAAATATGATTGTTGCATATGGATAAAGGAAAAGGGTGCTTGATTGCAGAGTAAATATTGTTATGTGGCCGTTTTTGAGGAGTTAAGTTTAGGGTGTTTGAGTTTGGTGTTAATTCGTGGATGTTTTGGTGTTTTGAGTTTGGTGATTGCAGAGTAAATATTGTCACAGACATCTATTGGTCCTCTATACTCCAGCTGGAACTTACTTTGCAGCAAATAAATCAAAATTAACACAGAAGCCCAAATCAAAACAAGGAACCATCACAGAGGCTCCTCTCAGATTAAAATTGCATTCCATCTATACTTAACACAATTCCTTAGTAAGAATACTCCATCAACTAAAGTACTAAGCCGCCACCAAGTAGAAGACCGATCCATCAGATTGTTCATCTTCATATTCTCATCGTCTCCAACCGCCAAGATTCAATCTTTCTAGTTTCTACACATCACAGACCAGATGATAAAGGAATAGCAACAAGAATCACCATTGAAGCTGAAGAGACAGAATCCATATATAAATCAGAATCAATAAGAGAAACACAAAGCCAATAACGCGTGATCTTAAAATCAATAAATTGACACTGGATTTCGACAAGTACTTTCATAATTTCTTCTGTTGTGAAGAGAAGAGACATTTGGTCGATTGTTCTTCTACTATACGAATTCCCAAAACCCTAAAAAAAAATTGGAATACAGAGAAGAAGAACCTGCTGTGATGAGATCCTAATCATCGTCTTGAACCTGCTGTGATGAGATCCTAATCATCGTCTTTCTTCTTGGGCTTTCGGTACTGTTCTTCGATGTGTTTGGCCATGAGGAGGGCGGTATTCGAAAGCTTCTTGATGTTGGGGACGTTGTAGTTCTGCGCCACGTATATGCCGGTCAAGGTACCCAAGATGAATGAGAAGCTGCTCCTGATTATTCCCATCTTTCTCTCTCTCTCTCTCTTCTCTTTCTCTCTGTGTGTATTGAAACTGGAAAGAGAGAGAGAAGTTCGATTTCTAGGGTTTTTCTGGTTGTGGTGGTGAAAAGAGTTTCAAGGAGAGAGAGCCTGCAAGCTCGGGAAGATTCCGGATTCTAGACTGCAGTTCTAGTTGTGTTTTAGATCGATGAGTGGTTTTTGAAATAGTCCCTGCAATAAATAGTTACAAGTAGGTTCCTGAAGTTTAGACTATTTGTATTTAGCTCCTAATTGACTCTGAAATGTTCTTTGAGCAACTGAATGTGGAGTCTGGCTCCATGGATTGACCTACTTCGCCTGCCTATGATCAGTGCAGCCTTTTGATAGTCTTATCATCCAGCGATCGGAAATCATGCCTGATTTTACATTTTATTGAACATTCACTTGCCATTGCATTGAATATTAGAGAAATCTACAGGTAACATATGTTATTTGACTTTAAGATTATTAAATTAAGGACTAGGGCAATTTGGATGGGATGATTTTTTTGGCTCCCTCCTATATGAACAAGACATTTCCATCTGCACTCCTCCCATTGATAGACATTTATCTAAGAGTGTCCCACTAGTTGGACTGCATGTAAGCAATGTTTAGTATGCTTGTTGGAGAGTATTCCCTAATACAAAATACCCATCTTACTTTGTGTCCTGCTTTTTAATATTGATTTGCCTTTTTTTCAAATTTGTATAAAGGTAAGAAAACGTACAATTTTTCTTATATTAGTGTATTTAATTTCTATATATTTACGTATACATAAGTTTACAGGTAAATCAAGTATCTAGGTTGAATTCCGATGTCAATAGCTAAAAATAAACTTAACAAAAAAATTTATGTGGGAAACCCAACCCAAACTTAAACCGGTCATTTAGAAATTTCAAACTTGAATGTGTTGTTTGGGTTTGGATTTGGCTCACCAACATCCCATAGTGAGTAATGCTAGCCCATTTCAAGGTTGGAAAACTCCCTACAGTCTTTTTACTCTCCCAAGTCATTTCAATTTGACGAAGACCGAGTCAAATAAAGGGAAGAGTCCCATAGTCACCTTATTTTAATAACGTGTTTACATCTATACCATTTGATGGGTAATATATGATTTTAAATAATTAAGATTTACTTTCAAGTAAGTATGCAAAAGGTTTGGAGTCAGCAATTTAAAAATAATGACTGAAATATAATTTAAAACTTATATTTGATTATTAACATTCGATATTTAGAACAACAAATTATGTAATATATTTTTCTTTTATTTTCCTTGTTATAGTGTTTTTATTGCAGATATAAATTTATTAATTTGAATTAGCTATCATGAAAGTATGTAAATAAATCTATACTTATATTTTACAAGTATTTGACCTATTTTTAAATATTTTTAAATTATTTAAAAAAAGATGACTCTCTTGAACCACCACGCCACGCCGCGTTGAGAGATAAAGCCCAAGTTACGAGTTTTCCTACCTCAGTCCATTTACAATATTTTTTTTCCTTTCTTCTATATAATTAAAATGACAGAACTAATGTTTGCTAACATAAATCCATCAGCACCTAAGGCCCAATTCACAAAATCCAAACTGCTCAACTTTCTAACCTCCTATTTATCTTTGCTGCAGTTCCAGTCCCACTCAACATAACTCCATTAATGCAATGGAATGGACAAATCTCAAACTATTCTCACACATGCCCTTACCCTTTTCTGGAATTAGCTAAAACTCATGGACTGAACAAATCTCCTTCTGATTTGCGGGGGTCGTTTCAACTTTCAAGCGTGGGAGAACTGATCATGAACTCCTGCTGCAATCTGCCTCTTTCTCTCTCTACATGCGGTAACCCGTATCGTCTCAAGTGAATGGAATCGAAAAGAGGTATTGTATTCTTGATTCTCTCTCCCATGTATCGCTTTACTTACTTTCGGAATTAGGGTTTTGGATAGAATCACTAAACCATGCTGCAGAACCAATTCTTTTTCTTATTTTTTGATATAGGGTGTGTTTGGATGCATCCAATTTGCCATTGTTTTGAATATTCTATCAGAAATGGTATTTTTGTGTGGGTAAGTTTGCTTACTTGGTATTTTGAATTCCTAGGAATTCATTGCAGAGGGGGTTTTCTCGAAAGCGAGAAGTGAAGGCTCTGTTGGTTCCTTGCGAAGTTGCTTGCTAGTATTGTAAGTCATTAAATAAGTGAATCTCAAATCAAATCAGAAATGGAAAGATTGAACCTGATTGAATTTGGTAGCTGAAGCATGTTCAGGGCCATCTTGTTTAGCTCACAGAAACATAAGTGTTTGTTATCGTGTCACCCAATTATAACTTCGTCATTCCCTTAAACCCTTTGTTGCAGGGATCTCCAATCAAACAAGTTTTTTTATATCAATCATTGATGGCTTAAGTCTCATTCCCTTCAAGGTTGATGACACTTGCTCTCTAGTTAGTCCTTTAGTCAGTGGATTGGCTAAATTTTCCATCCATCTTACAAAATTTATTGCAATCATTCCATCATTGAGTCATTGCCTCAATAGATTATGCATCAGATGAATGTGTCTGGATTTACTAGTATATGTTTTGTTATGTACTTCATATATTTCTGATTTTTTGTCACTAGGAAGAGGGATGGTTGGAACTGGTTTGTCCCACATGGGAATATCAATCAGTAGATTCTTCAGTCATTTTGCTTCCTCACTGTCTAGAGCCATAGCGATTGTTTTGGAATCCATTCTGGACTAGGATATACATGATCGTTTATTTGATTTCTAAGAGGCGATGGTGTTACATAAAGTAAACACATAGCCACTAATGGCATTGGATTCTTTAGAATCCGATATGCAATTAGCATCGCTGTAGCCTTCTAGCACAATGAGTATCTCTCACAATACAAACTATAATATATGGTTTCTTTAGGTATTAAAATACCTGGATAATAGCTGTCCAATGTTCATAACTGGGATTGCTCATATACTTACTTAACTTGCTTACTGATGGAACCCTAATCGCCCAAGGCCTGCAACTACAAGAAGCAAAGCCAGCAGAGAGACTGCACAGCCTTTTAGTGGAAATTTAGCAGCTTGAATTAGAGTAGAATTGACAGAAATTGGGTAGGAATTGTCAGGATAGCAGGTGCTCAGTTGGCACGAAACAGGAAACCCCACTACTTGTGCTGACCAGTAACAAATAACACTGTATTTCTTCAATGGAATGAGAAAATAGGCATCTAAAACAATCAATGTAATTAACAAGTAAACACACTTAAATTTTATTCATAAGAATCTGAATTGAATTATATCCAGCCTACTGTCCTATATTTATAAGAATATCTACTTACATAAATAAGTACTTTCTAAATACAACTCCTAAATAAAATAGCAAGTTATCTGAAAAAAAAAAAGAAAAGAGATTTAATGGAAACGGCATATCGACAGTCAAGGCGACAAAAAATGGTGAAGTTGCCAATCAACAATCTCTTGTGGTCTGTTGGGCAAGGTTGGGATCTGTTTTAGACCCTATAAATATCCCACAAGGGCTGACAAGCTTGCTTCATAAATTTGGATAAATCTGAGCTTAAATATGGGCCTTGGGCTGGTAGAGCCTGATGCTAGATTGCATCACTTACTGCATGAGTTATGTCAGGTCTCTTACAATTCATAATAAACATAAGGCACCCAATAGCTCTAGAGTAATTTAATTGAGACACACTCCTTTTTTTTAGTTTGTTTGATATTTGGATCAAAAGGAGTGGATACACCATGACTTTCATATATGTCAAACCTTCGAAGCACTTTCTCACTTTATTGAGATTGTGATGAAATAATACGTTCGAACTGTCTATGGATTTTAATTCCCAAAATCACATTAGCCTCACCAATATACTTAATGTCCTTTCAACATAATTCAAATCATTACCAAATATTAACTTATCATCTACATACAAGCATATAATGATTTAGTAGTTATTAACATGTTTGGAATATACAGTTTGTCCGATTTATTGATTCTAAATCCATCAGACTTCAATACTTTATCCAATTTCTCAATGCATTGTTTCGGTACCAGGGCATCCATCGCTTTAAGCGACAAACTGTGCTGGCACTCAGTTGTAGTGAAAAGTAGGCAACGGTTCGTGTATTAATCTGGACGAGTGCGGATAAAGACATTAGTCCAGAAGAAGCGGGAGATTTGATTTGCTATTTGGAACATAGGAACTTTGATAGGCAAGAGCATGGAGTTAGTCGATGAAATAAAAATAAGAAGAGTTGATGTTTCCTGTCTACCGGAGATAAAGTGGAAAGTGATAAAGCTAAGGATCTCACTAATGGCTACAAACTTTACTACACATGAAAGAACAATGCCAGAAATAGAATAAGTATAGTAGTAGACTTTTAGCGATTAACTTAATGCTACCATTAAAAAAAAAAAGTGATTAACTTAATGTTAGAGGAAGACACAATGCATATCATAGTGTCTATGCACCCCAAGCAAGATTAGATGACAATGTTAAGAGATAATTTTGGGAGGAGATGGATGGTTTAATATGAGAACCCCAACTAGTGAAAAGATTTTCATATAAGGGGACTTATATGGGTATGTAGGAACTGATAGTAGAGGGTATGAGATAGTGCATGGAGGACAAAAATTTGGAGAAAGGAATGAATTAGGAGACACTATCTTGGAATTTGCATTAGCATTCAACCTTATAATAGCAAACACCTACTTTAAAAAGAGAGAGAATCATTTAATTACCCATAAAAGTGAAACTACTAGGAGCCGGAATGACTTTTACTTAGAAAACATGGTTATCTAGCTTGTAAAGATTGTAAGGTTATTCCTGGAGAGAGTTGGACCACACATCATAGGAATTTTATCTTAGATGTTTGCATTAAAAATAGAAAGAGAGGGATAGTAAATAAAATGTGCCCTTAAACTAGGTGGTGGGATTTGAAAGGGGAAACTGTTCTATGGGCGGACTGCATATGCAGTCAGCACCATGGGGCCCACCCTTGATCCATGCATTCCCTTTGATCTCGTCTTCCCAATATCCACATTGAACCTTCACTCATTGCCGGATTGAATCCTAACAAAATCTATTGTTAAAACACCATTAAACTTTTAAGTCTGTTAAATCAAAGGCTAGGGTAATCTAGTGGGGCTGATTGTTTTGGCTCCTAATTTTTCATAAGGAGACCTTTCCATCTACCCCTCTCTCATTGATAAAGATGCATCTAAGTAGGCCCCACTAGCTGAATTGCGTATCAGCAACATGTAGTCTGTTTCGAGGAGACCATTCTCCTTGAAAAGGGAAAGGGCATCAACATTTAAGGATAAAGTTACCAAGGGGGGAGAATGGGATTTGGAGAGAAAAAAACTACAGTAATGTGAAATCAAATGCCTAAGTATATCAGAACGGTTGCAAAAGAGGTGCTTGGAGAACTAAAAGGGAAAAAGACACTATGATAAAGAAACTTTGTGGTAGAGTGGAGAGGTCCAGGAATTTGTTCGAGAGAAAAGATGTTGTTATGAAGTTTGCTAGGGGACTAGGAATATGGAACATTATGAAATGTATATGAAGGCAAAGAAAGAAGTTTTGAAAGTTGTAAGTAATGCAAAGTCCAAACTCCAAAGCATATGATGACCTATATGATAAGTTGGAGCAAGAGAGATATTTTCAAACTTGCAACAGGTTTGATGTAGATTTTTTTATTTATTTTTGGTTAATTCTGTGCTTGCAATTTGATGTATGAATGTTCATATTTATGTGCTTCATGTTGTTTAATTTGATGGACGTAGTGGTTTGAATATGGGCAGCATAGTAATTTGAACCTATTCTCTTTTGCTACTGTTAATGTGAAAAAAAAAAAAATCTAACAAAAGTTTAGCCCCACCCAAACGAAAATCCTAGCTCCACACTACCTACAATTTCCTTTTTTTCTTAATTACAAATTTATTTGTTTCAAAAACTAATTTGAATCACTTTTGCTCAATATAGAACCAAAGACTTAACTGTTCCAAACCTAGGGCACACAAATCACTTTGGTCAAAGTCAGAATTTGGTGGATGAGAGGTGAAGCACTACTTTCACCTTCCCAATTACCTTTGTGGTAAAGGAGTTATCCATGTAGTGTTCTTGTCCATCTCCCACAGTCTCGTAGGAGACTAATGCACCTCTGTCATGACAGATGTGTTTAGTCATGCATGTGTCGACCCACCAATCTATTTTGTTGCAAATCATGCTCACCTCTGTCACCACTGCCATGAAGTTGTATTTCTTGTCTTCAACGACATTAGCTTTGACTCTTGTTATCGTTTGCCTTGTTGTGGCCCATAAGCAAAACAATTGATTTCTTTTCTTTTGTTGATATCTTTGTGGGGCTTAAGGTTCTGGTTCTGATTATTTCTCCTCTAGTTTTTCTTGTTCTAGAGTACATCCTGTTTTGGTTTCTTCCAATCAGATTTTGTCTTGATCGGTCCCGCATGTTCAAAATCCCTACCCTTAGAGTCACAGTCACGAGGTTGTTCTTGCATCTATAGACGGGTATTGGGATCCTCTCGTGTTTTAAGGAGGTCCCACAATCCTTCCAAGATGGTGGAGCTTGTGAATGGTACTGCTCATCACAAATTGTTCGAGTAGGTCCATTCCCTCAAATTGGACTTCATGAATTTGAAAATTTCTTAACTTGGACTATCACAAATTAACTCTTCCATTTGGAATTTAAAAACTTTTTCTACAGCATATTTCTTGGACCTCAGATATCCTGTACAATACTCCTTTTGCAAGGCCTCCCATAATTTCTTAGACCTCAGATATCTTGTACAATACTCCTTTTGCAAGGCCTCCCATAATTTCTTAGACCTTAGATATCTTGTACAATACTCCTTTTGCAAGGCCTCCCATAATTTCTTCGCAATTTTGATTTTTGCATAAACATTGGATAATTATAGTACCTATATATAAGAAAAATGGAGATATACAAAAATGTACCAACTATTGTGGGATTAAACTTATGAGTCATACTATGAAGCTATGAGAGAAAATAATGAAGCAAAGACTTAGACAGAAGACCAAGATATCTGAAAATCAATTCGGTTTTATGCCAGGGAGGTCAACGATGGAAGCTATTTTCTCACCTAGGCAATTAATGGAAAAATATCGAATGAAGGAAAAATTTGCATATGGTCTTCATCGATCTAGAAAAAGCCTACAACATGGTAAATAGAGATTTAATATGGTGGGTTTTAAAAAAAAAAGGAATGTTCTAAGAGGTTATATTGAAATTATTAAAGACATGTATGAAGGAGCAGTAACAAGTTTGAGAAGTACTTGTGGAGAGACAGGGGAGTTCCTAGTGATTGTAGGTTTGCATTAGGGGTTAGCCCTAAGCCCTTATCTCTTTGCATCGATTTATGAATGAGTTAACTACTCATATTCAAGAAGAGGTACCTTGGTGTCTGTTATTTGCAAATGATATAGTGTTAGTAGATGAATTAAGAGATGGTGTGAATGCAAAGCTCGAGAGATAGCGGGAGGCTTTAGAATCCAAATGTTTTAAAATAAATCGTACAAAGACGGAATATATGGATTGTAATTTCAGTGGGCATATAGAAAGAGCTGAAACTACTATGAGAATTGAAGACCATGAGATACCATATAGTGATTCTTTCCGTTATCTTGGCTCTATAATTAGTAAGGATGGGGAGATTGATGAAGATGTCAAACATAGGATAAAAGCAGGATGGTTGAAGTGGAAACTTGCTTTTGGAGTGCTTTGTGATCGACAAATGCCAACCAAATTGTAGGAAAATTTTTACAGGACAACATTAGACCAGTTATGACCTATGGAGCAGAATGTTATGCAATTAAGATGCAACATATGCACAAAATGGATATAGCACAGATGAGAATGTTGAGGGTATGTGTGGTAAAACTAGGAAGGATAAAATTAGAAATGAGTATTTTTTAGAGCATTTAGGGGTAGTAACAATAGGGGATAAAATTAGAGAAACCTATTTAAAATGGTTTGGACATGTCCAACGTAGGCTGGCAACAGCGCCGGTAAGGAAAAGTCTGGCTATGAAGGTTGATGGCTCATAAGGGGAAGAGGTAGGCCAAAGAGGACGTAGATGGACGTAGTAAAAGTAGATATGAAGAAGTTTATCTGAGGATTTGACTCAAGATGGATCGGAATGGAGACAGATAATTTGTGTAGCTGACCCAAACATAGTTGGGACAAGGCTTTGATGATGATAATCATATGAAATTCTCTAAATGGTTCAGAATCTCATTTTCCCAATCAAAATCATCTGATTTTCATTGTGTTTCTGAATTGTTCCAGCGGGTCCATATTCATTTTCGTTGGGGCAGTCTGTGGACAAGCCATACAGAATTTTCATAGCTTTAAGAAGATATTCCATCCTCACCTGCCACCGTTGAACATGTTGCCCTTAAAAATGAAGACCTTGGGGTTCTCCCATGCACCAGATATCTTGAATTTAACTGGCAATTAAATACCAAAATCTGCCTAAACTATTGGTTTCTAGGGAATTGCTAGTATTTTAAATTTCAATTAAATGAGTAATTTTCAAAGGCAGATTCCCCCACCCGAAAAAAAAAAAAAAACCTGCAACGTTCTTTTGGACGTCTTTCCTAGGATTTCATGGCTTCCTAGTTGAGTGGCTTCATTGGTCTTAAACTCAAGCAGGTGTACTTGACTTGAACCCAAGGACCCTTTCAGAAACCTTGTAGCTTGCAAATAGAGAATTGGAATGGAAAGGTTGGAAAGAGGAAATATGATCAAGATCTTTTGAGACAAGAAGATGGGAAGATCTGATCGCTTGAGAGAGGGAGAGATTGGGGATCAGCAGATGATATCCTAAATGACTTCTGCACCTCTTCCAATAGGGTGTGGAACAGACCTCTTGAGGCAACGTTCTCTTCTTCTGCAGAGGAGCATGGGAACATTACACAACATTCTCCTGCCAAGACTGTATTTTGCAGGGAACGGCGCTTGCGGAAGACTAAATGTGAGAGTGAAAGAAAGAGAAAAATGAAGTGATTGTGTGAATAAGTTATAGATGGATGGATGGGCCTACTAGGCTTGGTGATTGTGTGCAATGGCGGGCCCATGATTTTCGTTTGGGTGGGGTGAGCAATGATCAAGTGAATAAGTTAAATAATAAAAATCGAATATTTTAAGGTCTTACATAAGGGGTTTCTTGAGTCTCACGGGTGCGACTGCACCCACGTGCTGACACTTGGATCTGCCCTTGATTGTGTGCCCGTGTGCATCAAATACTTGATGAAGTCACAAAAGCAGAGGTGTTATATATTTGGAAAATTGAGCATACATCGTCTATCTTGCACATGGATGGCACTTGTGTGCAAGAAATCTTATTAGGTGATATTTTTTAGGAATCAGTAGAATGACTGTTCCAATGTCTAGCTCATCGAGTTAATGATCACCCAATAATGGTCTCCTTATGTATTAGAAACTCGTGGTCAGATTTTCATTATTTGAGAATGATGTATGGCTGATTTTTTTTTTCTCTCCTTTTATGTTTGTAATACTTGTCTTATTCAATAGAAAAATAAATCTTGAGAATAATGGTTCGAGGTTTTGTTGTCACTTTGGGAAGTCATGGCTTCAAATTCAATGCAACTTGTTTTACCACTTAATTCAACACTTTCCGTATATTGCAATAGATAAAATAATAAAATGATTTTCTGTTTTCATGTTCATACACTACATGTATGATCTAGGCAAATTGAAATGATGAAAGGCTTCTGCCTCATGGTTAGCTTTCCTATTGGCACTAGGAGTGCTTTTTCTTTGAATAGTTAGGGAACCGTGCAATATTTGTTCTTTAATTGCTGCCATACTTCATGGATCTAGAGAGGAGAATCCTTCAAAGCTGCAATTTAAAGCAATGGCTTATAAAAAATTGGAGAGTACTGAAATCAGACAGCTAATGCCTTTCCTAGCTGTGGGATGGAAGCTATTGCCTTCTGTATTGCCTTTACTGTGCTGGTGTGGCATCTTTTGCAAGAAAGAAATGAAGGTAAGAATTGCCTCGTAGGTTATTTTATCCTACTCAGGTCCAAGATTTCTCTGGTTGAAATTGAAAAAAAAAAAAAAAACAGACTGGGGAAGATTGATTTAGTCTTGGTTGCGGTGGTAGCTTGTCCTCTGAGATGTACAAGGGGGATTTTCATAGGATCTTTTAGAGTTCTATGTCCAAGACTCACATTACTAGTTTGTCCATATGAAGATTCGTTTTCATAGTAAGAACCCATAACCTACATTGCACGCACGCGCACACACACGCACAGAAAGGAACCCAAAGCCTGGGTTATTATAGACATTTCAGACCAGGAGCCAATTGCAAGTTATGTTGGTTGCTGAGCAAGGTAGTCTACAAATGATGCTCGGTAAGATTGTTAAGTCTACAAATGATGCTTGGTAAGATTGGTAGGTTACTCTAAGGGAGTACATAGCTAGGGTAAAGTTAATGGGAGATTTGGGAAACGTATTGAGGAATGATGTAATCAGTATGGTCCCTATAACGGAGGATTTGGATGTTGCCTAAGTTGGGTTTTATCTTATTTGGGCAATGAAGATGGAGTGTAGTCAGAATTATTATTATTATTATTTTTGAATGGTAACAAATTTTGTTAATGGAGCTAGAATGGTACAAGAGAACTATACTGAAGCACCCAACACAATCGGTCAAGCAAAGTTAAGTAAAATCATGTTGAAAGGAATGGCTCGTTTAGGAACTGGAGCAGGCGTGAATGAGGGATGCGAAGGGAAGGAGAGAACTAAGAAATGTTCACTTCTAAATTAATTGTATTAAAGTAATTGGACCATAAAAGGAGATGAATTTTGATAGGGGACTGGGGAAAGGGTGCATGACTTGTTTTAGATGAAGATCACCATTTCAAATTGTTTGTGGTTTGGGATCAAATGAAAAGTGCATGCACGTGAAGGATATTTTCCTTTTTATGTGATGGTTACATTCTAAGGGTATATTATGGATATAATTATGGATTTATTTACATCCATGAAACTGATACACTTCTTTGAGTGCAGTTAGTGTTGCATATTTGTGGGGATTGGTGGATGACAATTTATATTGTTTTGCCAGATATTGATATGTTAGATGATGTCAGTGATTTGAGGAAAATATAATATCAAGGTTAAAGATGCTTTTATGGGTGTGCTATAGGGGTGGAAAAATCTGACCTGTTTTGCTAATCCGACCAGAACCCAACCAACATTTGACCAGCATGACCTTCCCCGTAATATATTAAGGGTCAGGAGAACCTGACCCGCTTTCAAATGGGTTGGGTTAGGGTCAACCTGCTTAACCCATTTAAATACATTGGTTTAGGGTCGAGCCGATGGGTAAACCCATTCAATCAAATTTTGGGTCTAATATTTTGGTAATTAGAATAGTTCATGTCATGTGGAATGAGCCAAGCTTCTGTTGGGCTTCTTTTGGCTTGTAGCTTTACTCAAATATACCCTTAAAATATGAAAGGGATTGGGTTTAGGTGAGGCTTATATAGGTTGGGTCATGTTAAAGTGATTAAATGCGTTGATGTGCATTGAATGTGGGTCGGGTCAGGTTGACCCACGATGGGTGCGGGTTGAAGTTACTTGACTCCTTTTGAAAATGGTTCGGATATGGATTGTACTTCAACCCATAGATATTCCTTGTCAATCTGTCCTGTTTGCCACCCCTAGTGTGCAATCCTTAAAAATTCAAGTCATATGATGATGAGTTTTCATAGTGCTTCATTATGATGTATAGTCCCAATGATCCTCTTGGGAGAGAGGGCTTCTAGAGAACTTTTTGAGGATCTAAATGGAGATCCACTTTGCACATTTTGGGGTGATCTCAAGAGCATTCATATCTCTCATAAAAACTAAGGGAAAGTTATATAATCTTTAATTGGGAGGAACTTTTCCAACTTTTGATCAACTAGAATGGATTGATATGCTGGTTGTTGGGGGAAGGGCCAGCTAATAATAATTGAGACAACTAGATATCTGCAACTTGGATTGTATTTAGTTTCAAAGGAGTGGTGGGCTTACTTAAATGGTGCTTCTTAATCTATTCTTCCTCGTCCCATTTTGCACAAGGCGCTGGTTATAAACATTGGGTATTAAGTGGGGCCGTACTGTCTCTGGGTCCAAGAACATGTGGCTTGAACATGGGAGCTTTATGGGGCTTGTTAGTTCTTGGTGGAGGAGTTTGAGGCAGCACGAATAGGCTTCCAGCTCTTCAAGAAACTCCCACTCCTAAGCAAAAGCTTTGTATCATTTAATTTTTTGGTGTCTTGATGCTGAAAGAAAATAATTTGGGTTGCTTGATTCATTGATGGAGCGGAGGCATCTTTGACAAGAGGTATCTTTGACAAAAGCTTTGTAGCACGGTGGAAGGTGCTCACCATTGCAACCTTGAGGTTGTGGGTTCATGTTACCAATAAAAAATAGAAATAAAGATAAAGAAAATGAAAAAAAAAAAAAAAAATGAAGTGGAGGTGTCCTAGTGGAAAGAGTCAGTTTTTGTAACCATTGAAAAGTGCTGTAATAATTAAAAAAAAAAAAAAAACACTTTAGGGTATACTATTAATATCTATTATACACAAGCATTCTATTCCTCAACAAGAAAGGGATGGAATAATAGCAAATGGAATGAACCAAAGAAAAAACCGCAGGCATCCTAGGACAAGAAGAAATCTGTTTATTTATATGTTTCTTTATTTTGACAGGTAACATGACTCGAATCCTCAACCTCGTGATTGCAACAATGAGAACCTTCCAACCGTGGTACAGACTCTTGTCATGAAAGAAGAAATCAATTGGACATTAAAGTCAACGGGAACATGATTAAAAAACGGAATATAAATATAAAGGCACTTGCCATGAGATAACAAATACAATAAGGAAAGTCTCAAGAAGCTTATGCATAGAGTATTCAAGTACCAAGATGTTACTGAAGTAAAGGCTGCTGAATTAACTTGAGAAATCATACAGATATAACGGGAGTCATAGGCCAAAATTTTGGAGGCTTTGAATACCAGTAAATATCAAGAATGTGACATGGCCTTTTCTTTAGTTAGGGGGCGTTTGGACTTTGGAAACTCTAAAAATAAGCTCTCATTTTATGATTTAGAGCTTTTTTACACAGTAGAGTGTTTGGTAAACGTCTAATGCACTTTCTATATTCAGAGCTTATTTACAAATTAGAGCTTTTCCCTCTAAAAAAATAAAGAGCTTGGGAGGCTGCTTTTTTTAGCTAAACGAATGAAAGTGGACAATGCAAAATTTACAAGTATTTTGACGAAAATGGCCTCATAAAATTTTCAAGACGATGCATGGGGTGGGTTCTACATTGTAATGTTTAAATGGTGAGCCCAGTTACCACAATTCCTAAAGGTGGCCCCCACTTACCGCATGAATTAAGAGCTTTTTTATATAATTTTACCAAACATAGTAATTATTGTAAATTAGAACTTAAAAACTAGAGCTTTATTTTTTACATTAATCTAATTATCCCTTATTAATTAGACTAGAGTCTCCAAATGGCCCCTAGAGTTTCCTCTGAATGCCATCAAGGTTTCTGCCTTTGTTAAGATTTCAGTCCGAGCAATGTGAGCTTGACTCATGAAGTATGAGATCTTGCTTTTGAGCCAGGTTGGATTGGGGTTGTCTTGAATGCCTTTCTTTATGTCATTTTCTTGCTGGGATACATGAACAAAGCAATCCTTTGGTGAGGTATGGCCTGTCATATTATGTTTGTAATTCCTATGGATTGAGTTACTAAGGGGAACAGAGGCTTCACATTCATATGATTCAAAATTGAATGGGATGCGAATAAAGGGGTGGAAAAGCTTAGTGGGAGGTCGATAGAAGACATGAGAATTTTATGTTCAAATGATAATATATAAACTCGAAACATGAGGTGCGACCAGTTCTGCCTGTTGGGAATTGATCTTTTAAGGAGGGTGTTCTCACGGAGAAGGAATAGAAAGTATTCAAAATGCCCAAGTTATGTCAACAGGCAACCAATATCAGAAATGCTTTGGTGATGAAAATGTTTGGATGGAGCAATTGGGAAATCATAATGTCAGTAGATTTGAACCTTATAAGTTATAAGTAGTTCCAAAGGTCTACCTGTTTGGAATATAACCTATATTTAAGACAATTTAACAACCGTAAATGGAAGAGATGCTACATATAGCCATGTTCAAGTAAAAGTATTTATGTTGCTGTGAAGCGAACCTAGAACTTCCAGGATCAATTTAGCCTATGTTGTATATCATTGTACTATTATCCAATACAACATAGTAATGAGAAGATAGTTTTGGAAGGATTTTTTTTTTTATAAAGGAGGGTGTCCCAGCCCTTTGGGCCAGAATAATCCCTACGGGCCCAGGGGTAGCAGGGTAAATCCCCTGTGGCCCCAGTGTGGTAGTGCAGTTTCGAACCATCAACCTCCGGATGCAAACCGTGGTCCTAGGCCAACTGAGCTACCCCTTAGGGATAAAATGAAAGTTGTTTTGGAAGGATATTCACTCAACTGGTTGTTCTATGTTATGAGGCTCATACCTATGATGTGTCGGTAAAGTGCAGTAGATGTGGTGGATCAGTATAAATCCCTAAACAACCACCCTACCTTTTTCCCTTCCCCTTGCTACGAAGCAACCCTAGAACATCCAGGATCAGTGTAGTGTATGTTGCTAATGTTTTTGTACAATTATCCAATATAACATCTTAAATGAAATAATAGTTGGAAGGATATCCACTCAACTGCTTGTTCTCTGTTACGAGGTCCATGCCTATGACTGTCTTATTCTGTCGTTTGTGTCATCCATGAACATTATTGCAATGCTTTGATACACATTATGAGTGTCAGCACCATGGATATGAATCTGTAGTTCTTTATATGCAGTTATTGTTTTTATACATTGAGTTTTGATTTTGACAATCTAGTTTGCGATTAATCCCATTCCCCATTGGTTGTGGAATCTTATCCTCCTTTTTATGCAATTTATGAACATTGTGGGATTTTTTTTTGTTTTTTTTTTTTATAATTGCATCTATTTTTTTTTTTTTTTTTTTTTTTTTTTACATAAGTTCACTTCCTGAGTTGATTCCTTAAGACATGGTCAGTGAGAAGAGACCAGTGCATGCAGATCATTCCAGAAATGAGGAGGGAGACAGTGGTCGATTAACTTGACTAAGGGATGTGTAATGGAATGATATTGATGACTTTCTTCCAACTTCGCATTAACTTAGGATTAAGTTCATTGTTCAATTGGATGGTGTTCTGTACCTTATGCTGAGGGCGTGGGTCTGATCCAGTTTACCTTTACCTCTCTATCTGGACCTTGTAAATTAGTTGTGCAAGTTTCTGTTAGGTGCAGTCTATACATTTTCTGTTTTATCTAGTTTGATAGCATGTCCCATATGCGAAATAAATATGATTTGATAGCAAGCCTTTTGTTATTTAATTTTCAGTGCAACTTTTTTGCGTGAGTGCCTTATCAGCACATCAGCTTTTGGAGTTTTGAACTTTGTTGGTCACTATTCGGGAACCTGATTCAGTCCATGATTAGGTGTGATGCCAGTGTCAAGGAATCTGGGTCTTTCATACTTGGACATTTTGTTTGAGGATCAGACTCTGCTTTCCTCTCTTACAAGGAAAAATTGTTCGAAAAAATAGTTTTCCACTGACAGTCATGTTGGTACACACCGTTTCCATGGAAAGGGGAAATTGCCACGTCAGCAAATTCCATAGAAATGGAAACCTTGGAAAAGGATTTCCACAGAATTTAGAAATTCATGTTTGGTGCGAAATTTTTTCCTCGTTGAATTAGTGCTAATGTTGTTTGGTGCGGTTGTGGATTCCTTATATAAAATCAAAATTTCTTGTTTGGTGAAACAATTTTTTGAAGAAAAATAACATAACATGTATATTAATTATTCAACATCAAATAATAATTTATTTAAAAAAATAAAAAATGAAAGAGTTGTACGGTTTTGGGTTGAAATGGAAAAGAGGGAGAAGTTTTCCGAAGAAATCCATTTCCATACCCCGCCCCTGTAGGAAACTCAGCATTAGCAAGGAAACTGGTAACGAGGTAAGAAAGTGTTTCCGTGGAATTGTTCCGCACCAAACGCCTGAAAAATGGGTTTTTCTGCGGAAAACCGTCCACTTTTCTGAGGAAAAGTGTTTTATAAACATGCCCTTAGACTGATCTTGGATAACCAAGCCTTGACATCAGTAAGAAATTTTGTATAAGTATTTTTGTTAAGAAAGAATATTTAACATGTACTTGCAAAATATACAAAATAAAAGAGTGGGGATAATGTGTGAACATGTGATGGGTACTTATTGTAGTTTATAAGAGCATAGAAAGAACAACAAGAAAATGAAAGGATATGATACTCATTGTAAGTACTGTAATATATTTCTTTTTTACTCACTTTTCATGGTCTGGCAAACTTAAAGTAAGCCAAGCATGTGGTAACGGGCAACAGACGAGTGCTTTCAGGTACATCTGGAATCAACATGGAAAATGTTTGACCTGCAGGTTTTGAGCTCTGATGCCCTTATACGGCATAGATACAACATGGACATGCCAAGGATATGATAGGTATATGGATTTTACAGAAAAGTGTAAAGCATTGGATACAAGGTGGTACAATATGTTGCCTATTTTGAAGTATCCAGGTATCATGGCTTTTGAGGTAAAGAAGTGAATGATCTATTATTATATTGACAAGACTTCTGCCACTGCATTCTGCAACTTAATCTTGTCAATATTGAGTAAAAATACACCAATAAAAACTTGAATAAAGATATGGTGCAATTTTTGGTGATAGATTAAGGTAGAATAAGAACTGAGGAGAACTTTGCATTAAGTTTCAGTTGAGTGAGGGGGAAATGCTGTGATTGGGACTCTGTTGCTCAGTCTCGGATCTCAATCACTTGAAAAGGCCATCTTAAGTTTACAACTGATATCTTGCTTAATGGGATTTATGATCTACAAACAGAAGCTTTTATGATGTTCAGTTCTGGAGAGTTACCATCTTGAGTGACATTGTTTGATCTCATGCATATTGATGACTCTCAGAACGTGTACATTATATTTGTCTAGACTAAATGACTAATATCTGTTATTATGTTCTGTCCATTGATTCGGTTCAGTGCCTAATGTTGTCAGTGGTGAAAACTTAGACCATCCCGTACAGGTGGATTACTTGATAGAAGGGACAGCGGTGGTTATGGGTCCTGCTGCCATATTGCCTTTCGGGTTTCGAGTCAGGACATGGTTAAATTTCAACAGAAGGCTCAAAATGAGAAGTTCTGTACTTTCTTTCCTGGTAGCAAAGCTGAAAGAAATGTTCAATAGAGAAAATAGATAATTGTAAATGTTGAGGTGATTTATAGCTTTTTCAACAGATGGATGTATTTCATCTCCCCAGCAGTTGGATGAGAGTTCCTAATTCTGATTTTTCCCTAATATCTGTTTATCAAAAATACTTGTTTTACATGTTCATTTGTTGAAAGACATGACACAACTATCAGGGACCCTTTTTTAGCCCATTTGCAAGGATAACCTTCTTTCATAAATGTTCAATGCTTGCTCATAGCTATCATTTTCTTCTCTTGGCTATGGAAATATATCTTGGATGTTGTGATAATAGGGAAACAATTGCGTAGCAAAGGCCCAATGATTTAGTGAGTGGCAAAAGGCATGTTATTGAATTTAGCTAATGCTTGTTTGTTTGTTTTTTTATAATGGCATGGTATCTCTGTGGTATTTTTACCTGACATGACTATCCACCCCGCCTCACGCACGACCCCACAACACGTGTACCAGGTAAGTTGGGTGGGACTCGAACACAAGACATGAGGAGCAAACCCACGCCTCATGCCTATGAGCCATCACCCAGGCAGGTTCTTTCATTTTCATTTGAATGCTATGCATTTCTTTCATTTTGTTTGGGGTTTTCTAGGTCATCAATATGATTGTAACCTTTTGACATGGGAGCTGCTGAGGTTTCTTTTAGTGAGAAGTAACGTACAGATGAGACTGGCTTCATTCTGGGTGTGGTTCATCCTTTAATTACTGCCCTTTTAGGTGTGAAATTTTGATTGCAACTTGCACAACTGGTATTTCAGGAAATCTATAACAAAACACCGAATCATCTGAAGGAAGCACTTAGTTTCAATGTTTCTGTCGCTTGTGAAGACATGAAACTTGGTAAATTAAGAAGAAAGGAATGTACCCACCTTGGAGCTGGTGGAGTGGCATAAGCTCCCCATGTCTTGGGTTTAGCAGGCGCCACTTGGGAGATTAGTCTTGTTGGGTTAAAGACCTCAGGATGCCCATGACATCAAAAAATGAAAGGAATGTAAAAAATTCCCGGAGTAACAGGTTCAAATCCACTGCAACTGGAAAGCATGGATTAGAAGGTATAGTTTTGTAACAAGATTCTGATTACTTTTACATTTGAAAAGGCACTAAAAATTGTTCAGAAACTCCAAGAAATTACGAAATCTTCATTTTTTTTTATTGCTTTTACAGTGTTGAAGATAAACTAAATGGGAATATCAATGCAGGAGAATGGGGTTTCAGTAAATTTGAGGTGTTAGGTTAGGGTTAGCCCAATACAAATGGCCAACTACAAATGGCCAACTCATGGTAAAAATCTTTCCATAATGGGCCATACGAGTTGGTTTTGGCTGAATTTTAAAACCGTGTTAAAAGGGATATGAATGAGATCTGCTAAGAGGAAAAAGTAAATAAATAAACCAATTCTTTTAGCACCTGGCGTTTTTAAGAATGTTCCCCTTGAGCTGGTGATGACAATCAATTAGACTTTGTGTGGGGTTTAAAAACAGTGAAATCAAGTAATCTTGGCCCTAGATTTTAAAGCCTTATAAGTTCAGTGGTTATTTATCAGAATCACATTCGAACACTGAGGTCTCATTTGTTTGCTTGGAATTGAATTCTTAGGAATTTTCAGACATGTATTGCTAAAAAGCAGCTAAAATTGAAGAAACAAAGAAACAATCTTCCCCTTAAATGGAAAATGAATTAAGGGGGATGAAAGTAAATGCCCAGTCTGTTGCCCTAGCAAATCAAATACAAAGAAAGGCAATGGTCCTATTTACAATCTCTACCTTGTATCCTTCATCCCTCACTTTTTAATATTCCTTGTTGAAAAATATTTTCCCATGAATTTCTGGGAACTCAATAAGGAGTGGTTTATTGAATTTGTTAGTAACATTACAGTACTGGTCATGGTATCGACTCGCTTGTGAATTTTAAATGCATGTTTGCTTAAGCATTAACAAAGTGAGCAGTGAAGTGTCTTAAGGTGGAGGTCTCAATGAGATCATAGCTGGAGGTGATTTGGTATGACCATCGATCATAGTTTTTTTACTACAACAGGAGATTATTTGATGACCCTTTGGTGATCTTTGCCTTTAACCCTTCACCCTTAATAGAAGAAGATCATGCGTTAGAAATCCTAGCTAGGAACTGAATACTGATTAAACAAATATCCACCTTCAAGTGCTGTATCTCAATTTGTGACAGAATGGCCACCTTCAAGTGGCAGTCATCAAGGTGTCCAAATTAAGTTCATAACAATTTTTGTACTTTTGAGGTCCAAATAATAATCGGGTATGGGTCCAATCTGGTACGGACTATATATATACACCAAAGCCTGATCACCTGAGTAAAATATGTATAATCAATGAAATATAATATAATAATCTGACTTTTTACAGTTACACCTCCACTCACACTCCTTGCCATTGTCCTATTCAAAAGTTTCTCTAGAAGATTCTTGACCCAATCATCTACTTCATTATCGACATTCCCTCTAGAATTAAAAGCAAGGACCTCATATCTTCATCCCTCTCATTTTAATCCACATTGCAACTTGTGAATGATTGGTGTGGAGATTTTTCTTCATATCCAACTTTGAGTGAATATATTCTACTCTTTTATAGCTTAAATCCGGAGTTTTGCAGTGCTAACATCTTTAGCTGACTCCAACCTTTCCTTCGCCCTTTAAGACCACTTTATTCTACATTATAAAACAAATGCATCATTGCCAATACTAAGTTTGTCATTAATCATACAACTAACATCCCTTGAATTGTATATAATATGTTTATCATCATAGAACTTCACATGTGATTAAATCAAACTTCTGTGGGGTGGATAAAAATGGAGTCAAGGGTGGGCCAACATCTGCACAACTGTCGGCAATCTGCATTGTAGCTCCAATGTGAATATGTGATGAGTAGCTTAATATATGTTATTAGAGTACATGGTAATGAGCTGGGTGTAATCCGGAAGAAGCAAAAGTAGAAACTAGTTTAAGTTCAGTGAGAAAATTTTTACAAAGAAAACCACACACACACAGCAATTATTGGGTTGAAATTTATTAGATAAACTGGAAAGATTGGAGTAGAATGAGAATAAAAAGAGATCACTACTTGAGTGGTTTCATGAAAGTATTGTGGAGCCAAGTTCACTCCCTATAGGCAATAAAAGACCAAAGGAGAAAAATGAAATGCACTGTTTGGGTCCAGACTCCAGAGGAGAACATGAGACAAGAGTCTTGAGGTGTAAGAGAAGATGGTGTGGGTCCCATCCACTGGCTTTTGACACACGTGAGTTTGTCCTTTAGGTTCTGGTATACATATAATGAGAAAAATATGTGGGAAGGAAGGAATGCGTTGGTTCCACGCCCTCAAAAAGAAAAATGAAGGGAAACTAACTAAAGGGGGACTTGATATGGTGGCCAAGCATCTAGAAAAGAGGCAGCAAAAGATTGTTTGATGTCAAGCCTACCTTTCTCGCACACGCACGTCTCTAGTCCTACCTTTTCTTTTCTTTTTTTCCCCACTTAAAGACTATGGTTTGCCTTAAAATTCAACTTTCATTTTTCATTGATGTAATTTGTAGTTTTCATTTAAAATGTTAGGCTATCCTCATATGGACCATTCAAATGATGTCGCCGGCCTCTTGAATGGGCTGTGAATCAAAACACTCAGATGAGATGACCCTGGCCATCTTAACTTAAGATTCTGTTTTGTCCATTTTTTGCTAGTAACTCTTGCTGATTTTTCAACTTCTTAGTTGATGCTTCAGAATCTTAGATGGGTGTATGATTAATGCTATATGGACATATCATGGTTTAATTTATACATGTACGTAACTTCATCTCTTTTAGACATTGTTTTTCTTTTTGGTTTGGGACATCTGTAACAGATCTAGCACATCTCAAAGGAATATATGTTTTAGGTTTCTTTCTCTATCATATCAAATGCATAATATAAGGTCATACGTATTGCATAGCTATCATCAAGTTAGTAATTATCGACCTTATGGGTGTGTTGCACAGCTATTGTCAAGTGCATAGGCTGATAAAACTATATACTGATAATATCAGTCTACTTGAACCATAGTTTATGTGTTAATACGATACATATTAAGATTAACCCTCTGCATCATTCTAAATATTTTTAATTTGTGAGTTAGAGAATTTAATGCCAACATGCTTGTACAACCCACAAAACCACCATTTTGACTTGTGAGTGGAACAAAACAAGCTAATATCTCCATCATCTTCTTCTTCCTATGGACCTAATCATATGGTTCGTTGGAGATTCTTTTTTTTTTTTTTTTTTTGTAACTTTTAAATAAATAAATCCTTGTCACATGATCTTGAGATTATGTACATATTGACTTTATATGGCCTTGGCCGGTTAGGAAGAGCTTGAGAAGCCATCCAGGTAGAGGGGGTGATTATTGGCAGTTGGCCACCATATCTCACCACTTTAAGGGGGCTAAAAGCAGGCTCATGTCTCATCAAGCATCTTATTTTTGGGTGGAACCGAATCCCTCACTTCTAGGAGAGGCTTCACCATAACAAAAGCATCCTCCCACCTCCTAATGAAAAGTAGTTTATCATTATACTTTCCATACAGTCTGTTTCAAGGGGCCTCAAAAGTGTGCATCCACCCAACTTTAGGATTTCGGTCTAAAACATTTGGGTGGAAAAGAAAGATGTACCTCAAAAGGACTTCTCTGCAGCTTGCTGTGTGGGTCACATGGACCATAAAATAGGAGGGGCCCACAATGGGTAGCTGGCATACTAAGATTTTTACTATTTCTATTGTTGCAACAAGGGCCGGGCTGCACTGACCTGGACCACCAGCTTGTCCATGAACAGTACTCCATTTGGTTATCAGGCCCAATTTTCAGCTGGTTGAGCCCTCTAGACTTGAAATTATAAAGGCCCATCCCATGTACAATGATCAAAGGTAAAGTATTTGGCCCATTGCCCAGGATGGGCCGAGCCTCTTAATCAGCCGTTTTGTCGTAGACAAAGGCCCAGTCAATATCGTTGTCACAAATATCATTTTTGAAAATTATTATCTTTGAAAGATGTGGGAATATTTCCAAATTTGGTGTTTTTATCATGATACTATTTATGAAATACCATGAAAATAAAATAAGTTTTAATAATTTAAAATGAATAATAAATACAAAACAAACATAACTACGGTTAAAAACTGTTTTTTTTATAGACTTGTCATGATTTTTACCCAAAAAAACTAAAAAACAGAAAGAATTTCTGACTCCTGATCTTGTGCATATTCTATTCTGGAATCACCCCATTTTTCTCTCGATATTTCACACTTAATAACATTTTAAAAATACCACAACATTATAAGAAGAAGAACACTAATCCAAGTAAGTATTGCCTTTTACCAAAAAAATAAAAATAAGAGAGTAAGTATTGCCAACAAATGCCAATAGTGGACAAAACCATTCACCAATTAGGTCAGAGTAGGCCTGGGCCAGCCCTTGGCCCAGATGTTGCTTTGTATGATCTCTCTCTCCACTATGGTCACCATTAAAAGCAAGCAAACATGGCAGGTTCAAGAAAGTGAGTGTTGTATAAGAATGGTAAGGTGAAGTAGCTTTTTCTATTCATTTACTGCCTTTAGGCTTCAAGTCGGTTGGTTTTGCACCCCTTTCATTGCCATCCAATGCTTTGTATTGCTTGAGAACTTTCCAAAGTTTGAGAACGACTGTTCATTGCCCTTTCAACCTTTAATTGGATAAGAAAATTCCTCATTGTTCCTTGGCCACATAATCATACATGTCTTTGCCCTTGCATCAAACGAATGCTTCTTGTTGGCACAACGTGGTTGGTCAAAGGCTACAAAACAGGGACTTCATAGTTTTTTGAAGAAGTGAGAAAGATGCATTGCCATTGGTATGTAACGGGACCAGGACAATTGCGTGGACACTACACTGAGATAGCGATTGAAAATGATAGCAGAATTTCATGAAAACAACCACTGGCTTTTGACCCAATTCCATGCCCACACAACTCATCTTTTTAAGGGTTGGAAGTTTGGAACGAGTGCTATGGACCTGCTCTCTTCACATCATGTTATTATTCTTCCAAAGAACAAGAGGAACTGGTAATCGTATATAAGATTGATTTATAGCCTACGGCGAACACACACTTTAAAATGGGCAACATATTTTGTCAGTATTAAAAATGGGCAACGTATCATATTATATCGAATATCTGATACTTTACTTTTTATGTATGAAATTCATGCCTTGGACGTATCTATCATGTGCCTTTGTCCTACCCATGCTATGGGCATCATAGGTTATATATAGTAGGTGGCACCTGCAAACATGTGAGAGAGAGGAATGCACATGCATGCATGCGTAAGTGCATGCATGTTAATAAAATATATATGAATCATGAGTCCCACTGAAGCTGGTCGTTAGTTCAAAGGGATGCATTGGATTTGGACGGCTCAATATTATGTAGTTTGTGTGTTAAAGTCAACCATTTCATCATCACTATCATCAATATTTTCATGACCATTACATCTAATGACATTTAATATCGTCTAGATTTGATCAAATGTTGTTTTCTAGATGTATTATATATAGTGTAAATTATAAAACTCGATGTTCGCATGATATTTTAGGAGGGGTTTGAAAATAAAATATTTGTACACGTGTATATCCTACTATATATAATGTCAATTTCTTTTAAAAGACGTTATATTACATTATTTACATGAAATAAATAAACGATAATGTAAGCTGCACTTTGTGCCACATAGAATGATCTTGAGAATAAGCAAATAGACCTCTGCCTCATATGGATGGACCTCATTTTGCAAAGCCTTGAACTTTATCATGCTCGAGAGAAAGACTTGTGCACTCGCTACGATAGGAATGTTGTTTGTAAGAATTCTAAGTTATTTTTTTCAAGGAGAATTACAAATTTTTCAAATGTTGTTATCAAATAATATGTACATCCATTTACCACAAAAAAAAAAAAAAAAAAAAAAATGCTAAGTACATCCTAATATTTGGTAAGTTGAAATTTAAAGAATTTAGAGGTTAAAAGTGACATTTCAAAAAAGGTAGAATTTTTGGAGTGAAAAATCGAACTCCAAACTACTCCATAGACCGACGTTGATTTTGAAAATCCCAACATATAACAGATGAAATTTCCATTAGAAATCCCTCTAAACAAACAGGTCCTTTAGTGAGTTTTCTTCAAGTTTTCTGCATTTTCTACTAATTCTAGTATGAGATGAGTTCGCTTTGCTTCTGGTTTTGATTGATTGCTTCCACAGTGTGTCCTGTGTCAGTTTTATTTTCTAGAGCTGCCAACCACTTCCATATTACCTTTTCAGAGTTGGATGTATGAACTTTCCATTCCCTTTGTAAAGACCCTTTCTTGAGTCCTCATTAACACCTATCCATAGCAGACAAAAGTAGGACTCACTCTCTCCTGATTTAACCTTGGCCCAGAATCGTGAGGGACGTTTTCTCTTTGGCCCTACTCAATGTGCCAGGTACACTGACATTAATTTGATCCACTGTGACTAGTGGGAACAATATCAACCCAACTAAGTGGCAGACCTGCGGGGATGGATATTGTTCAAAGAGTTTTGCTACATGTCCCGGGACAAAAATCCCGGGACAAGTAGACTTTCTCTTGTTCAAATAGCTCAAGACTTCTTTAAGTATAATTGCTCCTTGATAGCTATTAACAAAACCTTTTTAACTCTTATCCCAAAGAGGATTCGGGCCAATAATGTAAATGACTATAGACCTAAAAATTTATGCAATGTTGTCTATAAAATAATCTCTTAAGTCATTGCCAATAGGCTGAAAGTTATTCTTCCTAACATTATTGGACTGTTCCAAAGTGCTTTTCTTAAGGGTGGATTGATATCTACCATTTTAAGACAAGAAAAAAAGATAAAGTCGGGGCTTAAGCTGGACATGGCAAAAGCTTATAGGCGCTGAAGTTTTATCACGAATGTTAATAAAAGCTGAGGAAAAGGGATCCATTCACGGTGTGAGGATAGACAGAAAGGCCCCTAGTATATCACATTTGTTATTTGCTCATGGCAGTTTTATCTTTCGTAATGCTAACTTGTATAAGGCTAGAAAAGTTAAGTACCTTCTCGAGGATTACTTCTACTCTCGGGACAAGTGACAGTGAAATAGAATCTAAGGATTGTATTTTTTTTTAACTCAAAAATATATTTTGCCCATAGCTTGGTAAGCTATCCTTATTTATCGCTTGTAATCTTTGTAAATATGTATTTTTAGTGAATCGAATACAATCATTAGATTTTATTAAAAGAGGCTCTAAATTTCTCTATGATTCACCTTCTTTCACAGTTGAAGTTAAATTCAGAACCAAAATGGAAAGGGAAGTAAAGGAAGCCAGAAGGGCGATCAATTCCTCTACTTTCACACTTGTACGCATAGCTTACCAAGCATGGAAATCGGGTTTGAAAAAATAGACATGCCTGGGAGAGTCTCTTCAGGAAATGGATTGTAATAATTGAAAACAAAGGAGAATGAAAGCGACTTATGATAACAAATGGTAAAGCAGTGAAAATGAGTTGTCAGTCAGAGACTCACAGTTATGAGTTATCATTTCAAGTTCTGTACGAGGCTTCCTCCACCACCCAAAGGTCTAAAACCCTCCTGCTCCACAACACTGAAAGCTCTCAAATTGAAGAGCCATATTGATCATTGGGATGATATCAATGAAAGATTAATATGTAGCAAATTTTTAATTTACAGTTTTTGGAAGAGATAATATTGTTAAAAATAAAATCATTTTTAAATAGTAAAATACAGAAATGAAAGTAAAAGATGCTTAAAACCATTTTTTGTTCTTTGATAGGTAATGTGATATGCATCCGCAACCTGACGCCTATTTGTTTGTAAGAATTTTGAGAATTCTAGTGGTGGGTTTTGTGAAATCCCCAAATATTGTACCCCACCTTGTTTTTACAATAATGTTACTTTGGAAATTGAAATTCTGATAAGTCTATCGGCCAAGAGGGAGATTTCACGGACAAAGCTACCATACAGCGGCACCGCATCTTAGTATGATATAGCGCCTGGCATATGCAAGTGGGTGGGACCCACCTTTGAAAAAATCCAATTTATCCATCATCTTTTACACACATCATGTTCTCTGCATAAATAACTTCAAAGTGTATTTCGTGGGGCCTACCGTTAGATTGACATGTTGATTTTAAATATGTGCCCAACTTCTATTTCCATAAGGAAGGAGAGAGAGAGAGAATAAATAAAGTTGAATCATATGTTCATGATTTAGTTAATCCAACATTGTGCATATTGTTGATTTGAAAAATATTTTATGTGTATAACCCACAGTGGATGTTAGAACCAATGAATGGATTTGATTTTTTAAAGGTGGCGCCACCCAATTGCATATGTGTCACGACCCGAACCCGAGATCAAAATAATCAGGGCTTAACCCCGGGTTGCGAAGTCAATAATACTTACTCCCGTAAACCTCGAATTAACCGAAGTTAATACAAAGTCCACAATGGATCTATCATACATACCTGTCAAATGCACATTTTTGTGGAACATATATATACATTGACGATCTCGGAACACATACAAGTACTTTACATCAGCAGTAAAGTTCAATATACACATTTCATTTTTTATCAAGTTAACCACTGCATATTCTAATACAATGCATGTGACATCTATATACTATTCAAAATGAATATACAAAAGCGTTTATCAAAAATATCTCCAAAACATTCTTTTCTTTGGCACTCTATTTAAGTCCATTTGATTAAACCTCCTGGGGGTATCGGATGGGCATCCTGCACTGGCGGTTCGGCCTCTGCCTGACCAGCACGGACAAATGGGCATGTAATATCATCAGTAACACCGTGAACACGACGGTTCAATAATGTATATACAGTTCTATGATAGTACATGTTATTTCTATCAATTTACTGATTTAACAATTCTAAACAATTAAATTCTATATCAATATCCTGTATAATAAATACAGTATTAACAATAATTATATTGGCAACTACAATAGCATTAGTTTCACTTCAATTGAGTCTCTTCCCAAAGGAAGTAATTCACATTCATTTATTTCATTAATTCTCATTCAATTCATTAATCGTGTTAAACATTTATTAATGGCTTATCAGTGGAACTCATTAGTCCAATGTGTGACTTATCAATTGGATGACTTTTCAGTCTATGACCTTTCAGTCCAATAAGAGTGGGATTTCTCATTGTCTGGATCAGAGATCACTGGTATCATCACGGAGCTCCGGAACGCCTCCAAATCCATCTACTGCAGTGGGATTGTTGTTATCTTTAGTAACTATTCATTATTTCATTCATTTGTTGCATTATTCAGTTTAGCTTTATAATGAGCTTAGGAAACCACTATGTAGTGCCAGATTCATAATTCAAATTAAAATCAGTCATTCTAGTCAATCCTATTCCAATTCTAAACAATTATCTAAACCAAATAAATGAGTGAAGCATTCGTTATCAATGCACGTGTTACTGTGGATGACATTACTTTAATTAAATTGAGCATTAGATAACCTTAGCTAACACTTATGAAGGTTTAGATATCATTAATACTAACCTCAATAGTTAGGCTCTCAATTTAGAAAGAATCAGAATTCAATATGTAATTTTCCTCAGTAGTGATTACATTGGCAGTTACCCGGCGGTTAACTGCATTCTAGCTGGCAGCTAGCCGAATTACATTCGGTCAGCTTTCCAAAACCCTGTAATTCCTGATACATTCACTTAATTTGATCACCTCTTTGGTCACCCTGGCAGTCACTTCGTCGGTTACCCCTCGGCTAACCAAATTCTCAAATTCGGCTAGCCGAACTCATTTTGGCTACCTACGGTTAACTTTCTAGAAGCTTATCTTCTGAGGTGAATTTCTGACTTAATTTCGGTTAGTTCACTGTTACCTTTCGGCTAACCAAAATTTCAATTTCGGCTAATCGAAATTCAGCGGTCAGCTCACGATCAGCTTTCTAGAGGCTGACCAGTTTATGGATTTCGGTAGTTAGCCTTGCGGCTAGCCGAATTACTCCCAGAAATGAATTCTAGAGCTTCAAAATTCTGAAGCAAAAATCTAGAAATTGAGTTTCTTGAACTCAAAACACTTCAATAACACATAAAATCATAAGAGATGTATATACTTGCCTCTAATGAAGATTAATCCACAAAAACCCCTTGTCTAGCTTGGATTTGAGGTGAAAACTTCTCAACTTGAATGTCTTTCTTTAAGAAAAACTCAAGGAAGAAGATGAAGAAGATGGAGAAGATGAAGTCTTCTTCAAAACCACTACAAAGTTTCACTCTTGATGCTTGATGGAGATGAAAATGGAAGAAAGAAGAAGAAAATGGAAAGAGAAAGGTGCCTAGGGTTTGGTTGTGCTGGAAATGAGATGAATGAACTCATTTAGCTTATATAAGATTTTAATTTGCACCTAAGTCTATTAATTCCTCTCAATTACAATTTGAGTTAAATGAAAGGTCATTTGATCAATCTCTGGCCAAACAAGCTCAAGTCTATTACGAGAGTTAATGTACTCGCCAAGATACACGTGTTGGTATCAAGAGTTTCCGTATTCGACAAAATATGTGAAAACTCGTATTTACGAAAAAGTTCTTAGTTTCCTAGTTTGAGTCTAAACTCCATTCAAATCACTCAGTCTCATTCATTATCATTTCATTAAGCCTAAATCATTCATTTTAGGCTAATTCAATTTCATTTGACCATAAACTATCATTAGCTTAATTAAACATATATATTTAATTAGTTTAATTTCCAACCAATTAGAGTTAATCTAGATGCCAGGTGCTGCATCATACTAAGATACAGAGATGCTGTATGGTAGCTTTGCCCAAATTTCACAGTGCTTGTTATGAATGCTCTCACCCTTCAGACTGGGAATTCAAAATCTAGAGAGACAACAACTGTTATTGCTGCTAGGAATTTCAGATACAGAAAATTCTGGTCAAAATTACCTTCAAACATATGGGCCCTCTCAGGGTCGTAATGGCCGGCACATTCCACCATGCCACTGGCTATTTGTCTTCAACCCACATAATTATCCAAATATCTTATTGCATTTATTATTGAATGATAAGATGACCCAAACCACAAACCCATGGTTGTGACAATTGCCAATTTTGATCAAGCTGTTGTCAATTTATTGCATTTGCTGTGATAATGTCACTATGCATTCATTCTTTTTTATTTTTATGATGAATTGAATTTCATCATGATAAAATTGTAATAAGCAATATTCAAGGCAATATCACTTTATTATAATATAACAAATTCACCTTACAAGGTCTATTTGCTGCAAGCACCTAACTGAAACAGGTACATTACTTTGTATGTTTTTTCTTTGCCTCTAGTACATTCTTACACACCCAAAAACTCATGCTACCCAAAATCTCTATCCAATAGACCTGGAGATTGATCCATAGTTGTATCTTTTTTAATGAGAAGTAGAAGTCTGGAAATAAAGAAGAGAGGACACGGCACTAGGACATATGCTTGATATGGAAATGGGCATCCCAACACCCCTGCCTTTCTTCTCTCTGCTTTTTTTAAAAACCAAAACAACCAAACTACACTTTCCCACCCCAATTCATAGTGGCCCTTTATGGGCACTCTTGTTCAGCTCCTGCGAAACAATCCATGATGGTCCCTTAAGTATCCTTTATCTTCATGAATTAGCACGCATCCGGGTGGGACCGATGTTTTTCTTGCTATAAATTGTGGCATCTTTTGCTGAGAATCAGAATCAAAATCAGAAAATCCCAGCAAATGAAGATTTCATCAGTTTCTTTTATGCTGATATGTGCAAAAAGATAAAAGAGGGCTGGCCCCATTTCTCATGGGTTCTTATTTTGAGATGCACGTTTCATGTTTACCGGGCAGATGAAGCCCCCAAAAGGCATTTCTTTGCGAACAGACATCTTCACAGTGAAATGGAAGGAACTTGACAGTTTGACATTTGCGATTAAAGTTTGAACTCCACTACAGGTGAGACAACTTCCTATGGAGTTCTCCATCCGGATCTCTCAATCTGTAACTTCATTACTTTAAACATTACTAGTGAAGTTGACAGGCTATATATGCAGTCCCATATCCATCTTAGATCACAGATTTGCATGTGATTCAAATATAATATTGAAGATTTTGCCCATCCAAATTTCTGTCTGTAACTCATTACTTTTGACATTTACAATGAAAAGCTGACAAGCCATCCAGGCCGTATCAGTCGCAGATCACAGATTTAGGCGTTGTAATGTCAAATATAATAGTGAAGATTTTGTCGACGGTTATATTCATGCAGCTTGGAGATTATGAATTCAACCCTCCGTACTCCTGAATCATAAATTAGTGCAAAGTTACCGTTCCATTCTGCAGTTTAAAGTACATATGTAAGCTTTGGTCTTATTATAAAAAGGCAAATTGCCGCAACACTAACCATGGATGCAAAATGAATCTAGACGGTAGAAAACCACCGAGGGCTGTTATTGAATATATATAAGAATTCATCGTAAAACCAGCACCACATAAATAAAAAAAAATATACTAAAGAGGTGAAAGATGACGGATACGAAAAATAGGGAAACAATATATAGATGGGATTCCAACTTTCCTACTATTTGAATTACGAAGGTAAAGATTAGGTATTTAGTTTGCAATTTGTCTTAATTCAATTTCAATTAAGAGATTATTTGAAGGTTACTTTCCAATACTTCAGGATTTGAAGACTTTGTATGAATAATCAAATATGAATATCCAAAAATGACTATCAAATATCACCCATTAATGGAAATTGAATGGAAGATAGGAAATGTATATCCGCCATCGTCCCATTTATATGGCTACTCCCATCCTTCGCTCTTTCACCTCTCACTTCTTCAATGATGGAGCGCATTCGCTTATAAACTCATTGGCATTTAATTCCTACGTATTCTATGCAGGTGAACTGGGCCTAAATTGTATATTGCCATCAGATTCTCAACCGAATAATGTAACGCTTGTGCTTATGTATTTTCAAAAGAAATGAAGGCAAATTCTCTAGATAACTTTAGTCTTTTTTTCGGCTTCACTCCAATCGCTTCACAAGCATGGAGGTGGACCCCACTGAAAAACAACAATTGGGTGGGAGAGCACACACAGTGCTTACTCCTCCTCTAATATAAAATGGGAAACAACACAGTGAGAGAGAAAATGAGAAGGATCAAATAGGCCATGGTAAGTAGGAACCACATGATCCCACACCTTTAAAATCTGAGGTAACTACAGCACTTTAATAGTAGGATGACCAATAGCAAAGATTTTTATTGGGGCAATCAACCAGATCAATTCCTCATAAACTAAAGCCTAAAAATCACTCTAATAATAGGCTGGACATCCCCTCACCATCAACTTAGATGGCAAAAGTCACCTTAAAAGCCTCCCACCTAAAGCTATTGTAGAATTTATTAATCTTATCTTTTCCATCTACAAACTTCCAACACGGAAAAAAATCCATTATAAACTCCTCAGAAACACAGATTAAAAAAAAACTAAGAAATAATAAAGCACATGGAAGTACAAACATTGATTATAATCATTGCCATTATCGAGGTTGTTGCAGGATTTAGAATTCCAATTTCGATGAAACTGACATCATTAATAAACAATTGTAGCAATAACACTAGGTAGAAAGAGAGAAGGAACTTATTAAGGAGTAGAGTAGATTTAGCACTAAAATATGATATTAGGCTTTTTGTCCACACTCAGCATGTTCGCATGCAATTTTCTATATGTACAAATTCCAATTGTATATACACTTCCACTCCCCCTGCAACATGGGGCTAGCATTTCTTTTTCTGTTTCTTATTTGAAAAAAGGCGCTTCCAGGCTCTAATAACGGAAGATTTAAGAATTAAATGGTGTAAAGGTCCAACCAAGGGCCAGAAGATAATGGATGGGAGAAGGAAAAATACTTTGTAACACATGTAACCTAACATAGACCATGTGCTTTGATTGAGGGGTGTCTACAAGCAACATGAAACAAAGCCGGCCAGGACAACAGAAGCTTAGTTTGTGCTAGACAAAGAGAGACAAGGCGACCTCTAAATTAATTCAAGTAATTGGACGTGTCTGTGAAGGAAAGTAGAAAAACAAATAACTAATTAAAAACCTTTAAGAAAGTCAATAGCCAATTCATTGATATGAGAAACACGTAATTAAGAACTTAAGTAATTTAATGCAATAAATTCAGTATTGGGATTGTTAATTGGAGTTCAATGAATCGGGTGAATAGTCCATCTGCAAACATCCATTCCAACTGGTGATCCAAGAAAGCATTTCCATGAAATTTGAGGTCATGTTGTTTCTTTTCTTTTTTTTTAATGGTACCTTTGAGGTCATGTTCTGATGCACTTAGTTGGGGGAGAAGGGATGGGGTGTCGTCTTTGGGCTGTTCAATCAAACATGTCAAGTAAAAGGTCTAAGAAAGATCTGGGTGTCAATTTTTTGATGCTCTTCCATCAGAATATCTGGTGAAAAAACAGTGAAAAAAGACCCAAGAAAGATCTGGGTGTCAATTTTTTGATGCTCTCCCATCATATTTAACTAGACATATGCAGAGAATTTGGATGATTACCATTCGTTTTCTTCTTGGAAGTGATGGAGAAAAACAGTGGCAACAACTCATAACCACATTGGTAATGTTCAAATCTTATGCAACAAGAAAATGTGGGTAAATACCATGCAGCATCTGCAAAGCAATGTTCATTAAGATATTTCTTTTTTTTATATTGGTTATTGGAATAAGATTCACGCTATACAGATGGATATTATCTCTATGATCCTAATAGCAGAATGAGATTTGATACAAATGTAAGTGCGTGAATGAATAGTAGCAGCAATAATGAACGTTCGTGATATGCGTGGGCTTCATGAACACATCATCTTTTCTATTTTGTACAAAGTTACTACAGACAAATTAAATTGCAGCAATACTGACAATGAACCTTATGACCTGCTCGTTAGTACACACCGTTAGAACAATGAGGCTAAAGGTTCTAACCTGTTTTCCAACAAAAGCAGCACTAGTGTGCATTAATTATCTAAGATTATTACAAGGGAAACCAAGTGATGGTGCAGTTTATGGCACTATCTTTCTTTCCAACAGACTCTCAAAGAATACACCACCATGCAGTGGCATCCTTAAATTGAAAAGTTCATTCACTCACTTTCTTAATGCACTAACCACCGCACCTGAGGAAGGTGATGGTGAACAAAAACGCAGCCCAACACAAGAACGTCGTAGCCATGGTTTGCACCTTAATGTTAAGATTAAAATGAGAGGGCACCTAGGGAATTAAGGTGATAGTATCAGCACAAAATGACCAAGTGCACACAAGCAGACTAAATTTCATCAGTAGAAAAAAAAAAAAAAACAATTTACCTCAGAAATTTTTTAACTTTTGGTATTGTAAACGAAAAGACTTAACTTAGACATTGCAAAACTTTCTTAAATTTTTGCCAGTTTTGAAAGAAAGTTACACTTGGCTGAAGGCTCTGCCTAGCAGCATAACTCAATTCTTACTTACAAAATGATCTTATTAAAAATGATATATTTTTTTTCTGGAAGAGAGTTACACTCGGCTCTGCCTAGCTGAAGGCACTTAATTCTTATTTACAGGGTGATCATATTAAAAGAGAAAGTGAAAAAGGTATTCTTCGGCTAAGCACTGAACCAGCGTTGTAACTTATGTGCATGTGAAAGCTACCAAGTTGAACCTACTGTGATTAACTTTAAAGACGAGTTATGTTACCTTGGCATGGGAGAACAAGACAAACATGGCTGATACTGTACAACTATTTCTATATATTTTTTTTTACAAAGTTTAACCTATACTGCACATGAATGAGTTCATCAAGTAGGCTTTTCTCCTAATTGTTCATAGTCATTAGGTGTCCCTTAAGAGACAATGCTTGTGTTTCAATTGCCACGATCACATTAGTTAAACGTTTAATCAGGCATACAGACATCAAATTCATCAACTTACCAATTGAAATCGACGACTGGTCATTCAGAGGAAACTGATAGCTATGTCATTGTAAAGAAGAGAGCAGCAATAGGCATACAAAGAAGCATAGCATCTATCCTAGCCATTCATATAAAGTTCCATCAAATTTAAACAAAAATTTGGGGCACAAAATTCTTCTTTAGCTTTTCCCTATGTAGTTTTATCACCAGTAGATATTACCCAAAAGCCAGAGCCACTTCTCATATTAACATTAACACATCATAACACTGATACCATGTTCAAAAGAAAGAATGAGAATTGTGCTACACACCCCCAATTTCTCAAATGTTTCTACGATGAAAACATATTGAAAAGAGATGTGCTTGGCGGAGGTTTGCCACAGGCAAGACAATGCAAAGAAGAAAAGAAACAGTGCCACAAAAGACAATCACACTTTCTGAATAAGTTAAAAGATAGAGATTGTAATAGGTTAAGTGGCACATTCATTGGGGTAAACGAAACATGCCTGTAAACTGGTAAAATGGTGCCCCTCAGCACCTCCAAGCTGATACCGAGCAGAGCTCTCCACTCTGCCAGTAGAGATACAGAGATGCTTGGCGCTTCTCTACATGGAATCCCCTCCCTTGAAGCCTCCTCACCATGTACTCTCCCTGCGTCTCTGTGAAATTACTGAATGGTAGAGGTGAAAATCCGGCTGAATTAAATAGGGCCCTCCATGGTAGCATCTTTTCACCTGCCTGGTGCCGCCCCAACACAACACTCTCAATCCTCGGCTGGAGAAGGGACCTTTCAATCTTGTATACTGCTTCAGAATTCAAATTCGCATTGACAGCATCAAGTGAATCAAACAAAACCGAGTAGGATTGGAGAGCATGGAGGAAATGTTGGGGGAAAGGAAAATCACTTCGAACACATCCATGGTCAACTGAAACAACAATCTTTGGGGAGACCTGTTTCACCATACGTAGAAGCAAGGGTATCGGCAAATTGGTAGACCCAACCGGGAAATTCACAGCAATTGCTTCATTGTCCGAGAGATTAAGTATTGCTGATGCACCTAGTGACATAATTGTTGACGTATCAATGGCATCGATATTAATCACATTAAATTGGAATGAGATGTTGAGGCCATTTGCAAAATGGGTGAGGTTTTCCTGAGTTAGATTGAGCTCCAGAGGGTGGTGGGATGATGGGGATGCAAAGGCAGTTATTTTCAGGGTAGGAGTCCCACCAAGCCTCATGGCAAGCTCCTGCATAAAAGAAGCCCATTGTCCACCAATCCCAATATCAAAATCTATTATGTGAATTCGATCGAACCCATCAAGAGCCTCCAAGAGCACCTGATTAGAGGTGAAATTCACGAATTGGAGGAAAGGTGAGATTTCAGAGAAGACCTTGTATGCACTGATCTTGAAAACAACATCCAGGGGAGAAGCAGAGGAAGCCAGTGTGCTGTTGCAACCGGGGGTGGTGGCAGTTTTGAGAAGCAGCAGCAGGGCCTCCTTGAAGTAGAAAGCTGCCCTCTGTAGAGGCTTCCCAACATGGGAGAGCTGGTGATTGAGCCGCGCCAATATCTCTCGCGCGTGTCCGAAGTTCCCACTCTCGACCAGCTCAGCAGCCTTGTAGAGCTGGTCGACCAATGCCTGCTGGTTCGCATTCTCGAGAGAACCCACCACCTTCATCTTCGCCTGCCTCTTTTGGAGGTGATCAGGAATGAGATGTTCATTGACAAAGCTCTGTGGCGGTGGCCGCTGGAGAAGAAGCTCTTGACCCGAATCGGCGAAAGGGGTTTTGGGGAACTGGCAACTGGGGCCGATGACCGTGGGGTGGTGGCGCTTGGGCTGGGGTGGAAGAAGGTGCTGCTGCTCCTGTTGGGTATAAGAGAAAGGTAGCAAGAAAGCTGGGTTTTGATGATGATGATGAGGAGGTGGAGGATTGGCTTGTTGCTGGTTTTGGAGATTGAAAACCTGTGGTTTTTCATCAATCCCTTCAAACTGTTGCTGCTGCTGCTGATAAAATGCACCCTGGGGCATGGAAAGAGGGAGAGATAGAGGCAGAGCATTACTAGTAGCAGCAGAAAAGATGGGGTTCTGAGGAGTATTGTTGTTATTGCCCCCAAAGAAAGGGCTTTTCAGATTGGAAAGAGGATTGCTGCTGTTCAAAGCAAAATCAGTAGCAGCAGTAGAAGCAGCCAAAGGAGGAGCAATGGAACTCAAATTCACATTCCCCGGCGCTGAAACTCCTCCTTCAAACCCCAAACCCGGCTCCGCAACGCAGTATCCAGGCACCCCACCCTCGAACTCCGACGGCCCTCCGCCGCCGGTCTGCAACAGCTGCTTCAGAGATGGGTCATCAACGTCGCCCATAAACCACCGGAAGAACGAATGGTCATTCCCCGGCGACACCTCCGACGACTCCGACAACATGTTCTCCCACTCCTCCATCCCAAACCCACCACCTCCGCCGCCGCATTTCTCTCCTCCTCCTCCTCCGGCGCTACTCATCTCCAAGGGGGTCGGAACCGGTTGCAGCTCCGGCGCCCACGCCTCCTTCCTGCCGCCGTCCGTCCCCGCTGCCGCAGCTCCGGCAGAGCTGTCGTCCTGGGAAGGCGGCCATTGGTGGAGGGGGTTGCCGGAAACCGCTGCCACGCCGGCGGTGTCGGTGGAGCCGCTGCTTCCGCCCAATGAAGTAGACAGTATCGATGTTGAAGTTTGAGGGCTGGGGCTCCTTCTCTGTTCCAGAACAGAGGTTGGTTCCGTGCTCCCGAAAAGACCCTCCTTTTTCCACTTAGCTGGTACCAAACCCGAAAAATCGGCCGCTACGTCCAAATCCAAGACCCCCTTCCCCTGCAAGTGAAAGGGCACGACCCTCATCTAAAAACACACAAACCCAACGAAACCCAGAGAGCCAGAACAACTCAATATCACAACAAGAGAGATTTTCAGTAAATGATGAGAGTAAGAGAGAGACAAAAAAATCTCCACAGCAACTTCTATGGGATTTGAGGGGCTGAAAATGTTGGGAGCATGAACCTCAAATGGGCTATTTTTAACTGTAATGACTGCTCCTATTTCTCTCTTTCTCTTCCACTGCTCCTGAGCTGGTTTTCATGGAAGAAGGGGGTGGTTGTATTTGAGTTTTTTCTGCTGCTTCTTGTTGTGTTCTGTTGTGGTTAATGGGGCAGGAGTGCGCCCTGTACTGCTGCCCTCTAGCCCCTAGTGTGGAATGGATGCGTGCAACATAAAAAAGAAGTAAAGCACCCTTTTCTTTCTCTGTACCCTTCCCTCTCTCTACCCCTATCTTCTCTTTGCTCTACTGCCCCTATTTTGTGTGGTCTTTTTCAGCAGTAAAAGATAAGGTGCGCCGCGAGAGCATGCTGTGTTTGTGCTCCTTGTGTTGGAAGAGCTAACATGGGATTAGGAATAGGATTTAGAAGAGCTGTTGAAAGGAAGGTCAAGATCAGAGATCAACTGTGTACAGCCTAGATAGAGACAACTGAAAGATATAATAGGCAGAGGCTCAATCTCAGTTTAAAACAGGGAGAAGAACGGCCACTTACCCTATTGATGAGAGCAGACAATTTTTACTCGGCTCGCTGATAAGATTTCAATTTTGGCAGTCACCTTCCCTCACCAGAAACTGTTCTACTATCTGAGGCCTACTTTCTTCTAGGCCTTTAAACAGGGAGAGACACGAGACATCTGACAGAGAGAGTCCCAATCAGTCACCCTCTAACATGGACCATCCTCAAACTTTGATAGGAGCTGGACCATCATTAGAACACCCACCACCTCAATAGTTTTGAAAATCAGTGTGGTGTTTTATCACAAATAGCCTTCCCGAAGGATATATGTATTGGCCTATGCAAGAAAAATCTTTGTCTGCCCATCCTACCCAACTCCTTTTAGAATGAAATTTTAGACAGTCCATCAATGTAGCAGGACAGGGGCAGGGGTGGACCTACATACTTTGATTTGGGGGCAGTGGCCCCGTTGGACCCGGGTATGCTTACAAAATCCACTTGAAAAATCTGGACATGCTTCTAAAACCCACTTGAGAACTTTGGGTTGGACACCAAAACCCAACCGCTACTATTTTGGTCTTGAATCTGCTAACAGATCTAGTATTTGCAAAAGGAAAGCCTCGGGCATGCTCGAGCACCTTATCTTACTCTCTAGCCATTGGAAGGGACGTGTGATGAGATGCCGCATCCCATCTGACACTGGGTGTGCCTCAAGAGTGCACCTGAGGGGGCCATGTTAAAAATATAACTCTTGAGAGGCTAATACATATAAGTGAAAAAAAAAAAAAAAAAAAAAACAATAAAACTTCTGATCATATTGAAGGGGTATAGAAGGTTTTTAAAATTTCCAGAGGGGGATGGTCCCCTTTGCCATCACATGGGTACTTGGCAAAGTTGATTAATACAAATGTCATTCTCTAGTTTCTGTTTCTTCTACCATTTCAGAATTCAGTTGATTTGGGCATTTAAAAGTGGAGTGTGACACTCAAACATGTCGTGGAAAAAGTGGAATTACCTACAATTTCTTTTCAATAATTTAAGAATAAAGATTATAAAACACTATTGTAAAAAATAGATGGCAAGACTATTTTTAATCTTATTGCACATTCTCTGTTTCTCACTGTCATATGTTTGCTCATAAATTATGTATTTGAAAAAGACTCCTGTTTTTTCTATCCTTAAGTTATATCGGAAAAATCTATCATGTTTCTATCAGATAAAAAGAAGTTTTTGCAAAATTATGGTAGGGTCATATAAGTTAAGCATGAGGCTAGCATGAGGCTTTCTTTCTAATAACCATTCTCATAAGCTCCATCATAAGTAACAAAATCTTCTGAGTCCAAATAGTCCAATGTGTGATGAAAGGCTTGTGGTTTCATCTTCCCTCGAGATATTAGTACCTCGCCCGCTCATTTAGGAGCTGATGAAGTGGCATAAGGAATGGGTTTCCTCCGCGTGGCTTGTGTTTGAAGCCGTCCCAAATTTGCCCTATTGTATTCATGTGGGTTTATTGGGCGCCACCCTAGAAATTAATCTTTTTGGATTAAAGACCTTTAATTAGGAATGCCCACATCATAAAATAAAATAAAATAAAAAGATATCGGTACCTCAAAATGTAAGTATGTAGTGTGACGAATGTGTTGCAGGTCTCATTCTCTTAACTGTTTCTAGATCGAGGTTTTTCTTCTAAGATTTTAAAATCTTTCATGGCTAGGGTTTTACTTTCTAAGTTTTTGTCATTTTAAAATACTGCAGTGTTTTGTTTTGTAGATAGTAGGTATTATTATATACTTAAGGTCTATTTTATGTTTTATTTAACATTAATTTGCATTTTCTTTAAAAGAAATAAGAAGCTCCTGGAGGACTCTAAGTGGGGTCCATCATACGACTTTTTTTTTTTTTTTTTTAATTTTTTAAAGCATGGTTAGGGTAAGGCCACTCTAGTTCCTCCCCTCCCCACCCCTTATCTGTAAGGCCACCATTATCATTTTTCACCACATGGAATTCATTTTATGTCACGCTGAAAGGATTTTTTACTTTTAATCCCCGATGCCTCTACTTGTGTCAAGGAGGGGTCTGGTTCCTCGAGTCCCAATGAGGTCCATCTAAAAAAAGTTTCAGCAGCTTAATAGATGTCTTCAAACTTTACTCTTCTATGAGCGATCTCACTTATAAGATTGATTGCAAGATGAAAAATACAGTACATTACGTGGTAAATCTTATGTTGGAGTTGATTTTTATTAGAGGAAAGTTTGTAAACATCACATGTAGAATAAAAACGCTTATTTTAAATGGTTCAGATTTTCAATATGTCGACACCTTTATTAGATTCTTCTCCTTCGTTAGGAATTTTAATTCAACAATTTGGGTCCTCTTGCCTTGCTCATCTACAGCACTGACGCAATATTAAGTTCTTCCAGCCATTGATAGGATTTTTTTGCAAATCTAAGTAGGTTGGAAAGGTTAAACTGTTCAATGACATCCAGTGCTAATTTGTTCTCAGGATCTAAATGGTGACAAAGAAATGCGTATATGTCGATATACCATACAACAGTGTATCTTGAGTGATCTTCATTTGTCCCAGAGACTTTGTTCCATCCAAAATTTTTAAATGATTTCTTCACCAGGTGGACTGAAACAGTGCATGCATATGACAATGATTAAAGAGTAAATGTCATATGCATTGACCCAATCCGGACATGATTATTCACCATGACGAGTGAGGTATTAGATTTTGATCACACTCTCGTTAAGGTGAAGAGTTTGATTAAACAATATGGATTGTGTCTCACAGAAATAAACTGCACTTTGTAGTGAAAAGAAGAGAAATTACATAGGCTATTGGAGCCCCAAAATAATATCAATGGAGTAGAAAGAGGAGAGCTCAATTATCTGAGAGAGTGATTGTGTTTCCATTTTCTTTGGTGGGGCATCAACTAAACCTAGATTTTCGTGGGTGATCATGTATACTTTTGTTCGATGTATTGTAAACATGGTCTAAAATCTTCACATTCCCGACTGTAGGCAGCTCCACTCAACTTGCAAGTTCATCAAGCCAAACGAGTGTTGGACAAGGACGCATAATTGGAGTTTTGTCCAAGTTTTTTTTAGTAGTAATCTCTATTTGAAGGAACTTTTAGATTAGATCTTAATATAGTATATACTAATTAATATAATAAAAGATTTAGAAATATTGTTTTTTTTTAACACAAAAACGAGCACCCTTAGAGTACAAACAAATTCAATAATGCATAACCATTACACACACGAACATATGTAAATGACTACAAATGAAATGACCCCTTAGAATATAGCAGTGAAATGCCATGTTGGGTTTATGTCTTGTATTCTGCATTTATTGGATTGATCCATTGGGTTAGTCAAGGACCGAGCTTTGGGTTAGGGGTATTTTGGTCATTATATCTGGGCTTTCTTAGGGGCTAGACAAGCAACATAGATTATAAATATGATATAATTAGTAATCCTAGATCTAAAGAGAGTAGAATAGTAAAGAGAGTGGATTTTCTTTGGTCGTGAACGTCGGCAATCTACCGAACCACGTTAATCTCTCATGTGATTTTCAATCATCTTGTGTGTGGCTTGATTGTCGATCGTAGCTACTCACGCTTCCGCACGCACACGCACAACAGGCTCTAGCTCCCAATAGGCCACAAGCTTCAAACTTAATAATTAGTTTGTGGCCTGTTTAGATGCAATATAAACATGGGTTTTAAGATGCTATTAAACGGCATTTATCTGTTACTAGTGGGCCAGTTATCACTGTAATCAGATGACCCGACCCATGCATTTCGAGACCCCATTTTAATGATTTTGTAAGTGTCTATGTAACCGTTGAATTTAGGGCACTCAAATAGGTGGTCACAACGAAAAAGCTACATGTCCCGGGTTTTTGTAGGGCCATTCAGTCCATGTCCCGGGACCCCGGGACATGTAGCATTACTCGTGGTCACAATGGTGCTAATTTCTTTTTGTACACCGAATCCGTATCAATACTTCCAGATATCCTACTCTAACCCTATAATTTGCACGCATCAATGGGAGCCCCACTAGCTACTTATTCACAAGTTTGAAACAGTTTTTTGTTTTTTAGGTAGAATACAAGTTTGAAACTTGCGGTACTTAGCTCATAGCTGGAGTTTCGTTTCACACTTGATCACCTTAGAAACTCCAGTTATGAATATATATATGTGCTACACAGAACCAGGCGCGGAGCCAGGATTTCATCTTTGGATTGAGTTGGATTTCATCTTTGTGGGGTGGGGGGTGGGTTTTGCTTACAAGGGCTGGGGTGGGGGCCAGGGCAAGATGGATTTTAGCTTAGAAAAAGAATCGAAAAACCTGGGGTGGGGAGGGGGGGCTTTAATAGGGTTTTCCAAAGCCTAGGAGGCCCAATTCTGGTGCTTTAAAAGGGTTTTCCAAAGCCCGGGGAGCCATTTGGGTGCTTTAAAAGAGTTTTCCAAAGCCCGAGGGGTACCTGGCCTCAATGTGGTTCCGCCCCTGCACAGAACTGTCTTCATTTTTAAGTAAAAAAAACACAAAACAGTGTCAACGAACTATCTTAGAATTCTTTTACCAAAAAAAAAAAAAAAAAACTACAACACCATCATCGCTGACCAAAACCTGGATGGTTAGATTACGATATGTTGTCATGACTTTATGATATGGAGCAGATCGGTCTGTGCACCACAAGGAGAGTGGATATAAATCTTGAGAATTGTAATCCTCTAATATTTTATTCTCTCTTTAATATTTTATTTCACTCCATTTCACCCTACAAGTACTTTTAGGGCACGTTTGTGTAGAAAATTGTAATGTCAGTAAATTCTATAGAAATGAAAATCTCGGAAAAGGATTTCCGTAGAATTTAGAAATTCATGTTTGGTGCAAATTTATTTTCCTCATTAAATTGGCGCTAATGTTGTTTAATGTAGCTGTGGATTCCTTATAGAAAATTAAATTTTTTTTTATTTGGTGAAACGATTTTTTTGAAGAAAAATAACATAACATGTATATTATTTATTCAACATCAAATGACACTTTATTTAAAGAAATAAAAAATGAAAGAATTGTAGGGTTTTGGGTTGAAATGAACAAGAGTAAGGAAAAGAGGTACAAGTTTCCTGAGGAAATCCATTTCCCATACCCCCTCATAGGAAACTCACTTCGAATATTATCAAGGAAAATACTAACGAGGCAGGAAAGCATTTCCGTGAAATTGTTCTGCACTAAACGCCTAAAAAATCGAAAAACCGTCAACTTTTTCGCAGAAAAGTGTTACACAAACATGCCCTTGATCTTTTACTAAACAAGCCTGGTTTTTAAGGAGATTGGTTTGTGTAGCAATGTTTGCTGTCTAAAGAGTTTTCCGGCACCTTGCTAGAGGCGTCTGGTGCAGTGACGAAATGACCCTATTACTCCCTTCATCTGTGCTTAAGTAATGTGTTGACAAAAATCCGCACTTCCTAAGGTAGGAAATCGATTCCGTCGACGTTTCTTCTTCCACGGCGCTTACCAAACATACCCTTAAACTAGGGTGTGGGTCACAAATGAGCCAAAGCCAGTAAAAATCGATAGTAGAATTTGTCAAATCTACCATTAATTATTCCAAACTAATATCTTTATTACTTTCTACATCACGATCAACCTTGGTCGGACCGATGGTCGAAGTGGACTATCCAAACCGTCCACTCCGCGGATTCACCTGCAGTATGATTTTTAAAACATTGGTCCAAACATATGTGTGGGCAAAGAAGATGAAGAGCTTATTAAATTAATAAGCCGAAGACAGCAGATTGATTTAAAACATGAAACGGCCGAATTGGGTGGTTCATACAATCTTTTTCATTTTCTCAAAACTAGCATGCATTGTATTTGATTCAACACATGTGCATGTATGTAGTGGACATTGAAGTGTAACTATTGAAAGCACCTCCCATTTCTTGCTTGGTTTATCTATCTGTCACTTTCTCACTTGTTTTGGTTGTTGAAACCAAGACTATTAGCTTTGGTAATGTCCCAATCAAGTGACATGCGGGATCCACAAATCAATGATTAACAGCTAATGTAGCAGTGTAATTGGTACATGCTTCTTTCTTCAATGTGGGGGCTTGTTAGCTATGCAAGGGAAAATGACTGATTTATTTTGGTTAACTTCACACCAGAGCATTGCATTCACCAGCGAACCTACATGTTACAATGCGGGTGCAGCTTCTAGAAATTCCTTAAATAGCACCTTAAAAGAATTTATTTTAATATTTAACTTTTTAACGTGATCAATGCCTGCACCACCCAAATGAAAATCCTAGATCCACCATTAATTGCACTTGCACCCAATACTAGTCTTTAACCCATTTGATCAGAGTGAAACTTCTACATAAGTGAGGCCCACACAATGGTTTGAGTATTGTTACCAGAAGTGTCTTGGCCATGTGCAAAGCCGGTATAATCCCTCATGCATTGATTATTTTCTGTGTATCAGTTATATTGATGTGATTTTATTTTTGGCCTAAAAGTTAAAATAATAGTTTATATCTTCTCCCGTTGATCCTGGCTTGTGTGAATGATATGTTGAAAGTGTACCAGTGATTGAATGTGTGAATTGGATAATGGTGGGGTCTCTATGTATGGCCAGTTGAAAAACCTGTATCAATCATGCTGGTAACATAGTCAGGACTCAGGTGGGTCAATGTTTAAATCATGGTGCCTCAATTTCATATGCGACATGAAATGGACATAATATGGTTAGTGTTGAGTACCTTTCCTACTGCTAGGTTTCACCACAGCCACCAAATATCATGTAAAGAAAGAATAAAACTAAAAATGTTGAGGGTGTCTGGGTAAAATAGGTCCAATTATTAGAATGAGTGGCTCTAATTGAGAGGAAGGGTCTGTGTTTTGGTGAGGGAGAAGGAAAGGGTGGGGACATGTTTAGGTATGTGGTGAATTGTTTAGGAAAGCCATGATTTGGATGTGTTGAGTGGTAGCTTAGTTTATCCCTGTACCCATGTGATTAAAGGAATTATAGAGTGCGACCCAACATAACCCTTTCTTTACTAAGAACAGGGTACCTGTACTTTTTTGCTTGTCCGGGGTTTGTACCTGGACAGACACCTTTCCTCACATGAGGTTGTACTATTTTACCAAAGGTCAACTCCCCTTACTGGAGGGTCCCCCTCCCTTACCCAAGATTTGCTCTCCTCACCCGAGGACTTCCTCGCGAGATGGCTAGAGGCTGTAATTAACACCCCCCACCCCCCAAAATCTAGGATACCCAAAAAATTAAAAAAAAAAAAACCTTCTTTGCTCATTCTTTCAATTCTATCTAATAAACAAGGAGCTCTTTAACTATTTTTCAAATATTACATGTGACAAAGTTTATGAAGCCATTGGTATATTAGATACCAGATGAATAATTGAATTTTCTAATCCTCAAAGACCTTTTGTCTTTGGCAAGGCCAATTGTCCTACATACTTAGTCATATGTCCTACTTTAAAAAATAAATACAAAAAGAGCTTCTTAGCGTGAAACTGCTTAAAACTAAGGTTATCAATAATTTCAATGGTTTTAATGTGGATGACAATCTACGTCGGACCATTTTATACCTCAAAGTTGTGTTTGTTGGAAACCAGAAGGCGGCTCTGATTTCATCAAGCCACTTAGTAATAAGAGATATTACTTGCAATTGCGATCACAACTTAAATGTCGAAGACCTATTAAATAAATATCCAACAATCTTAGCTTTATCTAAAATGGTATCCACCATATATCACTCTTATATTTTATTATCTCTTGATTGGATGCTTCACCTCACAATATTTCAATCAATTCACCATACATCCAAATATGCCCTCCGTGATAATTGGACAAATGCAAGTGTGTGATATAAATAACCTAAATCAATCAAAGCCTCTCATGGTCCACAAAAGATATATATGCATGGAAATCCCCATGTGGACTTCAAGCAAAAGGACCATATCTCTTTTTTTCTTCTTTCATGCATATGGTTCTTGTTGTCTTTAGAAAAAAGTTCGTTTCAGCTTCTCCGTTATCACCACTGTTATTATTATGACTACTACTAAAGAAGGACACTCCTATGTTCTTTCCTCTCCTCACAAGATTTCCTGCATCTCACCAGGTATGCCCAAAAAATAATGCTGTGACTTCACTAGAACACCTTTTTTTTTTTTTTTTTTCTTTCTAGAACACCTTTTACCCACTTCCCCTGCAACGAAGATGTCTGCTAAAAACACAGACGGTTTAAAAAGTTGGTAGAAGAGTGTTGTGCTGTTACCTAGCGACTAGGACATTAAATCATGGGTTTGATCCTAACTTACCAACCAAACAAAAGAGAAACTAGAAAAAGGAAAAGAAATGATGAGTCTCTTTGCATGCCTTGTATTAAAAACCCTGAGTTCAACACTCTGGTTTATTAGATAGATTTTTCTAGAAACCAAACCTTGAAGTTCGCTTCCAATCTTATCTAGACATTGATCACCTTCAAAAAATCCAAAGGGCCCGTTTAGTAATATTTCTAATATAGTTAAGTGAAGTGAAGTCAAGTTAAACATCCCATCAAAAACACTTTTCCACAAAATTCCTCTATCTTTTCTAAAAAAGTCAAAAAGCAACTACATTTATTCACTAAAAGACAAAAAAAACCCCATTTTCCCATACAAAAAGTCAAAAAATTCCATCCCAAATAACTAAAAATAAAATACCATCCCAAAAGAGCCTTCTTTACTTTTTAAAAACTAAGAATACTCGTCACTTTTTTTTTTTTTTTCTAAATTGCTTCTGCCTCTTACCATTTTAAGCAATTAAAAAAAAACTAAAATGTCTCTTGTTTTAAAACGTTGTCATAACTAAAATAACTTAAACGTTATCTAAAATTCCCTTGTGTTTATGATTATACTAGTTCATCTTCAGAAGGAGGTTGATCTTAACATGCCTTAATAGTGACGATAATGCTTAAAAAATTGGTTTAGGACTAATTATAATGTATTAAAGTCAAGGGCTTTGAATTCAATTTTGACCGGAATCCTTTCAATTTTTACTTATTTTTAATTGAGCCTTGTTAAATAAAACCAAGACTAAAAAAATATAAAAGCTAAGAGATTTGAGCCCATGACCTCTAACCTTTCCAATGAAAACTAACAAAACCACCATATCACACAATATTTATATGGGATATTACCCGTACAATTACCTTTTAAATCTAGCATTTTTCCTAGAACAAGTGAAATCTAAATATTTCTTGTAGAACTGTTTCGTACAAGAATGGTGCGCTATCACACGATCCTAGGATATTGTATAGGCGAAACGTGTGATATCGCATTGCCCTAGGATATCACACGGTTCGATGTGTGTGATATCGTATGACGCTAGGATATCGTACGAACAGTTTTATACTTTTATAGGAAACACCTACACTTGGATGGTTCACGGGCGAGTGTCAGGTCTAAAAACTATTGTACGAGCAATATCCCTACTAATTACATATAAATATTTATATAAAGGAATCTAAAAAATAGGTACATGGAAAGGGGGACTCTAACTATATAGCCGGTGCTTAGTATGGATTATTGTGCTAGTTATAATGTATTAAAGCCAATCGCTCAATTTTGCTAGATTCCTTTAATTTTCACTTTTTAAAGGAGCCTTGGTAAAAAAGCTAAAATAAGTAACTTGTGTCATGACCTCTAGCACTTAAAAATAGCTTAATCACTACACCACACAACACATTTACATAAGATTCTATCTGAACAATGTCAAAGTAGTTAGATGAAGAGGAGACCCTAGCCAATGGGGCTTATAATTTTTTTGAACATTAATGTCAATTAGGCTTTATTTATGATATATTCGCAAACCTAGTTAGATTTTTCGAATGTTGACTCATATTAATACTATTGTTCCTATTTCTTCTTTTGTTTTTTTCATGCTTATGCATTGTTTGTAGTTGTCATTTACTAACGGTTTACTAATATATTATAAATTATTAATTGTATTTATTTTGTAGTTGGTCATTTACTTACATTTTAATCATATAATTTTTTTGTTTTTAATATATGAAAACTTAATTTAAATTAATTATTATTTTATTGATTTATTTATTGATTTTGTACAAACATCATTGGCAGGCATGCCCCGTGCTTAGCACGGGTTATTGTGCTAGTATTATTATCAGGCCAGTTATATATAGATCAAGAAATTGTGACTTACAGTTAAATGAATTGGACATGGACTGACCTCATATCCCCATGCAAATCATCTAGATTATAATCCTAATAGATATTTTTCTTCTTCTTTTGTGTGATTTGGTAGGTTTTTTAATGTAATATTAATGTATGAGTATTATTTTCTTATAAGCACAACAGCATTAATTCATAAATTAAGGAGGGATACATTGAATAACACTTAAAGATGCAAGAGATTTATGATGTTATATGTGGTGGACAGCTTGGTCTAAGATGGCCTAAGATAGGTTTCAAGTTGGGGGTGTAATCCATTTAATAATAAAAAAATCTCGTAGTAAAAGTTCTTGGATCTGGCCCTTTAAGATTTTTGAACTTAATTTACATATGGGTGCATAAATTAGTGTGATAAGTTATAACAATCTAACCATGATGCTACACATATTAGTGAATTATTAAATTAATCATAAATACAATATAAAATGAGTGTTCTACGGTCAAGTTCATATTATATATATGGGAAGTGTAATAAGTTTGTTGTGGTCAGACAAAATCATATTTATGCATGACTTATGAATGATGGTACAACGCTATATATATATATATATATATATATACATCTTTTCTTCTTTCTTATATTCATATGAGGGTAACAAATAATTCAATAATTAATCATTAAAAGATTCATTGAGATATTGGAAGAAAACCAAATAATCAGGTAATTGTTATATTTGAGGGTCATCTAAGACTCAAAATCGGAGTAATTGGCATTTTATTGTTATATATGTACATGCGCATTTACTTCTTACCCGATGTTTGATTGAATTTTGGAATATTTTGATTTTCTAATTGAATAAAATCCAAATTCAACTAAATTTTTTAAGAATCATGAAAATAAGATAATATATTTGAAAATCTGTTAGATCTTATTTTTTGTATTGGCATATCGTTGGATTTTTCCCTCATTGATCACGTGTTTTTTTAAATTATTAAGATTTGAACTATTTTATTTGGATGTATATTATATCTTCTTTTTCTATCATCTCTCTTTATTATATCAGATAATTTTGATGTGTTTAATTATTCAATTGTTTATAAAGATAAGCAATAAAGAATCAGATTTTTATCAAGATAACAAAAACATTTACCAAAATTTACCAAAATTGCCCAATCAATTTCCTTTCATTCCTCAATTTAGTGCTAGTTGCCATAATCAATTTTATATTCTTTGATTTTAGGTACCATTATCAAGCTGTGGGCATCTTATAGAAAACTTTGTTTTGAGATGTAGAGATGGAGCTGGGAGAAGTTGTTCCGCCTATTTACGCACTCCCAAATTTTGGAGGTGTGGTAAAGTTGATGCGAGCAGTTAAATATAAACATTTTCTAAAATGATGGCGAGTAAACAAAGATTGAGATCTAAAATTTGAGAGATACTGTATTAAGGTGAAGGCGGAAGGCTGTAGGGGCAACCATGGAGGACACAAAATAAAGTTTGAGAGAGTAGGAATGGAGCTCCACATGTCCGCAGAATAAAACTACCAGTTCAAGATTTGGAGCTGATTAGAGAGAACTTGTTATACAGTTTGCTAAAGAAAATTCTTAATTAATTGTTATCTGTTATTTTGGAAATGAAATTAATTCTTCATTATTTTTTTTTTGTTAATTATTAAAAAAATCTAATAAAATTTCTTTGCTAAAAAGTCCTAAATAATGAATGTGATTAATTAATTGTTAATTTAATGTTTATAGGTTAAGTGATGAGTAGTTAGACTTTTTTTTATTGAGCCTTAGTAAAAAGCTAAAAAAATTATAAAGGTTTAAATATTTGAATTCATAACCTATATCCTTTTAAATAAATCTAACCTAACCTAACCATCAAACCACATGATTATTTTATGTAACAATTTATAAAAAGAATCTAAAAAAATAGCTAGATGGAGCGGGGGACCCTTACCACATGGGTCATACCCGTGTTTAGCACCGGTTATTGTGCTAGTTATCTAAATTATGGTAGTTTTTTGGGCTTGAAATAAATGGCAATTTGGTCTTCTAATCATTTGAGATGATTAAAAAGGCAGTTGAAGATGTTATCAAAAATATATTCTAAGTCAAGGGATCTCTTCACAATTTTTCAAAGGTTAGGTGCTTTTTTTCATCAAGCTATATCTCAAGGTGTTTTTTTTTTTTTTCAAAATAGAAAAACCCCTTTATTATTATTATTATTATTATTATTATTATGGCAAACAACCCCTTTATTTAAAGAGAAGATAAAATGATAAAATGTAAACACAGCATATAGCCACGTTTTATGCCCAATTCCCAATTGATAAACACTGCCACTTTAGTAAACATGGCCACTGGAATGGGCTGGCCAACAAGCATAAATGCAACATTGCAACCTAAGCCCAGAAGAGCCGTTATGAGAAGGATCCAGGCAATGATATGGACCAAAATGCCAGATACAAATTCTAAATTTTGGTTCCAAGTTTCTTATTTGGTCAATACTCTATAGGCCCCCATTCATATAGATTGCAAAAGCAAGATTCTACTGCTCAAAATCCTAGACTTACCAGTTACCACTTACCAGGGATAATGGGTCTCCATTGGTGGAGAAGTGGAGGAACCAAAAGCCAGTCCTAAGACAATGAGCATTTCTCCCTGTTTTTTGTGGTGAAATATTAAAGTTACTGCAGTTTGGCTTTTGTACTCTGGGCCGCCGTGCATAGTACGGTGCACTAGTTGTTGGTGGTCCAGATCCACCAATTCTACTTCAACATGACTGGCAGTAGAAGATAAATGGATAGCAACATTTTGTAATCCTCTTTCTATAAGTACCTGCGTCCTGCATTCATTTTTGCATGCGTGGTCTGGCCTGCTATGTGAACACACACATGACAACACACCAGACAGTGGTTTGTAATCCATACAGTATATACACTGTTCCACGTGACGGGGAGCAATATTTTCTCTCTGTTGCCCAATCTTTGGAAAATGCTCCCAAGCTGGCATGGCCAGACAGACCCAGCAAATGTAAAATCTGGGTTGTGCTTGTTTGGTTCGGATCTTGTTGAGACTTGCATTGAATTTGGATTGGGTTTGGGTTTGGGATTTGAGTACCAACATTTGATCGGTGTACCCTATTCATATATGACATATTATATGAAACTTGATATATTTTCTAATTTTTATACCCTTTGAGAAGAAAATGAAACCCAAAATTTGAATCGACCCAAGTTAAAACTATCTGAGCCCAAATTGTACTCAGAGTAGGGATTTACATTTAGGGTCCGTCTAGGATTCAGTATTTTTAGGGGTTCTCATGGGCAGGGCCAGACTGAGCCCGTTCCTAGCCCAGCCCATTTTGGGCAGGGATTGGATTAAGTAATAGAAAGCCCAAAGCCCGGACCAGCCCGACTTGTGTAGGCAATGCATGTAACTTAATTGAATTTGTCCAAATAATTGCTCAAATGCCCACAAAACTGATAAAAAGCCTGGTTCGGCCTGGCCCGATTGATTAAATGGGTGGGCTCAGCCTGGCTTTTACAGCCTGTGTTGGGCTTGGGCGGGGCCTGGACATGCCTTAGCCCAGCCCGGCCCATAAACACCTCTAAGTATATTCATGATTAATTCAGGTCAGGTTCTGGTGTAAGTTTCATTCAGATCAGGTTAGGGTTTTAATTTGTTTTCCTAGGCAGCATGACTAACTCATTTTTGTCCCCAATCCTGCTTTAGGTTATATACAATTAAATAAAATATACAAATATGTGAAGCATTAGTGCTCGAGGACGCAAAGAAATAAGTTTATTAAAGACACTAACCTTTGCTTTGGAATGGTTTTATACCTTAAAGTTGACATGATGGAGAATAAAAAAATGGTTAATTATCTCCTCTCCTCTAGCCACATCATCACGAAGAGCTATTATTCACAATTTCAACTTAAATGTCTAAAGACCTATTAAATTAATATCCTGCACATGTCACCTTCACCTAAATAGGATCCGCCGTGAGTGACCGACTTACCCAACCATCCTTTGTCTTGGTATGTATATAAGAACCGATCACATCCAATCCATCCATCCTTCTATGGAATCCACAATTCACATTGATTGTTCTGTCATTTACGATGGTTCACCATCATTATAACGCTGTTTGAAGCATCCCACAATAATATGTTGTTTAGGTAGGCCACCATAACATTAGATTTGACTGTCAATCAAAGAATATTTTGGTAGTTCAGGTGGCATTTTCTCATATGACTAAATTGCATGTAGCCTAAAAGTGCACATCTAAGTAGATTTAATAAAGTTCAAACTTATATAAACATTAACCAAATATAAAAATAATTTAATTTGGAAGAATAAAAAAACAACAAGAACCAAATAGCTAGATTGCTACATATGAACTGCTTTTAATTAATTATGTTATAATATGAATTTGTATTCTAATGCTCACAGAAATGAGTTTAAAATTCAGTCAATTCATGCATTTGTTTTCAATAAATACTTTATTTTGATATGTGTTTTAATTCATTATTCAATTTCGATGAGACAAAACCTGTGCATTGCATGGGCTTTATACTAGTGTTTCATTGCAAAAAGAAAACGTCCAACCCCAACCCATCAACCTCAGATGATGTAGCCGAGCCAATTGTCATTGCAGTGTGACCAGCCAACCAACCTGATCATAATCCATAGTTTGGGTCTATGCTTTTAATGTTTGTGTGTTGGGTTCAGGTTGAGATTCCTAGCCCAATCCATAAACAGGTCAAGGTCAAGATCTGGTTGGAGAAAGACATGTTTCATTGTAACCCATTGTAGGTCTATCTATATACATTGGAGAAAGATGGCTTGTACTCTTCAAACTGTACTGCACTTTTGAGTAGTACTAGTATGCCTTCCACTGTCTAGCATGACTGCATGGTAGTCCAAGAAACATATTTTTGTTGCCAATTCTTGAACCCAAGACTTGATTGGTTGAACCAGTTCTAAACCATAAGCCAGGCTATAGATGAAGCCCCTGAATACTCAATATTTGATGTGAACATGGTGTAGAGAGACCAAATGGTTTGTTTATATGTTTCAGACTGACTTTTTAGCCAGCAGGTCTATTTAAAATTCAAGTTTTTCAGGCCCAAGACCCTCATGACAGACCAAGCCAACAGCATTGAGATTTGAGAGGTCTGTCAACATGACATCCTCTCAAATGAGCTTAGATATACTTTATATTGTTAAACTTAAGCTTCAACTTAACTTGTAAACACTTTCTTGTTTAAATCATATGATCCAATGTATTATTTAATATGATATGCAGAGAATGTGAAATTCATATTAAAGAAAAGAATATACTTTTGTAATCGTGAAATTTGTAATTTTCTTTTTTTTTTTTTTTTATTTCACAGTGTAGAAAAGAAAAGAGAGATTGTGCAAAACTCCATCGAAAAGATAAAATAAAGCCATAATTCCCTTGGATCTCAAAATTATGAATCAAATAATAACTTGTCTTGTTCGAGCATTTAGAGTTGATTGGATTTTTATGAGGAGTTTCCTCTCTTTTTACTGTTTTACTGTGAAGTAGTTATGTTTATAAAAAGGTGTAACTATAGTTTTTTTTTTTTTTTAATTAATCTCCCTAAGAAGCTGTGCATGGTGAACTTGATAGATGTTCTCCAAGAATAAATATAATTTTGGCGAGCTTTTTGTAGAGGTGTAAAAAACTTTAATCTTGTTATAGAGTTGGGGTCCAAATCATAATTAAATTTTGATCAAGCTTGTTCATATTTAATGAAGGCTCTAAGGTTAGGACTTCTGTATAAGCGCTGAAATACAATACCAGAGTTGAAGCACGTGCCCACACCCACTTGAACACAACTCCATAGTGATAATAACGAGAATGCACCTCATGGACAGAGCCCAAATCTTATTAATTCAACTCTACGAGAATTACATCTGTTAAGTATGATGCATATAAATAAGACAAAAACAAAACTCGGGCGGCCTAAGAAACCTAATCAAAATAAGAAACTAAGTAATTTTAGAAATATCATAATTACAATTAGATTTATCATAATTACAACTCTCTTTAATAAAAATCTAAAACTTAATGACAAATAATTACTGACATAAAAAGTTCTTAAATTGACTTGGGCCCTACACATGTGGCCAGAGGTCTATTCTACATCAAGGTTCCAGCTGGGCTTGGTTAGGATTTTGTAACTTGCAAGGAATTATATTCTGAGTTCAAGTTTGGGCTCCAGGTGCATAAATGTACCAAGGTGCCCAACTTATGTCATAACATGTGCGAATATTGATGTATTTGGCGAGGCCAGGCCGAGGCATACCCAAGCCCAGCCACGACTTTGGAAATATAGGCCCATATTCGGCCCAAGACCAATATAAGCCTTAGTGCCTGGGCCATGCTCGATCCCACCCATTTAGTCAATTGGACCTGGTCCGGGCTGGGTTTTCTATCACTTGTTTAGGCTTTTATAATCATTTTCAGCCACTAATCTCACATTCAAATCCATTACTTATTCGGGATGCGTAAGTCCAAGCTTAGCTTTCTATCAATTATTCCAAGCCCGCCCGGCCTTAACTAAGCGGGCCAAAACTTTGCATTGAAATCCAGTCCAAGTACTAAAACCCAATGCTAGAAGAACCCGGCCCAAGTGGGCTCAGTCAAGTAGGGTAGGCCTGACCAGGCCAGGCTTGAGTTAACCCATACCAAATAGAGTTGTAAACGGGTCATTTTCGGTCCGATTTGGCACTTTACTAACATAGTAAGAGTCAAGTAGAGCCTCCATTTTTCATATAAGATGTCACATCAAAAACACTTTAATTCAAAACTCCCTCCATCATTAAAAAAAAAAAAAAGGTAAAAAAGTAACCACATTTATCCACTAAAATATAAAAAAACCTCCTATTTTCCATACAAAAAGTCAACAAGGTTCCATAACAAACAACTAAAAATAAAATACCATCATAACCCACTTATATTTTATTATTTCTTTAAAATCAACTTTACTTCACTTGACTCTATTAGTAAAGTTGCCAAACTGACCCTAAAAGGGAGAACGTGGAATCAAATCCGGACCCGGAACCGTTTTTATGACTCCGAAATTGGAACTAGAACCATATATAGGGCGAGTCTGGATCTGGGTCTAGGTATGGAATAATATTAAAGAAATATGATTTTTATGAGAGATTTTTGAAAAATTGAGGTAATATGTCAGGTCTCGACTCCATAAATTTAAACCAAGGTAGAATTGGACTCGAGCCCATTTACTTATTGGGAGTTAAATAAGATTCCAAATCCAATTTTTAACACGTCAGAGGCCCTAATAATGAGAGAATTGAGGAACTATTTACATCCCTCGTACCAAACCCAACCCATTACCAAAACCACCAACAGGGGAGAAAAAGAAATTAAAAAAAAACATCATAAAGAGGTGAGAGCGATCCCAAATGACGGGCGCAAGGAAAGGAGCCAAAAAAGTACAAAAGTGCGTTCGCGGAAAAATACAGCTCTTGCTCTGACCTCATTTTCTTTCGTTGTTTTCTAATCTAATCTCTCAAAATCTCCCAATTCCCCTCTTCAAATCCCCTCATCTCTCACGTCCATTTCCCAAAACCAAAATCTCTCTTGTAAGTAAATTTCATCCCTCTTTCATTTCTTCTTGAACTTCACATTCATCACCTTTTGATTCCTCATTTTCAGTCACTTTCAATCGGTACCCATCTTTCCACCCACCTTTTAGAATTCCGATTTTCATATCCGTTTTCTGATCGATCGCATTAGGTTTTCGACTTTAGATCTTAAATTCCTCTCTCGTCTTTTTTATAAATACTGCGTGTAACAATCGAGTCTTCTCTTTGGTTGTTTGATTTCTGCATTTCAAATTGATTAGAAATGTGCATTTCTTCATTGCATCGTTTGATTTATGAGTTTTTGTTGTCTGGGGTTTTCTGATACATGCTTCTGGTGAAATCGTTGAAGGCTGGTGTTTTATCTTGCTTCACTTTCATTCAATTTTCATTGTGCAGGACTTGTTGAGTGAGTGAGTTCCAGCTTTGAGATTTACTGGTACCTAACTGACTATATGGTTGAATTGCAGGAAAAAGTTGGTGTGTGTTTGTAATTGGCCTTGGCGGAAGTGTTTGGATGGGTTGTGGAACGTTTTCTTATGAGAATTGGTTGTGTTGAGGGAGTTGTATTTCATTGAAATGGGTGTGAATTACTTATCTGTCTCTGCTGTCTGTACGGGGCTTAGCGTCGTAGGACTCTACTGGTGGATGGAGTCAACTCTAAGAAAGATTAGGTTGGATCGAGTGATTGAGGTAGAGGGTGTCAATTCAGAGAACACTGCTCATGTGATGGAGCTGCTGTTGGGTTCTTATGCTACAGTTGCTTTGGTGTTGAGCTTCTCACTTAATGTGTTTATCCTACTCAGTCTGTGTCTCAAGGTAAACCAGTTTTTATTTTTATTTTTTTTTATTTTTATGAGCTTTTTGTAAATGTGCGGATTGATAAAACCCGCTTAGTATGTCCATGAAGACACCTCTCATAAATATTAATTGCAAGTGTAAGTGCCTAAAAATTACAGACTTAGTTAAATGGGATTTACTGTAAAGCTTTTGGGAAAGAAGGTAGCTCCTGAAGCCTGAAAAGGAAAGAAGAAGGTTAGAGGCCCTGGCTGCATCCAGTCGAAGGCACTCCGACGCCTAAGTTAGTTCAACAACTCAACAAAGGGTGAATGAGTGGAGAAGAAGAGAGCGCTAAGGATGTATTGTGTTTGCATACCTTTGCTGGTTTTACCTCATATATATATATAGGCGCTGGTCACCTCAAATCCTCCCATAGTGGGGGTAGGTGGAGGCATTGTCCCATCGGGCCATACCTCTTCTCCTCAGTGGAGGTAGGTGGAGGTACTGTTCCATCATATCATATCTTGACCTTTTGCATGATTGCTAATGTGATCGTCGGATAAGGTCTACCCCTTATCTATATTCGGCGCCCATCTTATCAGTCAGCACGTAGCCGCAATTTCATTAATGCCGATTGACATCTAGTACCCACCTTGGTCGACCGAGCTGATGGAGATACAGAAGTCAAGTACAGCCTTATTGTAGATGCATCTTGGCATTGTTGCTGAACTGCGCAGGCTCGGTATTATTACCGAGCTGCACAAGATTGAGACGAGGTCAGCTGGTACTTTTACTGAGGCTAGCCCAAGTCTAATATGAAGTGGTACTGCTGCCGAGCTCTATGATATCGAGATCAAGATAAGCCTAATCGGTACTTTTACCGAGATCAGGGCTTATCTATGTATTACAGAAATGTCCCCACACAATTGCCCCCTAGTTCTTGACCTTTTAGAGTTCTCCAATTTTTTGAGGTCTGGAGCTAAGTATTGAAATATGAGAGCTTCATCTCGGTGTGGGCCGCTGACAATTATTGATGCCTGACCCTTATGATGCCGCTTCATCTGCCCGAGTAATTAATGAGATGTAGGTGTCTCTTCACTTCTCAGAGGTGATTAATGCCGCTGCCGCTTCGTCCGCCCGAGGTGATCAATTAATATGCTACCATCATTTCGTCTGCCCTAGACAATTAATGAAGGTAATGAGTGAGGCGTCTCGATCAATGTGGGAAGCGAACCGACGGTGCCACGTGTCGCTGCCTGATGGGGCTTCTAACGTCTTCGAAGAGGCGTGTGGAGTGCTCGAGGTGACGCCTCGCACGTGCGCCCTCGAAATCCGAAAAGACGCCCTTTTATTCTTATAAATAGGGGTGCTGCCCCTTCCTTCCTCTACTTTTGCATTTGTTAGAGAGAGGGCTTTTGCAGAGGAGAGAGCAGAGAAGAAAAGAACTCCCGTTGCTGTCAAGAATCCGTCCCGTTTTAGCCTTCGTGAGTCTCCTTCTTCCCCATTTTTTTTTTCTTCATTCTCGTCTTCGTTTTAGGGTTTCTATCATCTGTCTAGGGTTTCCGTCCTCTTGTCTTTTAGAAAAATGGGAGCCTACAGGCACTGGTTGGACACACCTGAGGCCATGGCCAATTTCAGGGAGATGTATGGCATCCCTGATGATGTCTGGATCAGGTTAGATAAACTTGAAGACCTTTTTGATGGCTGCGTCTTTCGTGATGGCTGGATGACATTCCCTCTGATTGCTATAGTTGAAGGTGGGGTTAGGATAAGTAGTCTTTGAGTTCTTGCAAGGCTCGGTCGCACTCCGGAGTCCATTGGAATTTCAAGCTTTTCTTCAAGAGCTGGAAGAATGGGCGGCACTTGTCTGAAGCTCGGCTGATGAATCGGTTGAGTGTAGCAGCCATCCCCATGAGCCTCTAGACTTGCTTCGCAGTGGTTGGACTCTGAATTGCCTGGATTGCCGAGATCTGTTCTAGATTGACTTCGATCCCCCTTCTTGTAACCAGGCTTCACAGAAATTTGCCGGAGCCGACGACGAATGCACACTTGGAAGTGTTCAACTTGAGCTGGAACTTCTTGAGGACCTCAAACGTTTGACGCAGGCCGGCCAAGTGGTCCTGTGACCTTTTAGACTTGGCGACCATGTCGTCAATGTAGACCTCCATTGTTTTCCCGAGCTGTGAGCTTGAAACATCTTCGCTACCAGCCTCTGGTAAGTCACTCTTGCATTATTTAACCCAAAGGGCATCACCTTGTAACAGTAGATGCCTCTGGGTCTTATAAACGCAGTCTTTTCTTCGTGAGGCTTGCTCATTGGGATTTGATGGTATCCTCGGTAAGCATCGAGGAAACTCATCCTGTCATGCTCGGCAGTTGTATCGATCAACTGATCAATTTTCGGGAGTGAAAAGTTATCCTTGGGACATGCCTTATTTAGGTCGGTGAAGTCGACACAGACTCTCCACTTCCCGTTCTTCTTGACAACTACTGTGTTAGCTAGCCACTCGGGGTAGTGGACCTCTTTGATTGCTTCAGCCTCCATTAGTTTTTCAACTTCCTCAATCACGGCCTTAGTTTGTTGGATCCTTGTTCTACGGGCTTTCTGGATGACAGGTTTGTGCTTGGGGTCCACGTTTAGCTTGTGACACATGATTTCGGGATTGATGTCGGGCATCTCGTAGGGGGTCCAAGTGAAAACTTCCTTGTTTTGTAACAAGAAGTCCAGCAGCTCGGATCGTTTTGGCTCGGTCAGTTGGCTGCTGAGCAGAAAAAACCTCTCTGGATTGTCTGGATCGATCCTAACTTCGGTCTAGTCTTCAATGCTTTTTTGTTCTGGAGCTCGGCCAATGTTCTCTAGTTCCACTTCCAATTCGGCCATGTGCACCTGGGTCGGCTCTGCTTCGCCGGGCACCACGGCCAGCAAGCATTGTGTGGCCATTTCTTGGTCACCTCTAACTGTGACCACTTCGACTCTACCGTTTCCGTTCTCCAATGGGAACTTGAGCTTCTGATGGTGAGTGGAAGGCACGGCTTCATGCTATGCAGCCAAGTCTTTCCCATTATTGCATTGTATGGTGACGGCACATCCACCACCAGGAAGTCGGCTTGCATACTGGCTCCTCCAATCTGAACCTTCAGGGAGATCCTTCCTTTGGGATACACTAGCTTCGAGCTGAAGCCTATCAGGGGAGTGCGCAATTCTTGCAGGTCGTCCTCCCTGAGCCCCAGCTTCAACTATAGCAATTAAAGGGAATGATATCTAGCCATCACGGAAGACGAAGCCATCAAAAAGGTCTTCAGGTTTATCTAACCTGGTCCAGACATCATCGGGGATGTCATACATTTCCCTGAAATTGACCATGACCTCAGGGGTGTCCAACCAGTGCCTGTAGGCTCCCATTTTTCTAAAAGACAAGAGGACAGAAACCCTAGACAGAGGACAGAAACCCTAAAACGAAGACGATAATAAGGAGAAAAGAAGAAATGGGGAAGAAGGCGACTCACGAAGGCTAAAACGGGACGGAATCTTGACAGCAACAGGAGTTCTTTTCTTTTCTGCTCTCTCCTCTGCAAAAGCCCTTTCTCTAACAAATGCAAAAGTAGAGGAAGGAAGGGGCAGCACCCCTATTTATAAGAATAAAAGGGCGTCTTTTCGGATTTCGAGGGCGCACTTGCGAAGCGTCACCTCGAGCACTCCACACGCCTCTTCGAAGACGCTAGAAGCCCCATCAGGCAGCGACATGTGGCACCGTCGGTTCGCTTCCCACATTGATCAAGACGCCTCACTCATTACCTTCATTAATTGTCTAGGGCAGACGAAATGACGGTAGCGTATTAATTGATCACCTCGGGCGGACGAAGCGGCAGCGGCATTAATCACCTCTGAGAAGTGAAGAGACACCTACATCTCATTAATTACCTCGGGCAAATGAAGCGGCATCATAAGGGTCAGGCATCAATAATTGTCAGCGGCCCACACCGAGATGAAGCTCTCCTATTTCAATACTTAGCTCCAGACCTCAAAAAATTGGAGAACTCTAAAAGGTCAAGAGCTAGGGGCCAATTGTGTGGGGGCATTTCCGTAATACATAGATAAGCCCTGATCTCGGTAAAAGTACCGATTAGGCTTATCTATGTATTACGGAAATGCCCCCACACAGTAAGGTGGTTTAATTCAATGGTAATATCACTCCAATCAAGGTATCTTTCCAGAAAAAAAGAAAAGAAAATAAAGATCAAACAAACGAACAAATACATCACTCCAGGGTGAAATTTGGGACAGGTGCATTGCAAGACATGTGGGGTTATGGCAATTGAAAGGTTTGAATTCACCAAAGGTGGTTCATGTTAAAATATCGTACACATGACTGGGAATGTGGGTCTTATGCACATGTTGGTACACGAGGGGATATGATGATTGAGAAATTTGGATTAATGGAAAGTGGTTCACATCAAGGATCACAGGTGACTGGGTTGCACCCATCTTTATGGGCACACTATGATGCATTCAATTCACATGAGCGGGCTAGGGTGGTCTAATAGTGGTTCGAGGTTGGCTAGAAGATACCCTCTTTAGATAATAATAATAACCATCAATTTAATGACTTGCTGATTTAATAGCATAAAAGTTAAGGCCATTCAGTCCATTTTTGGATGCCATTCCAGTTCAGGTGGAAGTTGGATGTGGGGGGAAGGATCTCTCTATAGTACTGGGCAGGTTCTTTCACATGAGCAACTCATGGATTCTTCTGTTTCTAATTCAAACATTGTTTGCAGTTGATAAAATATTGTAAGGTTTTTATTCTTGCTAAATTTATCGAGGATATTGAATGTTTATTAAATGATTGCTTAGATTAAAATTTATACAATTTTTTTTTATGGTTCTATTTTTGGCATATTAGTTATATTAAAAATCTAAATATGTAAACTTATAGAGTATTATGTTGAATCCATGAATGCCGTGTTTTGGAATTTGACTAATTAGACACCTAACAGAGGATTTGCTAACTGGACACCTCGAACCAGTATTGGATTTGGACTGCACTCTTGCAATGACTGTTTTACCTGTCTTCCGGATTGGCCCCTGAATTGGGTGTGGTCAGTGTATAACATTTTTGCTAGTGCGTGCAAAGCAAAATTATCACGATAGCTTCTACAAAATGACAGATCTTTATTGGCTGATTGAAGTTGAGTCCATATGTTGTGGCAAGTCCAGTTTCCATCCCGCAAGGAGAGAGAAACTAAACGAAGACTGTATAGGGTTTGAGAAAGGAGATTAGAGTGTTACACTCGTCGTGTTCACTTTCTGTTTTTGACTTCTAAAAATTGTGTCCTATGGTTTATTATATCTGTTAGCTTCAAAATATTTCCAGTCGAAGCTTCCTAGGAAAGTGCTAATTTGTTAATGAATATAAAAAAAAGAAGTAAGAACTGTGTCGTTTGTGATCATCTTTCCTTATAGGAGCTGAATAGTTATATGCATAAATCATCTTTTTGCATGTCATTGTGTATGGTGGATGGAAAAGTGTAATTAACATTCGTTATTAAGACTGGTGACATTACTTTGTTGAATATCTTCTCTTTCCATGCAGGCTGTGTTCTTTGTGCAGTTATATCCACCTGAGACCCGGAAAGTTCTGGAATGTCTTGTGAACTATGTTATTTACAAGGTAATTGACGATGCTATGGCTTTTATTTTTATTTAAAATTTTAATTTTGCTAGTCTTCTAGGTGACAAGTTGTGGCAGAACAGCAGTCTTTGCACCTTTAGCACCTTCGTCTTATTCTTCCTTCTAACTTCTTCCTTTATTTATTTATTTATTTTAATTTATCATTTTTTCTGCACTTTGTCAAAGTCCCTCTATCTGTGACTCTCTTGATGCAATATGTAATCTATATCCTTATTCCTTAGTAGTTTTGTTAGTAAATGGTTTCTTAAATGGTTATCGAGGCATTGTTGACTTCTTCTAAACATTATTTAGAACGATTTGCTAACTGGGATAACTCACTAGTTGGTGATTACACTAGCAATAGACCAATGTGATGCATGGTGGCAAAGAATAAATTAAAGTGGGCTATCCAAATGAGGCTGCATGTAGCGTAAAAGTATTTATTGAAAAACAAAAGTTAGAATATGGCAAGTTTTTAACTAGAATAAAACTTAAAAATAAATATCTATGGAGTATTGATAAGTTATTATTATTTTATGTTTTAAAGAAAACATTATGTTCAATAGTAATAATAATTTATGCACAAACGATAAGCTCGATTTTGACGGACAAACATTATGAGAGGATTCATGTTATCATTTCGTACAGTCAAAAGTTGAATGGATGGAAGAACAATGTTAACCCAAGGAAAACATAAATAATTTGTAGTTTTTTTTTATATATTTCAACAAAAATTAAAATATAATAGAGAAAAACCTGGGAACATGCATTAAAAAAATCCAAAAAATTCTTTCTACCTTCCAACATTCTTTTACTTCACAAAGCAAAAGCCATCCTTCAATAAAAGCCATTTATTACCTTTCATTTTTTTCCATGGAAGAAAAAAGGGATGAGAAAATGATGAAAGAAGGCATAAAAAAATGAGAGCATTCCTACTCTATATATGGAAAATGTTTTCTTGAGCACGGATCTCATGAATCCAAGCCGTCCGCACATTCGGACCCACCCTTTGAATGTCAGGTGATATGGCCTGGATGCATAGTTCTCTTGAGAACCGTGTGCAGGAAAACATATTCCCTCTATATATACCCATGTAGACACACACATGGGAGACAGAAAGAGATCTAGATTCTACTCTAGCTATTGGTTTGGTTATGCGAAAATTTAATTACAAAATTTGAAACATGAGTGTTGAGATCAATCACAATTCACAAGTCCTATAAGATCAAGAAGTCGGCACCCCTATGGACTGGATCTTGAAGTCTATTGCCCAGGTCTCCTCGTTTTTTGGCGTATGGTCAATCTATTTGTTACAACAACCAATAGTATTCGAAGAAAGATAATTGCTGCGTTGGCTGCCTGCTTTGTCACTGGGGCTTCTTTCTCTCTGTTTTGTTATTTTTTCTTAATAAAATCATTGTTACCTTTCAAAGAAAGGTAGGTATAGGTATCGAAAAGGGTGCCTAGATTTGACCTTGGCGCAGCCCCGGATCCGCGATCAAAGATTAGATCAATCTCTTGAAGGATTGATCGAATCCATCACTAGGGCACACTCATGACGAAGAGAAATGCCATAACTGAAGAGAAAACTCTCATAACTTAAAGATTAATTGATAATAAGCATTGCCATAATGCCATTACACTGAGGCCTGACATCCTTATATAGAGGAGTTGGTTTGATCCCTAAAATAATATTTTCTAATATTTGAATAAGCATAAACAAAATAGGAAACTACCTAGTATTAATCCTAATAAAATCTAACTTAATAATACTCCTAAATAAATGGATGTCCCGTTGGGCCTATAAACTAGACCCAATGGGTTGGCCAACCCACGGTTTGGCCTGCATCATACCTCCTACAATATACTGATCAGTGTTTTTGTTGACACTTAACTCTACAATAGGTTTGATAGTTGATGGCTCTTGGTCATACATTTGTTGGCCTATTTTTTCTTAAATACTTCAAATACAGTCAAAATAGAGGACCGGCATTTTTATTTAAAACATTGAACTGGGACCAACATCGATACTCCAGAAAAAGAAGACAAGTATATTTATTAGTTGTTGTTAGAATCATAGCATTTGTATTGGATCCTAATGAAAAAAGATTCTTATCTATGCAACAAATCTCATTTACAAGTGAATTTTAGGATTCAGATGGGAATCTTAAAGTTTGATCCTTGTTTTGTGGAATCTCATAATTCACACGATTCGGTTGAGTGGGAATAAAGTAACCACAACCAAGAGGTTAATATTTGTAATCTCTTACCATTTTCTTTTTTGTTAGACGTTTTATTTTTAAAATGTCATTTTCTTTTGTGATTTTGGGAAAGTTTTAGAGATAATTAAGTAACAAGCATCTGACTAAAGTATTTGATTATATGTATGGATGGGATTTTTTCCCTACATTCGATCTTTTGTTTTTTTCTTTAAAAAAACTTCCTTTTCCTTTGAACTGTAGGAGACATCCTAACTGTAAGGTTGATCATTTGGATTTTATTTTAATTGATTGATTTAAATAAAATAAAAAATTGCAACTTGTTTATTCTTTCTACTAACATGTACGTCTTAAACATATTTAACTATTCACAGATATCATTTATAATATTCTTTTATATTACGTCAATGATATTCTTCATATGATTGTATCATTGTATTATTTGTCATTATATTTGTGCTGCTATGAAGACATGCAACTTATATGAGGATTTGGCTTAGGTACATTGGAATGCAGAATCAAAACTCATGTAGCCCAACTTAGTTGTGACAAGGCTTTGATGATGATGGATGAAAAATGGATGGATCATGAATGACTAGTTTTTCCCCTTTTTTATTATTTTTTCATTTTTATAACAAAAATTAAAAAGCCTCCAATTTGGAATTTGGTTCACGGTACGATTTGATTTGATTCATCCCCTTGAACGATTCGCAGTATGATTTTGATTTTTAGAAATTTGTGACATCAGATTATAAGATTTTCGATTTAGACATCTTCCTCTTTACATGTGTCAATGTGTCATAAACAAATTGTATACAGCTTGTACGACCATGTTGGCAACAATCAGAACTGCTACATCTTCCCTTTGAATCAAAAGCTTGTTTGTGGTGAGCATAACATGCTCTACTTATTTAGGGATGAAAGAAAATCCTGTTGAAAAGTGTAATTAAACCTATTTTTGGAGCATCATATTAATAACATTGCATGAAGCTCATAAGAAAATTTTGGGTAATTTTCGTCTATGGGACTCCTCATGGCTGTTGTGCGGGGATTTCAGTCCATGCTTTAGTTTAGGCGGGTCCCTCTTTTATAGACAGCGTGGACTAAAAATCCTACATCGGTCAAGCGCAAGGGTTCCTAGGGTGAAAAGGTGTGGGATTTTACCTGATGAAAGTAAGGGTGTTACAATGTCACAACTCATAGTGAATGGTAAATTCCAAGCTTTTATTACTTCTATATTTGCTTGGAAGATTAAAATATGTGCTGCTACCATAGTTGTGAAGTTAGATTCGGTTTGGCCGAAATATGTGCTACTACTTAGTTTTGAAGTTAGATTTGGTTTGGCCGAATTCACTGAAATTTTTTGGTTTGATCCACTAGTCAAACCAAACTACCCCATTGAAAAAATTCGGTCTAGATTTCTGACTTTTCTTTGAAATTCCGGATTTCGGTTGAAATTGCCAGAATCTGAGTTTCAACCAAAGTTTTGTTTTTTAAAGGAAAATATATATATATATATATATGAGAGATACTCCTATGAGAGATATCTCTCACCTTATATGAGAGATAGGGGTGGGGGCCCTCACATTTAAGTTGTTGGCATTGGATATGGATGTGAGGGCCCCCACCTTATCTCTTATAGTAAGGTGAGAGATGCTCTCATAGGAGTATCTCCCTATATAAGCATCTCTCACCTTACTATGAGAGATAAGGTAGGGGCCCTCACATTTAAGTTGTTAGCATTGGATATGGATGAGGGCCCCCACCCTATCTCTCATAGTAAGGTGAGATGCTCTCATAGGAGCACCTCCCATATATATATATATATATATAGAGAGAGAGAGAGAGAGAGAGAGTGGCAATAACAACTACAGCATCGGGAACCCCCCAGCCCCCTCTGCTTGTCTCTTCTCTTCTTCCTACAATCAATTACAACCCCCCCCCCCCCCCCCCCTCCTTCCGTTTTTCTTTCATTGGCACTGGACTCCTTGGTGAATGGGGCAAAAGGCCCATTTTCCCTTTAATCCACTGAATACACATCCTCTAATCACCAACTTAGAGAATTCCCGCCTTTAGAGTGAATGGAACCTATAGTCCAACTCATTGAAAATCCGAGCCACTCATACTGAAATGAAATAAATGGGCCTAGCCATATTTGACCCCTAAACTGAAATAAAATAAATGTCCCACTTATATAGGCCCAAGTTATATTTCACTCTAGGGCGCTAGCCAAATTTCACTTGAAATGGAAATAGGACCCTAACCAAATTTCATTCTAATAGGAAATGAGCCTGTTGTTATATTATCAAATCTAAATTTTTTATAAGAAAATTAAAAAAAAATAAAACCCTGAATTTAGTTTTCTTTGAAGAAAACTTGGAAAAAAAAAAATTCTAAACCATGGCCATGTAGAAATAACATATTGCATTATTGATCAGTGGTATAAATTAAATGCATCAATTTATATGTTATTTTTAAACTTCAATATTTGTTTTATATTTTTCTGAAATGTTTTGCCAAAATTCAGAATTGGCTAAAATATTTTGGTTCGGTGGCCAAACTGAAGTGGGGTCTGAACCGAAATTCTCAACTATGGCTACTACTCCTAAATGGGAAATTTTTTGTTACTGATCCTATCTAAATGAGGAAAAGATAAATGTTTTACATGTATTATGTACTACAAAGTAATAAAGAGATAATTTATTACAGAGAGAATTAGTTACTAACATGAACAGATCTCTCACTAAAATTCTGTAAAAACTTGTGGTCGTGTATCATATAGCTAAACGTGGAAGAAATTAAAATTTACTATTTACTCTGGATGACTAAATAGAGAATTTATTAGGACTGGAAGAAGCTACAAAAAGAAAGCGATCTGTCATTAGAAATCCATAATAAATTGGGGTTGTATGGAATGGAATTAATATGAATATTATTTGGCCTTAAGTGGACGTTTTTTTTTTTTTGCTGGGAAACTGTCTTGTTGTTTAGAGTATAATACATGAAATTTCAGTTATTTTAATTTTTAAATAGTGAGAATGACTCGGGCTGTGATATGACATGTTCATTACATTGAGACTTGGTCCATCTCCCAAAGACCTAATAGCAAGGACACGGCCGAACACGGATTTTACACACAAAAAGTGAAGTATCAGATATGATATGACACAATACATGGCCCATTTTGAAGTATCTGTTCATCATAGCCTGACAATGCCCACCGGCACATCTTATGGCATAAAAAGAATCCCCTTCAACAATTACTTGGGGGAAATTCAAATGGGAGACCTTTTATGAAGGCCAGTCCCTAAAGCAATTGTCTTGGCCGTGTTGGCTGGCTGAACATCCATGGGGCCCAAAAAAGAGAAGGGAGTCCTTGGTATATTTTTTTATAACAATAAAATTTTATTTCACCAGAAAAACAGAAAAAAATCAATCACAACAGCCCCCCAAAAATAGGGAAGGCAGTCCTTGTTATCATTAGGAGGCAATCCTTGCACATCTCAATTTAGTGGATCATATCCATTGCTCTTGTCTCCACTATCATTTGCATTAATCTTTTGCTGAGGCAATCAACTGCCTTGACCTGTCTATCTTGGAGGGACAAGTGGAATCATGAATTCTTCCATCATTTGTATTAAAATCTTATGAAGTCTACATCCTGACCTGATGTAGGCCAGAGTGCCTTCATTGAATCAGGGCTGTTTCTGCTGTCCAAGGGTTATTGGACTGAATTCTTCTCCACTCTTTTCAATAGGCTGGGAATATTTCAGTGAATGTTTCGGGTGATTAGTGATTTTATCTTCCTATGGCTACTATTAGTCAACATTCATTTATTATTTAGAATTTAAAAGACTGTCATTTGAGATGCACTGTAGAAAAAGATTCCGTGTAAGCTGCTAGTGGGCCTACTTTCCCAACAATGGGAATTTGGAATTGTACTTCCAATTATTTTTTGATCCCTTTTATATTATTGGAAGACATAAATTTAAGTGGTTTTGAATATACTAGTTTCTTCATTATACATTCTACAATAATTGATGAAGATATTATCATGCATGTTTGACCAGGGAATGTTTCTTCCTTTAGTAGTGCCACCTACTAATTTTCAAGCTGCTCTTTGGTCAACTTGGCTGGCGGTTCTTTGTTCCTTGAAGGTATTGCATGTGAAATATGCCTGTTGGTTGTAGCCTCGAAACAAATGAATGACTGTATCATCTATATGTAAGCATATCTTTCTGCACCTGGTCCACAGATGTTTCAATCACTGGCTAGGGACCGGCTTGAACGGCTGAATGCATCCCCTTCTGCAACTCAGTGGACATATTTTGGCTTTTTTCATGTCTTATTATTGGTTCTCTCTATCGATTTACTTTGGTATTGCTTCCCAACCTTTTCTGCATAACTGTAAATTTGGGCCTTCAGATGCTTGATAACATTATGGTTGCCTTCTCTAACTAGTATTAATGTGCATTTAAGGAGTATATGCAGTAAGTTCATCCCATGCCAGCATGGTAAAGTTTGTGTTGAGCAATGCATTCTGAGTTTATGTAGGTTGATTCAAGGATCAAAATAGCGGTTGCGGCAAACTTAGCAGCAAGTTGCAGAAACGCTATGTAGAGGGCGATACGTGGAACGTAGCGATGTGAATTTTTTTAAGTGGTCAAAAGACTCGAATCTTGTGCAATAGCCAATCTTGGGTGTTTTTTTAGTGATTTGGAACAGTATAAGGGTAGAGACTACTTTAGGAAAGGCTATTGAGGAGAAGAAATAAGAAAAATAATGTTTTATATTGAAATGCTTGGCACTAGGTTCTAGATTGTAGTGCCACTATTTTCAAAATAGCCGGCAGTGGCTGAGCGTAACGGCCGCTATTTTGAACCATGGGTTGATTAAGAATGCTGATAAAACTTTGTTGGACTATTAGACATGGGCTTAAAGATAACCATTAAATGATATGATGGGTGCCTTTGTTCTCTTAGTATTTCTTTCAAAACAAGTGGGTGAAGTTTGTTGGTGTCTACTTGGTGATGAAGTTGGTTTCCGCTGTCTAGAAAAGAAAAAGCTTCCCTTTATGTTCTTAATTTGCTTAAGTTGCTTTCCCTAGTTCCTTCCCAATAAAGTCTTATTGGGCAGATACAGGTGGGCAATGTATGTTGGTGTGAAAGCTGGTTTATACTGTCTAGCTAAGAAAGGCTTCCATTTTCTTTTCTTATTTTCCCTAGTTGCTACTTTTTTTGCTCCTTCTTTATAAAAATCAAAGTCTTTTGAGGCAATTATGAGGATTTTACCTGGACACATTGCACAGGTTTTTGGTTGTAGGAATAATCTACTTGAGGAGCCACTGCTGCTTCTGCTCCCAATTTGGATTTTATTTTTTTCTTTTGGTGCTGCTTCCCTGCCATTTACGTTAATAAACCTTTGAGAACTCGTTTTGTTATAGCTATCAATTACCTTCCTGCTCCAATTCTCGCTGTCCTCTCAGCGCACGACTGCAAGTGTGTCAATGCCTCCCATCTCCATAAAATTTGACATGGTGACATAAACAACTAAATTAATGAAATAAAAGAAACTGGAAGAGAACAGTAATATAAATGAAAGAGAAAATGTTGGTTTAGTAGAAATCAATATCAATTAAGTATTCCATTTAAAATAATCTTTCTTTCCTTGTTATATACTTAACAATAGTCAATTACCGAAACGACACGATCTTTCTGCAACTATAAATATCATAAACAATAAGAAGATTTTGGACTTTGAGTGCTGATAACTGCTAGTCATCAGCATAGTAAAATCCTGATGGGTTAAATTCTGCTGGTGGCACATGGCGCTGGCAGTGCTTAGCTCTGTTCACCATGATTATCAATATTGGATGACACTGACATGGGACTTTCATTACCATATTGTTGCTTCGTTCATCCTTAAAATTCAACCTTGGCTGCAATGTATATTTTTTTCTTACCATATTATAAGGTCATGCCTACTTCTATTATGTCCTAGAGCATATCAGATATATAAAAATCAAGGCTTTCCATTCAATTCTAAACTTGCATGCCTGCTTTACTATGTAGGCAACAAAAAAATTACTGTTTTACACCGGTGTTGACTGATATTTCATATGGATTTGGACTAATATATCAGATATTCTCAATACAATGGATGTGTGCGTGTGTGTAGAGTAGACACACACACACGCACATATATATATATATATATATATATGGGAGATGCTCCTATGAGAGCATCTCTCACCTCACTATGAGAGATAGGGTGGGCGCCCTCACATCAATATCCAATGCCAGCAACTTAAATGTGAGGGGAAAAGATATATATATATATATATATGTATATATAGAGAGATGCTCTTATGAGAGATATCTCTCACCTTATATGAGAGATAGGGGTGGGGGCCCTCACATTTAAGTTGCTGGCATTGGATATTGATGTGAGGGCTCCCACCCTATCTCTCATGGTAAGTGAGAGATGCTCTCATTGGAGCATCTCCCATATATATATATATATATATATTGGTGGTCCGCGATTGCTGACCAAATATTACATTCAAAGCCATGTTAATCATTTATGGTTTTGTAATGAATGTTAGTTTTAATACATTTCTTATGTATGATTGTCACTTGCAGGATAAAGTTGTGTGTACTAATATACAAAGCTTTACATACCAATATTTGTCTTCTATTATTCTTTGAGCCTGTCAGTATTGCATTTGAGACACTACAGGTACTTTTGAGTTTGTTTGGATTGTACTAACTACTTTTGAGTTTGTTTGGATTGTACTAACTACATGAAGGCTTCCTTATGAGAGAACTCCTGCTGATAACTTTCCTCGACATCCAATACTATTTGTAGGCCATCATGGTTCATGGACTTCATTTCCTCGACATGTGGCACCGCGATTCAGTGGATGGTGATTCAGATTGCCAAAGATCCAGACTGATGGATGGATTGGTGGCTGGTACTTTTTAACAATTTCTCTGTTCTTCGTGCATGCAGATATAATGTAAATTTGTCCTTTGGGGCTCACTTATATAGCAATAGCTATGGAACGGTTCCCCCACCTCCAACCTTGTGCCTCCAATTTGTTTCAAAATACTAGACTAGGTGGTGGTGGTTAAATGGATCCCAAATGTTGTCATTTTCATACAGTGGTCATACAGATGGACTGTGTATTCATGTTTCAGTGCACTCCCAATAAGCACATTGGTAGCATCAGGAACTGGTTAGGACCATTTTATTGATTCATAACTCATCACATGGAAATACCATACAATTGAACATTTACAGAGATTTCGTAAGGGAAGTTTTTATTCTTGTAGCTTATAAACGTTAGGCTTTTGATTATTTACTTAGTTCACCACCAAGCAAATTGTAGAGCCAAGATATCAGAGTGCATCTCTTTGTTGTATTTCTTGATCTTCAATTCTTGTAGGAGTTTTATCTCTTTGCACGTTTCTACTAAAGATGCAATTCATAATTTAGAGGTGCACAAAAAATCCGTAAATCCGATCCGATCCGATCCGCGGATTTTTATCCGATCCGAAGGTAAACGGATTGGTGACGAATTGAGAATTTTGTAATCTATTGTTAACAACGGATCGGTGGCGGATTCCACCCTCAATCTGCTGATTCAATCCGATCCGATCTGTTGACATTAAATATAAAAAAAAAATATAAGGGTCTAAATATAAATTAAGATGTCTAAATTTAAAATAAGAAAAAAATTTATGGGTCAAAATGTAATTTTTTTACAACATGTTTGATATTTTTCTTTTAACATTCGATTAAACGGATTAATCCGATCCGATCCGGTCCTCCACGGATCGGATCGGATTTAAACAACCACGGATTAGTGACGGATTTGGCCCAATCCGCACCAATCCGATTCGTGTACACCCCTAATTCATATAATCGAACTTTGTACAACTTATTTTAAAGCCCTTGTATTCTAAAGCCTCCTCTATCTCTTGAGGTTCACATTCACATCATCTCTTAATTCATCTACCGTCATTATATCATCTGCAAACAATATAAACCAACGGTACACCCTCTTGACCATGAGTGGTTACTCATCCATAATCAACGCAAAAGGATAGGGGTTTATTGCTGACCTCTGATGCAAACTTGTGGTTACTGAAAACTCACTCTCTCTCCACAGGTAGCTCTTACCCTAGTTGCCGCTCCCTCGTACATGTCTTAGATAATGTCAAGATAACCTCTTGGGACACTCTTTTTACCTAAAAATCCACCAAATCAAATCTGTAGGTACCTTGTTGTATGCTTTCTTAAATTGATGAAAACCATATAAAGATTGTTTGTCTTCTTTAATTTTTTTTTAATTTAACCTTTTGGTCTAAGTGAGAAGATAGCTTCCGTAGTTGACCTCCCTTAGTATGAAACCAAATTGATTTTCAAATATTTTGGTCTTTTGTTTGAGTCTTTACTTAATTACTTTCTCATAATTTCACAGCATTAATAAGTTTAATCCCACGATGATTGGTGCAATTTGTATAGCTCATTAGCTCCTTTATTCTAATATATAAGCACACCGCACATGACACTTTTATTCCATTTTCTTTGTCCTTTATATCTTATTGAAGATCTAGTTAACCAAATCTATTTAATTTCTTATATTTATTTTCAAGCCTCTATCGTAATGTCATCTTTCTTCGTAGCCTTTCTCGTCTACATTCTTGCCAATGCTTTCTTCACTTTTGCTGTTGTGATTTTACGATAGAAGGTATGTGCTGCTAATGAAACACCCTCTCTTGTTTCTAATCCGCGCAGGGTATGTCTTTTAATCTTTGTGATAAAGCCTATTTAATCAGTGAGAAATAATAAGTAAGAAATTAGAAAAGAAACCATGTTTATTAAGTCCATTGACTAGCTGGGCTGCTTCCAATCTCAGCACTTAGTAGTTTGACGTTTGGCTAAGCCCTTGCCTTTATGTGCCTTTTGTAATTTGCGGGTTATGGCAGCATGGTAATGTAGTCTTTTTTTCAATTATGGTGTCTAAGGACGTACGTGATATTGCATATTTTTGCCCATGCCTTCTGTGGATGACACAATTAACAATTAGTATTGGATGTCTGTATAAATTGTGGTTCTTTTATTAGATTATTTTGTATTTTAATTTGATTTCAAGATACTTAGTGTTTGATAACTTCAGTTTGATAATATTTTAGCTGTTTCATTATAACAAGGAGATGCTTCTTATATTGTAGACATATGAGGCCTTCTCACATTAGTTTTCCTCCACAAATGTGACTGTAGGTTCTTTATGGGAATGGAAGGGCATACTTAATCGGAATGTCGGGTTTTGCTTGGACTTGATGACCTTGCTAATGTCAGTTGGGCATTACTTGCACATTTGGTGGCTTCATGGAATGGCTTTCCATTTTGTGGATGCTGTCCTTTTCCTGATCTTGCGGGTAAATATTTCTGTTTCACTTCTTTGAGGTCCTATTTTTGTGCACTTATTTTATTTTTGTACAATGAGCAGGCTTTGATAAGTGCTATAGTAAAGCGGATCAGGGGATTTATCAAGTTAAAAATGGCCCTGAGTACCCTGCATGGAGCACTTCCTGATGCCACACCTGAAGAGCTGCGAGCATATGATGATGAATGTGCCATTTGTAGAGTAAGATGATTTTTCATCTCTCTCATGTGATACATCTGTAGCTATGATTTATGATTCAGCTTTATACCAAGGTTATCGTTTATGTGATTTACAGGAACCGATGGCCAAGGCTAAAAAATTATCTTGCAATCACCTTTTTCACCTCGCATGCTTGAAGTCTTGGTATGATCTGTGCCTCATGCACTTGCAAACATTTATTTAGTATCCATATTATGTTGATAAAAAGAAATCCTTGCCAATTACTTCCAATCGGGTTGTAGATTGGGTTGTTATGGACTGACAGTATCTGGTCTGTATTCGCCTAAACCAATATGTCCCATCTTTGAAATTAATCAATGCATTGCCATTGGGTATTCAGGAAGTTTCCAGCAGAAAATTTCAGCTGATAATAACAACAGCAAAAATTGCTGCGCTATGCACTAACCAGTCTCGCAATGGATGCTGATTTTCATAAATTCGATGTTACTTGCATTAACATTATTGATTCTCATCCTCTTTTCTGTTGTGCAGTTAGGAGGTGCCTGGCACATGTCAATAATATCCAATACATTCCAGTATGTGGGCACTATAGATGCCTTTAGATGTAGTGAAGGAAGAGGATTATATCAATTGAATAAAGAAAAAAAGAAAACCTAAATATCCAATAGTTAAGTGAACAACTTGACTTATCTAATCTGCGTAGTGTTTTGGTTTGCTAGCCGAATCAATCTTCAGGTGCATGATCTAATGCTTCACTTTCAAGCCACAGTTGCAACACGAGTGTAACACACTAAATCCTGTCTTTACATGTATGGTTCAATTCTTTATGCCAAAGTATAGGGAGACATAGGACTTCTGCAAATGGAATGATAGGTTCTCAAGGAAGTGCACACACTTTATTCGGAGAAACCTCCCAGGTACTTTGACGTGTAAATCCCAATAAAGATACTCTTATTTCAAATTTAATAATGGAACTAGCTTTCCATGTGGTCAACTCCTATGTTGCCTAGATATGGCATGGATGCGACAGGGACTTTCCATAGATATGGCGGTGATATGGATTTTACACATTACAAAGTGAGGTATTGGATAGGATACGATATGACATGATGCATTGCTCATTTTAAAGTATCCGTGCATCATAGGTCAACTCATACATAAGAAAACAAATTAGAAAGATAACCCTTTTCCAATTAAAATAACCCTTTCTTTTCCAATTAAAACTTCCTCGTTTTTTTATATTTTCTATTTTTCACTACGATAGAGACTCTAACTCTCAGAGACACACGCCCCTCCCTATGTCCCTTACCAGCTGAGATACAGTTGTGGGACAAAAGTCACAAAGCTTCCTTGCCAAGAAATAGAAGCGAAATCCTGATACAACTTTACTAAAGAAAGAAAGAAAGAGGGATTAACTATAACTGTACTAAAATGGAAGGATTGACGAGTCTCTCTTAGCATTGGACTCTACATGGATTAAACCATGTCTTGGATTGGGCCCCATCCTGTTTCATGCTATGACTTGGTACCACTGGGCTTGAATCTGGATCCAGGCTGGATCTGGGTCTTGGTCTTGATCTAGTTCTGGACATGGGCTTGTTGGCTGGGCCTGAATCTAAGCTGGGCTGTATCTGGATCTTTCAGGCCTGCACTACTATTGTATATTTTTCAGTATTTATCCATAGTATGACACAGAAAATTCCCCAAAATTTTCACTTCCACTAGCTTTCTGCAAGGAAAATCTCTGTGTGTGGAAGTTGTATGCATTCTGAAGAACTTAGACTCATTTTGGCATGGAAAATTTGGGCAAGTGACTCATTTTGTCATGGAAAATTAGGGGAAGTGACTCATTATTGCATGGAAAATTAGAGAGAGTGTTGATTTCAATTGTGACATCTGGCCAGTATTTTTGAATCAGTGCTGCTATATTGGAATATGGAAATCCTTTTCCTGAGTAAAAAATCCGAAAGATAATATAATGATCATAAGAGAGGGTTTTCTGGTTTTTCTCTCCCTACAGTTCTAATTAAAAGGGAAACGACCATGTAATGACAAACTTTTCACCAACCAAATAATTCAAGTTGATAAGCTGAAAAAATAGAAACAGCCACCTAACTGACCATTCCATGCTGGCCACCTTTTTTTTTTGGTGTGGGGTGGGGGGGTGGATTTTTCTGAAACCCATATTAGGTTTATGATAATTGAAATGCTTACCTAGTACCTAACCTTCTGGTAATTCAATAAATCCTCCTTGACTGGTAAGTTATTTTGAAATGCCCCCACCTTTTTTGATGGATTTTTCTGAAACCCCTCTGAGGTTTATGATAATTGAAATGCCTACTGTCTACCTGACCTTCTGGTGATTCAATAAACCCTCCTTGATTGGTAAGATATTTTGAAATGCCCCCCTTAACTGACAATTTACTCTGGAAGAGTTTCCAGCCGCTAAATTAGTAAAATGACAACCTTGCCCCTGGTACTAAACCAAAGCTACCTTCATTCAAATGGTTGGCCGTGGTAAAACAAGCCAAACACTTTTCCTTCCCACTATGCTTACTCTATTGTTGTTGTATCTCTCCATCTCTATTTTCTCCAGAAGGCTGGAGCCTGCCCTGTCCGCGTGCCCACCTCGCTTCCATTTCCATATCTCTCTCTCTCTCTCTCTCTCTCAAACACATACATGGTGGCAATAGTGGCAGCCATGAGGTTTAGAGTTTAGACAATGATGGAAAGGAGAGAAGAAGGTAGACAGCTGGTTGAAATTTACTGAATGCCAAGTTAATAGGTAACAAATTATTTAGTTTAGCTCTTTTGTCAAAATGAAGTCTTCAGGAACATGGTTAAGTGTGTCAGAATTTGCCAGCAGTACGAGGTGTCTGATTCAACCGATCTTAAAACATAGGAATTGTTGATTTAACATCATTGAGTAAATATTAAAATATAAACAAATAGATTTGTAGAGAAAATATAAAAAATAGTAACAAAATAATATATAAATCAAAATGTAAAGAATCACATAATAACCACATTATGATCTGACTTAGATTCCAAAAGCCAAACCATTGATGGTTTAGTGTTAGGCATCTCCCTCTCCGCAAAGACAACCAGGGATTGTTCCCTGGTTGTTGGTTTAGAGCTCTGTATAATGTGTGCGTGCTTGGGTTGAGTATTTATTGAGCAAAAGAAAAAAGAATTCCAAAAGAAGAAAAGTCCCATTACAATTTTGTCAATTGTAATACGTCTTTTAATTTAGCACTGGAAGAATATGAAGCTTTCGAAATTTGTCATAACTGATACATGCTTGACACAACTGCGTGGCTCATTCCAAAGAATCCATGCAACATAGATTCTAAAACAGGGGTAAAGCTGTCATTTTCTCTCTTCATGATTGGAAAAGGAGTGCTGTGTGACAAGAGCCCAGAGGTTGGAACGTACTCAGTGTCCCAACCAAAGGTTGTAGGTTTTAGTCATGTTACCATTCAGAATAAAAGGAGCTAACATGCCAATTATCAGTCAAGGTGGCTATTTTAAAATGTTTACCAGAGAATGGACTTTCAAGTTATTTGAAGGTGGCATTTTGAATTGCTGCAAACCTTTAGAAAAGTCCCATTTTTTCTGGCTGGAGCCTCACACACATGGATCTCAGGCTGGTAGGAGGCCCCCTTTTATTTTGTTCAATGGACACATAGCTCTTATTTGAAGTAGCAGATAAAGCATTCTTATGGGGTTTTTTATGGTTCCAATTTGCACCTAAAAGCATCTGCAATCATAGCAGCATGATCTTTATAGACAAGCCCCTTATCGTGACCATCAATTATAGTTTCTCTTTCATTTGAAGGAAGTTCTTAGTTTACAACTTCGCTCAGTCGTTAGACTTGTTTCTTTCTCATAAGCTTGTCTTTGGAGCTATTATTTTTATCACAATTTTTAAATTTATTTATGGGTTCTTTAGTTATATAAGAACATATTGCCACGGCATTTTGGAGCTGTTAGTAACAAGTTCTTACACTTGAAAATCATTTCAATTATGATAGCTTTTTGTTGGAATTATTATTATTTAGAATTTACCATTACTAATCATTCCATTTTTGCTTGTACTTAGATTCCATGCCCTTACCTGATGCTTACTCTACTGTGCCAGGTTAGATCAAGGTCGTAGTGAGGTTTATTCATGCCCTACTTGTCGAAGGCCTCTATTTTTGACGGGTCCTAGAGATTATACAGACCCTCATCCTGGATATCTCTTGAATGATGAGCAACTAGCCCGCCAGTTAAGTACTGAATTAAACCACCAAAGCATATCTGGACATGCCTTGCCTATGGGGGCATTCCCTAACCAGCAACAGAATGCTTCTGACGGTACCATGTGGAGGTTCGGATTTTCTTCCTTTTCTTGGCGGTTGGGCTGGAAAATAACACTAATAAAAATAATATGTAAATCATACTCTCTAGACAAGAAAGAAATAATCATATCAATGTCTATCTTGGATTCCAAAAGTAAAAAATAAGAAGACAATTATATTTCTTCAATTATATAACAATGTTCAAATTAGCACTAGAGGAATCGTGAAGTATCCAACAGTGTGTCTAGTTGGATGCATGTCTCAATGGTATGTGGCTCATTCCAATAATCCATGTAATGTGGGGTATGGTATATGAATTATGGCATGCAAACTTTTTCCCCAATCTGCAGCAGTTTTAATTTACCCACCTTCACTTCTTTTGTTACACCTATTCTTCTTTCATTTACTCATCATTTTTGTTCTAAAGATGGGGCCAGTTAACAACTTGTAGAAATGAAAATGCCTATAATTCTTTATATCCAACATATATCATAGTCTAAACAATTAGTGCTTACAAAGTATAAAGAAGTAGGTATCAACTATGTTAACTAGGTCTGTCAACTACATAAGCTGGCTTGGGAAGAAGCTTGACTCATCTCAATGGGCCCAGGCTTTACCTCAGCTTGTGAGCTTGTTAAGCCCAGCCTGGCTCAGCTCAATTGCCTTGTGAACCAAGCTCTAAGTAGATACTATCCAGCTTGGATTGGCTCGGACTTGGCTTGATTTTATCCATTACTAGGCTTCACTTGAGCAGAGGTAGATGTAGATGTCACCCTTTTGATTAATGGGCTTGTTAACGATGGTCTCGAACATTCTGCCCATTCCAACTTGAGATCGAGCTAAAGTTAAGCCAAGCTCTAGTGTAAGCAATATTGAGCTGAGTTTTAGCTTGGCTCTTCAATCCGAATTATAACTCAAGATGGGCATATACTTGTTTTTCATTTACACCCCCAGCTCATGACCGTGAAAGAGCTCTTGTTCTTAAATTCTTAAATATGCCTAGTGTTTATTTTTATTTTTTTTTATAGCTTTTGGCTCTCTGTAGTCGAGTCTTACTAGTAGGAGAGCTTGACTGATTCGACCACTTGCTGGTCCATTTGGAAATTATTTTCTTTCATTTTTTCAGTTTTATGTGACCAAATATTGAGATATGCCATTATGCCAACCAATCCAGACTGATCATTTTTTGCAGCAACCCCAATTGACAGGATTGATGTGAGCTGCCTGAGATGCCTTTTTATATTTTTTAGGGTTGGCACCTCACCTATAGCAAGAGTCTTGGGATTTGCTTGTTCAAGGATGAAAATGAAAAAGCACTTTTGTCCACTTTTTATTTCTTTCTTTTTTCACCTGGTGGCATTTGGTGTGTTGCGAGGGGGAGAGGGTAGGTTTTGATCCAAGGACGATAAGTGGGCCTTTCGATGAAGTTTATTATTACTATCCATTAGATCTGATTATTTCTTAAATGTATTTACATAAGAAGGAATACATTTCAACTATATCAGTTGTATATTATTAATTTTGGTAGGTGTCCATGCGTCCCATTAGATCTGATTATTTCTTAAATGTATTTACATTAGAAGGAATACATTTCAACTATATCAGTTGTATATAAAGGATTGTTAATAGAAAGAATGAAAACTGAAATATATTTTAACCATCTTAGTTGTATGTAATGACTGTTAAGGTTGAAGAATAACAATAACTATTTCCCATCAATGTGTCAAATGTGCACATGGCAACCAAATAGAGCAAGCAAGATGATGGGAAATGAAGAGTACCAATGGAAGGATAAGAAAGGTGTGTTTTTCTTTGTTTGTGTGGAGAGAGGACATGGTTGAATGGAGTGGTACGATCCCAGTGTGGAATCAATCTCTAAATTATTTCTACTTCATAAGATAATTACACCCAAATCATATTTAGGATAGATTGCATCCAAATCCAAATCACTACAGATAACAATGGGATTTCATAAAATGATAATGGCTAATTTGGTAGTGTTTATCATGGGTAGAACCTTATCTTCACCCGTGTCAACCCAATCATGTGTGTGAACTAGTCTTCTAGAGTTACATGAGTAAGGATTGCCTCTCTCTTATCATTTCTTGGTTTTTCTTCGAATCATTTGCTAATTCAATCCTGATTCAACATCAAGGCCTGATGCACACCAACCCCAATTCATTTCATGATATGCCTATATTGTTTCTTACTTTCTACTTTTGTTTGGTTGCACAGAGGGGCGGGGCCCGATCCTACTTGGGCGCACCCTTGGCCAAGTCCAGGTCTGGATGATGCTGGTCCGTCAACTGCGATTGAATCAGTTGGGTTTGGAGGAGTCCAGATGATGATGAGACATCTGGCGTCTGTAGGTGAAACGTATGCTCATACTGCACTTGAAGATACTGCTTGGAACCTTTGGCCAATGACCCACCCTCATTCACCGTCAGGTTCCTCCATTCCTACAACATCATCTTCTGTAAGATACGGTGGAAATATCGGTGGTTTACGTTTTAGGCATACTTCACCCTCTTCAAATGAAAACTTACCAGACATACTTGCCATGGCAAATACAGTACGGGAGGTGCTTCCTCACATCCCTAATGAAATAATTTTCCAGGTATTCTTATAATTATGCACTTGATGGGAATGCCTTTTCTTTAGATTGTATCTGCATTTGTACTACTGGGCCTACCCTTGTGCAAATGCATCTTATGGAGGCCTCTCATGGGATACCATGCTGAACAACCTATCCTGATGAGGCCCTAGTTATCCAATTTTTTATGTATTACAAATGATCATGTGGAGTTGGGAGTGGAACTAGGTAAGGGCTGGGGGTGGCCATGGTGTACTGAAAATTTTCACTTTTTTACATTGGCCTTCCAAAAAAATTGGAAAAACACCCTTATGTTACAGAAAATTTAAGTAATTTTTTTAAGAAGGCCTCCCCAATAATTTTTCTTACATAGCTCCCTGCAAATTTATGTGGTAGCAAAGAAAAATCAACACAACAACAACAACAAAGTAAGAACTTACACAATATAAGATCTTCTCTAACAAGTTGCACCTGAACTTGATAATCAAGAAGAATCACCACTTCTCAACGAAGCTCTCATGCTGTGACACAAAATCTGAATGGTGGTATTTGACCCAAATACACCAAGAATCGAACCATTGAGATTTCACACAAGTCCTCACTTAGTTGCACATATAGAAAATTGGAGGACTGCAACTCTCTTATTCCATTTCTGAAAATTACATGCAATTTATAAACTTCTATAAAAGTAACTTCAAAGTAGTTGCTACACTTATTGAATAGCAGTGGTAAAGACGCGTAACCACAGTACTAAACAACTACACATAAACAAACTATGTAAATAACTCTAACACCAACTGACAAATAAATAGCTTCTTAAACACCCTGTTTAAGTGTCATAAAAGGCTATAACTGCTTCAATTGTGCATGTGCAAGATGCGCTAATTTTTTACGCTTCCGCCTATGTGGAGCACATGGTCTTATTACACTTAACCAAGTGTAGAATTGGATGGCTAACATCAGCTGTTACAAATTTTAGGCATCTCTCTTTTAATTATAAAGTAGTGGGCAGTTTGGACTTCGGAACACTTTTTGAGTCCCGCAAATATGGTATACTGGGTTAAGCTAATGGTATGATTGAAACATTGTGTAGTTTCTCTTAATACCTGATGATTTTATCTCATGACACCTGTCAACATGCCCTCTTTGCAGGATCTGCAACGCACCAATTCTGTTGCAGTTACTGTGAATAATCTTCTTCAAATGTGATGACACAGACATCCTGTTCTGGCATGGGCTTTCGTGCTTGCTGAACTTAAGGTGTCTGCAAGCTCTTGTATATTGTAAACAGAAGCCATGCCAGGTGTGTCCTGATGGCTCTTATATTATTTATTGAGGGACTGTCTTTTCTTTCTCTTCTGTTTTTTCTCAATTCTTCGTTTGCCGGATGCATTTTGTTTTCTGGCAGCCATAAAAAAACCTCAATATATGTTTACAAAGGCAAGGTATTATCAAGGATCAACTTATCAGTTTAATAAATCTGGTGTTGAAAATCCAAATGTATTTTCCTTGAGTTCTTAGATCTGAACTTTGATGTCTTGAGTGCCTTATGCCATCAGAGATCATGCCATGACACTTTGCAATGGGGTTTAAACCTGCTCTAACTAAAGATTCTGATGCAGATTATATTGATTGGTTTGTAAATGGAACCTTCTCGTGTGTAGGGCCTGTTTGTTTGCATATAATACATAGGATTTTAGTACACGGGAATAAATGGTCAAATGAACTTCACCCGAGGATTATTAGAAGGATATGAGGTGAGGGGTGAAGGATATGAGGTAGATGGGACCTTGACTTTCTTATTATTTGAATTACTAGAGTGATGGATGGGCATTCATTTTACATCTTCCCTTGATTTTGTTTCCATTAGAGGGAGGTTATTTGAATTCCTAGGAATTCAATTACATGAAACAAACCGGCTCTTAGTGAATGAAAAGGTTGGAAATGTCTAATCTCCGTGATTCTTGGATTGGTTTATTTTCAAGACAGCAGTCAAGATGTAATGCAGGCCTAGTTCGTGCTTTTGCCCCCAAGTATAATAGTCGTTATCATGGATGCAAATGCTGGTTCGGCCCCCATTATGAGAGGGTCAAAACTGTATTTTGTGTTTAATACCCCAGTTGGTTTTGTGCCAACTCCTAGGTTTCCTCTCCTTTGAAAATACCTATTTGGAATTCTAGCATTAAAGCATCCAGTGACTGCTGGTAACAGCTAGAGCTGAAACCCATGGCTTTGAGTCATTCTGGTCATTCATTTTTGTGCCTCTGGTGATCCAACTGTTTGAAATTGGGGATTCTCATAAATTTCAGAAAAGCTAGCCTTTGAAAGTATGAGATTTCTACATTAATATTTCTGAGAACATCTCTCATCTGTGGGATTTCTGAGAACCATTTTGAAGTCATTATCCCATAAATCCCATCAGATAAGATGTCAGACACACAAATATGGAGGATTCTAAATACACCCACCCTAGTTACTATTTAAACCCAGATGCTATTATAATATAGGCTGCCCATCCCATCAATCTTTTCCACTTGCAAAAAAGAGAACAGGTGACAGGTGCAGCTTTTGTCGACGCCCAAACCAGTTCCTCGGTTTTTTATCAGGTGGATGACATCATCGTGACGTCATGCAAGCGGGCCCGGCCTACGGTCAACTATAAACTTTGACCGTCCATAACTCGTTCATCCGGACTCCGATAAATAAGCAGTTTGGTTCTACGGAATCGTGATGACGAGCACTACCCAGTAGAGTTGACAAAATTGAGATTCAATGATTAGAATTTTTTTGGACCAGATGTAGTGATCTTTGAAGTTTGAAATTTGTCACGTGTTATTTGGGTCTTGTGAGCTACGATGAACAATCTATTTGCTCTGCGGGCTCCTGACTGCAAGATCTATATAGAGGCAATGACAGATTGACGAATTTAACGGTTAGAAAAGTTTTTGGTTAGCAACCACTGTCAGTAATATCTTGACTTTTCTTTTATTTATATATTGGATATGTCTTATAAAATCTGCACTGTATTACCTCACCAAGAGCAATATCTTCGACGAGAAGAACCCACTTGTGTGGAGATATCGAATGGGTAGGACACTTCTTATTTGATAAGATAAAGTCAAAATTGATGCAAGATTGAGAGTTCCATGTTCTTCGAATAGGGGCCTCCAAAAGAATAATTGTTTTTGCTTGGATCCTGAGAATGAAGGGAATCAGACTCAACGAACACTAATGCTGATGGATTAACACGAGTATTCCACCATGATCAAGACCTTAAGCCTTGCACCCACTCTAACTAGGCTATGACCTGATTGACGTGACCAACTGGATGTGATTGTTGTGAATGGCTATGAATCTATACATACATCACACCCACCCAAGGTAAAATGGAGAATCTGGTACGGTGTTTGTTACAATCTGGTGGGGTCCATTTCATGGCATGGCATGGCATTTTATTTTTTTTTGGTACGTTGCGTGACTTCTTTTTTACTCTTGCATTTTGTGAATCTGTCCAGACTGTTTTTACTGGGAGAAAGAAGAGTGGGATGTGGAGTGAGGGATTTTCAATTTGGGGAATTTGTTTAAAAAACCTTTAATTTAATTTTAATTTTATTTAAAAAACTTCTAATTTTATTTTTAATTTTAATTATTTTAGCCCTACATCCAACGTTGTGATCAATATGCAAATTAGTAAGTTGGCTACCATTTTATCAATTAAAGTCTTGATCATGAGATTATTATTATTTTTTTTTTTTTGACTTTTATCTTGTCCGTGGGTAGAAAGGGAAGAAGTCTCCAATGTGTGAAGTATGATGATCAATCTAAAAGTTGGCCCACTAAGATTGACATGCTGGAATTCTCTCCCTAGTGAAAAAATAAAAAAAAATTAATTGTCACTATGTAAGCTAAGAATTATTTTCTGAAATCTATGGAAAATTCTTTACGTCACATGAATAACAATCTCCAGGCCCCGACGATGATACAATCACTATCTCTTTAAATTTTGGTGGGCCCAGTGGCTGCATGTATTTTGACTCCATGCAAGAATACCGCCGTACGCTTTCACTGTCGTTCACACCATTCAGCATCGTATGATCCATGGGTGGATCTAAACACAGATGGATTTTTACTATTTGCAGATGCACGGTTTTTAAAAGTTTGATGATTTTTATTTGACTTAGTAGAGGGAGGCATGTGCATATGGATATGAGCCACAGGTCCATGTCTGGTGATTGAACTGATGATTGACCAATCAGGCTATCTATTTATCTTCCATCACCACATATACATACAACACATAGTTCTAAAATAAGCAATATATCTCCACTTTCCATGGTCCACATTGGATTGAAGATAAAAACTCCAAAGTTTGGGTATCATAATCAACTAAAATGGCACACATGTAGCGCCAAGGATCGCTCATCTGTTCCCATGATCAGACAGAACGAACAATCAAGGCAACCATCAATCAAATCGTTTGTGTCCATTTGTTTTATTACTTGATTTCCTATTCAACCATACATTTTGCAACAATTAAGAATCCTTTACGGGGAATTTTGGGGCGCAATCATGATCAATAGCAGGCCCCTACAGATGAACGGCCCAGATCTCAAATACACGCTGACTACTAATCTCGTCAAAAATTTTCTACAGAAATCCCAATCCAAAGTACCCTAATTTATCAGAATCCTCAATCCAAACTTTCAAGAATCAAACTTTTCCATTTCCACCAAAATCTCCAACAAATTCACAGCTTTCAAAGCCAAATCCACCGAAGAATGCAACAAAATTACCAAAAATGCGATCTAGGGCACAAAAGACACTACTTGAACAGTAGATTTTGCTGATTGATGCTCCTGTGGCGGATCGGAGCCTAAGAAACCGTTGGGGAAGAGAAAGGCGAAGATGCATCCGACTAAGATGCCGACTCCAATCGCCGCTGCGATTCTCGATCCTCGAATCGACTGACCAGCGACTCTCTCTCTACGCCCCGTCATCGACTCCGATCCTTAGATCTTCAAGAGCAGAGAAAGAGGAAAAAACCTTCCTTTACTGGAAAGATAATGGCGATTTGCAGAGAGAATCAGAAACCCTAACTTCTTGTAGCTGAAACCCTAGAGAGTAGAGAGAGAGAAAAAAGTCGTCGATGGTTTGACTGTCACTGTCAAACAGTATTTAAACTGAGTTATCCTTTTTTTTGAAAAATGTACATCTACATTAAGCAAATATTCACCTGCCTTAGATTTTGTCATGATCCATGAATGCACTTGTACTTGTACACCCACCCTGTTACACATCACAGCACTAGGGTGGGTGCAAATAGCAACACCCATATACTTTTTAGGAGTGTTCAGGAATTCTTTACATTTCAAAAACAAAGGAATGGGCGCCAGCTGCAATGGTCAGTTCCAATTTGGAAAAAAGTGGGGTGGGGATTTGGGACACAAAGTTGTATGCTTGAAACGGTTGTTGAAGGGTTAGACCATTAATAGTTGGTGAAATTTGGAATTTGCAGCCATGTGGTTCAACTCGTGGGGCCAATGTAACCGCATATTCAAACTGATTTTTACTCAAAACTCAAGCCTAAATTCAAATGAAAAAAAAAAAAAAGAGTTTTATTTGTATCACATGCCTGAATTAAAATAGGTATGAACACAAATCGCATTTTCTTTACTTAAGTCCTTTGGGTATTCAGGGTCAGACATTCTTTTTTTCCTTTTTCGATAACCTAGGGTACTTTCTGCCCAGTCCAGCCCGGGAGCTTTTGGAAAGGCCCCAAGCCCGAGGGACACTCAATTCTGGACAGCCGGGGCACATCCAAATCCTCCTATCCACATGCATGGGGAAAAACTCCAAATCCTCCTATCCACATGCATGGGGAAAAACTATGTGAGGTGGCCAATAAATGTAAATTTCTTAATTTAAGACCTTAGGTATTCTTGATCGTCATTAATCTCGATCAAGTAAACAATGTCTTTTTTGGCGCTTTTCACAATTTTTATTTAGATGCAATGGAAATTTAACCTCATGTTCAAACCTGATTTTTATTCTGATTCCAAAAATCAAATTAAAATGGGTCAAAATATTGAATATAAACATGTTTTCCCAATTTTCATAGTTCACATAATTATAATTATATAATATGTTTTCTCAATTTTTATTCATATTTCATAGTTCACATATTTTCATAGTGACATAAGACGTGCATTTGCTCCCCACTTTTTTTTTTTTTTTTAAAACCCACCACATAAATTTGTGTGGGTTTAGCGGGCACCACCCAGGGGAATAGTCTTGTTGGGTCAATCACTTCCGGGATACCCACGTCATAAAATATGAAAAGAAAAAGAAAAAACCACTAGGGCGTCTGATTTTTATCCAAAAAGAAGATGTATCTTTGTAGAATCAGTCATGAAATTGATGATAAATTTGAAAGATGTATTCTTTAAAACAAGAAAGGGAAGATTGAAAACAGAGAAAAAGAAAAATATGTGAGAATCCACTATCCAAAAGAGTTATTTAACTGTGACAGAGAACTCAAACTTCAAAAATTAGCTGAAACAACTTCAAACCACGTCCAGTTATCTAAAGATAAAACATAAAACATTCCTAATTCATGTTAATACTAGATTAACAGTTCCTAAAACCTATTGGAACCTAAAATATCTTGTTCAGTTGGTGTACAATGCCTAGTGCAAGAACTATCCTATCCTAAAGACTAAACTAACTTGGGCTGGAGAGGTTGAAGAAACCATCAGACCTCAAATACTCTTTGTTCTTGTCTTCTTCCAGAGAATCCCTAGAGATGCATGCAGAATCACCACACACTGGAGACGGCTCACCAAGGAGCTATGGGTGGATTGCCAGTTAGGACCATTAGATGGAGAATTTGTAAGTAGTATTCATATAGGCTTAACAAGCCTAATCATTTATTAGGTGGGCTTAAAATGTAAATCCACACGTAATTTTTGCATTATAAGGGTCAATGTAAGCCCTTAATTAAGAGATTGGATTGAACTGGCAGTTGATAATTCAAGGAGTGGAGTATTGGGCTTGGGTCGAGCTCGAGTCATGTTGGTGAATATTAAAATAGCAGACTCAACCTAAACACAATCCATTTATTAATTGGATCAAAAGTATCAACCTAACCCAACCTAAGAACGAAAAAAAAAAAAAAGTGAACTCCAACCTAAATTGTCAGCAATATTTAAAATCAATGGGCTGCTTCAACCAGGTTTTTAAAGAAGAGTGAAGTATATCTCTTTGCAAGTTTAATACTCCTTTATTTAAAGTTTTACATAAAACTCAAACCCAATTTTTTTTATTTTAAATTTTAATAAAAATTTTAATATTGTCAAAATGTAGAGGTGTGACACAATTCGAGCAATATTTAACATATCCCGGGAAATAGTTCTCTCTCGTCATAATGAGATAACTCTCAGCCGGAGGCCAAAGGTCAGAAGGCTAGGCTGGCGAGGGATATTCTTGGTCATTAAGAAAATAGGTAAGAAACTTGACTGATTTATTCCAGTCCTATTGGTGAGAAGAAACCAAAGCTTGGCTTTTAAGGTTTCCATAATATTTAGCTTCACAATTCTACACGCGAAGGGAGCTCAAACTCTACTCCCTAGTTCTTGATAAATTTGGATATATATATGAAGCCCTGCTGGTATCATTGATGAGATTCTTTGTTTGGCTAAAAGACAAATAAGTGCCTTTTCATCCTACTCTTGAGTGGTGAGGAATACTACTCATCCATCACTGCAGATAGGGCTGTCAAAATGGCTCCATAGTAGTTGGATTTAAACTCGCCAGTCCAGGCTATTGCAACATGTATAGAAAACAATACTCTACAAGAATGCTATGTATCTAAACCATTATATTTTGATTCTAAATAATAGTTTTCTTGAGTATGGTCAGAATAATGCAAAACTACAACAATTGAAAATGTAACGAACATCATCTTACATTACTCCATCAATCAATCTGGGTCTGTGGGCTTAAAAGGGTCTTCCTAATAACCATGAAAACAAAAGATTATAGAAAGATATGAATAAGTGATCTCATAACTGTTTCACTATTGTGGCATCTCTTGAAGTAGGAGTGTAGTCTGGCCGTGCCTGAAGCTGTGCTGTGCTGTGAAAATTCATGGGTTGTACCGTGTCTAGGTTGGGCATGCTAATCTGAGAGCTTCACCAGCAATGAATTTAATTTTATTAAAAAAAACTAAAATAAAATTAAGAATTCACAAAACATTTAACATCTAACTAAAAAAAATGCACATAACATTGAGCATTTGAGCTTGAAATAAGATTAATATTGGATCTCAACTACTCATTTAGCGATTTTATACCATAAAAAGGATCTATCATTGCTCTAAAGAAATAAAATCAGGGTTTCTTGAGGTCGATGGGAAATGAAGAGTAAAAAGAGGTATACCTATCAATGAGTTAGGGGCATTGGTTTGATCCAAATTTGTGGGCTACATATCAATGAGTTAGGGGCATTGGTTTGATCCAAATTTGACAGGGTTGTAAACGGGTCGGTTCCGGTCTGGGTCCATGGTAGATCCGGAACCGAAACAGTTAAGTAGAAGGTGGAATCAGATCCGGACCCAGAGCCTGTCTCTTGGCTCCTGAGCAGGAACTAGAACTATATATGAGAAGGGTCTGAATCCGGGTCTGAGTCTATATAAAGAATCATATTAAAAAATTCATGATTTTTAAAATTTGAGGTAACTTATCATATCTCATATTTGAACCAAGGTGATATCGGACCTAGACCCATTTAATTAATCGTACCCTAAATAAAAACAAAGACCTAATTTTTAAGTCCGAACCTCCGAATCAACGAAAATTGGGGTATCCACTCGATCGAGTTGCCTTTGAGGCCTTGTACTATGACATTAGAATAAATAGGCATCTTTGGCTGCGCTCCACTCCATCATTCATCAGACCACCCGCCAGAAGGCAGATTTCCGTCTAACCGAGGTTAGAGTCTTCTCTTCTTCTTCTTCTTCTCCCCTATCATTGCTCTATTCTTCTCTTCCTTGTTCGATTTCGGCTTGCTTGTTTTCATTATTAGATTTCCTGCGTCTGGTAAGCGATCGATGTACAAATGCTCTCGTTGATTTAAGAATCTATGGTTAGGTTGCAGAAATATTGCCTCTGTCTGATGATGCGTTTTGCTTCCAAAATTAGGAAACCGAAGTCTGTAGGCTGCGTTTATTGGAATTGAATTCAGATATTTAGGGTTTGATTCTTTTCCCGGGAACCGATAGGATTAATCTTGATTTCGATCGAATCAATGTCTTTTGCATTGGGGTCTGGATTTCGCCCCCAAATCCCACACAACACTGTTCGGGTTCTCTGGTTGTACTAATTGCAGACTGAAATGGGTTGCCATCTGTTCTGCTTTTAGATTGCTGCTGCCATCTAAACTGGCTCTTGATCCTTATATATATATATATATATATATATATATGTGTTATTTGCATATGGATGTCCTTTAATCTAGGGTTTTATAAAAAAAAAACGGATATATACAATTGGGAAGATTTCCTTTTTTTTTTTTTTCCCTGTTACGTTGATACCAGTAGTCCTACACTCATTTTAGTTTTCTTCAATTCATTGAAGATAGGGCTTCCAAGAGGCCTGTGGGCCAGGGCCGGGCCAAGGCCAAAGGAAAAAAAATTCTTTATATATATATATATATAATTTATTCCTATACCAGCATCGACTTTCAAAATGATGTTAACCCTCCTTCTTTGCCTATTTGGGGATTGGCAATGCAATGACAACATGTTAGAGTTAAAAAAAGGAGTGTTTTTATTTATTTATTTATTTAGTGATGGGCCATTGGTGTGGTAAAATATTTTCTATGCAGTAATAAATAAAATAAATAATAAAATCCATGAGTTTTGTCTAATACCCACATAGTCCCACCATGACAAATACATTCTTTGCAATGATTTCACCATAGAATGTGAAATGTATTGGGACTAATTTCATAACCTTTGTAATTTCATAGCCCTCAAAAGAAGTATCACTTGGCAAGATTGTATTTTCTATCCAACACCTGTCTCCATAGGCCATCCGTCCCATCTCCTATCCTCCACAACCACTTAACTAGAAGGGCTTGATTCATCTGCTTCAAGGGGTCTAATTCCCAATCCCCCTTCTTCCTTCGGTCTACAGATCAAACCCCAATCCACCAAGATGGAAGTAATAACCTTTGTATTGTATTTTTTTAATTTATATAAATCTAAATGTCTATTCAAACTCAAGAAAAGGCGGAGGAAATGAAGATGAAAAAGACTAACTACAATTCAATTTTATATGACAAACACTTTTCAGCACTTATTTTTTATATTTCATTTCACCGCACCTAAAAAAGTACTAACATAAAAAAAAATCAACTCCACTCAAAACATACTTCAAGCATTGCTCTTGCAATGTATCCTTATAACTATGATTGCTTGCAAGGATAAAACGCTAACCTCGCTACCAATAAAATTAGATAGTATTGATTTTGGTTTAGGGGGAATAAGATGGAAGTAAATAGTTGGTTCTGAAAATAAGTTTTGAAGGGCTGGTTTTATTTAATAATTTTCTCAAAATGATAAAAGAGATTATTTTCATCAAGTGGGAATAGAAGATTAAAAAAAAAAAAAAACACACGTCTATGTAAACCACATTAATATATATAAAGAAACCATTGCTATTTGTATATTGTTTATAGCATGTATGTATCTAATACAACAAACTATATATGTACATGTATGTATATATATATATATATATATATTAATGGAAAGAGGACCGGGCCGGGCCAAGCTTTATCTGGTCACGCCCTAGCTCGACCCTCGATAATACGGGCTTTTCAAAATTGGGCCCTAGCCTATCCTCGGGCTTTTGGATAAAAATAAAAGTCCTTGTTTTGAGGGCATTTGCGGGACGAGCCAGAACGGGTCCCCTTGTCAAAGGGCCAGATTGATAGCCCTGAGTATTATTTTATGGGAGAATTTAAAAATATCCTCAACTTTTTCCAAATTTTCAAAACAGGACTTCTTAATTTGCTTATTACTAAACATTGTATAAGTTTTCCACACTTATATTTCAAATGAGTCTTTTTGGGCAGTTAACCTTCGCTGGGGGCAACCTTTTCCCCAATTTATTCTTTTTAAAATGAGACAAATGCCATTTGTTTCATTTAAACAAAAGAAAGGGTTTGTTTTTCTTTCCTCTCGTTCATCTAATCATCTTCCTCTCTTCCTCTGCCCTCATGCAACCTTCCTCCCCACAGGTCAATGGTGACCATCAGCAGCCACCAGGCTGTTTGTCTCCTTTCTCCCTCCGTCTTTATGAATTCTGTTTGTAGACCACAAAATCAGAATTTATAAATCACAAGGAGCCAACCCTTTGCTGGAAAAAGTGTGTGGATTTTGGACAATTACAATGTACAGAAGGGGACCACAACCAGGACTCATTAAAAAAAAAGGAAGGGAGAGAGGCGAGAGAGCCAATTGGTTGGAGGTGGTTTCCGACAGCTGTAGGTGGCTGCGGGTTGCTGCTTGGTGGTTGCCGCAGGTGGCTGGTGGAGGGGAAGGGTGCTTGAGGGTAAAGGGAGAGAGGAAAGATGAAAGAAAGAAGTGCGATAAAAATAACCCTAGCCCTGTTTTACCCCTTTCTTGGTTTTTGTTCATGGCGGACCATGTTGTTCATGAGTATGTATTTTAATGTCCCTTGAATCGTGGCTGGTAGAGATGTCCATGTTGAAGAAATTGATTCCCATCTCCCTGTTGTTTTGGTATGGCTACAGATGGGAAGAATTGCTTAGTTTCTGCCACATGTTATAAATTTTATCAGAAATTTTATTCCCTGGTTATTATGTATTTGAATTGTAACTGAAGATATTTCTTCCACTGCAGGAGAAAATGGCAAGAAGTTACTTTAAGCAAGAACATGATCTTGGTATGTACTCCATTGATAGGCACATTCTGGATTTTGTTTGTTGGTCTATGTGTAGAGTGCTTGCGATATTTGAACCATCTTTATCATCACGTGTTGATATCAAATATTGAATCTTCTAATGTCTTTGATACACAGAGAAAAGGCGTGCTGAGGCTGCAAGGATTAGGGAGAAATATCCTGATAGGATTCCGGTGTGGATTAACCATCCATTTTCGTTTGCCTTATATAATTGTTTCCATTGTGAATCATGTTTCACATGTGCTCTTTGTTGTTGTTGTTGTCTTTTTGTCTTTTTTTTTTTTTTATTATTATTATTATTATATTAAACTCAGTTGCTTGATGGCAAGATTAAAATCTGAGCTTCATGAGTTGGGCTTCACTTCAACTTGTGTGTGTTGTGCATGCACTTCAAATGTGTTGTCTTGTGCATGCATTCATTTTTAGTTTTATATTGGAAAGCCAAACAAGAAGCCATAGTTATCAAAGGCGCACCTAGGTGCTAGGCTCGGGCAATTGTGTTTGGTGCATATCACTAAGAAAAATAAAATGAAATGTTTAAACCAATCTTTAAGTATCTTCTTTTAAGTGTCCACACTTTCTGTTTTCTCTTGCTCCACATCATTGTTCCTACAATAGGACTCAGAATGGTATTGTTCCGTCTGCTCCATCAAGAAAGAATTCACGTTTTCTTCTATTTTATTATTGCAGAAGATAAGATTGTAAACTTTTTCTTGAACAGCTCGAAAGAGATCAAGAAGTAGCTGCTAGGCGTTAGCAAGCCCTTCATTAATACGATCAAATCTAAAATTGAAAACATAACTATAAAGGCCCAAATTAAATTTCAAAAATAGTGCCAATGGTTGAGAATTACTACTTCTTGTATATTGATGGAAGTAAGATGTATTCATAAAAAAACGCAGTCATGGATATTGATTGTTTTTCTTCTATTTTGGGTTTTCTTCCTTTTCAAATGATATAGTTGGTGGATTTTTCGGTATTACACATCACATTTAAGCTCAGATTTTGAATGTGGAGATGAAGAGTGATGCAGGCCAGATCCATGATCGGCCAGCCCATTGGGCCATTGGGCCCAAGCCCACTGAAACGCATTAAAGAAATCAAAAGTCCTAGATCGTGCAAGCTTAGGTGTCTTTCCTGTTTTTTTTTTTTTTCAATTAAATAAATAATGAGTAGCTAGAATTTAGGGATATAGATTTGATTTTATTAGAAAGTTTAAAATAGAATTTAGAATTTGATTTCAATTGGAATTGTTTTCAAGAATAGTATTAGGAAAGCAGTGCCTATATAAATAATTGTAATATCTTTCATTCAACAAGTGCATTGTTAATAAAATCCCTCTTGTGAGCTTTTCTCTCAATTATTTGTCTGTGGTGTGAGACCAAGACATTTTGGATCCCATGGATCCCTATCCCTAAACCTTCGGCTTGGAGAATAATCTGTTGGTTATTCTTCCCTACACGCGCTGCGTCAAAGGGACATGAGAATTCAAATTCAAAATCTCTGTTATGATGTTTAGGTAGCTACTTAATGATGATTAATGTTTGAAGACTTGAGTTATGATCTCATTGTTAATTTTAATTTCTTAGAGGATTTGGTAAAAATCTGACAACTTTGTATTTGAAGGTCTGTAAATATTTAGGTGTATTATAACAGGTTTTCCATTAAAGATTTGGCATTTTACATAGAGGACAAATAATCGACCACGTCTCATTCAGTGTGAACATTATTGTTAAAATCCTAGGATTTATATCCCAAGTCTTATGATTTGTATCGAGTCCTATGGAAAAAGATCAGCAGCTATCCACTGAATCTATTTACATGTATTTGCATCTTACAATTCAGTATTTGCTCTATTGAATCTACACTTCATCTGGGCGCGAATGGTCAATAGCTGAATGGCTAATCTTAGTAATTTCGCTTTTTTTGTTTTTTGGTGTTTTTTTATTTTTATTTTTTATGTTTAAGAGATTATTAGTGAGCAGCAGAAATCTTTCAAGGTGGTATTTTGGACAGTCATGTTCCCTTACGATGCTAGTGCATGCATTATTCGATGCTAGCTGTCACAAATTATGATTCATCTTAGATTCCTTTTTTTTTTTTTTCAAGTCGTTTAGCAGACCTTTTATTTCAGCTCATTTGTTATGGTGGTAGTGTGCCTTTTCTCTCCCAGTCCTTATTTCATCATCATGTGTGTCGAGATCCTTTTTTTTTCCTCATTGCCCAGGCCACTGTGGTAACTGGGGTGTGTTTTTTTTGGTTGGTGTGGGGGGATAATGAATCTTGTGGGTGGGCACTTGATGATTTGTTGCTCGATGGTCAACTGAAATCAGCCAAGGCTACCACTTGCAGATTAGTGCTTCTACATGTGTTGACATATGCTTTCCTTTCTTTAATGGAGGAAAGAGATCATCTAGAAAATGGAGTTTCCAGGAACATGGATTTTCAACTGTTGTGTATTATGATCAAGTATCCTGTATCTGCTCTTTGCAGAGTAGTATGTTATGACTAATATTTTTATAGAGTTTAAACTGACAGCTTTTTATAGCCATAGGTAATATCACTTCTTCCATTCATTCATTTCCCAAGCATCAGCCCTTGGCCTAGGATGCCCCCATTTGAATACCAGTACGGACACAAATACATGGATTGGGGATACGACTTTGCACTTCTGAAAATTTAGGACATGGATACAGAGTCCTCGTTTTTTTTCTTTAAATCACTTTTGAATTAATGAAATTTTCATTATTTGCGTTCCTTTGTAACATTTTTGATGTTGAGAAGAAAATTAAAAGAACTATATGAAAGTAATGGACTTGGTAAGTGAGATTCTGTAAACTTGAACCCTAAAAATATTGGTGTAGCATCAGGTATAGATACGAGTGTCATATGGTCAGACATGGATACCATGGGCTTATACAAGTAATCGGGTATCATAGCCCTTGGCTAGTAGTTGATTTCTTCTTTTTATCTGCTTTCTACTAGCTTAATATTGCCATGGCATGCAGTGCTTCTATCTATAAGTCCTCTATGTTGCTTGTAAAAATTGATTAGGTCATTTGGTGCTTGCTGCAAAAGGTAATACACACCCTCCATTGTGAGGGGTGGGAGAGGAGGTGTGGGTTCAAACCTGTGTAGTTCATACTGGTACTACTACCTTTGAATTGTTCTTGTTGCAACAAGAGCAGGAAATCAGAAAATTGGGAAAGAAAAAAAGAATAGAAGATTTGGAGTGCAAAAAATGTGCTGTAGGAATGGCTTATTGTGGACATAATCTCAGCATGGCACGTCCATATTTCTGCATTTGCATGACTCTCACATGAGCAAGTTCTTATGCTTTTTAAGGTGATTGTGGAGAAGGCGGAGAGAAGTGACATTCCGAACATTGACAAGAAAAAGTGAGCATACTTCCTCACCTGTATTTTGTATGATTCAGTTGCTGAGTGTTGCAAACTAATTAAGGTTGTGTGCTTTGACAACAAATGGGTTTACACATGATCAACTTAGCAAACTTTTCGTCTGTGTGTGCCCACAAACAAATTCTTTTACCGTGTGAATCTTTCCCTTCTTTCTCTTTAATAGTTTTTCATTTCAGTGCTCCTTCAGATTGTCTTTTTTCATTTTCTGAGCCATGTCCTTTTCTGTTAGTGGTAGGGAGAGCCTCATGTAGTACAAGCATGTGCAATCCTTGTGGGTCCCTCTTGGGACCAACCTAAATCACAGATTGGGTGGGATGAGGACTGACCTCGGATAAGATTGATTAAAGCTGTGCCTGCTGGAAGATTTCAACTATAGATTTTAGAGGCCCCAAGAGTTTATAGGCCCCAAGAGAAGAAGAAGAAGAAATTAGAAATATTAATATATATTATAAGAAGTGCCTTCCCAGTAATGTGTTTCCTGAAATTACAATTTTGTCCATTAGCATGAAATATTTGGAATTTTAATATATGCTCAGGTAGTTTGGGATTCAGTAACTTTAGTAGTGTGCGTCTTTCATTTTGGTTAAATTCAATTATAGTAGAAATTGGAAAATGCCTTCTTGCTTGCAGCTTAATTATTTTCCAGAAATATTTTCTTCCATTGGATTTCAAGTCCCACCTAATCACAGAGGTGCCTTTTAGAAGTGTCCCACTGAAATGCTTTACTTATTATCATTTATATTTTCCAGAATTATATGTTACCACTTCAGAAATTTTATTATTTATGTTTACAACAAAGAAACAATTACTTTGGTTTGAATGCTCAAGGAACACACTACTGTTTGTTGAAATTTTCAAAAGTAGGGAGGTTTGGCAAGTTTGTTTCCACAACATGAAATTCTGAATAAAATCTAAATCTATATGCAGGTACCTGGTACCGGCTGACCTGACCGTGGGGCAGTTTGTTTATGTAATTCGGAAGAGAATCAGATTGAGTGCTGAAAAGGCTATCTTCATATTTGTAGATAACGTCCTCCCACCTACAGGTTAGCTCTCATGGTCGTGCAACTTCTCTATGCAAGTAATTCTTCTCCTTTTACACTCAGTATATCAAACATCAGAAACTGTTGTGAAGAATTTGTGTACTTGTTGTAGGTGCAATAATGTCCACAATATATGATGAGAAGAAGGATGAGGATGGATTCCTTTATGTCATGTACAGTGGAGAGAATACATTTGGATTATATGAATCATAAGACTTCAGATGCTAAAGAAGCTGATGCAGCATTGTCACATCTCAGTTTCTTGTGATGATTGCCCTGGCCTCTCAGTCTCATGTCCATATAAGTTCAATAACTACTCCAAAGATGACATTGTTGGTATATAGTTGTACAGTCAATCATGTCATGTATATAGCTAGCCACCAAGGGTACTTTGCGTGAAAGATGGAAGATCCATTTAGGTGCTTCAAGTGATTTGTGATCATTACACTATTTTCATAAAGCTGTTCTTAGTTTCTCTGTTTCCTTTGAGCGATTTGTGATCATTACACTATTTTCATAAAGCTTGCTTGCTCGTGTTAGTAGTCCTGGTTCCCTGTGTGAATCTGGTGCTGTAATGAAGATCTCAGTCAGAGATATCTACATTACCAAAATTGGTGATTCCCTTGTTTTCCATGAAACAGGTTAGTCGAGCTGAACTGCAATTATTCATTTCTGGATTGAGCAGCTGCCTTCGGTCCAGTTGGCATACTTCAGTTTTAAATCCTATTAGTTTTGAGAGCTTTGATCTTCGCTTGTATGTTGTGATTCTGTTCGTAGTTGATATGAATTTGTACCAGAATGAAGAGCACCTAATCGATCTGTAGAAAGAAAACACCCAAACACTTGAGTCCAGGAATCAAACGTAGGAGATTCTGCATTTCAAATGCGTGACCAGGGCTTGCATCTTGAAGCAAGCCACCAGTAGTCCTCACACCATGTGGGGGCCCACCTGTCATTCCTGCTGGACCCCACCCTTCATTTACTAACTCATTAACCGTGTATGGAGTCAAAGTCAGAATTAGATTTCATCATCGTCACTAGTGTATGCTTTTGCCAGAATTACGTTGTTATGCCCTACTTAGCAGCTGGCGTGGATGGGTAAGCAATGGTCTCTTCTCCAGCTATATACTCTGATGTGAGTTGCAGTTGTAACTTCAATTTTTGTTGTATTTTTTCGATTTGTTCCGCTTTGATCGAGTCCTTCTGTCTTATGTTATGTATATCAGCATGTGTTTGTCCTAAGCCCAAACTATGTAATAAACTGTCCACCATAAAAGCTTGCCAACATAAAAGCTTGCCAATTACTAACACAGAAAACTAGCACTACTGTTTATTATTCACACATGGGTCATCCTTGCCCATTATTCCCTTTTCAATAGTAAGAACCAAGCAACATTGATCTTGCTGGGAATAATTGGTGCCTATTGACAAATACCTGATATCTGTTATGGAGTATTTGATTCTTCTATTTCGATACTCCTGCGACTCACTGAAGCATGTCAAGTGGTCTCTCTCTCTCTCTCTCTGTGCAATTACACCCACAAATCCATCCATGCACCCTAGGCACAAGATCCACACCATTATATCATTAATATTAATTTCTATAGAGGGGAGGTGCCTTACCAATGAGCTACCTGTGGATTGGCAATTTAGGTTTAAGATTCACGCCCAAAATAATAATATATGGGTGACAATAATCGCAATAAGGCCCATTTATCTGACGATAAAATGAAAATCAGATGAGGAGATATTTAGTAGTCAAGAATCACCCCTTTGAGAGATTTTTCTCTCTCTGTTGGTGTTTGGATTTGAATTGAGAATTAGAAAGCTTTCATATATGGAGAAAAAACTATTGAAACCTTTTTCCTGAAATAGTAATTATATATGAAAGCTATCATATATGGAGAAAAACTATTACCATGTGTTTTCTTCGCTTGAGGGAGAAAGTAGTTTTACCCTCCATTTACTCTTCTCCTCCATTAAAGACATCTCAGACAAACCTTTTTCCGAAGGATTGGAATTGTTTGAGAGGTTATACAAAATCCAATCCCTTCACACAAACCATTCCCTGCTATCTAGCATCGGTCCCAATTTAACACTGATCAGACTGCTATCCACTGTAAATTTAATCATAAGAAATTTGAAATTAGAACCATTAAACTTTGATGCCTTCTAGGTAATGATTAAATTTATTTGATCAGTTTTGATAATCGGAGCACCTCTTACTCATCCAAATCTATTTGTTCCTCTACTCTCCTTGCTTGTTAAGCATCTAGATGGCAGCTGCATGAGGTGAGTATCCCTTGCTAGTCTAATCAAAATAGAATATAAAAGTTGAAAAAAGTGAAAAACTGAAATTGAGGATCGCCTATCAATGAATTGTGCACTAATGCTTTTTACCTAATACAAGCATTCGTACAATAAGGGGCATGTATCGGTTCTTCTGCCATCGTATGTTGTCTCCAATTTGCTCTTATTATATAATCTTTCTTTCATCCTTCTCCAAAATATAACATGGGCAAGCCCCGGCCCATCCCAACAAACACGCAGCCACAAGCCATGCAGGTGCAAGATCTAATGCAAAGACAAGAAATTGAACTTCCTCGATGCACACCAATAGAAGGCTCTAGCTTCCTTGGTTTTGTTTCTCTCTCTCTCTCTCTCTCTCTCTCTCTCTCTCTCTCCACATGGACGATTTTACATTCCTTTGTATTGTTTCTACAGTCAATATCCTCCCATTTTCACCTCTAGAGAACCTGCAACTAGTACTCGTACTCTTTCCATCTACAAGCACTACCAACAGCACTTAACTTCACCACTATATCTTGGTATTTTGTAATCCCTCCTCCTTGGGACTATGTCTACTCATCTCCTCCTCTTTCTCCTCCTTCTATCACTTCATACCCATGCAAGCGATGCACGCCATCACGGTCTCTCCTGCAAGGGCTCTTGCAAGGTTGGTAATGAATTAATGATCTCATCTAGCTTTCTAACCCCATCTACAAAGATCGCTTAGTTAGCGTCTAAACCTTTTTTTTTTTTTCTCCATTTTTTGTAGAATGCATTGAAGGTGAATCACAGAGAAAATGAAATCAAGAGAAAGGAACTGAAAAGTATGTTGGGTGAACTTGAATTGAAGCTAAAACGATCCATAAATAGAGGCGGCCTGGTCAACATAGGACATGTTAAGCCAGAGGAGTTGAAGACTCTTCCAAAGATTGTGAATGAAACAAGAGGAAAGACTAGAGGTGCTGTTCGAATGACCTCTCTCGTTGCGGTTTCAGGGAAATTGCCTCAAAAGAAGCATGGGAAATATCCGGGTTTTGACTTAGATTATGCTCGACCAAGTACACATCCTCCATCTCATAACTGAAATTACTACTACTAACTCTTGCTGTCAAAGGATAATCAATCACTGGGATAACCAATCTGGAGATAACAAGGAAGGATTATTATTGAAATAGAGTAAGAATTTCTATATGGTTAATGTAAGCATGAGCACAAGGGCTATGAAAACTGCTGTATGTTTTATTTTATGTTTGCATTGCCATGGCTCGGGTCTACCTTAGATCGTTTTGCATCAGATAGTGCTTTTTGTAAGAACTCTCTATTCAGTGACTAGTTCTTTTCTACCCTTTCCAATTTTTCAATGATTTACTATTGATCACTATGAAATTAATCCCATGAGAGATGGCTCACAAGGGACTTCCATGGGCTAGCTAGAGCCCCTCATGGGGTCAAATCTATTATCCCGTTCTTCTCTCACACCAACTGCCCCGTGAATTGTTTCCATTACCAATTTGATAATCATCTAGATCATATCCATCATTGGATTTTTTGTCAAAAAACTTTATTTTTGCTTTTTTACTGTTGATCATGAAGCTTTTTACAAAAAAAAGAAAAAAAAAAGAAAAAAAAGAACTCTTGGATCATGAAGCCTCAATATCTACACCAAGTTTAATTTTAATCAGCCTGAGTTTTGATTCACTAATTATCAGTATACAGAACTTTTCACCGTCACCCCCTCTAAATGATCAGGCCAAGTTGGCCACATAGGTCTGTCATGCAATTGTTGCCTATATAAATTTGCTCAGGGAATTACCAACCCTTCTAGTTGTTTTTAGTGTTGCTCTTATTACTGCTACAAACAATCAAATTTAGATCATATATCGGTATACCTTTAGCAAACAAAAGAAAGGATCATATATTGATATAGACGCTGGTATATATTGGCAACAAGCACCCATGACTCCCATTAGCCATGAATCATTCTAGATGGTTCTTATGGTGTAGTTTTCTTCTTTCTTTAATTTGGTGGAAATCTTGTATGGTATAGTTCTCTTTAATCATCCAAACCGGGTTCAGCTATTGACCAAAATAGTCTATTGATGTGTAATGCAGTTCATAAGGATGTGGTAAGAGGATTAATTTGCAGCAGTCATTCGTTATAGGGTGTGCAGTTTCAGTAACCTTTCTACTGTACTTACATCTGTTAGGCAAGTGTTCTGATTGGGAAGATAAAAAAAAGATTCTATTTCAATACTTCTTTTCTTACAGTTCAATCACAGAGAACATTGAGAACACCTTTGGCTGCATAAATTTCTTTGGAGTAGTCACTTCTTCATAATTTGGTTATCCTAGCTATGTATGTTCACTTCTCCTTTACCCTGAATAACCAGTCCCCTCAAAAAATTGGAAAATGAATGCCTGAGCTCCTTTTTTTCACGGGCCAAGTTCTGTACCATACAAAGGTAAATGCATCTTTTCTAATTGAACTTTCAAAATCTTAGAAATCTATGTACAGTAATGTACCCTTTTGAAAAAAAAACTAAGCAAGTTTTTTTTTTTTTGTTTTTTTTTAAACATGTCTATCATTTTCAACGAAAATGGTTTGTCATTTTTCTTTCTTTACATGTATTGTCAATTCAAAGAACACACCTCTCTAAAGCTAAAGAGATTAGATTTCTGTCACATTATTTTCTACTGAAAATTACAAGAAATTATAAATTACAATGAGATTGGTAGAGAGAAGATTGAGTTTGGTAAGTGATAAGATTGAATTGTTAGGGATCTTGAATAACCTTGTTATTGTTAATATTTTAAGATTGGTTTGGTAGAGATTTTGAATAATCTTATAATACCATGTATAAATTGAGAGGATTTCCCTCTCGTGATAGTTACCGTGATTATTGTGGATATATAGCGTATTTAATGGTTTTAAGAGATTGTGGACATAATCAAGATTCAAAGGAATTTTCCTTACAAAAGTATTCTCAATTTATCAAGTCAAATAAAATTACTCAAATATTTCAAATTCTTTACTTGTTCAGAAAAATCTCAACCTTCTGATATTTAAGATATGCTGCCATCATACTTGTATATTCTCTATCAAACCTTCCTACGAAAGTACATGTTAGGAAGGTTGTGGCCTATGATGCACAGATATTTTAAAATGAGTGACATATCATGTCGTATCGCATCCGATACCTCACTTTTTATGTATAAGATTTGTGTCCTTTTCATTTTCATGCCGTGTCCCTGTCATAATCATGCCGTATCCGGACATCATAGGTTGTGGCACTTGATATGCTAAAATGCGACACTGCAATTCATTTCATCAATAATCCACACCTTTCATATAATGCCATCCAAGAAATGAAAATAGGAGGCACACACACATGAATGTTTGATATCTTTTGTCCTTTGCCTTTTGTCTTTTCACTCTCTCTCTGTCTCTCTCACTCACACACACAGAGATTTCAGTTTGGAATTCTGATAAAATAAAAGTAGAAGGAAGAAGAAAACGATTTTATTGCATGCATCGGACTATAAACTATAAAGATAATAACCATCGACAGTAAGTGCATGGAATTCGAGAATGTCCCCTAACCAAATAAAAATATAGACTTCTATGGGAAACATAACTCCCTGCTTCAAGAAAAACACACATACTACGTACTAACACCACCATCACTGGCAGCAAGGACGAGCCCAGGTGGGCCACCTTCCTGTGCATCAGACGGTTGAAATCATGCACCTCTCAATCCCAAAGAAAATGTGAGTTTAAGTGGTGGTACGATTTGTTTAAGAATATGTAGAATATTGATGATTATTCTCTTTGTTTAGTTCTAGAATCATGTACCTGAGCTGACCTTGAAAGGTTTATTAATAAGATTGTTAATGAATTAGGAGTTGCAAATGTGAGGATTGTCGCCGCACATTCAAGACAAGATCTTATGATTGTGATTTCAGATCCAAAGGGCTAGATTATGATTCCATAATTGGACCCTACTCGTGCAATTTAAACTGTTCAAAACAACTATTTTCCCATTCAATAACCTTCTAGTCAAACTTCATTTTGATCGAAATTGGGCTTTGCGTTAGGTTGATTAAATGTAGAACAAGTGATTAAAAAAGGTGAAACAAAAGGAAATGAATGAGTGCATTTACATATTTTACACATAACCAATTTGATAGTGGGACCAATCCAATCAGAGTGAAGTCTGTCTCAAATCTGACTCATGACAATAGGTTTTGGGAGGTTTATATTTCATTATAAGTTGAATTCTACTGACAGAATTATGAGTTGAAAATGAGAGAATTATCAGTGTTGTGGACCTAGATCCTAGAGGCTTGAATTCAATTGTAAAAGGGCTAGCTCAGGCGATGGAAAGGGGCTTCAATAAGATTTCCCGCATTCTTTAATTCATAATTTATATTGTTTTTTTTTTAATAAGTTTGTGAATTAGATATATCTTTTATATATAAGTATGCATTACTGATAACAAATTGTATCAAGGCCATTTGGTTAGGATCATCTAAGCATATATGGTTTAATGATTTATGACTTCAGGATTTTTATCAAGAAGTCACAGATGCAGAAAATTAAGGGTGTTTTTTTCTTTTTTCAATGAATCAAAGCTCAATATCTACATGGCTCAAGGCTAGAGGTCGATACAACTTTAATTAGGTTTTGAAAGGGCTATTCATCCAGTAGAGTAGGTGTCGCATTGACTGACCATCAAATGAAGTGATGGAAAGAGAAGAATCCACAGTCGCTCAAGTTAGTCACTCACAACGAGGGGTTTCTTAGTAGGTTTGCCCACATGGCACCTATCTACCAAGGGATTGATGATCTCTGGATATATTGATGTAGACTTCTCTTTTCACATGCGTGGGCTTTTTATCTTTAATTTGCATGAGCTCTCTTCGAAAGTTGGATCCCAAACCCCGGGACTAGGCTGGGTACGTACAAACGAAAAACAGTTGCAGAGTCATGAACAATGCTTCAACCTAGGTCTTACATAGTACGAGATTGGTTCGACCAAATGACTAGGATGATGTGATCATTGTGCGAAGGCAAGACACACAGGGTGGAACCATCCTCTTCCCATACCAACTCTCCATACGGTTATAATTCTTGAAGTAGAATATTCACCTATCTTTATTTCCCATCCTTTGTATTTTCGTTGTAGACTTGTAGAAATTCTCGAGAGGTAGCTTAGTTGGCCTAAAATCACGATTTGTATTCGGAGGTTGTGGATTCGAAACTGTATTACCACACTTGGGCTACAGAGGGATTTTACCTGGCTTTCTCTCATGAGCCCATAGGGATTATTCTAGCCCAAAGTGCTGAGAACTCTGAGTTATAAAAAAAATAAAAAATATAAAAATATATAGACTTGTAGAGTTGTAGTGTGGGTCTCAGTGATTGATCTTTCGATCTTTCGGGTACAACAACTACTTAATGTTTAGCGGACTTAATCACTGGGGCCCACACCTATTGAGTTGAAATCAGAGTTGTTAACATGCCAAACTACATTTCCATTTTGGAACTGTTCACAATTGGGACTGAGGCCCTTTGAAAGTTGAACCATATTCAAGCCACACCATGTATGGCAAAGCCAAACCTAACCAGCTAATCAAAGACTAAGCTCAGATACTTTGGGGCCTAACCTTGGTTCCCTTTAGGAGCAATCCACTATGGCTGGGTCGAATTACTTTCAGTTTTAGGTTCAACTAGTGCTAGACCCAATAATAGAAGTCCATTGAATTCAAGTAGAATCAAGTCATTAGCTTACATTTGGGCCCATAGACATTTATGAAAGCCCACATTTTCTCTAAGCTGGACCAGGACTATAGATGTTACCCATCGGTTCAAGTCGAGAAGGTTCAACAATCAGATTGATATTTGCTACTAGGGCCTGTTTGTTTCATGCAATTGAATTCTACAACCAGCGACTGAGAAGACACAATCAGATTCAGACTACTCTGGTGTAGCAGCAATGGCATCTGCAGGGAGAATGAGCGGCGTCGCCGCTCGGATAATGGGCGGAAACAGCCTCTTGGCCCGATCAGTCACCTCCTCTCTTCGCAATCGCTCCGGCATGGGGCTCCCCGTCGGCAAACACATCATTCCTGACAAGCCCGTAATAATCAAATCAAATCAATCAATCAAGCAATCTACCCCTCTTTCTCTTCTCTTTCAAAAATCCCTAACCCTAATTCCATTTCTCTCTCTGTTTCAGCTTCCAGTAAATGACGAGCTAATGTGGGACAACGGAACTCCTTTTCCCGAGCCTTGTTTGGATCGGATTGCTTCCACAGTAGGAAAGGTAAAAGTTCATTCTTTTTGTGTTTTAGGGTTTTGATTTCCCCCCTTTTCTTATATTAACAAGCACTGGATTTGGAAATCTTGATTGATTGATTGGTCATTGTTCGATCTTGCAGTATGAAGCTTTGGCTTGGTGGTTGGGAGGTTTGGGATTCTTCGCTTCCGTTGGGCTGATGGCCGTTTGGAACGACAAAGCGTCTACAGTGCCTTTTGTAAGTTGTGACTTTCTCGATAGAATTAGACGATTTGCGATTATTGTGTAAGTTCCCTATTTGAATTGTATGCGTTTCTCGTATCTTATGATGGGAATCTTGTTATGGAGTGTTTTTGGTGGAGATTTAGAGGATTATAGAAAACTCAAAGGTTCATTTGGTTATTGGGAGACCAAGTTAGGAGTAAATGAGGTTCTTGGTACTTGGTAGACTTATCTGCTTCATTGGAACAAATGGGCTTGAAGGATAAAACTATAATACTCAATTATTTTCCTTTTTCCGATTGTTAACTTATAATCTTATATACTATGGAGGCAAAAAGGAGGTCATTTTTGGTTTACTCGATTTTAACCGAATTTATCCAACAGCTAATATCATGCATCAGCAACATTGTAGTGAATTATCTCTGCTTTTGTCCTGTGGTGGGGTAATCTAGCATTGAGAACAACTATCATTCTAAGTAATTCTCAAATTGCACCGTTGATAGTGTTTTGATATGTCTCCTTTTAGGGCCTGTTTTTTAAAGAAAATAATGCTTATACTAATCTAATACATATGTATTCATTTTATATGCACTTGAAGCATATGTAATGAATATGTTTTAATCAAATTACGAATTCCCGACACTTATTCAATACTCACGACACTTCTTCCTCTTCAACTCATACCATTACTAAATCATGCAAACAAAATATCAAATCCTAGGTGCCCCTTTTCTTCTTCCATATCCCCTCATCACAATCATTGTTAGTCAAACTCCCATCAAACAACCACCCTCCTTCCAAATCCTAAATCTCCATCTAAAATCGTCTCCATAGCGAATACGAAGTCTAAACAAATCACACGTCCTTCATCTCAGATCTTTAATCTGAATGGTCAATGTCCATCATATTAGCCCCAAACCAGATCAATTCATGAACTTGATCCAAGTACCATCCATCCATTCACACACACACACACACACCCCCCACCCACCACCACCACCTTCCTTTGCAATTTTATCTCAAATCAAAGTCAAACTGGACCCAGTGCTATCATCCATCATTTTCTCAGTTTGAAACAACAAATGAAGCCCTTTGAGCCCAAATTAATTGAGAGAGAGAGAGAGAGAGAGAGAGAGAGAGAGAAATTTTTTTTTTTCCCCAACGATCCGTATGAAGAGAGGGATTTGCAGAGAAGGGGAGAGTTTATTTGAGTGAACTTTGTTAGGAGAGAGTGAGGCAAATGGGATTTGTAGAGAGAGAAGGGGTCGAGAGGGTTCTGCGTCGAGAAATTAGAGAGAGAGATTGGTATTTGATAATTTCCTATGAATTGTTTCAATACATATGTATTACATAGCAACAAACACATCCTTAAGAGTATTTAGATATGTTTCTGGGTTGGAACTCTTTCAAGTGCTCATGATCAAAAGTGACAAATCCAAGTTGTGTCTGGCTAGTGGCTACTTTTATCGTACTTCACTTATTCACTAGACAACTCTATGTTAGAAACAATTTTCTATTATGAAAAGTTCAAACCCATATACAAAATCCTTTTTTTTGCCCGACTTGGTAATGTGAATGGCATGGGGGATTTGATGAGTAAGGGCATTGTTGTAAACGGCAGTGATATGACAAGACTGCTCACACCTTTGTCATGAGAGGGACATGTCACTCCTGTCAAGCACCTGTTGACTCGGAAGGCCAACATCAATGCCAAGGATCCATTTCTTTATTTTTTTTTTTGATTAGTTACATGACTTGAATCCACAACATCAAGGTTGCAATGGTGATCCATGGAAGAATACAGTAAACTTACCCTTCCGCCCATCTGTACAGGACTTCTAAATTATGCATATATAAATTGAGATTATATATGGTGTTTCATTTCTTGTTCTACATTAATTTCAATTCAAGAATATTGATATCACTCTAACAAAAGATTTCAATGACTACAACATCACTTCACGTTCTTCTATCTGTTCAATCTTATTGGTTTACTGGAAATTAGTTGCTTGCAACTGTGGTCATTTTGTAGGGGGAAAGTTAAAAGAAATAAAGCCATAGATGGCATTCTTTTAGTTAACTGTAACTAAGACCAAAACATGCTCATCTCTGTTCTTTGTGACTTTGACCTTAACAGATGAGCCTCTTTTTGGAATTTTTTTGGAGTTGATTGGTTCTTGGTCATTGAATTTAGGGAGGAGTCAAATTATGGTCCCTTCCCTCAAAGAAGTTTAGACTTTTTGAATGCTTCATTTTTATTCCACATCTACTGCATGTCTGGTTCATCTATGCCCACCAAGACTCTGCCATCATGATATCTTAATGGCCCATCAATGGTGGGCCGTCCATTCACATGTCCATGATACCACTTTTGCAATGTAGGGTTTGGAAGTGAGCCAGACACGCACAAGCAAAGCTCCCTATTCTTAGTTTCGCTGCTGTCAAATCTTTAAAACTCGAAGAACTCGGATTCTCTTAAGCCCATAAATCCTTCATAGGGCCCGAACCACTCAGAATCTCTTCTGTCTATTGTCACTAGGATATGTATCACTTCAAATAGAGTTGTGGACACTGTTAGATTGATTATGCATAAAACACAATTTCATTCCCTTTATAAAATGTATTTCAATTACTTGTGTCATGTATGTGCTCAATCTAACCTTGGCCTGAACTCCTATTGAAGTAAAATTTGGCAATGTGGGTGTGAGTGTTTAGATTTCAAAGGTGGGCGTGTTGATAGATTCACATAGCCGTCCTTAGAAATAAGAGTTCAAACTTGCTACATCACCATCTCCCTTACGTGCATCCATGCATAACCATATCCTTGGTGCTTCCATGGAGATTGGACCCTCTTAAATTAGCTAAAACCACATCTCTCTCTCTCTCTCTCTCTCTCTCTCTCTCTCAACCCAAAATGGCATTTCCAAGAAGGTGCAAAATCATTGGAGTGGACCCCTTGGTTTTCATCATCTAAATAGCAGCAACAAATGATCCTTGCATATTAAGGAAGATTATGTTCTTTGACAGAAAACACCAAGTTTCTCCGTAAAACATTTTGTTTATATATATATGTACATATATAAAAGAAATACACAATGTAATGACTCTTATTGAATATTGTTGGTGTACACGATTGATCCGAGTATTGGAGATGATATGTTAAAATCTTCAATCTTCATTATTCAATCAAAGTTTAGCAAAAGCAAGTATCAACTATTTTTTTTTTATTTAATTGCACCTATCAGATGGCTGAGCAAGGATCAAAATATTAGATACGGTGGGCGCAACAGCTGGTGGCCAAAACAATATGTATCGGTTTTGTACAATACTTATCCTTATCGGTGTGAATTAAAAATGAGGACTAAATTCTGAAAAAATATCCAAAAAATCCATAAAATTGAAAAATGTTAGAATTTAATGTATTTTTTTATTAGTAACTACGATAGGCGGGCATATTGGACCATTCATTATCATATAGTTCTCGTATTGAGGTATGATATTAAAATAACAATATTGAGATATTTGTCCATATCTTTTCGTGTTGGTCAGCTATTTTACGTTGGGAACTAATAAAATGCTAGCAATCAAATAGTTTTGTGAAAATTTCAATAATATTATGCTTTTCTAAGTTCAAACAAGCAATTTATCACAGGACATAGGATATAAATGTATAATCATAAATCATTCGTAGAGAGATCTGAGATATCATGCACAGGGTTCATACGATCCTGATTCTGATGATTGTTGTTGCATTACAGATAGAAGTATTATCCTCGTCTTGGATCAATCATAGTGACCATGGTTTCACATTGTTTCTTGTTGCTCTTGTTGTCATCCAACATCTCTTCACCATATTGGCTCGTATTGAGCTTGTATCCATCTATACTATTATTTATCCGCCAATAAAGACGGATAGTGATGTGAGCTGCGATTTTTTCTAATTATCAGATCGACTATGGCTGAAGCAGTCGATATTTTGATCCTGTATTGTATTGGCCAATATGTGGATCCATGTGGCTAAGAACTCTTTATCTGCCACTGGTGCCTATTATAAGAGGACATATTAGTAATGAGCAGTCTAGAAGGAAGCTCTCTGTGTCAAAAATGTCGCTCTTGTCTTTTGGAGATAGAATTACTTTGATTTAATCTTCCTTGGGATTTCAGAAGTTTGTTATTCTAATTTTATCAATATTTCTCTGTCCAACAATTGTTTTTGAGAGAATTTAGATGGTCTAATGCTATCCTTAATGGAATGATTGAAGATAATTCTTGATGTCATTTGTTCAAAAAAAAAAAAAAAAAAAAAAAATCCTTGATGTCATTTGATGAAAAGGAAAACAGTAAGCCAATTATCAATGAAGGGTTTGGGGTATTTAAGAAACCAAGAAGGTTGACTCAGCTATGATAGGAAAGTGGCTATGGAGGCTAGGAACAAGCTTGATGTATAATGTTAGGCTGTTATTATTAAAGAAATCTGGCCATGGGATTTTTGGACGGGTGATTTGAGCAGGTTCATCTAAGGCCATACAGGTCCTGGAAGCAGTGTTATCTCTTCAGGGATCCTTTTGTTCCTGCACGGCTAATCATTCTATTCTAAATCTAATGTTTGTTCTTTTGTTCAAGAAGGATCTTGTATCAAATTTTGGGAAGATTTGTGGTGTGGGAAAAGGCCACTGCCATAGGCTTTTCCTTCTCCCTTCAAATTGAATCTGATCTTAAAACAATGGGTGTTGCAGACTCTCTAGATTTTTGGGTGGTGAGGCTGTATGGCTTCAATTCTTCGTTGAAACGTACATGGTGAAGAATACGACTCCATGATCACCCTGTTGAATATTGTTCAGATGATTAGCATTCCAGGTAATGATAATGGTGAACACAGTTGTCTATAGACTCCAGACACCCTGTTGAATATTGTTCAGATGATTAGCATCCCAGGTAGTGATAATGGGGAAGACAGTTGTCTATAGACTCCATATAAGAATGGAGATTTTTTCATTATCTCATTTATGAGCGAACATGATTTTTTTTCTTCTTCTTCTTTTTGGTGTGGGGAAGAGAGAAGGGGATCATGTGCGGCTAAAGGTGTGTGTTAGCTTTTTGTTGGACAACTGTCTTGGATAAATTCTTAATAGTTGACTAAGAAGATGCAAGGGTCCTTTTTTTTTTTTTTTTGACTGAATGTGTTTTATGTTACCGGGGAGGAGAGGTTTCTGTCTTTTATTCACTCATTCCCCATCCGCTGACTTAGTTTGGATCTATCATTTCAGCCTTTTGAAATTCAATGGTGACACCCTGCTCCATCAAACAGCTTTCTTAGATTTGAAACTGTGGGGGTATTCTTTGCAAGTTTTAGTCTATGGAAGTGTACTTTTGTTGAAATTTCCCTGATGGCTCAATATCTCATCATTTTTTGGGTCATCTCATCGTTTTAGTTCAGAGGTTTTTAGGGTTTTGATCTTTGGAAGTGCAACTTGAGTGGTGATGATATGCCATTCTAGATTTGGTGGTTCTTATTTATTCCATTTTAGCATGCCTGCCTTTGTATTTTTTGGTTTTATGAATTAACCCAGCCCGTCAACCCTTTTTCACACATTTCACTTATTCCATTTTAGCGTGCTCCCACCTTAATTTTTCACTATTATAAGAGCTTCCTCTTCCCATCCTTGCTGCAAACAAACCAATAGAACACCACAAAACACTTTATTTATTTTGATGATATCTTCATTCTAGGAAGCACGGACACCTCTCCGGGGCCAGAGTGTCGGTGTCCGATACGTGTCGGACACCGACACTCTCCGGACACGCTCCGACACGTGTCGGACACGCTAAAAAGAGTGTCCTGTTTATTTTTTAATGTTTTATATTTCGGACACGCTGGGGACACGTTCCGGATACGTGTCGGACACGTTTGCCTCTTTTAATTGGAAAGAAAAATAAAATTAGAGTAAAAAAAGAAGAGCGAGGGGGGCTTTTTGTAAAAGGTCATAACTTAAAAGCAAAGGGACCATCCTTCTGCTGCCCTGAGGAGGCCGGGCGATGGGTTTTTGCTGTTTACATGAATCTAGCAAATCTATTTTTGCTGTTTATATATCGAATTTGTTCTTTATATCAATTTTTTTTATTTATTTATCAGCTCTGCTTCTTCACCTTTGCATGACAATTTGGAATTTAGGAATATGAGTTCACACCCCTCCAATGAAGAAGATATAAATAAGCCTATGTGGAAATATGTAACCAAGTTTGAGAAAATTAATGAAGGAGGGGGAAATATTACTTGGCTGTGGAAATAGTATCTTTTAGTATATGATTAGATATATTATTATTATTATTATTAATTATTAACGTGTCCCCGACGTGTCCGTGTCCTATTTTTTTGAGAAATGTCGTGTCGGCGTGTCCGTGTCGTGTCGTGTCCGTATCTCGTGTCCGTGCTTCTTAGTCTTCATTACATAGCTTTTGTATAAGCATTTCATTAGTTTCTAAATTGGTATAAGTAATCGACATGTATACATGTGAAAAAAAAAAAGATCAATACTATTATTTTCTAATCATAAAGCGATATAGGACCAAGGGAAAAAAACTTGGACTCGGGACCCGACTCGGTCAGGCCCAAGTCCGAGTCAACTTGGCCGAGTCGGGTGGAGTCCCAATTTAAAACACCCCACCGGACCAACACCAACACATTCTACTAGTCTCGCATTTTCCAATTTATTGGATTTCTTGTATTTTATTTTATTTTATTTTTTGACAACCTTTTTGAGTCAGACCACTATGCCGCTAGTATCGCCACTACTGCCGCCCGCTCAATGGCCGTTTCATCCTTTGATTGGAATTCAATTTGATTAAAGGAAGAGTAAGCTGACAAATTCGAAGGTAATTTTTTGAGGAAGAAATGAGGCAGTTTTCGATTTGGGGAGCGCAAGTATTCCATAGGCTGATGGTTATCTGTGATCTCTCTCTGAAATAGTGGGTGCCTTTTGTTTTTTTAATTGTCACCTCCTGGATTTCTTTCTTGAATTTAATTTGAGAGGGGCCCGAAAGTCAGAAATTGGTTGTAAGTTCTCATTTCAAAGGGCGCAAATGTAGAGAATTAGAACTATCTATCTAATTGACAATGTTCACGAGACCGTATCTAAGGTGTTAGCTAATAGGCCAAGAAAGTTGCTTCCTCTAATAATTTTTCTTGAATTATGAAGGCCAGCCATTGTCTGCATACTTGATTTTAGAAGGCCTGAGACACTGTTGATTGAAGCTTGTTGGGTCCAACGTCCCAAACATTGGCCTGTCTGTATACGCTTAGTCCCTTTTCTATAGAAGTGTTATGTTAAGAAGTGGATTCATTAGGGGGCCGTCTGTATATGTTTGGTCCCTTTTCTATAGAAGTGTTGCTATGTTAAGAAGTCGATTCATTAGGAGCTTTTATGTTATTAAGAGCTAAAAATGAGAGACCATTTAAAAAAAAAAAAAAAATAAGTAAAAAAAAATGGGAGTCTTGGTTGTAAATGGACCTAATTTAAATCTGACCCGTTTACATCCTGACTGATCAAGGAGGTTATCCTGATACGTTTTGGGCTTGACACTGCAGATTCGCCAATTGTATCCCAGTTTGTGGTACATTGTGTTGCATTTAACAATCCCTCTCTGGATCATGACTAAAAAAAGAAAAAAAGTTGAACTGCACTGTTTAATAGTAGGTCTTTGTATGTATGAATTTTGATTCTTCATAACCATATTTTTACTATCTTGCTTCTAAATTAATGGGCTATCGCAACCTGCACGCCTTGCTATGATTATCACATTCATGTAGCTTATGCTTTTGGAAAATAATGTCCATAGTTGTTTCTTTTTTATCTGTGTTTACCTTTTTGACATGCAGTATTCAGTTTTTTAGAGGTATGGGTCTTCTTTTTATTAGTAAGTGTAATACTGCAACATCAAAATTTTAGGCAAACTGTCTTTACGGATGTTGACACCCAGACACCTCTTAAGTAGGCTTTCTACCCAGATTGTTGGATCCTTTTAATGTGTAAAGGTCACACATCCCTGCCACGCCCATGGCATATCTTTGTTGTATCCGTGGCACATCTGGGCATCATAGCTTGGGGAGGATAGAAATTGAAACTTTCTGGTCGTCGAGATGGGTAATCAGCGCAATTTAATGCGAAACTATCTTGTTGCTATCAATCTGTTAATCCTTTCGAAGATTCTATCGAGTTCGACAGTTGGCAAAATTTGTAGTTCTTTTAAAAGAAGTTATATCAATAGAATTTTGTTTCTATTTTAAATTGAATGATAATGAATATAGTTTTGCCTCATAAATTTCAGGCTGCCTGTAAGAAATATGCCCTGGATGGTATTTTTCTCATTCTTTATGTCAATGATACCTTAATGGTCTGTCAAGGAATCTAAGCGTGCATCTGATCCATGTTCATATATGCATTAACAAACACTCTCTTTTGTTTTGTGATTGCTCAAGAAAAGGGTTGAATCTTAGATATAACAATTACCAAGTCCTCCATATGGGAATATACATTATTTAGTTAGTATTCGCATTATCCACACATTATTTGCAGGATATTTGAATGAGGATCGTTATTCATTTTTTATATATATGAAATTTCAGCTATACCTCTGTTGATACCCTTTTTTTAAGGCTAAAGCTTCTTTTTTTCCCTTTTCCAATAATTGAAAATAAGAAAAGAAGCTAACAAACGCGAGGAACAAGTGATCTAGTTCTTTTCTCTTTTCTTTTTTTCTTTTTTTTTTTTTGAAATGTGTGATACAGCTCATCCTTCCCTGAGTATAGTTATGAGTTCAAATTGGCCTTCTTTCCATTTCAAATCCTTTGGGTCCTTGGGATCTGGGTTTCTTACTAGTATAGTACAATTTACTGATAAGAACTTATAGAATACAAGAGAATGAAGCATGCTCTACTTTTGTTTCTCCCTCTTTGCTGTTTTATTTTGTGCTTTGTTGTCATATTAGTCTTTAAGGGTTGGAACCTGAACCATGTCATATTTATTTCTGGCCAGACACCAAAAGTCTACCCATATGACAACTTGCGCGTGGAGCTTGGTGGAGAACCATAGTCTAGTTGTGGTTGGAGCTTCAGACTTCATGTCTTCTGCAGCAAGTATAATTCAAATAAAATAGAACACTGATGAGGTTATATTTCCCAAGGATTTAATTTGTTTCTGTGATGAAATGCTAAGAAACTGTACTTTTTTTTATATTAAACATCAAAGTTTGTCTAGGGACTGTCTTCCATCCATCAGTTATTTTTTAGCTTGCTTATAATCTCCTTTATATTTTGTCTACATGTAAACCAGTATCCGCAATTCCGCACAGGGTAGTAGCAATTGTCTATGTGAAGCTGATTTTGATTTTGCAAGAAAAGAATTTAGATGTCATGGTATGAGGATTGAGTTTTGGAGGCCAGGGTCCTGGGGGGTAAGCTGTTTTTGGCTCTTGAAAGAAATCTTTCTGCCATTTGCATTACTTGCAGTAGCAGATGGATATAAAGTTTGATTAGGTCTGATCAATGGCACATTTGGACTTAAATGTGATTATCTGTCATTAGATGTGGATGATGGCCAAATGTTGGCGAACATGTTATGATGCATATTTTAGTCTTCAAATGGCTCTTTCCACTAGAAGGCTTCCTTTGGAACTGCAGGTGTCCCTTTCCCCTTTTTTCCCCTTTTGGTGACAGGTAAGAGTCTCCATTAAGGCTCTGTTTAGCATTGATTTAGTATGAACTGCAATTGCAAATGTTCATGAACTTCACATCTCCATGTGTTTATTTTATAGGGAGCCTTGAATGAATTGTCAGCTGGTCTGAAGCAAAACAGGTTCTCTTGTGGGGCCCATCTGATTCATTCGAATGATGGGACTATGAGGATGAAAGGTCTATGTTTCTTTGTAGGGATATTGACCGTGCGACTTTTATTACATCTGACATTTGCCCCACAACAGTTGAAGTCTATAAATTGTTGCAGAACTGTTCGTACAATAATGGTGCGATATCGCCCATAGGATATCACAATGAATGATATGTGAGATATCGCACTGCCTTTAGGATATTGCACAGTATGATGTGTGCGATATTGCACGGCCCTGTTGATATCGCATGAGAGAAATACTTAAACTTCTAACTGTCAGGGCGTGAATTTCAGATCTAAAGGCAGTTCTGTGGATAATATTCCTTCTTTATAAGGTGTGAAAAAAGAGGGCACAATATAAGAATTCTAATTCTAGTTCTAGTCTTTGAAGCTGGGGCCTTTAAATGTTTGAATTTTGATACTAGATGAGCGGAATTGGGGCAAGGGTCCAATTTGGGTGATGCGTGCATAGTGCTAAGGTTGATCGTGAAGGTCCATGTGTGCACACAAGGTGTCCTTGACTTTTGGAATGATTTGAAAATTCATCAGAATGATGGGATGAGATGGCAGTGAGGACGATGAGATGGCAATGATAGGTAGTCCGAACTTCATTTGGGTTTGAATCCTACCAAGAGGTCGACTATAGATCAGAAATTGTTGAAGAAACAAGAAGGTGTTTCTTTTGTACCTACAAGGCCATTGGAAAATAAAGAAATAGTTAATATATTTAAGATAATTATGTATTTACAAAATACCTCATTTCATTCGATTGCAGATCCGGGATGGGATATGGGTACCGAAGGATGAACTGGATTTGGACAGTTCCAATAAGATCATTCTCGAACGAAAATGCATTTTTTTGATTTATTTCATCTATTCCATGATCGGAATGAAGGGGTATACAGTATTATAAAGGGCAAGTTCCATAGAATAGCCTATATTCTTGGTGTGTTCCTTTTGTTTTCACCTGGGTGCTTGGGCTTCACTTTGTATGCTCAATTGCACATAGCCACCTGAATCGGCATTATCCCATCGTTGACCCAGTTGAACATGAGTGCCCCCGAGTTTACGGAGTAAGTTTTGTGGTATTTCAATTAAAGTTTGAGGATTTAAAACTAAGGGATAGGATCATGTGCTCAACCCAGTATTTTGCCCACTGTTTCGCATTAAATCCTTTTCACTATACTGTTTTCATTGATTGTCATGCATCCTATTGGATCCTCTGGAGGTGAGGGTCATTTTTTAAAGAAAGAAAATTTTGGATGCTTGGAAGCAGATGCATGATACTTTACCCCAAGAAGAACCCAATTGGAACAGTACAGCATAGCTTATATTTTGATTAGGGGAGCCCAAGTCACCACATGAATCAGCTAACATCGTCCATCAGTGGAAAGGACAAAGATTACACAAGTGTTTTACATGTGCCAGCTATACGTACCCTGTGTGTTTCTGCTTGTCTGTTTTTTCTCACAGGAATACATATGAAAATCAACTAACCAGGAGTTAAGGTTTGGGTTGGTGGGATGTGGGGGAGCGCTCCGTTGTTAATAGTACAAGACTATCACGAGTGGTCTGTATGTGGATTTAAAGAACCCTAATCACCTTTGATCAATGGCTGTGATGACCGGATCCAAATGATGTACTGCCTAAATAGTATCCTTAATGAGTACTTTCCAGCATAGCATCCCACGTGACTGGAATGCTTTAAAATAGGTCTTGGATGTCTCTCGTTCAATCCGAGATGTACCTCTCATGATTGCATTCAAGTGGGGCTTACAAAACGTTCATGTGTCTTATTTAAAATCAATGCCCCTTTTGGTGGGGCACACCTGGATGCATGACTAGCAAAGGGGACACAACAACAAAGGAAAGTGTTGTTGCAGATAAAAAGTGTGTTTAATGGCTATGCACTGTATAATTTCTTTGTAATCATATCCATCGGTGAATTATGTGGAATTTGGGTTTGTGCCAATTCAATGAAACGTGTGTTTGATCAAAAGTGTGCTCCAAATATGAAAATTCAAAAGGGGCTGTTTAGAAGTATATCAGCAAGATTTTACGTACACCCATGAAATCTCCAGTGACATATTTTTCAAATGTTTTATTATTATTATTATTATTATTATTATTATAAAGGAGAGTTACCAATCCTTTGGGCTGTACTATTTCCTCTGGGCCCAGAGAAAAGCCGGATAAAACTTCTGTAATCCATAGGTGGTAGCACAAGTGGACTCAACCTTTGGTTTCTGAAGAGGAGGGGGATCGGAAGTAAATACCAAGACCTTTAGCTCCAGAAGAAAGATGATTTGTCATGACCACTCGGCCAACACCTTGGGGTTATTTCAAATGTTCCATTTAGTTTTCATACATGAAGCCAGTAACCCTTCTCGAAATGACATTAATCCTAAGTTCATATCATGTCAGACATTATGGGCAGTAGATTTTACAACAAAATTTGCATTATGTATATGGCTTTGACTTTCAGATTTTATAACTAAATGTTAAGATCATTTGATTAGCTTCTTATTCCCTCCTTAACATTCAAATCTTTCCATTTTTTTTTCTTTTGTCTGACTGACATGCATTGAGGCCCCATTGAAGGTGTTCTTTTTTGTCCTTTTTCAACTACCAATGGTCGGTGCCACTCCGTTCTTGTGCCAAAGCTACAAGCTGAGACCGGGTTGGACCTGGGTCCATGGCCGGGCCCTATTACAAAATTTTGCTGGGTACGTATTACTAGTGTCCCGAGCCTACCTGGATTCAAATGAATTCGATTCTAATGGGATCCAGGGTTGATAATCTAGATAGACACATACATATAAATCATCTGTTATTGTTCTCATACCTAGTTTTCTTCTTATCATTACATCTGATTTGGTTCCATCTTCATGGTATATGCCGATTGCGTATGTAACCCAGTGCCCATATATATATCTGACACAAATCCACTACCATGACCCATCACAATTGTATTTCGTCTGTTGGATATTGAGCCATGGGCCCACCCAGATTTTAAACCTGGACCATTTGACCAAGAGGTAAATTACAACTCGAATCTAGAAGAAGACTGGTTGTGTGAAAGCCACGTACACCGAACTTTGTGTGTACACTATTCTGAAGAGTTAGTAGTATTGGAGGATTGACAGCCACGAAAACTGCTAGCCTCAGGTGCTGTGTCTTCTTTGTGGTTCCCAGTCATCGGACAATTGGCGGTTGTTATATTAGCTTGGGCCGATATTTCCTCCTCCTCCTGTGTCGTTATTTACCTTCAAGAAGACAAAACCTTTCTATCACGGTTGATACCTCATCCAGCTGTAACTACTGAATAGGCACTAAAACTAGCACTGCAATTTCATCCCATGTGCTGCTCATTCTGCTATTTCAGCTGCTTTAACAAGTTTTTATGATCTTATCAAAATCTAGTGACATAGACATTTGAACATTTACATTTTTAAGAAGATGGGTTTTTGGGGTCAAATCAGTTGTGGGTCATAGGGGTTGTCCGTTCTAGGAGGGGGTTTTCTCCATTGCTTCTTTTATTAATGTCCCAAGCCATTAGAGGGTGGGACTAGCTAAGACGGAAGATCTTTCCCTGAAGTCTTACCAAAGGAATTCTTGGAATGTAGTCTGAGGTGGGTTCCACCATATTGATGGTCTGAATGACCAAACCACCAACCCTTATTACACGAACTACAAGACTGTATCTGGTATGTGCAACTTGTGAAAGGATCTTATAATTCAGGAACACAAGAACCCGAAGTCACATGTTAAACTGTGTGGTACAGTTTGTCTACCTGGCATTCTATAGATTATATGTAGTTCAACAATCATAAGCATTGGATCAAGAATCAAGATCATGGATAATAAATGCTTAGACCAAATTCTTCCAACAGGTTATTTTTAAAGGCCCTTCCCTTCATAAGAAAATTATATATGGTGATTAAATCGAGCTAAAATTTAGATTTATGCACAATCCATCAAATGCTCTTCCCATCAGCACATTCATCCACTGTTCATGCAAGACATAGTGTACTTGTTTTCATGTCTAAACAGGGAACATGCATGGTAATTTTATTGGAGAGGTAGGCTTACGAGTTTCTACTCCCACTGTGAAAATTAGCATGTGGAGGACAAAGAAATGTGAAGGAAAAAGGATGCATCCCAAGCTAAAGACGAGAATTATAAATGCAGAGGCATTAATATCACACTTTGGCAGCTCATGCTGCTTCATGTTCATTCCTTAATTCACCATCCACGTGGCATGCACATATGTCCAAGTTCCGGGCCCAGCATTAATGGGTCATGGCCCAATAGCCACATATTCTCATCATTCAATTGGTGGCCAATGGATGGTCAGCTGGCCAAGCGTCCAAAATAGATGCGTATAAAATAGATGCGTCTATGACATCCACCCCATATATATATATATATATATTCACCATATTTTTCTTCTAAAAACACTTTGTTTTCTGTCGTTGTTAATCCAAATTTTATATTTCAATCAGAGTGTATAATACTAAACATGCAACCTACTTTTATTGGATTTTATTTTGAATTTACATATGATCAATCTAATAGTTGTTCAACGCTATGTTACTACTACAACCGTTGCGGAATGGAAAACTTTCCTACCGCTAATTTGAGGGGCCCAATATCATTGGTGACTGGCTTGGATGGGAAAGGTGGGTCCTCCTCACGAGAGGTCACACTTTGACAAGGTAGTTTACAGGGATCTTGTACTATAATAACCTACAGGGTGTTGTACACATAATCTACGTACAATAATGCATGGGCACGTTCCCATGTAGCGAAAAGGACATAGGAAGAGGAGGGATGCCACCACTCACCACCTAATGAAAACAACGGAAATTGCAAACCCTAAATCATATCCAGCAACCATGCCCACATGGCCACTTCTCATTCTTTTTCCCAAACGAATCAGAGTCTCTCTCTATAAATAGGCTATCATCTCTTCTCAGTTCTCACCAATCCCATCACCTCTCTTCTCTCTCTTTAAACTCTTCTAGAAGTTTGTTTGTGATGGCTACCAAGGTCTCCACTGCTTCAGCTGCTCTCTTCCTCTCTCTCAATCTCCTCTTCTTCTCATTGGTCACCGCCAATGGGGTCCCATGCCCGACACCAGCCCCTAAACATCACCACAAGCATGCATCCTGCCCCAAGGACACACTCAAGCTGGGTGTATGCGCGGATTTGCTGGGGTTGGTGAATGTGGTGGTGGGATCCCCACCTACACTCCCTTGCTGCTCACTGATTGCAGGTTTGGTTGATCTTGAAGCCGCTGTCTGCCTTTGCACTGCCATTAAAGCTAATGTGTTGGGCATCAACTTAAACATCCCTCTCTCTCTAAGCTGGCTGTTGAACGTGTGCGGGAAAAAGACCCCATCTGGCTTCCAATGCGCTTAGAGCGCGCTCTCTCTCTGTCTGTTGTTTTTGTCTTTTGTTTTTTTCGTTACTGTGTTTGGCGGGTACCTTGTTTGTGGGGTTCTTTTTCTTTTCTTCTTTCCTGGCTTCCTGCATTGGGTACTGTTAATTGCTTTGTTAGCGTGGTGTGAATGCTCCCGTGCAAAGTAGTGTATTTGTCGATTACGGACATTGTGACTCGGTTAATAAGTCAAGCTAAATGTGTCTCGTTATGAGATTTTTAAGTGTTTGTTTGGATTAGTTTTACTTGCAAAAAGAAGTTTCTGAATTTCCTAGTAGCTGAGGAAATTGTTGAAATTGTTGGACATGGCTACTGTGGACTACTCTGGGATCAATCCCTTACGGTTGAAAAAAAAAGGATTTTCAATTTAGTTCAAGTGCCCGTCCTTCAAGCATATTAAAGAAGAGGTTTCCACGTTATACAAGCACTTAGTCATACTAGTAGGCAGATTGCTTGAGGGAAAACTCATGGGAACAGTGTATTTTACGTAAACTAATAAATCCCAAGATATATGGGAACATAGTACATCATGGAAACTGATAAATTTCATGATATCATGTGACTTTTACATGACGTCATGGCTTTTATGCAACATCTTAAGGAGAACTTTTTCCAAATGATAGAACATGAGAAATGGTGATCAAGTATGTATTTACAATTTACTTAATATCATTTTCTGTGTTTTGTAAAAAGCGAATTCGCTTGCTCATTGAAGAAAGTGTATGATACAAAAACTAATACATCCCATGATATCATGGGATATGACACAAAAAAGTAAAAAAAAAAAATGTTAACCAAAGCCAAATGACTCTAGTGACATTATTTGAATCTCGATGTTGAAATTGAAAATAATAAGTTTAAGGATGACTAATATGTCAAAACCCTTAGAAATTCTAATTCATACCTAACTTGAAATTTTAAACGTAGCTCATATCTTGAATTTGCTAGTTAAATTTGGGTTGTGTTGATGGGTCATAGTCCCACATCTCAGATTAGTTGGCTACCTATATATGAAATAATACTCAACCCTATCCTAATTCCCAACACATCTATTGGTCGGGTTAGAAAATGTCAAGATAGAGTATATATAACCCGAAAACAGGCCAACCTATCCCTTGAACTACCAATTCGGGTTGGGTTTGGATTTGCCCCTCCCTTCCCCCGTCCTTAATGCATTGCTTTTATCATAGTTTGTAATAGGTTTATAAATGGATATCCAATTATCCGAATATCCCAAGTCTATGGTTCTGAATAAATGGGTCTCGAACCTATTTTTGTTCCTGAGAAAAATTTAGATCTAGAACCAGATCTTAGTATGTCCCAACCCAAGGCTCTAGATGTATGATGATTACATCCACATATAAAAGTTTTATATAAGTTTGAAGGGCGACATAGCTTAAGTTATATTTATATTTGAGAGTCTACTTAAATTTAATTATAAACCATTTATTAGTCCAACTTTTATATCTAAAATACTTATTTTAAAGCTATTTTATCCAATTATACTAATGTAATATATAACTTATTTAGGATCCATATTCGAAACCCGATCCCTTTTTTAAGTTGAAGCCAGAACCTGTATAGAAAAAATAGGTTCTGTCGGAATTAGATCTAGGTTATAAAAACAGGTCTGGACCTAGACCCACCATAGTTCCGCCTTGGATCCGACCCATTTGCACCCTTAGTTTGTTGACTCATGGCTCGGATACAACTCAGCAAACTAAATGACTCCACAATTTCACTCACCAAGTTTAGTTATTTCTTGTTCAAATAAAAATATGTGAGAATATATAATAAAAGATCTCTACAAGTATACCAGGTAGTGACTGAATATAGGACACCAAAATGGAGAAACTTTATTTGTACATTCATGTATTGAGAAATTATAAATTTTCAATTCATATATACATCAAGGGATTTGGGAATACGAGATGAAAGAGAACGGATAAGACAATGCATGGATGAAACTTATGGTTAGTGTTTGAAACTTATGGATGAAAATTATTATTAATTTCCTCTAGCTTTTACAGAATTAATTGATGGACTCTACATGATTTAAAACAGAGGTTCTGCTTGTTATTTTGCACAGGTGAACATTGTTTTTTAACCTTCTTTACACCTACCATTCTTTTGTACAAGTTGACCCTTGTGAGGGCGTCGATCTCCTGGTTGGGTTCTACAAAGAATTTCTAACAGCACATCCCATTATATGGTGATCTCGCTCACCCACCTTTCATCCGAGTGGTTCACTTCTCTTAAAACCTCTTGAGATCTTTTACTACCACGTATCAAGATGATCTTAGCAACATTTGCATTGGATTTATTTTTAATTTTTAAATAAATAATTTTTAAATAAGATTTTCTCCTACTGATGTTCGCAAGTACTAAAATAAATTTTTTTTTTTTTTATGCTAATGAATGATGCCTCTTTTGATAGTACGAAAGAAAAGTGCACTTAGAAATCACCATATAATTTGTTTTCCCATCCCTTTCGTATCTTTCATTCATGTTGTCACCATCACTTGAAGAAATGAAATCTACTATAATATGTGGTGGTACAAAATTTATTAGCCAATCACATGTTGTTCAACTAAAGGACAAACTTTTACAACAGATGGGTAAGCACAAGGGCATTTGGACCATGCTTGTCTGCAGGGAGTCTAAAACTTTTGATGAATATTGTGTGGTGCGTCTGATTTATTTACTCATTTAGCATTTTTGGCATTTTATGGAATAGCTGTTTTGGTGCAAAATACAATAGAGAACGTAAAAAGAGTAGGACTATAGGAGGCCTCAACTATATGTTTCTAGTGGTAAAAAGATAGTGGGAATAGTGTATATATAGATTCCATTCTCTTGACAAGCTTCTATGGTAATGGTACTGATGCTTGAATTCTAAGGAAATCAGTGCCTTTCTAATGTTTCATCATCACCAATAATTATTTTCAAGAGCACTTTTGGTGGACATCTCATACTGGTGGATGAAGGTGAAATTTGAATGACTCCCTATTCAAATAGACCCCTTTTAATCCCCTCCACCCACCCCACCTACGATACATCCACTTACTTCGACTTCATAGTCCCACTTTATCCTGAGTGGACCCCACAAGATGAGTTCCCAGTTATAAATTTGAGGCCGGCTAAGGCCCAAAATCTCTCAATCAATACTGAGCTAGTAATTATGTGGTCAATCACAGGTTAAAGTACTCTTTATTAGACTCTCGACTAAATTGACCCAAGTTGGTGAGAAGCTGGTTTTAGTGAGTGATCTCCAACAGTATTAATTGAACGGAAATATTCAGGTGCGAATGAATTCTCACATATTATATGAGAATTTTTTTGTGGTTCCCAATTAGCAATCCATCCAAACTTAGCAACTAAATAGGGAACTTCTTGAGAATTACTAATTCCAAAAATTGGCACACATCCGAATGGATTGAACCGTTGGATCGAGGGTTGTATATTGTTTTGAATATGAAGCCATTAAACTTGTGGGCCACGGATGAAGGGATTTGGAATATGGGTTTGGGGTCAAACTTGATATTTGCTCTCCATCCCCCCGGTCCCATCCCCAAATGGAGCCCACAATTGGGCTCCACAAAAAGTTCTCGTATAATTTGTGAGAACTATTTCTCACCTGTGATAATCGAAAATTACCATATAAAATAATAGTGAGTTTTCTGGAAGTTTCTTTCAACCGAAGCTCATCAGCAATGAGAAAGTAAAAGGAGGAAAAAGGAGAAAACTGAGTCTACATGTTTCCTTCGAGGACTAAACCTAGCAGCAAAGATTGAAAAAAGAAAAATGACAGTCAGACTCAGAGCCTCTCTCTTCTGTGCTCAGATGTCAGCCTTCACCGTGACTTGATCAGTGAATCGGCCACTTGGAGGAACGTCCAAATACAATTCATGCTTGCCTGTATTCCATATACGGATTCTCATTCTCAAGATATGTTTATTAAAGAAGAGGAATTCTAGCTAGTCGTCGTGTTTGTACGTAGCAGCAGAAAAAGAAATTTTCTTTTGAGAGGTGGGCATGACTATAATATTACTGTCTTCTTCCTTATTTTGTCATTCGAAAGGCCCATAGCTTGTTTTCAGGCTTTTTTTTTTTTTTCATGTCCACTTGGGTGATTACCCCACAAGTCCCACAACCTAATACTTGGGTCTACCCCGATTTCGATGCAAGGCAAAAGTGGCAACAATTTTTTTTTTTTTTTTTTTTTTAAGCATACCAAGAGAAGATTCATAGAAGGTTTTAGTAAAGATGTGTGAATATTTTCCTCACCATCAGCACCATTGGATGGATATGCTTATCTTCCCTGCAGTGGAGATGGGAACTCTTTGAATCTCTCTTCATTGGGAGGATCCAGAGAAAAAGAAAACATGGACCTTTCACTTAACGTCTACTCTACTCAGTGATATGTTTGGGAGACACCTTGAAATTCCATCCAGAATCTAGCAGAGGACCGTGGGAATTCGTAGTGGACTGATGGGGGAGGGGGGAGTATCAAACTAGTACTTGTTGACTACGTGTCCGGCTTTCGTCTTTTTGAGTGTATTTCACTCAACACTCAATGCTCATGGTGAGTGAGTGAGCAAGTGAGTGAAGTGGCGCGCCAATGTAGAGCACACTTATTAAAAATCGAAATGAATAGGTAAAAATGTCCTATCCTCATAGTTATCTTGAGACTTTAATGTAAGTAATATCAATCTTAAAATTAATTACATGATTAATAATATGATTAAAATGATCATATATTTTGAGGAGCCAAGTCTTAAATGGGATGATTTTCTCATGTGCACTAGCATTGGTACCATCCATTATGTGCAACCCAGTGATATTCAAGAGTGGCCCGCCCTTGTTGATGGTCCAAATGTGGACTCAGGTAGGAGTGTGTGCATGGGATAAGATTTTTCCACTTAATTATTAGAGAGAATTTTCAAAAACTATCATACAAGCTAGGGCATTCATTTTGAATGATTCAGATGGCTAAAGCCATTTTTACAAATCCTTTTCACGATGAATGATCTTGAACCTACATCTCGCATTGCAAATGGCCACATTTCACAAGGGATATTATGCACCGGCTGAGCTAACTCAGAACATCTCAGCTTGCCGACTAAGCCAATCATGCTAAATTGGAGCCAGCCAAATTAATGAAGTCAAGCTTAAGCTCCAGTCTTTTTGGCTCAACTTGTCTCATTGAGGGCTTGGCTTGAGCTTGGGCTCGGCCCAGATTGTTTTATTTTTGTCCAGTACATGTGTTTTATATAATTATCTATAATAAATTACATATTTATATATTCAAGTGGGGCCCACATACATTTACTATATTTTATATACATGATTATATTGGAGAAAACAAGATCAAACAAAGTTGATGAACACGAGACACCCGACTGGTAAAGCGGTGTTATAAGCTCACACAGTGCCTTCAGATGGATTCCTACGTATCCAGGCTTCACAAGCAAGGGTGGAACTTGGGGGGCTGGCCGGGGCCATGACCGCCTAAATTGCAAAAAATATAAAAAATTAAAAAATCATGGAACGGATTGATCAGATGAACTTAGCTGGCCTCTAAAGTTGATTCAAATTTTATACACTTGTGATCAGATTCGTTCGAAGACTTTATGCTTGCAAACACGAACGCTGACCACAATAGTACAAGCTCTCCACTGTCATGACAAATTTAGCTGTTGCATTGAATTTATTGAGAAAATGTCGAATTCTCTCCTGCTTAGGGCAGATGGCATCTCTGTTATACACATGGGGGCAGCTATATTATTTGTTAATCGCGTACATCTATTTTCACCTATTTAATGGTTACACGGAAAATATTCACTTACATACCGTGCATTCTTGACTGGATGTGATGTATGTAAAATTCAGGAGGTGGGTTCTACCATTAGAATGCTTTAAATGTGCGTTCACAGGAGAAAGTTTTCCATGATCATGCACCATCACATTTGTTTGCATTGATTTACATTTGTGATGCAAGGTGTAAAAATAATGTATCAATAAGGTCATTTATGCATAAATTCACGTACATGAATAGGTGTATGTGAGAATCACTTTCACACGTTCAAAAAGGCAATAGAGAGTCTCTTACTACGGTGATTGTATTCTTGCGGGCCCCACCAATTACCTTTATATTTTCTCATTCCGTGGGTCCTATATTTGTGATCCAAACCATTCGATTTGTATATTGGACAACAAAACCTCTGATTTTAAAGCCAGTCTTAAATCTTCATAGATTTTGAAGACTTCATGAAAAACGTCCCAACTTATATATCTAAGTTTTTTCTTTTTTGCGGACCCTAATTCATGATGTGAACCATTCAATGTTTTATATTATTGGTAAATATCAAGTCGTTAAGTTTATATCTTTTTTTTTTCCTCTATCTAGAGAAATTGGCGAAAACATTCAAAAAAATTTAAATACATTTAAGTGATTGGATGTACTAGTTTACTCATAAAAATGGTGATTTTAACAAATATTATAATGTATTTCACATATATAAATATTTACATATATGACATTTACATTTGTAAAATCCATTTTTTCTATCACATGTATAAAAGACAAATGACCCCAAAGTCTGCTGCGTACGTAGATGCAAGTCAGACTCCATCAACAACCATCCAAACTCCACCAACCTAGACACGAACCGCAAGCTTACATTTTCCACTTCCCAGCATCCCCACGATTCCAAAGACAAATAAAAATAAACCCTAATCTTCACTTCATTCAACGCACTGATTCTTAATAATAGTAAGTCACGGGTTCTTCTTGAGAATCTCCTTATATATATATCTCCTCAACCTCACTAGCCATCACTCTCACAAAACATTTCTTCCTTTCTTTCTCCACAGTTGGTGGCACTCATCATCTCATCTATCATGGCATCCAATCTCACTGCAGTGTCATTTCTTTTGTTGATTTTCATGGCCACAACTGTAATTCCTCCAATCTCTGCCTGTGGTCACTGCCCTTCACCTTCCCAACCCCCATATAAAAAGCCTCATCCTCCTCACAAAAAACCACCTAAAACAAAACCACCAGTGACAAAACCGCCGATAATCAACCCACCCATCATCGTTCCTCCACCCATCGTAACTCCTCCTGTGACGAAGCCGCCCTGCCCGCCTCCTCCTTCAGCACCCACCACTTGCCCCATCGACGCGTTGAAGCTGGGGCTGTGTGTGGATTTGCTTGGAGGGCTGGTGCACATTGGTCTCGGGGACCCGGTTGTCAACGTTTGCTGCCCAGTGCTTCAAGGGCTACTTGAGCTTGAAGCAGCTATTTGTCTTTGCACTGCTTTAAGGCTCAAGGTTCTCAATCTCAACATCTTCCTCCCCATTGCTCTTCAACTCCTTGCCACTTGTGGGAAGGAAGTCCCACCCGGTTTCACTTGCCCTCCTCTTTAAGCGTGTGTTTCTCTGATCAATTGGTGTTTGTAAGGGTTTGTTTGCTGTGTTGGTGATAGTAGTTTGTTCTATTATGGTTTGTTCTTTTCTTGTTTTTAAGACTTAAGAGTTGAGTTTTGGGGCGTGGAAGATTGTATGTGAAGTGATGACATTGCTTCATGTGAAATGTCTAGGTTTCTTCTTAGTTGTTGTTATATTAGTGCAAGCTTTATATGCATTTTCCATTTGCTATGTCAGGATTATCAAGTTACACGGTTTATATATATATATATATATATATATATATATATATATATAATTTAAGGGTCTCCTAATTTAAAGCTCTCTTAATCTAAAGCTTAAGATAAAATTCCATATGTTTACGCTTGTGGAGCCCACTCTTGGTCCATCCAAAGTGACCATACACACGACCATCCAAATGGAATCTAAGTTTAAGTTTGAGAAATAGCAATCATAGCTTGAAGTGTAGTAACCCTCCATGCTGGCTTGCTGGTTTGGTTGGCAGATTTTGTAAGCCTTTCCTACCCTTTTTTGGTTTCCTGTTTTTGTTTTGGGGGTGTTTTTGCCTTATTTTCTTCCTTTTAATACACAATTACCATTAAGCAAAAAAAAAAAAAAAAAGAGCTTAAACTATAGTAAAAATACTTAACTCTAGATAGTTCAATAATTTGGCATTATAATTGAGTCATTTAAACCATAATTCAATAATATATTTAATTTACTAAAAATTAGTTTAGTTAATTCAGAGTACTTTTTATTATTTTTTATATATATTATATTGGTTTGATCGACGTGATAGAACACAATGCACAATGCTGGTTCTGGGTCCAAGTGATTAATCAAGGAGGATTTTTACCTACGAGCATAACACATACGGCGCTTTTATGGTTCAGTTCATAGGGCCCACTAAGCTATATTGCTATTGTTGTAGGTAAAATTCATTAAAAGGGCATACAAAAAAATAAGCCCCATCAGATTACCCTAGCTCTTAATTTAACAATGTTAAAGTTATTGTTCTTTTAAATATGGGTTTGCTTGTGATTCAATTGAACGGAGAGCAAAGGTTGGGTTTTATTTATTTAAATTTTCTCTTTTTTTCCTTTTTCTTTGTTTTTTTTTTTTTTTTTTTTGCGGAGGGAGGGTTGAGTGTGTGAATTAGGAACTGTACTGGTCAAAAGTGGGCCTCAATTAGCCTCCATAGAGCTGGATTCTAATCAGTTCACTGGTAGGAGAATTTGGATTAATCAATATTGTTAAGGATTATAAGAGGTGGTTGTATTTAAGAAAAGCGAAATAGAGGTGGTTATTTGTGAATATTAAAAAAAAAAAAAAGGCAGTTTTTTTTTATTACTTAGTTAATATATTCCGAGATTATCCTTCATGGATACTACTAATCGTGAATTAGATCTCTTGAAGTAGAGAATATAACTCCATGCATGTCTCATATCCATCAAATTAAGTGATGTTCAAATGATTTAAGAGTTACAATTAATTTGCTTATCAATTGAATCGATGGTTTATAGTATGCCTACTCCCCGCCAATTAGTGCAATTATTCATAGGTTTGATCCACTGTTGTTTGAGATAAATGTTTCTGTACAGAACTGCCAAATTCCATCAATAGGTGAACAGGGCATAGAAGTGATTGCAAGAGAATTTATTTTCATTGATGTTCATGTTGAGAATGCCTCTACAAGGTTTTTCATTGAATCTCCTGAACAAAGAAAAAGTAAACTTCTATCACAACAGAAGAGAAAAAATCCATTTTTTGTTATTACTCTTGATCATTGGTTTCTGTATGCCTGCCGAGGCTAAGCTGTCTCTGAGCTATGTTTTTATTGCCCTTTCTGGTATATACACTTACAATTTAGAGAAGAAAAAAAAAAAACTCTTAGATCAGTGAGTATAAAACCCAAGAGGAAAGAGGACAATTGCCAAATGCAATTTCCAATAGACTCTGGATCTCTACAGGTTCTGCAGGTATTGTGAAAATGAACACGGAATACTACTGCACATTAAAGAAAAAAAGTGTTAGATTAGCCATCGAACAAAAGTTTAAGAATATTTCATATCATGAAATTTTACATTCCGATCCGGAGGCCTTGACCCGAGCATGAACAAATCCTCTAGTTAAGTAGGAAATTTGGCAGGGCAAAAACTCGAGTGCGCGCTTCTTAATCGGAGTCAAATGTCCCTACCACCATGCTATGCGTGTGGGGAACCTTTTTTTTTTTAGGGAAAATAACAAAATACCTACCTGGACTTTGGTCATTTTACAGAGTACCCCCTGCACTTTGATATTTTATATTAAACCTATTTGTAGTTCTAATTAACATGCAAAACTCACGGATTCTGTTAGTATTAGCGGCGTATGTCGTATAAATGATGTCTAATGCATATTGGCGGCAAATTACTCGCCCAAAAAGACTTATTTGCCCCTGGGAAGAAAAAATCCTAGACCAACTTTTTCTTTTTTCTCATTTCCCCCTTTCCAAATTTCTGAACCTAATCAATCTATAACTCTCCCTCTCTCCATCTACGGCGTGCTATAGCCCATTTCCCATTTCAATCTGAGACCCATTTCCCACTTTAATTGCTGAAGATTCCTCATTCAACATCGGGCCAAAGCTATGTGATTCAGATGAAGTACTAGAAAAACTTGATTTTGCCTTCTTTGGCCCTTCGTTTGTATAAACACCCTCATTACCTTTATCTGTGATCTCTGTCACAACAGATTCCACCTAGGGATTGTTGCTTATGAAAGGAATGGTTGTGGAAAGATGTCCTCTCTAGGAATGAAACAGACCCTTTCTTCCTCAGCAGAAAAAGATGCAGGAGAGGGAACTTGAGAAAGGCTTGTAATTCCAAGCATAATGCAAGGATCTTCCACAGTGAGAGGAGACCGGATATTGCCACTACCCAATTGACCAAAGCCGTAGCCTCTCTGCATCCAAAGAATTATAAGATTTCATACTTGAGATAGCAGAGCATCGAAAGGAAAGCATGTGCGTTGACAAATGTGAAGAGGAGGTTCACACACACAATTATACTCTGCCCAGCTGACCGGGTTTCCAGGGGAAATGTCTCACTTGGGACGAGCTAGCCTAAGGGACCCTATGACCAGGCGAATGCAGCGACGTATGTGCACACCATGACCACCACCAAGATAGCAAATCCATGGCTAGATTATCTGAGTGGTCCTTCACCTTGATACCCAGTATGACAGCAATCACAATCTGTGTTCCAAAATGAAAAAAAAAAAAACATAGCAGTGTCACTAATAAGATTCAATTCAATGAATTATGAATGCATAATTATCCAAAGAAACTAACAGCAGCATGGTGCACAGACCTGGGAGAAAAACATCTAAACCCCTGCTTCCAGCAAGAGCTAGCACCCGACGGCCCACTTTGTCGACAGAGTAGAAGGAAATAGTGTGGAGTTTGGGATTTTAGGAAATTTTGGTTGAAGAAGATTGGCTGTAGGGGTTGGAGAAGAGTTGGTCTAGATATGCTGATGAGAGAGAGAGAGAGAAGAGTCGATTTGGCGAAAACGCCAAGACACATCTTATATATGGATATATTCGCCATTTTCTATTTTCCATCACAGCCATTTGTCTTTGCATTGTGATTAGAATTACAGGTATGTTTAGTACAAAATACAAAAGTACTGTGGGTGCTCTGCAAAATGACCAAAATACAAATAGGTATTCTGCTATTTTCCCTTTTTTTATAGTAAGGATGGTTTTAGTATAATATGATTGAGCTAACTATGCATCAATTTTATCCGAGGCCAAGGTATATAGTTGTAAACCTATGGGCCCCAACACATGAAAATGAGGCACTTCGTATGTAAATAGGATCTAGAAGCTGACACTTTATATATATATATATATATATACATATATATGGAGGACATTTTATATGCATCCATCCCTCACCATAGGATGATGGAACTTTCCTTTTTTTACACATGAATTTCTTTTTATGCATATGATCATTTATGACTTTTTATCTTTTTGCACATGAAAATTTTCAACTTATGAAAGTGTCCCTCACCCTATGATGAGGGATTAATGCATATGAATATTCTCATATATATATATATAACAAACCAAACAAAACCTGTACTGCTTTATGTTTACAGAGTTCAGGGTTAGCAACATAAGTAACCAAAGAAAGATTGAGGTTTGAATTTGAATAACCTTGTACGTTATACAGGCTTGCTATTACAAGGTTCTTTCTTATGCAATGTAGTCACTTGAAAGTTATCATAATATTATAGCTTTGACCCAACAGTGATCTTGTCGACAATGATCCTACCACTTGCGTTTTCGTAAGGATTTCATTGTGATTTTTCTTCTCTCTATTCTATAGGAAACAAAATCACGCATCAAGTTGCATGATGAATGCTTATAGAAAAAATCACAATAAATCTGATTTACAATGGCACCATTGGCATTAAAAACTCTAAAAGAGCATGTTGCGACAATAATGGACTCTACCAAAGAGACATGATCACTAGCACAGATGACGATCATACATGATAAGAAAGATTAAAGGTATATATTACTAGCTAATGTAACGGTATCTCAATTGGTGAGGGTAAGAGGGGACTTGATGTGTGTGCACTTACCTTACAAAAATAAGGGTTTATATATCACCTTTTATGTTAAAGGTTATACAATCATCTATTTCGTTCTTAGAGGTAAATTGAGAGGTTTTTCCTCTCATGCATGAAAGTTACGAAAATAGTGTGTATGGTTTCAGCAATCATTTCCAATACAAGAAAAAGGAAAAAGAAAAACATATGGCACCCTAGGTTGTCTTTAGTTGATGAACGTATATATCTCATTGATGAAGAATAGGAAAAATCTATATACATAAAATGATCATAGTGAGGCAATATTGTACTAGTAGATTGAAATGGTCTTTATACGATAATATTATGTGAAAATCTCAGTTCCCTAATGACAAAAAACGCAGAAAGATTGAGAAAAATCTTCTTGTTGCAAAGATAACAAGCCCATGACTCCCCCTAATTTTAATCCGACCCCCTCACAATCAATTTCCCCTCCAAAATTGGCATTCATATTGGAAATGCCCTTCTTTCAAATCATTTTTGAAACTTTAATGTATGCCTATTGTTATCCTCAAAATTCTATGATAGTAGATGTTTGAATAGAGCTCCGATCCTTCATCACATAAGCTTACTGTGAGTGGTCCACCCACAGTCCGCCATGTCGATAAAAAACCACGTGAAAACCAAGTGATTTTGCAGTTGAAACAAATGGGAGCAGATGCACTTGTTGTTTTTGCCAGACATGGCGCACTGTAAATGATCCGCTGTGATACGAGCAACCCGGCCTAGTCACACCACATGAACTGAACCATGGGGGCAAGAATGTGAGACCAGTGCTAAGTGGGCTAATTGCAAGTAGATGAACTTCAAATTTGAATTAGTGATAAGATTTAGGCTGACTTGTCAGTCTAATCATTCCACTTGGTAGCGGAATTGAGTAGAGTTATCAATATGATTTCTTTGTTATAGAGCTAAAAAGAGATATATCTTAATACGAGTCCCAGAAATTCTCCATGTCAGATAGATAGTTTTGTAGAGCTGAATTTCATATACGTATGAGAAAACATAACAATGAGTTGGAAGATTCTTTAAGATGACACAGGATTTACTGAATAAAAGGCTTCCCTATTCTTATACTGTCGGTTAGTATTAAGAAGTTTGTTTGAAGTTTTAAGAAGTAAAACAGAAAGATGAAATAATGTGAGGGCTTTGGAAAAAACTTTTCCACACAAGATAGGCCTTGAACTTTTGGAATACAATCGTAGAAGGAAACTCTTTCACAGTCAGATTTTCTTGCAAGATGTGAGAATTTTCTGAAAGAGAGTATGGATACTGAAGAAAGCGAAATATCTTATTACGAGTCCGGGAACTTTTATGGTAATTGACATGGACAGGTCACGGACAAAGTTGCAGAGTTGAACTGGTAAAAAGATGAGAAGTCACGAGAATCTGTGTAAGAGAGTATTTACTAAAACAGGAATTGATTTCTTATTCTTGTTTTGTGTTTCTAAAAGATGATGATACTTTTCTAGAGATGATAATAGGTCAGTTTTGGATGGAATCAGTTTGGTGCTCAAATCTGAACTTGCATTTGTATAGGGGACCCCTATCTGACCTGGGCCTAGGTTTCATAACCCTGCACCCAAACTTAAATTAAATGCCTGAATCTTGACCCAAATCAAGACTAAAAAGGCTTGGGGAATTACATGGCTGCATTCTATGGATAGAGTGCCCGCTGACACAACTCCACTCTGGATCAGTCCTTGTTGGCCAAGTTTACTTATCATTTTCTGACCAGTAGGCCAACTTATGAGAAGAAAATGAGTAAAAGTCTTGTTCCCATAGTCCAATAGAGGCCCCCGCCCTTGTACTCTTAGCCGTCAGGTGAGCAAATAATAGTTATAGTTTGATCGATTTTCTCCTGCTCTGTGCAGTCTATTTGGATCAATGCTGGTCATAATGGTGGGTCCTGTGTAATTCAGGGAGTGTCCGTGGGGATGGTCCAGATGAGTACTCTATCAGAGCACTGTGCATAGGAGAAAAGTTTTGATTAAATCTTATATTAGAACGGCCTTTTTTTTTTTTTTTTTGCCCTTAGATTAGACAATTATCCAATCCATTAAACCTGAGTTTTGGTCCATACTTAATTTAATGGGGCCAAAAGGTTCCCTTAATATGCCACATGTCGTGCTATTGAAATGTCCACTTGTAAATTGTGAGGCAAAAACCAGAGGTTTTTACTTGCCGCGGCATCCATGCCATTTTTTTATTTTTTTTTTTTCCAAAATGCTAACATAAGCAGGTTTGATTTTAAGAATTTATAGGACTTTTCAGAGGGTTTCAAATGCTGTCAAAATCTGTACAGAAATTCTATTGATTTGTTCAAATGAGAATCTCTATAAAGAAGTTGGAATTTCAAAACTTTATACATTCCAATGACTTAATTAGCCATTTTATGGTTACTGAATTTTGAACTTCTCTACTGAAAGGAGGATTTGAAGATTTCAGAATGTCCAAACATTGTAAGTAAAGTACAGGCAATCTCACCTGAGAATTCCAAATGTTGTCCCCAGCTGAATTCATAAATGCTCGGGGTCTTTAAGCATTTTGATGGCTAAATATCTGAGTTATGTAAAAGCTGAGGGACAACCATGGTATATTTTCAGAAATTCTCAACAACAAAAAAATTCCACCAAGAATCCTTGCAAACAATTAAATGACGAGTTTGATGCATTCAAGAACATTAATTTCTGGTCTTGATCCACTAAAATGCATTTTCCCAATAACAATATGAAATTTAATCTAACAGGATGCTTATACTTGGATTAGGCAAACAAGATTTGACCATATTTTTACATTCTTCTCATCAATGGTCAGTTTTACTGATCAAATTAAATTACTTGAAATTTGGGTGTTTACAAAGTCGCAGAGAACCTTTTTTTTTTTTTTTTTTTTTTGTCCCATCCATACAGTCATAACAGCCTGACATTAACCAGCCAAGTATACCCAAAATGTAGAATATTAGCTAGATCCCATCTTAGTTTTTGTTAATTTTGACTAACAAGTCATTCATGAAAATAGCAATGAGAAGTAAAATAAAGATAAGTGTGGATTAGGTAAAGCGATGCGGCCCAATTTTAGAATTATCTCCTTTCTAATCATTTACAATTCTCAAAAAGTACTTCTACCACTTGGCAGCCTTTTGCTCCTTTTCACTATATATATAAAAAAAAAAAAGCGATTTAAGCAGCAGGAAAAAATGCCTTTTAACGGTGGAAATTGTTTTCCAACGCTAAAGTGCCACAAACCCTCGGGATTTAGCTACCTTATAGTAGTGGAAAAAATCCGCCACTAAGGGCATGTTTGGTAACAGGTAAGGAATCCATAGATCTAATGATTCTTCACTACCACTGAAACAAAGATTCCTCGTTGGAGATTTGTATAGTTGAGGATTTCACATTGATATTGGTATATATCAATGCATATAGCTGAGAAAAATATAGTTAAGTGTGTAAATATAATTAAGTGAGGATTTTCAAATTTTAATGGGGGGTGGTCGGATCTGAAAATCCTAACAAATGATGATTTTTATTCGTCCAAATCCTAAAGAATTTATAATTACAAAACATGGATTTACCACAACTTTAAAGAAACCAAAAATCTTTTTCCTAAAGATTTAGTTACTAAACGTACCCTAAAATCGTTTTTTTTTTTTTTTTACTGCCTCTGAAAATTACTTCTTTGTAGTTTTGGTTTTTTTTAGACGGGGGTATCCCCTGGTGTTAATTTAAAGTTATCTACGTTGGTTTCAATATGCCATAAGACTCTCTTCTCAGTAGATCGACCATGCTAAAGACTTCGATTAATCTTTACTCCACTATATATATTCAACAGTACAGTGCCTCAAGTTATATATAGGCATATAAGCAGCAATTCCACACATCGCAAGGGATCACCCCATCATACAGTAGATAACCACCTGTGATTTTAAGAACTATGTGCTCCAGTGTTAGAACCATTGAAGGCTCATTCACCAGCACTTATTCAAAACACTTCATACATTTAAAGATACAACATTAGGTACGTGGACATAGAAACTGAGTATCTAGGAGCATTTGAAGCCGGTTGGGACCTTTCTCCCACATGCATTGAGCAACAGGCTCAGCGAGACAGGTACGTTGAGATTTACACCAAGGACTTTGGCTTTAATGGCAGTGCAAAGGCAGACAGCTACTTTGAGATCGACGGGGCCTTGAAGGAGGGAGCAGCAAGGGAGAGTTGGAGGGGAGCCCACAGTTACATTCACTAACTTTAAAATATCAGCGCATACGCCGAGCTTTAGTGCATCTCTAGGGCAAGTGGCACCAGAGCCAGAACCAGAACAAGAACGAGAACATGAACTTATGGTGTAATTAGGCCTTGGATTAGGAGTGGGTTTGTAACTGGCTGTGACAAGGAGGGAGAAGAGAAGGTTGAGGGCAAGGAAAAGGGCAGCTGAAGCATTGATCTTTGAGGCCATCTCCAACACTCAGATTTTCTTAAACAAGGGTCTTCTGATGGTGAGGTTGGATCAAGGGGTTGCGGGTATTTATAGAGTGGATGAGATAGTGACCATGGGTGTAACCTAGATGAAAGCATCTTTTTTTTTTTTTTTTTTTCTCAATTTTTAGTAAATGAAGAAATCATTTTCAGACCCAAGAAGTAGCAAGTTTTCAGTACCAAACAATGGAAACTAAAATCCATAAAAAAAACTCAATATTCAGTTTTTTTTTTTTTTTTTTTTACATCAAAATGAAACAATATTAAAATAAGGGATGTGTTGTGCGGAGACATATATCTCATAGCTTGCGTGAGAGGTAAAAAATCTAAACCCCTTGTAAGACCTAATAGAATGCCCACATATAAGGAGTGGACTTGTACAAACTCACACATGCAAAGAGTGGAGAGAGGCCTAGGCAAGTGACGAAACCTGGACTCCCTTTGACAACTGACCCATTTTACCAATTGGGTAAAACACCATCCTCAAGTGCTACTTTTAACTTGAGTACTCATGGGTCAATCCCTAGGCAAGTGTAAAGAACCTACACTGTGAACGCTACTCAAGTATGAGTGTGTTGGCGAAGTTTAAGATTCAATGGTGAGTATAATTCAAATTAATATTAAATAAGGGTGAGTGCTAACGTGATTCTCTCTCTCTGTGCGTGGGCGGGCACGTGCGGAGAAAACCCAAAAAATTAAAAAACAAATTCTACAAGAGCCTATTTAATGAGCAGTCCAGATCTCACATGTGTGCTATATGTTCGTGTGGATGGGTTGAGTGTACCTGTGTGTTTAGACCTCACGCATAGTGGTGCTATCAGCTGTGCCACCCTGGGTCTGGTGCTAGCCTGGCATACATTGATCCGGATTTGGGCAGTGTTTTACAACTGTGGGCTGCATGGGGGACTGATTCGGCCTAAGTATGATTAGAGGCCATCCCAACTCTCAGTGTTGTGGACGCTATCCAGTATAATTATAGGTCCTAACAATCAAAACGGTTCAGGTTTGACAGGCTTGCGCCCGGCCACATTCAGCCCATGAACACCTCTATTTAATTTACACAAACCTCACCCTGTCTAAGCCACATCGGTTTGTAAATAGTCCAGGCTGGCTTGTCTGGTCATCTGTACTCCTAGTGACAAAGTTTTAATCAGGTGACAATTAATGCTTGTGTCTCAATCTTAAAAAATAATTTTAGGCCTTTAGGTCAGGGCCAGCCCCAAACTCAAGCCCATTTAATAAGAGAGCTTGTGGTGCGCTTCTATTCCATGACAGTACATTTAGACCAGGCCATCACAGAACTAGGAGATTTTTCTTTGGGGAGGCCCCTATACGTGAAAACAAAAAATTTGGGAAAGGAGGGTCCAAATATATTATCATCATCATCAAAAGTCAGCCACATGAACTATGTTTCTCCATTCCGATTTATATTGAGCCAACTCTTCTGATAGGTTCCACTCCTTCAAATCTATTTTACTAATGTCGACATGTAACATATGTCTTTTCCAAAATTCCCACCCAAACTCTCCTGCCCACACAGATATATAAAATCATAAAATTCCCTGTAATATTCGGTCTTTTCCAAGATCATCCCCCTGGCCAAGGCCCAGCTTTCTCAATAATATAATCTCATGACAATTACTTTTGCTGTATGTTTGATGATGTGAAGCCTAAACCATGGTTTTAGAAATCGGCTTCCGTGAATTATGATCTCGGTTGAAACTGTAGGCTTTATTGAAACAATTTCTTATTTCCACAAAACTGCAAGAGACCAATTAATGAATAAAACTCACATGGTTATAAACTTGACCTGTGATTTGAGTGATCTTGAATTTCAAAGGTAGGACCTTGTATACAATTGGAATCAGGTTGACCCGCCCCTGTGGAATCCAGACTATTTCCGCACTCATGGTTAGATGGAGTAGAGGTCTTTTTAGGGACCAGTTTATTGGCTCTGCATCAAAATTTCATATAAGGTGATCTTCCTACTTGCACTTTAATAGATACACAATATCTCATATGGAGTTATTTTATTTTATGTTGTGTTACATGAGAGCATGAGACTCTGGAGTTGCATGAGACCTGGGTATCACATGATAGTTGGGCCTCAAATTAAGACCTGCATCACATGCCCTGGCCTAAATTCCAGGCCTGATATTAGTGACTTAGGCTTGGGGAGATCCACTGTAGACCGTTTTGAATATTCACATTTTAGTTTTCATGCAGTGTTCTAAAGAAGAAAATCAAAACAAAACAAAACATGAAGCAAATGCATATGAAAAAAGGCAAATTTTTATTAAATTTCAAGACAACGAGACACATCTCCTCTCTCCCTCTCACACCACAAACAACATCTAAGACCTGTATCCACAGTGTAGGAAGTAGGAAACAAGTGAACACTTATTCATTTGCACCCAACAAAAGCACAGACATATAACACAATCAAGGAAGAGGAATCCATTCATTTGCACCCAACAAAAGCACTGACACACCACAATCAAGGAAGAGGAAGCCAACAAGGAAAAAGACTTTCTAGCACTGGAATCCAGATGGGACCTTCTTCCCACATGCATTGACCAGCAAACTAAGGGTGAGAGGAACATTTAGATTAATGCCCAGAATATTGGCTTTAATGGCAGTGCAGAGGCAGAGAGCCACTTCAAGATCAACCAGCCCTTCCAGCAGTGAGCAACATGGTAGGGTGGGTGGCGACCCTACCACAATATTTGCTAGTCCAAGCAAATTGGCACAAACACCCAGCTTCAAAGCATCTCTGGGGCACTTACCACTGGAGCTAGGGGTGTTATTTGCAGTTACAAGGGCAAAGAAGAGAAGGTTGATAGAGAGGAAGAGGGCTGTGGAAACTGAGCTCTTTGGGGCCATCTCCAAACACTTGGAAGTAGTACTAGTACTACTAATGGTAATGGAGGGCTAGTAGGCCTTGTGTGTGGTGATTCTTAGCAGTGCATGGAAACTAGCTATTTATAGAATGAGATTAGGAAGTGGGTTTGTTTAGATAATTATATAAAAACAAATAAGAAACAGTGCCCACGTGAGGAGGTGAATTGGATGGCAAAACAAAGCATTTGGAGTGGAATATTTGGATGACTTTGTGTTGGGGACTATGAGAATTGCCATCTCATATTATCCGGCAATGCCTCATGCTATTCTTGATTTTGAGGTTTTTCCTTAACTTTTAGCATATACCTAATGTCAGGAAATCTTAATAAGTTGTTAATTTTAAGATTTATATTTTTTTATGGGTTTAAACAGCCAATTTGACAGCTGCTTTTTATGGGTTTTTTAACAAATTTCTGCATTTTTCTTAAGAGACCAAAATCTCTTAATGAATAGTTTTTTTTTTTTAGAAAAAAAAAAATAGAGGTGAAACTGTACATGTAATATTTTGAGTGGGGCCAATCAAAATAATTGAAATTATAATTGGGGCCCACTCATTATCATCATCCGTTCCTCCAAAAATGGTTTATTCTCACTGTGAGTTTGACAGATAAAAAAAAAAAAAAAAAACGAAGCAGTGAGTCGCCCAAAGATGATGACCTGTTGGTGGGCACCAATGTGTTTAAATCATTTGGGTGGCCATATATATCACCAGCATTAGTAGTCCTATATATGATTTCAATCATCTGATGTTCCCCACAAAAATGTACATTCATTTTTTAAACAGTTTTTCAGTTTTCAGAACAGATGACCCACCCTAAATAAGGGCATCTTGGCCTTGTAGAAAAAAAAAAAAAAAATTACAATGCACAGATAGCTCCGTGGTGTTGGCACTTTGTTTCACACAAATGCCCTAGGATCCTTTACCCAAAAAAAAAAAAAGATTGGGCAAATAATGGTCTATTTATTATTTTGAAATAGAAACTACTATTTCTAGCATCATCTCACCATTTTGTTCTTTCTTTGGTAATAATGAATTGGAATCACTTCTGTTTTCCATTCTCATTGTCATTTATTGGGCTATTTCGTTGTCCTAATTACTGTAGTTCTTAAAATTAAGTATTTCTTTGCATAAATACTTTCCCTCATAATGGTCTTTTTTTTTTTTTTTTTTTGTTTCAATCGGAGGTTCCCAATCTTTCGGACTGGACTAATCCCTCCGGGTCCAGAAGAAAGCCGGATAAACTCCCATGTAGCCCCAGACCACAGTAGTCACTTGACACATTCTAAATTGGAAAGATGGGCCACATTGACTAATATGTAACAAATGGTACTCAATCCATTAGTAGCAAAAGGTTTCATATAAATCATATCATACGTGAGTCGATTGGATTATTATCACATTAGCTTGCTCAATCCATTATTAGCAACGGGTTCATATGAATCATATCATACCTGAGTCGATTGGGTTATTATCACATTAGCTTGCTCAATCCATTAGTAGCAAAGGGTTCATATGAATCATATCATACCTGAGTCGATTGGATTATTATCACATTAGCTTGCTTTCTAAGTGATCCACTCCAACCACATACTCGAATGGTTGGTGGCAGAGTCACGGGCTCCCAAAACCTAAATCAACTTTATAAAATAAATTATTTTTTTCTTGTTTTTAAAATGGTGTGTACCTAAAAGCTGATGCCAAACATTCTCTAAAGTTGCAATATTTTTCTTCTTTTCACACTAATGAGCTGCTTCTTTTGTTCTCTGGTTTCAACTTTCAACCATGTGGAGCCATGTTTATTATAGAATATACCTCTCAAAACCTGGGGATAGATTCTATAATGTTTTTATCCATAACAAACTGGTATTATACCTTTGGTTACTTGTTCTATAATTAATGTTGACTGATTCATAGTGATATCACTAATCACTATAGCTGTATGTTTCTTTCTGTTTGTCTTAACATTGTTTCTTGACTTGGCTAAGAGGAATAGAAGGTCATTAAATGTAGGTGCATGAAAAAGCACACAGTGGACTAAGAACCATGGGATACAGACACAAACGCCGAAAGATTTCTGTCCGGAGTCCCATCGTGCAATTGAATGGGGTGGACAAAGAAAGCAGAACACCATACTCAGGTTTTTGGTCATGAATAACGTACCTTTGAATGCTATCAATCCTTAACATGAAAATTTCTTGAATTCTTCCTCAAGTCAATGCGATCAGTGTCATTCCGCAAGTTAATTGGCTAAAAGTTAGTTGGGCCAGAATCCTCAACGGCAATGCCGCCGCACGACTCCAGCACAAAATGCATGTTCCGACTTATCAGGCTTTAATACCATTTGTAGAATCTTATACCTCATTTATCTACTACTTATCCCAAAATTAATTGATGATAGGAAACAACACAACAATAGTTTTATGGTGAGGGCGAGGGCTCGACCACAATTATGACCACTTAAGAGCGAGGGTAGACATTGACCTCAACAATCCTTCCCTCAACAGCACACCCGCCGCGACTTCTGCTGCGAACTTGCAAAACGCGTATTTCGTTACTCGAACACCGGACCTACCAGACTCTGATATCATTTTTTGATAGGAGACAATACAACAATAGTTTTATCGTGAGGGCGAGGGTTCGACCACAATTATGACCACTCAGGAGTGAAGGTGGACGTTGACCTCAACACTCTCTTCAAAAGAACCTCTAAATGAAGGCTAGGAATTCTTTCTTTATCCATGGGCAATGAGTTTCTATGCATTGGGTGTAACCATGTTCATAAAAGCTTTAATTTATCTTCTTATCCCAATTGTTGGTTTGGTTTATGCATGGCAAGAAGGAAATGGTCTTAGCTCCTGAATATTCAGACAACTGAAATCAAAAGGAAGAATAAGATTACATTGCAACAGTAATAGATCCTATTGAGTTTATGTTACTTGACCCAACCACTCAAAATTCAATTATTTCAACTACGTGGAATGATCTTTTGAATTGGTCAAGATTCTCAAGTTTATGGCTGCCTCTTTATGCTACCAGTTGTTGCTTCATTGACTCGTGATTCGATGTTAACTGTTATAGACAGGTGCCAAGATCAAGTCCTATAGTTTTAACAGCCGGCACAGTAACAATGAAATGGCCCCTTCATTGTTCATGGGCTGGGCTGAGGTTTATCCAGGCCCAGCCCGACCTTATAAGCATGAGCCCAAATCTGGCCCATGCCTGACTTGGACTGTAATCAACTGTCCTGAGCCCAACTCACCTAAAAAAATGTGAGGACCGAGCCCGACCCGCTCACCTAAAAAATGTGAGGACCGAGGCCAACCCGGTTTTCAACCGTTTATATATTTCTCTCTCTCTCTCTCTCTCTCTCTCTCTCTCTCCGCGCGCTAAAAAGACTTGGATTTAGGGCACTAGGTTCTCTGCAATAAAGGCAGAGATTAAAAAGGATCCGGGCCAAACCGAGCTTTCGGGATGTTAACACTAAATCCAAGATCGGCCCAAATATCAAACAGCCCATATTCTTAATTCAGGACCAGCCCACATATTAGAATTCAAGGCCTAGGCCCGGCTGCGATCAGTCTGGGAGCGGCTCTCCCGACCCATGAATATCCTTAGCTAGGATTATCCTGTTAACTTGGGTATTGGGCCATGGAAATTGGATCTGTTAGTGCAACCCATGTAGCAATGGATGAACCAGGCACAAGTTTGATGTTTCAACCCAACCAAATAAATGGGCTCAGTCCAAAATGGGCCTCATAATAGAGTTGGCCAGACTAAAAATGGATATGCATTTGGCACACCAGGATTGCAAAAAGGATAAATCCAGGTTGGAAAACTCGTGACTAAGATGTGACTTGTTCGGCTATGAAAAAGTGACACGATGAGAGTCAAGAGGATGACCGGCAAGAGTCATGTTTTTGTTCAGAGATATTTAAAAATAGATCAAATACTTATCGATAAAATTTAAATATAGATTTATTTTTATGGATTAATAATAATTAACTGCACAGGAACAAGCTAAGCTGAAAGTGCTCCAACATCTCAATTAGTTTTGGGAAGTAAACAAGCCAATATGCCATCAGCATGAGACTCAGGCATTTGATATGCCTTAGGTGTAATCATAGTAAAAGATTTATAAGAGCAAAGTCTCTTAGCAAAATATGTCATTGATACTCTCTAGTATTTATACATGAGGCCGGCTAGAAAATGCCCATAAATGATGTCAACATACAGTGGAGCCCACTTGGATGCATGTCATTGAATGGATGCAGAGTGTTCGGCCTTTGTAGATGGTGAGACTAAAAATCCTGCACTGTCCATGTGCGGGGTTCTCTTGAGTGAGAATTTCCATTGCCATTATAGAGATTTTGAGTTCATATTCTTATACAATATTAGAGAAATTCAAGCAATCTCATTTTGGAGGTGTCAGTTTGGGGCCCCCACCTAAATCGGAGTTCGCTATAAAATGCTGCAGCTAAATTTCTTGAGCCTTGATAGCTCTATGAAGATTGAATTGAGTCTCAACTCTCAACAGGAGATCAGTGTTATTTAATGAGTATTCACAACTTGCTAGATTACACATCAACTAGACATGCTGAAATTGTCTAAGCTTATCTCATTTGAATTTTTGGGTCTAACCAGCCTACGTCATTTGAATAAAACTCAGGTCTGGGTGCAGCCCAAGTTGCAAAGATCAGTTCAGGTCCATCTGTGATTTTTTTTTTTTTTGGTAGAAAAGGTCCGTCTGCGTTCGATACACAGCAACCATCTAGTCTGGCCTTTAGGTAGACATAGGCTTTGGACTTTGGGCTTTGTCCATATTCTATTGATCCAGAATATTGTCTGTCTAAGACCCAAGTTTGACTTTTAAACTCAGCCCAAATGTTGACGAACTCGGTCCAACCCAGCAGGGGTGGACCCATGTAGTCACCATATGAGGCGGCCGCTCCAGGTGAAATTTAGAGACTCTCAAAAATATGAAATGGGCCCTAGCCCCAGGGTGGACCCACGTTGTCACCATATGGGCGGTCGCCCCAGGTGAAATTTAGAAATTCTCAAAAACATGTAATGAGCCCTGGCCCATGCCTTACTTATCTCAAAAGTACCACCCCACACCCAAAAACACTCTTTTGCCGGTGATCCTTATTGGCCAAATTCATCCATTGTGTTTGGATTGCTACCATTTTCTTATAACCATTCATTAGTTGGCAAAATATTGATTAGTGCATGTTTCTGGATATTCTCATCTGCAATGGTCCTTGTTCCTCCTACCTAAAGCCAAGCCCATCGGTGTTGGAAGTGGAACACCAAGATATGGACCAATCATTATCATCGTTCATCATCATCACCATAAAGGGCCACATGTATGCAGTAATGTTTCCATTTGACCACATCCCTTTGCATTTCTTGATCGTGTGACCGTAGAACGCCTCTATGGAATTGGTAATCCTACTCCAATAAATTACAAGGGTTTATTTTCTTCTTGTAAACAAAAGTAGATAGCGACAAAATTATAAAATTGAGCTAAACTACTTATTTCTTCTTCTTTTAAAATTTTTTTCTTGGACTATAATATGATGTTTATGATTATGGTGACAATATTCATTTATAAGTAAAAGTGCTATCATTTGGATTTATATGATAGAAAAACCATGAGGAGGTTAAGGAAAAGATAAACAGGTACTAATTTTCATATGATAATAATTATTACTTCTCTGGAGTTTTTTTAGAGTTTCTTTATTATTGTTGTAGAACGGTTGCTAATTGATGTGCTAATTTGTTGAGGAGTTAGGATTTGAGTGTTTGGTTTAGAAGCTTATTTATAAATTAGGTGTTAGTAGTAGGATTCCTTATAAAAAGAAAAAAAAAATGTTGAAAATTATGTCCTTTAAAGAAAAATTGTCTGCTCTACCTAAACGAAAATCTTGGGTCCGCCACTGCAATCCAGACCAGCTGGTCCATGTCTCACCCCACTTCTAATTGGGGCAGTTGTGTATCTTAAACTTGCTTTTGAAACTGGTAGGGAGCTCAGGGTTTGCAAATGAGACATAATCCAAGTCCAGCTCGTTTAGAAACAAGAACTCAACGTTGCAAGGCTGGTAAAACTACTCTTTCTATCCTTTTCTCCACTAGTTATATATAGAGTTTAGCATTACGAGGGAATACGAATTTGGAGTAAGGCTGCTATTGTTCTTTCTCAAACCACCTTTGGAATTTGGATTTGAGGATGTTTTGGTTGAGATTTTCTCTCACTTGGTATGCCTGGTTTTCAATCCTCTAAAGCAAGTATCTTGGGAGATTGACAATGGTGATTACCCTGATCAGTGACAAACTCTGTGAATTTGGTGTTATGGCGCAACGGAAAAACATGCAATCAACTCATTCACACGATGAATAATAGTTAAGAAATCACTATCACAAATACCACAATTTACATGGTTTGGCAAGCGTGCTTACATCTAAGGAAAGATAAAAACATCTATTATCAATTTATCACGTTCTCCCTCTTATAATTTTTTTTATTATTATTTTTTTTATATGACAGTGAGATATAGAACTTGTGAAACTACCTGGCCACATGGGTTTACATGTTTTACATTATATATACAACACTCTTTTCTCATGCCCTAATAAAAATACAAGTTATTACCCTCGAACCTTGAACATTGGTCCCGGCTAACCCAAACAAAATTGCCCTTGAACCTTGAACCTGGGTATTGGCTAATCCAAAGGAATTAATATGGTTAATCATGAATGCAAGGCACAGCTCAATATTTGGTGGCATCAGATCCCTATATTTCAATCAGCAACGGATCAATGATCCAGTGGCAATCAGACAACCTTACATGTGATAGATCTGTAATTGATCAAGATCAGATGGGATCGAATGCGGTTGAACTCATCAATCGATATATTGATCAAGGCACTGACCATGACCATCCTATGTGGAAGAGATGCATGTCCCAGATAGATGGAGGAGTTTCAGATCAACGGCATACATCCCATGATCCCATTGGGCTTCAAATGGATATATAGCTGCATCAAAATGCTAACTTTCTAATGGATGGTTTGAGAAAAACAAGTGGTTCGAATTCGAGTTCTCCTATGGCCCACCTGAGTTGCCAAAAACCGCAATAACTCACGTGTGACTTGCGGGATCCTTCAAAGGTGATACCAAGAATTTTTCACGTCAAAGCAGCAGCAAGCCACCTTTAAATTCAAGCCGGTCAAAATCATTGGTACACCGTATTTTATCACTGAGAAAAAATTTACTCTTCCATCAAATTTGTCATATCTAAAATACACATAGCTACCAACAAGGAAGGTTAGGCCTGATATTGTGACCATGGGACATACCTTGGTCAGCATATAGTGCAGGATTCATTGACTCTATCCATCATGCACTTTGTTGATACATATAATTATATCTTTTGTTTTTAGATTTTTCTAAACTTCTTTCCATATACAAAATAACATGGCTCCGAAGGACTCTCTACTACTTTTAAAATAAGAATTTGGTAGAGTTTACAAAGCCCATTGACCCTATTAGCCATTAGAGGATTTATTTGAAAACCAAAAAACAAAAAGAATACACAAATGTAAAGGTCCAGTCACTGGACCCCAGTGGATGACAAATAACCATCAATAACTATAGTTATGGTACAAAATGAATAATCAGATTGAAAACTCGACTCGCAGTACGCTAATTGGTAATGAATAGGTATGGATGTCCTCTCTTGTCTAGCAAGGCCGGCAAGCTCCAAGGTCTACCTGGCGTCCTATTTTAAAAGAGTCCAAATCCTCTAAAGCTCGAACTCACTAGACATTAATGAGGCTTTTAGTGCTGCGTATTTTAACCGAGTCTGTTTGCTAGTAATAAAATACCTAGTAATTGAATATATAAGAACTTAAGGTAATGTATATGAGCTCCTTAAAGGATTATTAAAGAGGTGAAGTATGAATTATAAAGGTAAGGGGTGAAGGAAATAAGATAGGATTGTATATGAGACTATGACTTTTTTAAGATTTGAATTGCTAGGATAATAGTTGGGTGTTTATTTCCTATATACCATTGAATCACTTCCCACTGGGAGATAGGTTATTTAATAGTCATTTTTGTATATTCACCTTAGACTTTTATTTCAACTAAATCCCTCATGTCATGAATTCTTATGTATTTAATTCCTATTTATCCTATACAAACAAGCTCTTAGGATATTCTAACTAAATATATACATAGCGATTGTATGATCTTTTTTCTCTAAAAAATACTTAAAATTGAGGAAATAAATTTGAAATTCCAAAATGGCAATCAAACTATCTCCCTCTAGTTGAAAATAAAATTAGTTGAGGTAAAAAATGAATACTCAGCCACCACCTTAGTAATTCAAGTACAATAAAAATAAAAATTGATATACACCCTTCACTTCAAATCCTTCGCCTCTCACTTATTTAATAATCCTTTGACAGATCTTATTTTACCTTGAATTCTTATATATCAATCTACTTCTAAACCAAGTGGCGAGGCATTTCCATAGACAAGGAAATGTGGAAATGCCTCACCATCTTTTATGTGTGTGAATATATTTTACTATAGTAATATGTAGCAATATCAACAAATTGATCACGTAAATACAGATTTCATCCACCTCGAGCCTGTTAAACTTTTATCCATATATCCCACAAAAAGGGTTAACATTTATTTTGTGAGGTATAAGATTTTATAAAGTGGACCCTATTTGTGAGTCCGAGCCTACAAGGATCACGATTACAACTAATTTAAGTGGCAGCAATGGCTGGATTCATCGTAAGGTCCTAGATTTTTCTAGGCTTGTTTCTATAAAAAGCACATTCCAAAGTTAAGACACTGCGAATTGCGCGGGATATAGGATGCTTACCTGGGATCACACCCCTAATCCAAGCACTTACACTTTATATATAGAAACAAAAGAGAACGACTCTTGGGAAAGCTTATGAAAAGGCACGACTCTTCCTTTCCTTCCTTGTTCCTGGTTTTACAAGTAACCATCTCTCTCTAACTCAGAAAAACACAGCTTTCCACCATCTCCCAACGTGCATGCCCAGAGAGAGAGATGGCTAGAAGATTACAGAAGAAGGTTGAAAAACTTGAATCTGATCTTACCAAGTTAATTAATGAAGAGCCTGCCGTGGAGAAGGAGACCGCATTGCGTTACCACCAGAGATTAGTCTTCCTCAAAAACCTCCTCTTGGCCGAGAAGGAATCTCATCCTTCGATGCCTCAATACCTCCACCACATCGAACAAAAGATGGTGTTTCTTGAGACTGCTTTCCTCGATTGGCTCAGTTTTCATTCATCAACTCCTCCCCATCATCTCCAAACTGTTCATACATGTTCATGCACGCATGATTGCTTCAAAGAAGAAGGTGAGTCATCTGATCCCAGTTCTCATGTCGACGACAATGTAGAAACCGAACCAGTTTTTGGTGAGGATTTAGAGGAGACAACGCGTTCGCGTTCGGGTGAGGGTTTTGAAGAGACAGTTCCAAAGATTCCAACAGTGATGGTAGCAGCGATTCCGACGGTTGCTGGTGATGTTGTAGGAGAAAGGAAGAGGAGGGAGGAGGGCAAGGCCTGGGCTCGTAAGAAGAGTGCTGTGGTTGGTGTTGCTCTGTTTGCTGTGGCTGTGGGGATGATGGCTGCAAGCTTTTCTGGTGGTTTAAATTATCAGTCTACCAGTCTCACACCCACTTGAGAGAAATCATGCTCTTGTTTTTTTTTTTTTTTTTTCCTGTTTCTTCCTTCTCTATTGGATTTTGGTTTTCTTTTAATGATCTGTTAGTGGAGAACTATCTTAAACATTCAATTGATGACATATACAATAATGCAAGAAAACAGACCTATTTTTTTAAGATCATAGACTTGATTGTGAGAAAGAATTGAGCATGTGTTTTGTTTGAATGATGCAGATGGCTTTTATATGAGTTAATAGTATAATGATTTAAGATATGGCACTGCTCCTTCTCATATTTGTCTGATGGGTCTTTTTTCCCCACATTGGGCTAGTGGACCAGAGTGATACTAACAACAACATGGGAACCCACGGATCGAGTTCCCAAGGTGCTAACCACTTATCCATGAGTATATTGGCTATATTTTTGTGGTGGTGTTGTCCTTGTGGATCCTTGACAATAACTGCAGGAGGATTTGTAAAAATCCTGCGACTTATCCATCAGTATATTGGCTATTTTTATGTCCCCTTATAGTAAATTTAGTATCTACAAAACAGAATGACAAATTAAAGTGATTGCTTCCAAACACTATAATTTATTTCTATTTAACATCTGGCATGAACCTTTATTAAGGCTAAAAAGGTTCATGCCAAATTGTGATTACTAAAGCCAATATAAATTCAATTGTATTCTTACCAATCAAACATAGTCGTCATGTGGGTTTGGTAGGTTGGGGTGGGCAATGATGTGGGCCCCAGAGCCAGGTGAGGCTGACCATGACTGAAGATTCCTGTACAAGAGACAAAATCAGGCCGGTCTTGAAGTGATAACCACCCACACCCAGTTTTTAACACCTCATGCAGCCATGGAGTAGTGTGGAATACTAGTTGTGGTCCTGTTTGTTTAGGAGAATGGTGCGAATTCTTCTTGAGATTAGAAGTGCCTATTTATATGATTTGAAAATTTTAATTTTTTCACCAAATGAAGCATTTGGAATGTTCAGAAATACCTCTAATCAAACAGGTCCTTTTTAAATGGTAATGGATCACATGTTCACCTTGTCCAGGCCATGTCTCAGCGGCGAGGACTAAATTTCACCAATGGGACCAATTTATGAGTGGGCTTTTGTGATTGTAAGAAATTTGGTTTCATTCTGTTTCTCTTTTCTTCTGTTAATTATGTGCTTTACATAGTTTAATAAGATAGTGCGCCAAACTCCATTTGGAGTTACAAACAGCGTAATTGCTAGAGGTACATTTTGAATTTCAGCTATTTATATCACAAAGGTGAGGGGGCATTAGAGAATTTCAGGGAGAGAGGATCTGAGTTCGTCTTGTTTCTGGGAGTAATTCTTTTCTTCTATTTCATCCACCTCGATATGTAGCTTTTACCATTGTGGTGAAGTGACATTTTATGAACTTTTATGTTTTAGCAAAGCAAGTGCCTTTTTTTCCCATTAAAATATAGGAGTGTAAACGGATCGGATTGGTGCGGATTAGGCCAAATCCATCACCAATCCATTACCTATGGATTGATGGATTTAGAATCTGTAGCACTGTCAAAAATCGATCCGATCCGATCCGATTTGTGGATGGCCGGATCGGATCGGTTTAATCCATTGGATCTAATGTTAAAGAAAATTTGAAGAGCATGCTCTTAAGGCTAAGGTGAAATTTGGTCTAAGGTTTTATTTGTTGTACTTATATATAAAAGTGAATTACAATTTGACCCTTAAAGTTTTTTCTTCTTTTATATTTAGACCTATTTATTTATATTTAGACTCCTTCAGTTTTTTTTTTATATTTAATGTCAACGGATCGGATCAGATTGAATTCGCGGATTGAGAGTGAAATCAGTCACCAATCCGTTACTAACGAATTACAAGATTTTCAATCCGTCACCAATCCGTTTACCTTCGGTTTGGTTAAAAATTTGTGAATCGGACCGATTTTACGGATATGTTGATTTTTTGTGCATCCCTACTAAAAATGACTTTTCTTACGGCACGAACTCGAATCTCATCTTTAATTACCATCGAATTTTAGCAAAAAGATAAAACACCATAAAATAAAATCATAGAAATATATGTGTAAAAAAACTAGGTATTTTACCCTCACAGCGGCCCTAAAACCTAGGATTCTACTATTAATAGTTGAGGTTATTAACGAGCGAGATATTCTACGTCCATAGAAAATTTACAACAGCTTTAAAAAAAATATTTAAACAATATTCAAGATGTCAAGTTCAAGGGCGAACCTCGAAATCCCAAAATACTATTAATTCTTAGATCATTATATAAAGGGAAATTCACAAAATGCCCATTTTTCTGCCCCTCTTATTTTTCTTGTCACGAGGCCATGTGGAGTAAATCTAAATCTTTTTTCGCATATTATCTCCTTGAATAGTCACAAATTCAAATTTGACACTCATATAAAATTTTATTAAAATCATGATAAAATTATGCCTTTAAGGCCATAGAACAAAATGCTAGAATGATCTTATCGACTCAAGATTTTACATAATGTAGATAGACGTCATGTAAATCTCTCCATCTAATGAATGGAATTTCATACTCATCGTGCATATCGCAGTGGGACCAACTGGGAGTGGTATTTTTACCTAAAAAAAATTATCCTGTGCAGCGCTCTCCTTGTATAAAAGGACTATTAAGCCCACCACTATCCAAAATCTATCATTGAAGAAGTATGCATGTTGAATTAATTAGTCCATCTAAAATGGCCCACAGAGGAAGATAGGCGCCTTCTGTTTGCAAAACTAGAATCCGGATCGCCTGAGGATCCCGATTCGCAAAACCGGGAATAGAGATGGCTTGGCAATCCGCATCTTCTTCTCCCAACTGGTTGCCAGTGGGCGATGCGAACGAGGACACTGAGAAGTTGAAGTGTTGAGTCCTTTTTGTTATTCACAGACACCGTCAAATTCTTCTAATAAAATATCCTCCAGTCACTCTCACTTCGATGATATCAAAACTCCACAGGCTCCAAACCAAAGATTCAAAGAAAAGCCCCTAATTCTTGCCAGAATTTCTTCCATTCTTCTCTCCTCTACTGTATAAAAATAGGACATGGCTAGACCTGTAATTTCACAACTACTTGCAGGAGACATTTCGTACTTATCCAAATATCCAAAATAAAAATCGAAGCAGCATACAAATTCCAGACCCTCGTTGCCTCCAGCGCTTACACTCTCAGTTCAGTAGTTGCAATGCCGGTCTCTTTATCTTCTTCTTCTTCTTCCTCCGCACTCTTCATCCCTTCTCCTCAGGTTCTCTTTCTCTTACTCCATTTCCTCCTTCTCTCTTCTCCATTTCTCCTCCTGATTTCTAACTTCTTCTGATGATTCCAACAGGAAACAAGATGCAGATCATCTATTAGATCGTTTCAGCATTCTCTCATCAAGTCTCATAGATCGTTTCCGAGAATCCGAGCTGGAAACTCTTCTTCTGTCGATACCAGTAATATACAGTCTCTCTTGGATCTTTCTTCAGCTTTGATTTTGATGATAGAGCTTTGATTTTACTCTTGATTTGGCGTTTTGCAGCAGATCTGACAACTGAGCTTGATGCGGTTTCCTGCTTCAGTGAGATCGTTCCGGATACTGTAATTTTCGACGATTTTGAGAAGTAATTTGTGTTTTTTTTTTTTGTTTGTTTCAATTGTCTGTAATTGTTTTCTTCATCTTCTTCTTCTTCGTCTAAATCAAATCTCTGTGCAATATCATCTTGCAGGTTTCCACCTACTGCTGCTACTGTCAGCTCTTCGCTTATTCTAGGTATTTGCGGCCTTCCGGATACCAAGTTTAGGGTAAGGATGGGAGCTACAATCTGAATTTGTTTTGAATTTAGTCGCGGAATTAGATTCAGTGATTAGTAGGTCTTGTGATTATGGAGTTGGCTGATGTAGAAGGATTTGGCATTTGTGTTGTAGAGTGCTGTAGAAACAGCGCTTGCGGATGGAGAATGTTTTACACAGGAGGATTCTAATATCCGCATGTCCTGTATGTTTAACAAGGTCTGTAATCTTGGTGTTGGATTGAATCTGTATCCCGCCACTTTTTTTTATGTTTGTCTTGTGACTGCTATGAATGATTTTGATTTCATACAGGCATTGGTGAATGTTGGGGCTGACCTGACAAAACTGGTACCTGGTCGAGTGTCAACTGAGGTGGATGCTCGTTTGGCTTATGATACACATGCCATCATTCGAAAGGTAACATTTTTGCAAGCGTTTATTGTAGATGAATGGTATTTCAAACTTTACTAGCTATGCGACTGGATCTGTTCCTATGACAAACTCTATGTGATTATTGTTTATGGGAACTTGGTGAATGATGATTACAAGCCCCATCAATATTTTCTTTGGGCTTAATTTCATGGGAGGTGTTCATATGTTGTACAAGAAGATCATAAAGTAGGTTGATTCAAATTATAGATGTAGTCACCTGTTGATTTAGAAAAATCAAGACTTTGAGAAATACCAGGCACAAAAAGTCCAAAGAATTGCTATTATTCCACTGGATTCCTAGGAGGCTAGGTTCTCTATTTCATAGAGTTGAAGCTCGAAAAACGGACATTGAGCGTCCAGATCATATCATTTGTGTAAATTTATATCTATCAAGTTAAAGAAAATAAGCTAGCTAAAACTGAAAATCTTTACCAGACAAGGCTTATAATGTTACAACGCATATCTACAACAATAGATATATGTACTCACAAAAGGCAGCAAATCGCAAAAGGACTACATAGTTCACAATTGGTGTTTTGAACGTTGGGTATGTCTAATATCATCTGGCAAACCTGTAACTCTGCCTTGCTAACATAGACATGTGCCTTGTTAACTCAGTCTATGTCAGAAAATTGGGTGCTTTAGTTGTGTCATTGAATCTTGATGAGCCAAATTTGATTGTGATGTCTTTATAGTTTTGTGCTTTCTGAAATTAATCTTGGTCTGAAATAGCCGAGTCAGTGTTATGATTTTAACCTGATATTAAGAGGAGCTGTTTAAAATGCTAATGATTCAGGGATTTTTTTTTTTTTTTATGACATAACTATTTTTATTTGTGCATTAAAGTTTTTGATATGGGTGTCTGGTTCTATTCAGATTGTCATCTAATACTAAGCCTTCTATCTATCTTGGACGATTTCTTATCCATGGACCTTAACACTTTAAAATCTCTTGATAGGATTTCATTTTAGAGGGGTTTTAATTAGTGGTTTCTAATATGTTTCTATTTCACCCCTACTTTTAGGTGCATGAACTGCTAAAGTTCTACAATGAAGTAGAGGTCCCTCCAGAGCGTCTGCTGTTCAAAATTCCTTCAACTTGGCAAGTAAGATCAAGAAAAGAATCTTAGTAACTCAAAATTTCCACCTCTTCCCTCTCTCTCTCTCTCTCTCTTTCTCTCTCTCTCTCCATACACGCGTGCATCGGCTGTATCTCATTATGTTTTGTATTTCCACCAGGGGATAGAAGCATCCAGATTGCTGGAATCTGAAGGCATACAGACACACTTGACTTTTGTTTATAGGTATCATCAAGGAATTTAAACAAATTGATGATTATGCAGTTCAGTTCACTATGCTTGATTTTGAAGCCTAACTGCTCTAGATATTTTCATTTTCTATGGGAAACTATGAATCATTAGGGGTGAATGTTCACTCACACACACGTATATCAACATTCCCATGTGCCTCTTATCTGTCTATATGTTTCTTTTGCTTGAACCCCAGCCTGTCTTGCTCTGCTACATTTTTGAAACATCAAGCCAATCATCTTCTTTGTCCTGCTTTGCTCTGTTGCTGGCCTGCTATTTGTCTGACACATGCCATGCATCCTGATTGGAACTTCAGCTATAGACATCCTTATCCTTAACCACCAAGCAATTTGCCATGCTTCTCTGCATCACCAGTCATCTTGCTTTCACTTGATCGAATTTACTCCAAGCTCCTCTTCTTCGGTTTGCCCTAACTGAATGATTCAACAGGTCCTGAGATTCCAACCCTCCTGATTTCCACATTTGATTCTGCCCTTAACCTATGATGCAGCCCACTCTTTGCCTTTGGGTATCAGTTTCATTTCACATATCATCACCCATTGCAAGCCCTTGAAATGCCTCCAACCATCCTTTGTTTCTACCATGTCCATCTAATTGTACCAAAGGAATCTACTGTCTTTGTTCCTTCATCTCTGCTGCAATGCTCGAAAGTTGCTGACTCGCTGTCATGCCCCAATATGCAATCCTTGGCATACTCTCTCTCTCTCTCTCTCTCTCTCTCTCTCTCTCTCTCTCTCTCTCTCTCTCCTTCCTTATCTATTTTACTTATGTTTATGTCTTTCTATTTGGTCCAAATAGAAGGGGCGAAAGGAAAACCTTTTCTCACTCTATAAGTGCTTTCGTCCAACACTGACTAATGCATGATTTAGGTGGAATTCATGGGCTCCAATGTGGGGCTCACATATTAAAATCTAATCCATTTAAATTAAATTCCCCACTCATGTGGGCACCAAATTTCACTCTAATAATTAGGGTCTTAGCTAAATTTCACTCTTAATAGGAAATAGGGCCCTACCCAAAGTTCACTCTAATACGAAATGGGCCCCCAACAGAATTTCGCTTTTAATTTGAATATATATTAATATAGGAAAATTCTCAAAAATGCCCCACTTTAAAAACGTCCTTTTCCGCCCCTCTTTTTTCTGGTCATGGGGCCATGTTGAGTCGATCTAGTCTTTTCACACATACTACCCCCACATGAATAGTCACTAGTCCAAGTTTGACACTCATCCAACTTTTCCTCACCGTTGGATTAAAATAATGATAAAATGATGCCTCTAAACCATTAAATTTTAGGGTCATGTATCAAAAGGTTAAGATGATCTTATGGACTCAAGATTTTGCATATAGGTAGGTCTCATATGGATCTTTCCATCCAATAGACTTCCATGATCATCATGCATTCCAGTGGGCCCAATTAACAGGGGTGTTTTCTCCTAAAAAATGCCCGGGCACTGTATAGCACTGCTCATATATATATATATATATATATATATATATTCTGAAACTGTTTTGCTGAAATTCCCAAATCAGCCGAGACTATTCAGTTTGGAGGCCAAATTGAAATGGGGTCGGAAATGAAATTCTCAACAATGCTTCTTCCCTCAAGGACTGATCCATAACCGGTTTTGCCTTTTCTCCCCAACTTGGTCATCTGGTCTTTCTCCCTACACCATCTTCTGAGCTTGTCTGAGCCACATTTTTCTGAGCCACATTTTTTTTTTTTTTTTGAAAGAGTTGTCTGAGCCACCTCTGCACTACTAGTTCAGTTGTGCAAATAATACTGTCCTGCAATCCATCACACTCCATCTGTCATTAGCGTAACACCAATCTTCAACTGATGAACTGCAATTTATGCTTTCGTCCTACCATTCTGTCATGTCATCTTGCTGTTTTGTCCACTGTCTATGCTGCTCAGGAAGACCCCTTTCTGAAGTATTCATTGCATGTATCTGTGTACCTCATTCGCTGCCTCCCCACTCAGGCTACAAAATACCGCCACCATCATGACCTCTTCCTGTCATGCGTTGCCAGTGCAGATCCTTTCATAGTAGCTCCAACCTGAATCTCTCTAGCTTAATATCCTCAGCCTGACCTCATAGCATGCATCAGTTTGGTCTGACACCTCCTTCACCGGTTTCAGGCATCATTTTATTATCATTTGAAATTGCTGGAATTTGCCTCCATCTGTTCTGTATCCATCCACCAAACACCTCTTTGTAGAACTAACTTGGTTATTGTACCTACTGTGGTGTGAGTTAATGAGAGCCTGGATTTAATCATTGTTACCTTGGTCTAGAACATTGTGGCCCGGATCCATCCTTGTAATCACTTGATCAGGCAACAGATTGGACCTTGTCATCCAGATTTGAACCAATCATCATCCATACCAACCAGATTTGACCTGTTTCTTTGATCCAGATTTTTCCATTCACTTGTTTCCAATCATCACCATCCATTAGACCTGATAGTCATCCTGAGTTCGTGATCCTTGGATGGTGTTATCAGTCTTCGGAACGAATGTCCTCTCAATGCATCGTTGCATTACTCTCTCCTCTTTATCGATGAGATTATCTGTTTGTGGGTCGGATATTTTGTCTGTTGATCTGATAATTTGTCTCGGGGCAGGATCTCCTATCTGATTGTTAGCCTTTGAATTGGTTTTCATGTTCTGGGATTTGATTGTCTGTCTCTGGATGAGATTGAATATCTTCTGTGCTTCACTGGTTTTGACTGATTTAGTGGTTGCATTGCAATCATGTGATTGTTTGATCTTTATATATTTCTTTAATCTCTCAGATCTGGACTCTGGATTGTTCACCATCTTGTGCATCAGCAAGCACCATTGATCTTTTGCCTCATTTGAATCATTTATCTTTCATCTCTCTGTTGCTACTCGCAGCTGTTTGTCCATCTGCAAAAGAAACATTGATCTTCTCTATGTCAATGCATCTTTCTGCCTCCCTTCCATCCAACTGCTTGTTATCCACTCATCATGCACCCAACACCCCTTGATCTGCATATGCTCCATGATGTTCAAACTTCAGTTGCTCGTTCAGAGAATCTGGGTTTGAGGGGTTGGGAGGGTCTAGGAAATTTAGGTTATTTGAGGGAAAAAGAAATTCCATATTAGTATTTTCTTAGATAAGAAAAGATTAGCTAAGAAATATTACATAGTTGCCAACAATAATTAGAGTAACAAATCCTTTATAAGTACCTCAGGAATCTCCCACTAGGGAGCAGGTCCTGTGATTGAGTTGGGGACTGTATACTTGGTTTTTATTTTGCCTGGACAAATAATGCATTTTAACGATCAAAAAGAGAAAACATGAAGAAATTTACAACATTGTCTACTTGATTCTCTTTCTCCATGTTATTGTTTCACAACTATGCCTGTACATAAGCGACAGGTGATCACCTTTTTTACTTATTTTGTTCAAAAATTGTAATCTCAGGTGCGGGGATTTAATGCATATTTCCTGCTCTTTGAATTACTAAACATTTTTTTTTTTTTTATTTTTTATATTGCAGTTTTCCTCAAGCAGCAGCTGCTGCTCAAGCCGGTGCTTCTGTAATCCAAATTTTTGTTGGTCGCATTAGGGTAACTTTTCCATTCAATTAACTTCAACATTTTCCAAGTCTTCTCTGACGGCATTGGTCATTATATAGTATGATCTTTTACAGGATTGGGCTCGCAATCATTCTAGTGATCTTGAGATAGAAGCAGCTTGCAAAAGAGGAGAAGATCCTGGATTAACTTTGGTTTGCTCATACTGTTGATCTCTCTGTCTTTTTTCTTTTTATTTGTTTTTTATTTTTTATTTTTTGAAGTTCATTCTTATGCTTATTTGTTGTCACTTGTCAGTTTTCTTGCATGTGCATTCGAGTTTGTTCAAAAATAAATTGAGTAGATTTTATTATTTAAATGCCATAAATATCCGTGGAAGAAACTGCATCATGTGTACAAATTTAAAGCATAATGGGGTAAATATCTGTTTTTTATTGCAAGCTTCAGAAATCAGAACAGTTTCCAATCATTTGATTTCATGAATGTTAGGGGAATAGCTGTGCTGATACCACTTGTTATGGAAAAGAAAATGGGAAGGAACTAGAGCAGAACCTCTTTCTTTGTTGGTGATCATTCAATGTGTTTGGTTACAAAGAGAGGCCTCCTTTTTATAGGCACGAACGAAAGATAGCATTAACTGAAATTCAAAACTATATCTATTCAATTTTAAATTCAAATCATGGTAAGGACTATCCAAATAAACCTAACCTACTTAGGTAACCATCACCGGCTTAACCCCTCCGCTGTTGTGATCGAGTCATTGATAACTCTAACACTCTCCCTCAACACTGACTCTAGTCCCTACTCATTACACCTACTTAATTGCTTAGGGTAGATCCAAACCGCACCCTCTGCAAGATTTGTTCCCCTCCTCTCCTTGCACCAATGGGAAGATGGATCCAACAGGGATGTCTCCTCTTCTTTCTCTTCAAGATCTGCAGATGATCTCTTTCTCCTCCAGAGCTGTGCACAATCTTTGTAGATCACACCGGGAATGAGAAATAGCTCATGCCATGACCACCGCCTCTAGCATCATGCACCTTATCTTCTTAGAACCCACTTTGATATTGTTAAACAAGGTCCAGGCCCATAATTAGATCCAGTCCAGCATGATTGTCTTGCGTGCTTTGATTTGGTCAAAGATTACACAGTTGTACATATTATCTTAATTAGATTGGTTTCCTAACTTAGAACATAATTGATGTAATTAGATTGATTTTTTAAATTAGAGCCTTGATTAAGGCATGTAATACTCTATATATTGAGGCTCGTTCTCCAAAGGAAGACAGGCCATTATAATACAAGTTCATAGCTTGATGCTATTTCAACTTCCATTCGTGAGTTGTCTTAAGTTTGTCATGGTATCAGAGCAGGTTTCAAGAACACCTAGTTTCTTCTCTTCCAAAGCATCAAGGCAGTAGGATAGAGAGGAATAAAACTCTCCCTCATGCAGAATAACAGATCCAAGCATCTGTTCAAGGACTCCAGCGTCATTCACACTCTACAACAGTTTCATCATATTGGTGGCCCACCTCTGATCATTACATCATCTTCAGCAAACTTTACAAACATGGTCGCCTGGTCTTCCTAAGAATATTGGAGATTTTTTTCAGAATTTTTCAACACCTTCAGGTTGGTGATTTGCTCGTTCTCGAGATTTTCCAGTTTTCTTAAACTATTTCCATCTAGACCGTCCAAAATCTTGGATCTGTGGGGGAATTAGTTCATTCTTTTTTCAGTAGAAGCCAAATTACTGTGCTTCCTCAGATCAGTGATCTGATCATTGTCCAGATCCATCAGTGGGGCCCACGTAGAAGATCAGCAGCAAAAAATAAAGTCGCCTGGGCTGTTTTTTTGGTTTTTTCTGTTCTATATTGATTTTTTCACCCCTCTGATTGTTCGGATCTTGGTTTCTATACTCAGCACAATATTTGTTCGACATTTAGACTTCATCTCTTCACTGTTGTTAGATTTTTTTTGCAATCAAGATTGAAGATGGAAAAATCTGAGGTTACTTTGATCCGATTCACGGGAAAAAATTACCCTGCCTAGTCGTTTCAGTTCCAGATTTACCTTGAGGCTAAGGAATTGTGGGGCTATATTTTTGGATCTGACCCTAAACCCACGGAAGATGAGAAGAAGATATCCACCTGGCTTACTAAAGATGCAAAAATAAAAACATGGATACTGGGTTCCGTTGAACCACATCTGATAATGAACCTCAAACCTTACCCCACCTCTAAAGACATGTGGGGATATCTGAAGCAAGTGTACCATCAGGATAACTCCGCACGTCAATTTCATCTTGAATGCGCGATTGTTGAATATGCACAAGGGACATTGTCCATCCAAGACTACTATTCAGGATTCCGAACCCTATGGTCGGAATACGATAGCATTAAGTATGCAGATGTGGCTGCCGACGTTTTGATCGTCATTCGCGATCTTCAGGCCTCTAGTCAACGAGATCAATTTTTGATGAAGTTACGGACTGAATATGAAAGCGTCCGCTCTGCCCTGATGAATCGGACACCTTTACCTTCCTTGAATGTATGCTTGAATGAACTCCTCCGCGAAGAACAGCGCATTGCGACCTCGGCCCATATGTCTCAAAAGACTGAGAACTATTCAGTCGCATTCTCGGCAACTAAGGCTTCTCAGCCTCAGACTCGAGACTTGAGCAAAATGCAATGTTACAGTTGTCAGAAATTCGGGCACATTGCTGCTCAATGTAAACAGAAGGTCTGCAGTTATTGTAAAAAGTCGGGATATATCATCTCTGAATGTCGCCGCCGCCTACAACGTCCATCATCACAATCTCAGCCTCCACAGTATCAGACTCCACAGTATCAGACTCCGCATGCTTATGTGGCTTCTTCGGTTATGCCTGCTCCTACATCTGCACCCTCACAGCCTGGGACCTCTTCCTCCCTCACTCCTGAATTAGTTCAGCAAATGATTGTCAATGCCCTCTCTGCCTTTGGTCTCTCAGGTAACTCCCCCTCCTCTTCTACTTGGTTCCTTGATTCTGGGGCTTCTAATCATATGACGTCTTCCCACATCCCTCTATCCAATGTGACAAAATACAATGGGAATCTTCAAATACAAACTGCTAACGGAGGTAATGTTCCCATTACTGCTCTCGGAGATATCCCTGGTCCCCTCCCATTGAAAAATGTTTATCTTTGTCCCACTTTAACTTCAAACCCATTGTCAGTCGGGTAACTTGTTGAAAATAATTGTAACATCTCTTTCTCTTCTTCTGGTTGTGTTGTGCAGGACCAGATGACCGGAAAGGAGATCGCAAGGGGGCCTACGTATGGTCGCTTGTTTCTGCTGGATTTTTCTAAAATTTCTAGGACTAGATTTGCCAATGATGTGTTCTGTTTTTTTTTATTAGAGATAACTGCCAATTGTGGCATAAAAGACTCGGACATCCTAATCCAAAAACTTTGTCCCTTATGTTAAATTCTGGTTTATTGAATAAATCTATTGGCTTATCTTCTTGTGTGACTTTTGATTGTGCTACTTGTAAAATGGGAAAGAGCAAAACTCTTCCTTTTCCTATTTCCACTTCACACAGCACTCGGTGTTTTGATTTAGTTCATAGCGATGTATGGGGAATTGCTCCAGCTCTCTCATGCTCACTACAAATATTTTGTGACTTTTATTGATGATTTCAGTCGGTTCACATGGGTTTACTTTTTGCACTCCAAATCTGATGTTTTCACTGTTTTTAAAAATTTTTTAGCTTATGTTGAGAATCAATTTTCCACCTGCATCAAAATTTTGCGATCTGATTCGGGTGGGGAATATGTGTCCTCCGATTTTCAAACCTTTTTGGAAAACAAAGGCATTATTTCTCAGAGAACTTGTCCTTATACTCCACAACAGAATGGCGTCGCTGAAAGGAAAAATAGACATCTTCTTGATGTCACTCGTTCCCTTCTTCTTGAATCATCGGTTCCTACCCGTTTTTGGGTTGAGACACTGGCTACGGCAACTCATCTTATAAATCGTTTGCCTTCAACCTCTATTCAAAATCAGAGCCCATATTACCGATTGTACTAGACATCTCCATCTTATGATGATCTTCATGTTTTTGGCTCCATTTGCTTTGTGCACTTGCCTCCTTCTGAGAGAAACAAGCTAACCGCCCAATCAGCTCAATGTGTGTTTTTAGGTTATGCGCCCTTCCAGAACGGGTTCCTTTGCTACGATCCTCACATTCGTCGCTTACGGACCTCTAAGAATGTCGTTTTTTTTTTTAACAGTAGTATTTTTTTCAAAAAAACCTTGAACCTCCTGACTCCTCCTCCTTGGTGTCTTTACCTGGTTTTTCTGACAACACATCAGTTGTTCGTTTTAATCCAAACTTTGTGTATCAACGACGGAACAGAGAAGCGCCTCCTAGGGATTCCCCTCCTGATCTACCTCCGGCATCCGGTCCACCTCCGGCACTTGGTCCATCTGGACATCCTTCATTGCGTCGCTCCACTCGCATCTCAGGACCCCCCGACCGCTATGGGTTTTCTCATACTTCCTTGATGGCCACTTTGTCATCTTCTTCTATCCCCCACTCCTATTCTCAGGCTGTGCAGGACAAATGTTGGAACAAAGCTATGCAAGAAGAATTGGATGCTTTAGAGAAAAATCATACGTGGGGATATTGTCCCCTCTCCTGTGGGTGTCAGATCTACTGGCTGCAAGTGGATTTTTTCTCTCAAGTTAAAATCAGATGGCACTCTTGATCGATATAAAGCGCGCCTTGTTGCTCTCGGCAATCGACAGGAATATGGCATTGATTATGATGAAACCTTTGCTCCTGTCGCCAAGATGACCACCGTACGCATCATCCTTGCTGTTGCTGCCTCTCAGTCTTGGCCTCTCTATCAAATGGATGTTAAAAATGCATTTCTTCATGGTGATCTCAAAGAAGACGTTTATATGCGTCTGCCTCCGGTGTCCTCCTCTGGGAAGGGTATGGTTGCTAAGCTTCGTCGCTCCCTCTATGGTCTAAAGCAAGCCCCTCGAGCATGGTTTGCGAAATTTCAAGATGCCCTTCTCCGCTTGGATTTTCATCCTAGTCAGTATGATCCTTCCATGTTCTTACATCATGCTCCGTCTGGGATTACTGTGCTACTGGTTTACGTTGATGACATTGTCATTACTGGTCTTAATGCACAAATGATTCAGGAACTCCAAGCTTCTCTTCGTCAGACATTTTACATGAAGGATCTCAGCCCTTTACACTATTTCCTCGGTCTTGAAGTTCATCAATCGTCTAAAGGAATAGTTCTCAATCAACACAAATACACGGTTGACCTCATTGACTTGGCTGGGCTAGCTTCTTCCGCTCCAGTAGATACGCCAATCGAAGTGAATGTCAAACTCAGTAAAGAGGAGGGTGACCTTCTTCCAAATCTTACCGCATATCGCCGGTTAGTGGGTAGCTTGATCTACCTCACGATCACCCGTCCTGATATCTCATTTGCAGTTAACCTAATGAGTCAGTTCATGACTGCTCCTCGTCATCTTCATCTGGCGGCTGTTCGTCGCATCATTCGGTACCTTATTTGCACACCGACTTGCGGGTTGTTTTTTTTCATCAAACAATCCTCTTTCACTCAGAGCTTATTCAGATGCTGATTGGGCTGGTTGTCCGGATACTCGCAAATCGACTACAGGGTGGTGCATGTTTTTGGGTAATAGTTTGATTTCCTGGAAATGCAAGAAACATGACAAAGTTTCCAAATCTTCTACCGAGGCTGAGTACCTAGCTATGTCTGCTGCGTGCTCCGAAATCCTTTAGCTCCGAGGTCTGCTCTTCGACATTGGATTTCCCGCAGAAGGAGCTACCCCTCTCTATGCAGATAATACAAGTGCAATTCGGATTACTGAAAATCCGATTTTTCATGAACGCACTAAACACATCGAGGTTGATTGTCACTTTATCCGTGATGAACTTAAACGTGATGTCATCCGCCTACCGTATGTCTCCACTGAACTTCAAATTGCTGATATTCTCACCAAAGGTCTTCCACGACCACGCCATCAGTTCTTGGTTGACAAATTGATGCTTGTTGATTCACTCACATCAATTAGATCCAGTTTAGCATGATTGTCTAGCGTGCTTTGATTTGGTCAAAGATTACACAGTTGTACATATTATCTTAATTAGATTGGTTTCCTAACTTAGAACATAATTGATGTAATTAGATTGATTTCTTAACTTAGAGCCTTGATTAAGGCATGTAATACTCTATATATTGAGGCTCGTTCTCCAAAGGAAGACAGGCAATTATAATACAAGTTCATAGCTTGATGCTATTTCAACTTCCATTCGTGAGTTGTCTTAAGTTTGTCAGATATGACTTGTTAGGGGAATACCTGCTCTGATGCCATTTGTTACAAAAAAGACGTGGGAATGAACTAGGGGAGAAACTCTTTCTTTACTGGTGATCATTCAACGTGTTTGGTTACAAGTTTCTTCCTTGGTTTCCTTCCCATGCCCCTTTTTTTTTTAACAAGTGATATTAGGGCCTATGATGCCCAAATACGAATACGGATACGGATATGGGGACGAGGCACTTTAGGAAATCTAAGACACGGATACGGATACGGGTGTCCCAATTTTTCCTTTAGATCACATTTGAATTAATCAAATTATCATTGTTTATCATTTTCTATGTTGAGAAGTAAGAAAATCTAAAGAACTAAATGAAACAATGGACTTGTTAAGTAGGATATGATAAATTAATACCCTAGAAGTTTTGGTGCAGTATGGGGTACCCATACAAGTATCCTATCAGTCCGATACAGATACGTCAGGCTTATACTAGTATTCGGGTATCATAGATTAGAGCGAGTATTCCCCTAACAAGTCGTATCGGAGCAGGTTACTGGTTTTTAGAAGATACATGTCACCGACCCAACTCCTCCGGATGATGTGCTCAAGTTAGCGACGACTAACAATGAATGTGGGTAGGTTTTAGGCAACCGATCACTTTTTCTTCATTTTAGTAGGGGCTTGTATCTGTATGGACTGAAAAGTGCATCATCCATGATCAATCTTTGCAGATCTTATAATGAAAAAATGCTATGTAAATGAAGGAAAATTATCCAATGGAGGCGGTTGCACTGCTTGGTCTGTCTCACCTGGGTCAACCCAAGCCCTTTGCGTCCACCAAACTTTGACTCCAATCATAGTAGGACTCACCTTTGGATTGCACCATCCGAAGTTTACACCTTAATTCGTTTGGACTTTTAAGTAAATAGCAATGATAATCCCAACCAAGGTGAATTTTTTTTCATGGAAATGATAATCCGCCACCAAGGGATTTTTTTTATACCAATGTAACTCATGTTGGGATCTTCCCATCCAACTCTTTCACAAGTACCAAAATATCGGCAAATGAATAGTCAGGCCGAAAATGAGCTGATGATTCCTTACTAAATAAGCCAAAATTGATTTAATAGCATTGGAATGGAAAGACTTGTTCTTAGCAAATACGTTATTCTGCAATTGCAGGTTACCAAGGCATACAATTACATTCATAAGCACGGACATAAATCAAAGTTGATGGCAGCAGCAGTCCGCAACAAGCAAGATATATTTAGCCTCCTTGGGTAAGTTTTAATCACCTTTTGATTTTCTTGATGAAAGCAAATTCTGTATGCTGAATTCACCATTGCTCAACCTTCTCATGCTTCATGTCTTTTCTCAGGGTTGATTACATAATTGCTCCATTGAAGATATTGCAGTCACTCAAAGAATCTCCTACTCTTCCTGATGACAAGTACTCATTTGTGAGGAGGCTATCTCCAACCTCTGCCATGTTGTGCAACTTCAGCCCCGAGGAGGTTTAGTTCTTCTTGAACTACTTCTTTAATGCTCGATTCTCATTTTTTCTGTCTGGTTAGATTTGACCAAAACCTCCCATAGTTTTAGAAAATGAAATTGGGTGTCAAACTGGGGTGAGTTAAATGAATATACCGGGGGGTTTGGTTTATAAGGGTTTGGACTCATCATGACTGAACCACAATAAAAGTTCCTTTTTAAATTTAAGAACCAATTCTTTCTTGAAAATTCTCATGTGAAATACTGAAATGTTCCGGTGAGAGACTTGGCTGTCCACGACTAACAGCTAACTCCCTTACGATCAAAGTGAATCCACTTGGTAACAGCTCACTCCCTGATGATCAACCTATCAACCCACATGGTAACAGCTCATCTCACCCCATAACCCAGTTTGATATTCATCCAATTTACAATTATTTTTAAACACGCTACAATTTGACGCTTTAAAATCTACACCATACAGATTTTGATTGGGCTGATTATTGGTGCACCTGTTATCCATGCATACTTCCCATCCCACTTGATTAGTGGTAGTATCTCGCGTCAGTGGGCAGATCAATTTCACCGGACACACCTACATTTGTGCCATTCTGACCCTCATGAACTTGAATGTTGTGGATTAGTATTTGTTTGATCCAATTCTTCGAAATGAGTTCCAATTTTTTACCATATATGTTCAAAATGTTGGTTCCAATGGCTAACAAAGCCATTGAAGCTAATTCTTGGGAGTTGTCAAATATGTGTCATTTGGATATATTTTGTTTATTAATTGACCATTTGCAAGACAATTATCACATGACTGGGATTAATTGTTGTGGGAAGTTCTTTGTAGCATTCATTCATATCTGGGGTAATTTGCAAAATGGATTCCTTGGGAAATGGAAAGTGGGTCCCACCTTCACATAATGCTGCCTTGAGTGTGCTGTTGGATTCTTTCATGTCTGCCATTTTTACAGAAAGATGAATGCCCTTGATGACTGGAAGGTGGGCCCCACCTTTAGAGGGTACCGACAACATGAACCATTATTTCTCTACCACCACGAAATATATGTTCCTTTACAGAAACACCTAGGAACAGCATGCTTTGTTGTTTTACCTCATCCTCTACTTTCAAAGTCCTCCAATTTGTGAGAATCTCTTCCTTTTGCTTAATACATTGATGAAATGAGATGAATGATCTCTCCTTCTTTTCATGTACAGCTGGTTAAGTGGGACCAGTTGACCTTTGCATCTGCAATGGGACCTGCAGCTGAAGAGCTTTTGAGCACTGGATTGGAAGGTTACAAAAAGCAAACGATGCGTGTGGAGGAACTCTTTGGAAAGATATGGCCTCCTCCAAATGTGTGAAATCTGTGCGTGCCTTGAGAGATTGAACTGGGAACGCATAGCATCTTTTTAAGAACCGAAAGAGCAGTGTTTTTACACGGGGAACTGTTGGTAATGTTTTTAAGCAATTGAGATGAGCAATCCTCTTTTCATGTTCATATGGTTTTTCAAGTTATTACAGATGGCCACCTAAGGCTTTACGACTGATATCAAGGCAGTAATGGTAGGGTTTTTTTTTTTTTTTTTTTTTCCTGAACTGCCATGTCAAGTATGGAGGTGCTTAATATATTCTAAACTAACAAATTGTATAAGTTTTAGACTTCAAAATAATTCTTGATAATGCAAGGGCCTCTAGGTGAGAAGGTAGTATTTCATAGATGGGGCCCTTATACTAAGAATAGGAAATAGCAGCCCCAATGAAGAGGTGTTCTGGAAAAATCGTTAATGGTGATGGTCCAAGACTGACTTTATATAAATTTAATTAAATGGTCTAAGACTTTTACCCGACAAAAAAAAATCTATATAAATATAAATGACCCTATTTTTGTACTTTTTCCGTTGTTCATCTTTGAAGTGCTAGAATCGACACATCTTGAAATCCAATTAGGTTGGTTTTAAGACTGACTTTGATGTTGTGAATAGCCTTCTATCCTTTTCTTCCTCTTTATTTTTGTAACCAGAAATTTCTCTCTGTGTTGTACTTTTTAAAAAGTTCTGTGTGTGTTGTACTTTTTAAATCATTAACCTAATCTGCTGCCATTCAGAAAGAACAAAAACAAGAGTGAACCCTAATATATATGCTTATATGAAAATAATTCCAAAATCTTATACGCTTGAGTCGGGCAACACTAAAGTTAAAACTTGGTATGAATGGTCAAACCAAGCTCGAGCTTGACTTAAGCAGGGTAGATCTTTAACCCTAATTTGGAGTTTCTTTCTAGTTGGAAGAAGTAATCGCATTCATCTAAATAGGAACATGTGGCTGCAACGTGGTCGTTAGTGTGGAGCCCACCTTGATCAAGGACAATCATAGGTACAGACTGAACTAGAGAGATCTCAAAGTGGATTAAAGATTAAAATAGAGGTCCAAATACATGGATATCCTGAAGGGGTCGTTTGTTTTTCTCAATTTACATATGTAATCATTCCACATGTGAAAGAGATTCATATAATTTATGTTTGTTTACAATATTTACACACTAGGTGTGTAAATCACATGTGCTTTTGGTGTGTAAAGTAAGTGCAAAAGAGGCAGCACATTTTCACACCTCAAGAGGCGTGAAACAGTTTCACATGACACTGTTACCTAGCGGAGTGCTACAGTGCCTCAATGAGCAATCCGCCTTTTTTTTTTTGGCCCCACTTGTAATATCCCGACCATTCATTCTCTTAAGAAGCTCAAACACGGCCATGTGTCCAATTTTCAACTGTTGATGATGCATGAAGGTTGAGATATCATCAACATAATTACAAACGTTGAATTAATCTATTGTTGTTAACATACCCAGTCCGCCTTTTATTGTTTTGGGCCCTACCTGTAAAATCAAGACCGTTTATATTCTTTAGAAACTCAAACACGGTCATGTGTCCAATTTGAAACCATTGATGTTGCTTGGATGTTGAGATATTATCAAACAATATACAACATATTGTTACTAACATACCTAGTCAACCTTTTATGATTTTTTTTATTGTTCCGGGCCCCATCTATAAAATCAGGATCGTTTATATTCTTCAAAAGCTCAAATACGGTCATGTGTCCAATTTGCAACCATTGATGTTGCTTGGATATTGATATATCGTTAAACAATAAACAACATATATATATATTCGCATGTAAAATATTATGCTAATAACAAATTATTGAATCTGATTTATATATGAGTCATTTACATACGTAAATGACTCACATGTAAATTATTTATACATGTGAATCACTTTTTCATTAAACAAACGACCCCAGCATCAACTTTGGGACCTCAAATTAACGTTGACAGATATATCACTTGCATAGATGGCCATAGATCGTTACATCTCTTGGATTTTACGTGACGCTCTACTCTTGCGGCCTCCCCCGTCCCGTCCCGTCCCGTCCCATCCCATCCCATCCCACGCATTGATGTATGCCCCCACAAAAGTGGTCCAAGACTCAAGTAGCAGCAAGTCGGTAGCCAAGCTTTCTTTAAAACGTGCCCTTTAAAGTCCAGGAATTCACAGTTTAATCCAATCCTTTGTTGTCTTTAGCTCCTGTTATATTTATTGGGCTTTATTCTAGTGGGAACTATGATAACTTTTTATGGATGGGACGGGATCAATAGAGATGGAAAGATCTATGTGGGACCACTTTAAGTATTAAGTTTGACCCCATTTCAAAGTCTCTAAGTGGCCTACGAGTTTAATGGCTTTATATTAAAAAAAACTCAACCCTCCATCCAACAGTCGAGTCCATTTCGATAGGTGCCAACCTTCGGGATTAGTGACTAGCAGGGGGCCCTATTTGCACACGGTTCGGATTGGTTGATAGGTGGGCCCCACCAATAGTTCTCACTTGAATATTTTTCTTATTTATTTATTTAATTTTTTGAATCTTATGCCTGCCTCCAAGATTTTTATTTCAATCTATCTCTTCGAGCCCATTTCTATATCTAAATTTCAAGAATTCATGTCTGAGAGTATTTCAAATTATCCAAAGTAGTTCCCTTATGTGGAATTCCAAATCTCTCTTTTTTATGGATGATTTGAAATTCCAACAAATAGGATAGAGAGTGGAATTTCAAAATTTCCAAAAAGTCTTTTGCGTGGTTAGAATTTGAAACTCTAATGAAATAGAAACTGCATTTCAAATGCTAGGGTATGTCCAAAAATACCCCAACCTCCCAAATTCTTGTAAAGAAACATGCCTTTTTTTTTTTTTTTTTTTCATTTTTGGAACTTTCTTTTTCCTGTCTTTTGTCTATGCAGCCTCAATTAACCACGGTTCCAACTCCAAACCAAGGGATTTTCTAATATTGAATCTTAATAGAAGAGAAGATAAAGAAAACGCCTTAGATTAAGGAAGTGTTATTGATTACAGGAGAGAAACTTAATTGATTTATTCCAGCCCTATGGGTCCTACACATGAATGGAACTCTGGTAAATTCTTCTTGATAAATTTGGGTATGAAGCCCTGCTGGTATCATTGATGAGATTTGTGTTTGGGTAAAACACTTGAAGTGAGGCAAACTCCAACATTGGAGGAGGTAGGTAGGGCTTTCAAAATGACTCCATGGCAGTTGGATTTAAAATTTTATCCTACAGTTTGATTTACTTTGGTGGTGGTTGAGTAATCATTAAAAAAAAACACAGAGAGAGATTATTTGGTAGGCCATTTGAGATTCTTCATCTTTGTATGCTCAGCTTTAACCAATATGATTCAATTACATTTTTTTTTTCCTTAGTAGGTACTTTCAATTGGATGAACACAAATTAGTAATTTCTAAAGGACACGGAAAATTGGAACATCCACATCTCTAGCTCTTGGGAGGACGATATTTCTAAGAGCTTATCCAAATATACACCCTTTAAATAAGGAAAGTTTTCAAATAAGGCCTTAAGTTTTTATGATACTTTAAAAAAGGACATAGTTTTAAAAAATTTTAAATTAGTCCTTAAGTTTTTCGGTTTTCAATTAAGGACATCCGACAATTTAAAGATACTTTTTGCTACTTTCTGTCTCAATTTTTTTTAAATACCCAAATTATCCTTCATTTTAAGCCATGACATGGTTCTGGCAGCCACTACATACAACCGATCACTGTAGAGATGCTAGTCGTCCTCGATCACCATAAGGATACCGATTAAGAAATGGAGGAGAATATAGAGGAACCGAAGGAGGATTTTATGTCAATGAAGGGTAATATGAGTAGCTTAAAATAAAATGAAGGAAAATTTTATTAAAAAATAACTTTAAATGGACGGATATTTTTAATTGAAAACTTCTTGAAAAACTTATGGATTAATTTGAAAAGTTTTAACACATGTGTGTCCTTTTTTGAAATAAAGAAAAAAATCAAGGCCTTATTTAAAAATTCCCCTTTAAATAATTGGATGATCCCACCTCCAATCAAGTCCACTTCATTCCCAATGTCAACATCCGATCCTATGTGGGAAGGGAATGGAATTAATGAGGTCTCGATTAATATAACGTGTTGGATTGTCCACCTGTCTAGTAATTTATGGGCTAAAGCCATCAGAGTAATTGATGATGATCCTAAAAGGAGCACATCACTTGAAAGCTGAATCAGCTTTTCAAGGACATGGTAAAACTGATAATGATTCTCACTGGGGCTATTATTTGAAAACTCCTCATTTGGTTGGCTGTAATGTGAGATCATCCAACCCTCTTAAAGATTAACCCGACAACACATGCTGACTCAACTGAACACGACGGCGTCAAACCGACTGGTGCAGGTTATTGCTTTCTCTTGTCCAAACATTTGGATTGTTGTTTTCTTTCTTTTTTGTTTCATTGGTGTTCATTGGTGTCTTGAAAATTCATATTTAAGCTTCATCACAGGCGGCTGCCTTATCCATTGGTGGGTTGACATATTGATTAGAAGTTGTCTTCTTTTTTTTTTTTTTTTTTCTTTTCTTGCAAACAATTTGCATCTTAATATCATTTTATGTTTCTTATTGGATGTATGTGTGTTTATGTTTCTATTAAAGATGTACCTCTTATTACTTACGCATCACTAGCACGTGAGATTCCTATGATTAATCCAAACCTCTCACGAAACAAAATTCTTATGCATTAGCGTTGATCGAAAGTTGACAGCAATGTAAATTGCACTCAGTATTGAATTGAGTTTTATGTAAAAATTATATTACTTAAGCAATCTTTGAATTTTAAGGCCAACCGTTGAATTTTAAGACCGTTAAATCTAAAGTCCTAATGATATAATTGGGATTTTTTTTTTCCAAAAACATATCTACAAAAAGAGCTTTCTAACATACTATATTCTCTTGATTAGGACACATCCAAGAGGGTTTCATAAAATGAGAAGTATGTCCCATACGGCATATTCTTTTATATATATATATATATATATATGATGATTCTTATGTTCAATTCATTTATTTTAGGTCACTCTGTTTTCTTTTAAACAGTAACACAAGAGATAAATTAAGATTCGAAATGAGAACTACACCTAATAAGAAGACATGAAAATGTCACCCTAGTTATATAGTTATAGGAGAGAGATATCCATTCACAATATACAACTAAATAAGAGAAGCCTTCGAGACTGAAACCCTACCAACCCTTTGTTTGACTGAAGCATCTACCGTACAATTAGTTAATCAACTCACATAAGAAAAGGTCACCCAAATGGAATTTTAGGTCACTCGTCTTTTATGTTCAAAATATTCCCCTCAGACACCTTATCAGTGAATTGTGACAACCACAAATGTAACATTAATCAAATCATTTCTCACAATTCAAAACGTAAAATAAAATAAAATAAAATGATGTTTTTAGGCGAAGGCCATATAGTTCTAGAGGTTAGAATGACCATCCTCCGCCCCCATGACTAGTGAGGACGACAAGCCAGTCCACATGATATAATTTGAGTAAGGTTCTTAGGAGAGCCTTCCCACATCTATGTATATACATAACATGAGGGATCTTTCCTAGGGGCATGCCACAATGCTGCTATGAGATATTTTAGGTGTCTAACTGTAATTTAAGGGATATTTCTATGTGCAGATAAGGATTGAAAATCCCGTACCACGATTGTATGGATCCCACACAAGTTAAAAATCACATTATCATACATGACTCATTAGGATAAGAATTATCTCAACCCTTTAGTGCAGTGGAACCAGTCAAATTTACAGGATTGGTCACCGATCAAATAAAGAAGAGAAAAGTGTGGAAGAATGGTTCAGAGGGTGGATTTTCTGGTAGAACCCACCCAACTAATCTTTTAGGGCCCGTTTGGTAATTTACTTTTAAAATAAAGTGGAGTGAAGTGAAATGAAAAGAATGAATAAAATATAAGTGAGTTATGATGATATTTTGTTTTTAGTTGTTTGGGATAGAATATTTTTGACTTTTTGTATGGGAAAATGAAGTTTTTTTGTTTTTTAGTGAGTAAATGTAGTTGCTTTTTGACTTTTTTTGAAAAAGATGGAGGGAATTTTTTGGAAAAGTGCTTTTGATGGGATGTTTAACTTGACTTTACTTCACTTGACTATACTAGTAAAATTACCAAACGGGCCCTTAGGAAAGAAGAAACAGTGAGTCTACATTTCTGACAGCTTTTCAATAGCTACATTAGATGATGGCATCATGATTCTATTAATTGTTTTTTAATCTCTTATGTCAAAGGCCTCCATTTGCTCTCTTACTTGCCGTACAAGGAAATTAGCCAGTTAAAATTGGTGTCAAAAAGTTTGACCCAATTTATGCACAGTGTAATAGATAGGCTAGTCTCTTTGTGCTAATGTGCCCAACTTGTTCTTTTGTCCATCTACAATCAAGTGGTCTGGTTGGGGTCCAGGGTCTAACTCAGGTGTCCACGATTCTAGAATTTGACAAAAACAAATCCAATCACAGGAACCATGTCATATCAAGCGGTGACTAAAGTAACAGTGAGAGAAATTAGCCACCGACAGACACGTGATTATTAGCGTGTCCGAGGGTGCACTTCTTCTCAAGCAGGAGATTCGGCTCTCTCAAGGAAGCCCAAAGAAATATTGAGCCAAAGGGGTGGAATTCTATAGTGTGGATCTGATTCATTTAAAATAAATATCTTCTAGATATATGAGAAATTATCAATTTTTACTATAATTAGAGTTTGAAATTCTTTATTTTTTCTAAAATATATGTATATATATTTAATTATTTTCATGATATGCATCGCCGACATGTTTCACCGAAATTCTGAATCAATCAAAACATTTTATTCTAAATGCCAGACCGAAGTAGAGTTCGAAATGCAATTAACAACTATGGCTGTGAACCCCAGCACTATGGTGAGGGGAGTAGACGTCAGACGAGGTAAGAAAGTCCTCTATCAAAGAAATTAATCCTTAGATTGTGATAAGACAATTGACGTATGTGACTGTGAGAATTCGAACCCTAAATAGCCACCAGGGGAGTAAGATGTTGTTCTTGCCGCATACATCAGCGTTAAAATTATGAGTCTGGATCCCCAAAAAGAAAGGTGTGGCCCACCATTAGATGGCACATAAGATTAGTAATGTGATTAACATCATCTTATGCATCAATAGTCATATTCATTATTTATGTAGTCATTCATTTATAAAATTTAACTGTGTGGTAGGACCCACTACTAGTGAAGCAAAATTTAGAGACATCCTGTGTACATACTCTGCTGAGGACATTCATGTCGGTTGGCTTCCAAAGGTTGGCATGACCGTGGGATCTCTGACCATTGATTGAATATTTCCCATCACTTGCGCAGGTGGCCACACGCAACCACCACAGCCGTGGTCGGTCCGTCTTCCATGAACGAGTAAGAGAAAATCTTTTCTGTTGGCCCCATTCATCTTTCATGATTGAAAAACAAACGTAGCTAAAGTACTCCCCTCTTTGCCTCTTGGGCAGGCTAACCTTGGCCATTCAGTTATTAGAGATGATAGATTATATGATTAGGGATTGGTTCCCTGAAACTCTAATTCATTGGAATTCTAAGATGTGTATTTTTAGAGATGTTTGCAATTGAAGAAAAAAAAAAGTTAATGCAGTTCGTGAATGACCCTCAAATAATCTTCCTTTTTAATGAAAAATGAATGAACTAGAGATGAAAACCATAATAATCATTATCTGATGTATTCAATGTCCTATCTAAATCTCACCTTTATATCATGTGAATTTTTTTTTATTATCTGATGTATTCAATGTCCCATCTAAATCTCACCTTTATATCATGTGAATTTTTTTTTGTCTTGAGGGAGCCATATATAAGAAAAAGCAAAAAAAATATCTATGTCATAAAAGAGCTTTCCAGAGTCTCTTGATTGAGATCAATACCATCGATGCAAAACACTCCTAAGAAAAAAACACTCCTACTTTTGATCACCCAGTGAATGTTGAGGCCATCACTATAAGTCCACAAGTGGAGGCATGTGTCATATATGTTGGTGATTTTCACATATACAGCTGTGGGGTTATTTTGTCTGAGCTTTGAATGCAGGGACTCCACTTTGAGAGATGCTACTTGTCCTGAACATTGGGACCTATCCATGGACCGGTCCCAATGTTCAGGACCTTTATCATGGACATTGGGACCGGTCCATGGATCGGTCCCAATGTTCAGGACAAGTAGACTTTTTCCTCCACTTTTTGTGGATGATGTCCTTGTGCAGAGTCTATCAATGGGAATTTTGCTTTATGTCAAATCTAAAATACTCAAAATCAACCTATGTTTTGTCTGTAAGCTAAATTTCAATCCCATCAAAATTATGCTACTAACACACCGATCAAAGATGATGGAATAACTCTTATTAGAGTAAGATTTTGCCTAGAGATGAAACATGGAGTAAAAGTGATTTTCAGCTGTATGGATTCCATATGTGAGCCCAGTGACTTTGAACTTTACAGAGATTAACTTTGCATAGTTGCATGAGTTCAATTCAGGCCTCTTCGCATTGGGCTCCCTATACTCGTCACCTTCTTACATCGAATGGTCAAATATTAAATACAGTTTGGAAACACGTGGGATGTGACAATTCTATAGTGATTCATTTCAAGGGTCCATTTGTGCACTGCCAATCTAAGGATTTAAGTCTTTGGTGGGTGCGACTTTAATAAAGAACTATTATCCCAGTGACAGTGTTGGGCGGCTGGGACTCACCACCATCATTGTTAGATCATCATTCCTCTTTTGAGATAGACACACTCACACTTTAAAACTTGTTTGGTAACTTCATTAAAAATAAAGAGTGAGGTGAGGTGAGTGATCGAATTAAGATATTCGAAAAGAAAAGAGGACTTCAATTCATTATTATCATTGGATCAGGCATTGTTGTTTATGATGATCCAACGAAATAGGGCAGACTATGTGTTACACATAAGTGGTCCACATGACCACGCGTCTAATAATATAGGGCCCTACTTTAAATCAATTGATTTTAGATAAACTTCTTTTCTCATTAGTTTTGATTTTAATAAATTTGACTCGGATTCGCTTTTAGAAAGCCAAATCAAGTTAGGACTCTTGTTTGATTGATAGAATTAAGGAAACGGCTTCCAATAGATTTTAATTATGGCAAGAAATCCCTCTACGGTTATCTATATCAGTGGTTTTTTGGTCCGCTCTCTTGACCCACGTTTTATTGCATAGTTTCCATAAACTCTCACGCATTTGGAGTGAGTGACATGAGAGATCGCATAAAACCCTATTTGATCAAAACCGGTGATCGAAAGATGGGACGATCTAAAGATCAGAAGTGAACCACTCATAATCAAACTCATGGTGCAAGGTACACTTTCAGTATATTGGATTATTCAATGTTCAATGCATAAGTCTAGATCTGTATATTTGATTTGTATTCCAAATCATATTAGATTCAACACTAGTCTAGATCCGTATATTTGATTTATATTCCAAACCATATTAAATTCAACACTATGTAGTATGGTAGAGTGCCTTGGTTGGACACAAACGTCGGGCCCACCATAGACAATCCTAACCATTTATTAGCCTATACACCCATTATACTCTAATTTACATAAATAAAAAAACTAATTAGACTCTTTCTATCTAAATTCTCAAACTCAATTGTACTGAGACAATCATTAGATTGATCACTGGGTCTTACAAATGAAGGTCTCTTCCCTTTCGATCAAGGAAAAACAGAAAAATATAAAAGAAGTCGAATCACATGTTCAAGACTTTGTCAATTTAATGATGTCCATTATACAGATTCGATTCCCATGACTTCTCACACGGTTGTCGTGCAAGATTTTTGGTCTGTATTTATAATTTAGAAGCATCCCACTATATGGAGATGGAATTTGAATCACCTCGACATCATTACGTAGGACTCCCAGAGGTCGAAAGACACTATATTTGATGCACACCAGATTGCCCAAGGCAAATGTTGCAACAAAATCCAACCTTTTCATGGTATGGAGTGTATTTTTTTCTTCAAATATCCAAAAAAACCCCTTCTTCTCTCCCTTCTCATTCCTTACATAGGTTCCAAAAAAAAACCTAAAATTTGAAAGACAAGAAAAGACTAAAACGCCCCCCACAAATAGGTTATTAAGATGGAAATAAAAAGACTCAATAATGGACTAGGCCCATACATTTTGTGCTCTGCACCAATATTATATATAATATAATAGAAAATCATTCTAAACCTATAGTGGAAGCAATCAAATTTATGTAAGTAATCTCCAATGAGATAAGAAACAGAAAAGTGTCTCAGGATCATAGAAGAATAGTCCAACGAAGGGGCATTTTCTGGTGGAACCCACTCAACTCATCATTAAGAAAAAGCCCTGTGGTTTCACATTTCCAAGATGTTTACAATAATTACAATAGATAGTGGCAGGATGATTCTATTTTATTTGCTACATGATATCTCAATCGAATGGTATACCAACTACCAAGGGACTATCTAGAGGTTTTAATCTTAACTCGAGATCTTGGGCCATGACCAGGTGATATCAATCAGTGACTAAAGAAACAGTGACTTTTTTTCCCCTTTTGGGCTACTGGTGAGGACTTTAGTCCTGCTCAGCTGAATTCTGAAACATGCAGGTCACCAGAAGAGAGTGAAAATTAGATGAGGCTAGCCTTGTTTCATAAAAATGAGTTTATTTTGAGCTGATTCAAATAGATATGTTTGAAATAGAGTGAGCCTGTTTGACAACTATTATATGTTTGGAATAGAGTGTATTCAAGTAGAATGTTTAGCAGTGTCTGATTCAATTAGAGAAACCAAATTTGTCCCACTTTAGAAGTTATATTGGCAAAGTAGCTTTATAATAAAAAGAAGTACATATAAATGTATAATATAATATAAGTATCAAACAGACAGAAAGTACACTTACCAAATTTTGAAAGTGGATCGTCTGGGTCTTATTGAGACAGGGTAGAAAGAGTGGAGCTCTACAATAGTGCTCATCTATTGAAAATTTGAGAAGTCCGGAGAAAAAAAGAAGTTATTATTTCATCCAATCCACATTCATCAATTGTGTTAAATCTTTTGTCGGCTAATGCAACCTCTTAGTTGCTTTTTTGGAATGAAAAATCAAGAAAGAGATTCTACACAGTTAACAAATATGGATTGAGTGCTCAAAAATAAATGCCTTTTAAGTGTATGAGATATGCTTAAATATTCAATAGGTGAGCTCCACAGTGACTCCACACCTTACCCGAGTAAGATACTTTTAAAGATCACATGTGCAAATTACCTTAAAGCTGTCTATCTTAGCCAAAAAGCCGAGAAAGGTGTTTTAAAGGTGCTATCTATCCCTTCTCTCTCTCTCTCTATATATATATATATAGGGGAACATTCATGTGCATCTATTTCTTACCATAGGGTGAGGGATACTTCCATAAATGAGGATTTTCAAGTACAAAAATGAATTTTCAAGTACATAAGGTGAGGTACACTTCATTGTCTTCATGTGCAAAAAGGGAAAGTGCCCCTCACCCTATGGTGAGGGATAGATGCACATGAATATTCTCCATATATATATATATATATATATAAATAAGAGAATCTTATCAAGGGCTATGACATTCACATGTCCCTTGCTCCCATTTGTTGCTCCCATTTATTGCATTGAATCATGGGACGTGGGTGAGAAATTCATTTGTCATCTAACTCTGCCTCTTTTGAACACCTTGTAGAGAGCCCACCCCTCTTCGGAGGACTCACCTTGACCCATCCAATTCACAGAAATGGGTTATATGATCAGGGCTGGGTTTCTTTTTGGCATGAAATTAAGTTCATGGAAATTGTAAGCTATGCATATCTAAAGATGCTGAAAATTGAAGAAACAGACGTGGATACATTCTTAAATGGCCATCAAATAGTCTCCCATTCATGGGAAATGAATCTAGGGAGATGAAAATCATAACCACTATCCTTATAAATCAAATCATAAAAAAGTGAGATACTCAACATCAATCCCATGTCTATCTTTGAGCTAAATCTCATCCAATAAAAATTATCCTTAATGACAAACTGATCACGTGATGATAGGCATAACCAGTGGCGGACCCAAGATCTTTATTTGGGTACGGCGGATGATGGTCAATTGAAAAGGTCAAAATCAACACCTCTCCACTTTGCATGGTTTAAATACATGATTTATTTTTTTGAGAAAATTAAGTGTAAAGAACCATATCATATTTCTAGCACTCAATTTTACATAATCTTGTTAACTACTATAGCAGTTTTATCAGGAAAGTCTTTTATTCAAATCGGTAAGATGAGAATTAAATTAGCAACTACACTATAATAATAATAAAAGAAAAAAAAGAAAAAAACTATAGAAAACTCTAAAGAAGTAAAATCAGTATCATATAAAAATAATACCTCTTTGATTGTTTCCTTAGCTAAGAGTTCCTCTATCATAAATATCACATCGTAACTCAAGAAAAAAATTAATTCAAGAAAATCTAATAAGAAAGCAAAAGGAGAGTAGTTAAAATTCAAGACCTAGCACATAAATCAAACAAAATCCAAGGCAGGATGTTTTAAGGGAAAGTTGGAGTATGGGTCGTTGTCATTGAGGAAAAAAATAATAAAACATAAATTACAAAAAAGGAAAACTTCCAAGATTCAAAAACACAAAAAAATACATCAATAATAAATCAAACCCCATTAACATAAACATTATATTAGTAAAAACTAAAAGAAGAAAAAAGAGCAATAAGATTATATGAAGCAAATACTCTAATAGAAAGAATGAGTTATATAACCAAAATGCTGTCAAACTATTCAAACAACTTGCATATGATTGGTTTCAATATATGCGGTGTGCGTTTGTAAGAGACAGCAACTTTGTTTGTGTGTAGATAGAGTGACATACATTTTCAAAAGAAAAAACACAAATTAAAGATTTAATTCATCGAATCCATTTACAAGAAGGCATTTTGCCAATACTTATTTGATTCAAAGGTAAAAATCTCATCACTATCTCTTATTTGTTTAGAGAGAGTGGTGTTGTTGGTAAATCCAAGTGAGGAGGAAGAATCATTCCATTGTGTAGTAGTCAGACTGCTTGAGCTTAAAGTGGAATGAGAACAATTGAGTGGAGGGTTGCAAGGGAAACTATTGATTTTTCAAATATGGGTGGGGCACAACTTTACTAGTATCGGGCCCCAGATGGCCCATGCAAACTTTGGGCCCTTTTGGATCTCGTCCCAGGTATGTATAGTGTAGGTCTTCCCCTGGCCGTAACTCTAGAGTAAATTTTTTATTTTCAGAGAGGTGACAAGGTGGATTTCAGCTCTCTGGGTCTGGATTCCAGAGGTAATCTCAATGATTTTATGGAGACGAACTTGCATTGGGCTCCTTGTACACGTCTCCTTAAATCCAATGGTCAACATTCACGTGGGATGTTATGATTCTAGAGTCGAAACAGGGGGGCTGTTACAATTCAATTGTGATTCATTTCTAGAGTCCATTTGTGTACTGCCATTCGGGTTTAAGTCCTTGGTTGGCGAGATTCTAGACTACTCTTATGACTTATCCCCCCATGTAAAGCTGTACTAAAAAAAAAAAAGTACGCCATTCTGGAGAAATTAGATTGGATGCAACACAAGCTTACACTAAAGTCTTGCCGCTTGTAAAACCTTCAAAGGTGGGACTTTTTTTTTTTACCAAGCTAAGGAGGTTAGGAGCCAAGAAAGGGCCGCGCACATATGAAAAAGCAGCTTATTCAAATGGAAAGAAAGCCGAGACAAACGGAAAGAAAGCTCACACAAATGAAAAAGGAGCCCACCCAAAAAGAAAGAGGTGTGACGTACTTGGGATTCGAGTTCCGAACAGCCATGCAACAACTATGCTCCTTTTGCACTCGATAACGAGCTGTTCTTTCAAAGCTGAGACTTGTGATCATAATCGATCATTAGATCATGCTTTGATGATGATGATGCAATCCTTCATCAATCATTCAATGGGGCATTTGTAATAAATATTAAACAAGCAGATAAATATAAGATACACATAATTGTGGTATTGACTTAAAAAATGATAACCATTATATCATGATCCTGTTTCCAATTTTCACTGATAGGCATTGGGTAGACAGAGAAATGGAGAAAAGACTTAACTGGTTCATGACAGGAGATAATTTAGAACCAACAAGCTCATTATCTAATGAATCTTTATGTTCTAATACTCCATCAACAAGCTGATGATCTTTGCTGCATCTAGTGTGGCCCCTTGGGTCGGATGGTATGGGACTATGGGTTCATAATTGAGACTATACTTGCTATAAATCTAAGAGACCGGATACTTCACCTATTACATTAAAGAACATCACTCTCACTACCTCTAGTTCTAACCTTTGGGGTCTCTAGATTATAGGACTTGTCTCCATGTGACTGCGGCATTCATTATTTTCTAATCAATGTTGGAAATGGACTATTTGACCAATTTTCTATTTGAGTGGACTATTTGGCGTGGTCCAGGTTGGTTTTGATACAGAGGTTGTAAGGGACCACCTATGGCCCATTCAAATTTCAATCACTCCATACTCAGTTGACATTTACACTCTCACATCTGACAATATTCTTGGGTTTACACTAACTGGAGTATTATCCTTCAATAGGATTTTACCCATCATTAAGGACCTTAATTTCAGGGCTAGATCATTTGATCAAACTGATATTCACCTCACCCCTACTTCACATAAAAAAAATTTATGAATCTCTATGCTCCCTTCATTGTCCTAAAGCTGTCTTTCAAGTGTACCTATGGCCCATCTCAATTACGATCAATCATCTTAATCCCTTATAAGAATGGAGAAATGATAAAAGTTTGGAATTCAATGATTAAAGACAAATAGCTTTGTATGTGCATTGTGCATTGGTAAAAGATTACCTTACTGTGTGCGCCCCTACAAAAAACACTATTTAATCGTAACCGATTATTGAATCAATGGCAAGGCACTTGCCTTATCATTGGGCTTACCAGAGGATCGCTCGCAATAGAAGAAAAGGCTTCCTAGCATTGTACAATCTAGTCCAACCATTGATTTTGCAATGCTATTGATTCCATGATTTCATCTATTAAATCAAACATAACCAAGGGCATATCTGATCATAATCCTGTATTTTATACTGTACAATTCATTATGAATATGTATTCCTTAGTTGGTCAATTGAGATGAGGCCACTACCAAAATTAACTTCACATATCTATACAATCAATATCATACATTCATAAATCTAAATTAGTTGCATACCTAATGCCATAAGATATGGAAGATCTGCAATAAAAATCTTGATCATAAATGGTGATGGAAACTTATTGATGGTTTTTTTAAGAGGCTAGAGGTGGGACCTAACCTTTTGTAGGTACCGTATCAATATCGAGTACATTGAGGATAATCCGTACTTTTTGAAACTTCCCAAGAGAACTTATCCTCAAATAATCAAAAGCTATCAAATGATGAGTATCAGTTAAAACAAACCAAGGATGGAACAATTCTCAAAATATGGGGTTACTGATCCACTTAAAAGTTTATCCAACATATGATACACACCAGAATCATATTAGTGACAGAAGGGATTTAGAAAGATTACCACATTGATAAAAAGCTACATGGCCGCCCATATAGACCACGAGCATAACATTGAAATTATGCAATAATCGTCGTCAAAATGTTTTTAATGAGGGTGGCGCAATTGTAATTAGGGCCTCTTTGGTTGGAGGATGCGTGGGATAACTTGTTTGGGGAATTTGAAAAAAAAAATCTCAATTGCTTTTCTGCTATTAGAATACAGGAATGCTCGAGGCTCCATGAACATTTTGAAATTTGGATATTCATAAATTTAAAAAATTTTATGGATAAAATAAAATACTCCCTCAGATGTTAGGAGGATCCAGCAATCAAACAAGGATATATATATATATATATAAATATAGAGCAAGGCTCTTCTAAGCTCAAGCTTAGGATAAAATCTCGTAAGTTCATACTTGTGGGGCCCACCTTTGGTCCATCCAAATGGATCAAACACATGACCCCTCTAAATTGCACGTGTCCACCAACTTTCGGTCAGATCCGAATTTACTGGACCGTTGGATTGACTATGTATAGATTCAAATGGACTATTGACCATTGAACTTTTAGGCCTATATGGAGATTTTAGAAATCACGGTTGGGACTATTTTTTGTAAAGAGGAAGATCCTAGAGAGTCCTTAAATCCCCCCAACTCCTATCCCCATGTGGGTCCTCAGGTGGGCCCCACCAAACACTTGAGCTTACCTTATCCTAAGCTTAGCTTAGGAGAGCTAGCCTCATATATATATAGATATAACAGGCTCTAAAAGGGATCTCCATCGTCGATCTCAAGTGAGAATAAGATGATTGAGGCACAAGGCAAAATGCAAATCACCCTTGCATTGAATCCAACTCAAATAACAAAAAATGCAAACCCAAATTCAAATCGGGTTTTTTTAGCTAAAACACCGAGATCTTGTGGTTTTTAGCCACAGGGAAAGGGATGATAAGAGGAGGATGAAAATTGTGTTGGATCAGCATCTCTATCTCTCTCCAATTAGTCATGGTTTAAGAGAATGAGACCCACAATAATAACTAGTTGCGTTACTGTCAACCCACTCAAGCCATGTAACCTCTATAACCCATATAAATTTGTTGGTTTTCGGCCGACCCGCATAATTTAAACAATCTGATGATCCAATGTTTGATACTTATAATAATTTATTTTATATAAAATGAGCCAGGCTTGTGTCATGCCCTTCTTGGCCTGCAATTTAACTAAAAAGAAAAGGCCAAGATATTTAAAATGGATTGGATTTAGCCATGCTTCTACAGTTTGAATTAAGTTAAATGAGTTGACTTGCGTTGAATGTGGGTTATACGAACCAGGTCAAGTTGACCCGCAATGGATGGATCTTATATGGATTGGATTTTAACCTATAAACACACCGTAACCTATAATAATTGGACCTCAACATCATAAATTTCCACTACTTTCAATTCTATTAATAAAATACCTCCATATCAACATGCCTTTATAGGGATGTAAATGGGTCTGCGATTATCCGAAGATTCCGACCCGTTAAAAATCGGATTTGGGTCATTATTTAGGCTTCGATAAGTAAATGGGTTCCGGTCCGGTTCCACTTTTGTTCGGACCCGTGGACCCGAGACTCGACATAATACTTCAATTTTAAAAAATTTCTCCTAAAAGCTATATATTTTTTAATATAATTCTCTAATTAGACTCGAACCTAGATCCAGACCCGTACCATATATGGTTCTGGTTCTGGTTCCGGTTCCGGATCTAAGAAACAGGTTTCGAAATGGTTTCGGGTCCGAATCCGATTTCACATTCTCCTTAATGGTTCTGGTTTCGGGTCCAGATCCACCAACCCATTTACAACCCTAGGCCCTTAATAACAAAAGGGCAATTTTACTAGTGAGGACATAATCAGAAAAAGAAGAAATGTGAAACTTAATGGTAATATTGGACGAAAATCTAGGGGCATTTTTTGAGATTTTCCCCATTCACAATTTCTACAGTGGAAAAATCCAAACTTCTCCAATCTCTGTCAAGCAGCAGTCTTAACACAGATAAAAACCCAGACAAATGACAACTGTGGAGATCTCATTAATCCATATTTCCTCCCATCAGTTCAACTTTCACATGCCATTCCTCCCCCTACCCACCTAACTGGAATTCCAACCAACCCCTCCACATTCACCCAACCCCCCCACATTCACCCATTAGACCCACCCTTCTAAGTTAGTCTTTTTGCCACATCCCCCCCTCTCTCTCTTCTATAATACTACCCTTCCTTTCTCCTCTCCCTCACTCCTCTCTTTCCTTTCTCTCTCTCTCTCTCTCCATCTCTCTTTCTCAATTCCAAACAGCAAACATAGAAAGTAAGTAAAAGGAAGACAAAGGAAAAATCTGAACATGAGAGGTGCCAACAGCAATCCATGTTCTTCTTATACTCCTCTCCTAGAGGGAACAAGACACAATGCATCGGTCTTGATCCCCTCCAAATCCATCAAGTTGTTATCTTTCTTCTTATCCCTTCTGCTGCTGCTTGCTTTGGCTATGGTTCTGACCAACCCCGGAAAACGATCCGATAAATCCGTGACCGTGATCGAAATCGATGGTAGCGGGACGTTGCCTAGAGGCGTTTCGGAAGGCGTGTCGGTAAAATCGGTGCCGTCGTTTCGTACGGCTTTTCCTTGGACCAACGCCATGCTGGCGTGGCAGAGAACAGCCTACCATTTCCAACCGGAGAAGAACTGGATGAACGGTACTCATTGCTCTGATTTTCTTCTTTTTTTTCAACTTTTGCAATTTACCCCCTGTTTTTGTTTTCTTACTTTTATACTGGTTGGTAAGTTTGTTTGACTGCTTTTTTAATTTTATCCTCTGTTTTCCTTCTTCCTCTTTTTGGTGCCGTTGGATTCGGAACGATCGTGCGCCGTGGGCACTACTTCAGATCCTGACGGTATGGATTAACACAAAACCCCTTTTTTATTCAATGTTATTGCTATTCTTGCTTCACCTTTTTTAAAATTGACATTGATTGGATATATATCTATATATGTATTGCTCCTAATTCCTGCCTCCAATGATTAATATGGAAATCAAACAAAATCTGGGGGCTTTTCTAAAAATAGGAAAAAAAATTAGTGGTGGTTCTAACTTGTAATTGCCTCACGTGCCGGTCTACTTTTATTTTCATCCAACTTGAATACCGCTAACGTGCGCCTTGCGTGGTGTGTGCGTGGTGGGGGTGTTTAGATGACCCACCTTTTTATTGGCTTGATTTTCGCTAAGTTTTGGTGATTGTATTAATTAATTGAGCGATTGAATAAAGTGAAACTCATCTCAGCCATTCAATTCAATGATTGATCCGTTTACGTGTTGTGTTGTGTTGGCCTCCTCCACCTGCTCTCTATTATTTTGGTCTTATCCATTTTCAGATCAATAATTGGATTTTCAGATCATTGATTGGATGATTAGACCAATGATTCGGATGTATCCATTTGGGATACCTACGGCCCAAGGAATATTAGGCCTTTCTCTCTTTGTGTGTGTACTTAGCATCCTTACAAGTTATCTAGTGTCCTACATATGAGGTTTGTTAAGTGGTGGGTGCCCCCTTTTTCTAAACCTTTTTTTTTTTATATATTTTTATCCGAGGTTCTAGTCCTTTGAGTTGGACTAATCATTCTGACCCGAAAGAAAAGTTAATTAAATTCTCATGTAACCTTAGTGTGATAGTGCAGTTCCAAATCCACAATGTATGACTCCTTTTTTAAATCAAGCTCTCCCAAAAGTTTTAATTAGTCAAAAGTTATACTTAGGCAATTGTCTCTAACAATAAAAAAGAATTCTTTTATTATTTTATTTCATTTCTTAGAGTTGTTTGATTAGTGTTTTGTGTTTTAGTAGTAGTAGTTTTTAATTCTAAAAACATCTATTTCAGTTTAGGTTAAAATTTGTTTACCATCTTTATTGCTACTTTTGTCTTGATGATTGTATTATTATTTATTATTTGCTTTCACAACCACACATACTCACTCAAGTCCCCCGCCACCGGCCCCTCGGGTCAGCAGATGCCACTCCTCTCTGGTGCTAAGCTGCTAGTGGATTAGTGGATTAGTGGATCTATGCAGTGGGTGATCATTAGATTTCGAACATCTTGATAACAACTCTAAATAGGGTTAGTAGAGATTAACATCAAAGATAATGATCTTCTACTTATTTTCAATGCTGTAATTTATTCATTGATATAGATATTAGGTTGACTGGACTTTGTCTTTTTCACACGTATGTGCCCCCCCTCTTGTTTGTTTTTGGTACATAATGTTACCTTTTAAAGAAGATTTCTTGCGTCCAACTCCATCCACATGCATCGGATTCAATTCTGGATTAGCTTCTTCCTTTTTGATTAGACCAAAATAATGTACTACTTGCTGTTATTTTAATACTTGTTGGAGAATAACTGTCATTAGAAACCTTTTCCTTTTGGAGCATGGTGCACTGTTACAAATACTGGCAATATTTATATTTGATAATATTGCAATCTATTTCTAAAACAGTGTTTTTCCAATAATATCAAAATATTGTAAACTATGAGAAACGTAAATAATATTTTGGTATTTGATAATATTTCAATATAATCCTAAATTGGTATTATTCCAATAATATCAAAATCACTATGTTGGCTTAATAGCTAGAATGCTAGATTAATTAGTCTCGCCATTTCATTTAATCCCAAGCTGAATCTTCAAACAAGTTGCACTTTTTAAGATCTATCTTTAATAACATTAATCAATGTCTCTTTGTATTGTCCCGTTTTCTTCTAAGGACCAACATTCTTTTTATTTATTTATTTATTTATCTTCTCAATAATGTCAAAATATTTCGAGTCATTTCCCTATCTTTTGATTCTATCTTTCCAGTAATATCAAAATATTCTAAAATATCAGAAAAATAATATATTTTTTTTCACAAGTAAGTTCATTAATACTCCAATTTAAAACGAAAAAATTTGGATGAAATCTAGAAAATAGGTCTTAGCCTTATTACATATCTAGTCTTAATTATTTAAAACTTAATCTTTATTTTGCCACAGTTTCCCAATAACATCCTTGGACAATCCCCAACTATATATATGTGCTGGCATTTATCCTGAGACAATTATGTCCATGTACAATGTTTGTGACAAAAGTATGATGGCAGTTCCAACTTTCTTCATGATAATTTGTTGAAGAAAAGGATTTTCTTTGTGATATAATACTCACAAATACCCTATGGAAAATGGCCTATGGTGAGATTGCCCCTTACTCCTCTCATGTAACAGACAAATTTGGGACCAGATTCTTTGACAAAACAGAGTAAGTGACTCCATGTGGCTGATGCATACTGGGTCCCTCGCACATGGGGGGTGAGAATACCGTGCTGTACCAATTATACAAATGTTTACATTTTACTAGACAATCTCATTCTATGGTTTCTCATAACTAATCCTTCTTAGTCTTAATTATAATTCTTTGGCTCCTATATAAATCAAGTACTTGGCCCACATTTCAAACCTAAATCACTGAAAATTAAGTGCACCCTTTGCATCTAGAGATGAAAATGGGTCCAAATATTCCACTGTTCAGTGAGCCCAAGTTGAAATTACAGAGCATGAATTCCAATATCTGGAGTTGGGTATCAATCCCTGTTACTATTTTAGGTTTGGGTCTGAAATGAATACACTATGGGCCCAGTGAAGAGGGACTAGTGTCAGATTTGTCATTTTGTAGAACAAAGACCAAAAGGGTTAGGCAGGTTTCCAATTTAAGTGAATTTTAGACAGTGGGCAATACAGAGGGAGGCCTTGATTTTGAACGGTTGATTGTGTTTAAGATGTGCGCCTGCAGATTGATCTGTATGTGGCTTAGCATACAGAATTTGCTGCCCTCATATGATCTCCATTCAACTTTCTCAACCATATTTTATTCAGAGAAAATCAAACTTCAGTTCAAACTCTGTTACGTTTCTAAATTGACTGCTACCCTGCTAAGACTTCATATGCAGCGAAAATCAAATGTTAAAACAGTCTCCTCGGCCTGTTTTCTTTTATTTTAATTGCGTCTAATCTTATTATAACCTTTGATTAATTTATGGTTGTTGTTAATGTTAAAATCATTAGATCTAAATCCTATTGCTGCTTTCCTTTTTTTTTTTTTTTTTTTTTTTTTTTTAATGCTATCGGAGGGTTGAGAGCTGGGTAAACACCCCTGTGGCTACAAGGTGATAGCACTAGTGGACTTAACTTTTGATTTTTGAAGAAGGGGGAACTGAGCGTCGATACTAAGACCTCTAGTTCTGGAGGATAGAGGACTCGGCCAACCCCTTGGGGTTATTGCTGCTTTCCTTCAAAATAGGAAATGTGGCAAGAGTTTGCAGGGCACAAACAACCCTTTAATAATAAGTCCTGGTCGCCTGTGGCAGCGATTATACCTAATTGTATAATAGGTTCCTATATGGGCTTCATGTAGAGATAATCCGGACTGTTTATGGTAAATTCTATCTCTTCTATTGTAATATTCTCAAATTTCAATTCAAAAGTAATAGGTGCCATTGTTTAATTGAGCACCGTGATAGAAACGTAATTAACACCGTGTCAGCAACAATGCCACATCAGAACCAGTCACATTCTCATCATAGTGCTCAATCGGACGTTGGGATCCACTGGTCACTACATTTAAACTTAAACTTGATGAGAGGATGAGATTTATCTTGAACCGATGTGAAGCCCAAGGTGGAGTTCCGGAATGTTGTTAAATGAATCGGTGTAATAGCTGTGACAAAGGGTCCCACTCTATACCCCTTAGTTAGGGACAGTGGGGCCAACAATCTTCTATATATATATTTATAAAAAGCAGGGGGCTTTCTGTCGGTCGTTCCAGGCTTACAAAGAATCCCAAGCTATTCAAAATGATAGATGTGAATTTGCTGCTGCTTATTCAACAAATGGTAGGGGTCTGTGGGCCCCTATTAACCTATCAAATAGAAGAGGGTTTTTAAGAACTTGTCATTCAAGAATGAAATTTATCTTGCCTATCTGGTTACTGTAACATTTCATTTTCTTTTATCAAGATGGTGTCATATCAAAGCCTCTTCTATATATGAAAGGTCAAAGGGTCCTACCTTTGATCCTAATATCATCCCATCTCTATTCAAGATTTTGGGAATAGTTAACCTCTAAAAGGGGTTAGCGGAGTGGTTACGACCACGTTCATCTCTCTTTCGGAGTTAGAGGTTCCGATATCGATCTCTGATTCCCGCTTTTTGAGAAAGAAGGTTGAGTCCGCCAAAGCCAAGTGAAAAAACAAGATTTTGGATATAATTGTTTGTTAGTTGGATTGAACCATGTTATTTCATGGTTTATGACTCTGTCATCATATAACAAAACTAGAAGAAAGCTGTGGTAATGAATGAATGATGAATGCTTGCAGGTCCATTGTTCTACAAAGGATGGTACCACCTCTTTTACCAATACAACCCGGACTCAGCAATCTGGGGCAACATTACATGGGGCCACGCCATCTCCCGCGACCTCATCCACTGGCTCTACCTCCCTTTGGCCATGGTCCCCGACCACTGGTACGACATCAACGGCGTCTGGACCGGCTCCGCCACCCTCCTCCCCAACGGCTCCATCGTCATGATCTACACCGGCTCCACCACCGAAAAGGTTCAGGTCCAAAACCTCGCCTTCCCGGCCGACCCCTCCGACCCCCTCCTCCTCCACTGGGTCAAGTATGAGGGCAACCCCGTCCTCGTGCCGCCTCCGGGCATTGGTCTGACAGACTTCCGGGACCCCACCACCGCGTGGTACGTCGCTTCCAACTCCACGTGGCGCATCGCAATTGGCTCCAAGGTCAACAAGACTGGCATCTCTCTCACTTACGAGACGTTGGACTTCCTCACCTACCAGCTCTTGGAAGGTGTCTTACATGCCGTTCCCGGCACGGGGATGTGGGAGTGCGTCGACTTTTATCCGGTGGCGACGACTGGGAAGCATGGTCTGGACACGTCGATGAATGGTGCCGGATTGAAGCACGTGCTGAAGGCGAGCCTGGATGATGACAAGCATGATTACTATGCACTTGGGACGTACGATGCAACGACGGAGACGTGGACGCCGGATGATCCAGAGGTGGATGTGGGGATAGGAATGAGATACGACTATGGGAAGTATTATGCTTCTAAGACGTTCTACGATCAGAGCAAGAAGAGGAGGGTGCTGTGGGGTTGGATTGGGGAGACAGACAGCGAGTTGACCGACCTTGAGAAGGGATGGGCCTCTGTTCAGGTACCAATTTTTTTTTTTTTTTTGAAATATGATTCTGAATGATGGTGGCCTAGTTTTGAACATCGGTTGGTCTTGCTCTGAATCTAAAATTTAGCCCAATTAATAATTGTGTTCCACTTGGATTTTGTTATAAAAAGCCCCAAACCAGGCCCAGCACAGTCTAAATGAGTGGTGAGCTTGTAGACTATGATGCACGGATACTTCAAAATGGGCAACGTATCGTGTCGTATCGTATCCGATACGACACTTGTTACATGTAAAATCCGTGTCCCTGTCATGTCTATAGCGTATCCCTGCCGTATCCGTGCTGTATGTGGGCATCATAGCTTGTAGATTAGTGACTAATTTACATGAATAAGTGATGGCCCAGTAAGGACTGGCCAGGTCAGATTGACTAAATGGGCGGGCTTGGGCCTGACACGTTTCAGACGAGAGCCGTGCTAGGGTCGAACACTTACGGCCTATCTCAGGCTTGAGCCAAATATAGGTATGTGTTTCTACTTTCTAAAGCCGGATTAGGGTTGGATATGGGTCATCCTAGACTGACCCGACCCATGAAAACCCCAGGTGCTACTAACTTTTTAAAATACAAAGAGTTTTATTAATTGTTGTGGTTAATGGATTTTGCTGCCAGACTATTCCCAGAGTGGTGGGGTTTGATGAGAAGACAAGAAGCAATCTGCTTCAATGGCCAGTGGAGGAGGTGGAGAGCTTGAGAACAAGTCACAAGGATTACAAGGACATCAAAATGGAAACTGGGTCAGTTGTACCCATCAATGTTGGAGGCACTGCAACTCAGGTGGGGTGGATTTTCTTTTACTATCCATGTCTAACATAACAATGACCATTCGTTATTTCATTCATGTCAGTGTTGACTTGTTCAGAACTGAATAATCTTATTGTGATTGTGTCCATGGCAACAGTTGGACATAAACGTCGAGTTTGAGGTGTCTAAAGAGGCTTTGGAGGAGGCAATTGAAGCCGATGTGGGCTACAACTGCAGTACCAGTGCAGGGGCAGGTGGAAGAGGTGTGCTTGGACCGTTTGGGCTTCTGGTTATTGCAGATCAGAACTTATCTGAGCAGACAGCTACTTATTTCTACATCGGAAAGGGCATGGACGGCAGCCTCCAGACTTTCTTCTGCCAAGATGAATTAAGGCATGCCCTCTCATGTTTATGTTGTTTAACTCTGTCTAAAGCTCTTGAGATGATTTCCTGACACTCTGACACCAATGTTTTGTAAATTTCAGGTCTACCAAGGCACCTGATGTTGTTAAAAGAGTATATGGGAGTGTGGTACCTGTGCTCCCGGGTGAGAAGTTCTCTGTGAGATTACTGGTAAGCCAATCATTTGGTTTCGGTGAATAGAAATGTTTGGAGGATTAACATTAGAAACTGATAGGATATGTTTAGTTCCTTCTCCAGTAGCGAAAAATATCCTCATTTTCATGCACTTGGTGAATTTAGTAGAACCTTTTAAGATGACCCCAGATTGATTGATGGTAGAAGTTTGAATTGTTTGTGATGATTTGTTGTTTGATCAAATGATTCTTATATGAGAACGTTCTCACTTCAGGTGGATCATTCGATTGTGGAGAGCTTTGCTCAAGGAGGAAGAACATGCATTACATCTCGGGTATATCCAACAGAGGCTCTCTACGGGGCAGCGCGAGTATTCCTCTTTAACAATGCCACTGGAGCCAATGTCACTGCAACTTCACTCAAGATATGGCAGCTGAACTCTGCATTGATTCACCCCTACTCTTTCTAAGCAATGGCAAAGGGTGGTTGGGTTCTGTTGTACGTATCTTCTCATTATTCCTAACCACCTATTTGTCTGTTCATCTTTTTTTTTTTCCTTTCAGCTTGCATTAGTTTAATTTCTCAAGTTTTAATTTGTGGGCATGGTTTCATTTCTGCAAATGTACGTTGAAAATTTTGTTCCAGCACTGAGAACTGTAGTGTATTATGGAGTGAGTGTTAAGAATTTTCCCCTTTTTACTGAATGTTCGATGACATATCAATCAATGGATGATATCTTCTAGCCTTACCTGAATATAGCTTTTGTCGGAGAAGTAAATTCTTATAACAAACCCTTAAGCCTGTTTGCATTAAATTACATAGGAATTCATGTTGAAATGAACTCTACCAAAAGGACTGTTGAAAAGGTGAGGGGTGAAGGATACAAGCTGGAGATGTGAATGAGACCTTCACTTTTTCATGTATTAAATTGCTAGGTCAATGTTTGGTATTCATTTCCCATCTTCTTTTTATTCATTTACCTAAAAGGAAAAGTTATTTAATACTCATTTTTCACAATTCATCTTTGATCTTATTTTCAATCACTTATGGTATGAATCCTTAGTATTTAATTCCTATGAATTCTAATGCAAACAAACAGATTGTTACTGGCATTGAGTCAACCATGAGTGCTTGTAGCCCTATCTCCACCATGCCTTGTAAAATGCTTACCTGAATACTTAAAGCTGCTTAACACATGAATACACTACAGGTGTGTTTTTTTTTTTTTTTGCTGTGAATGGTATGAATAAACTACGGTTGATCAGTTAAGGACATAACTGTTAAAGTTTGTGTATATTCTTCAAATATAGGGCTTCCTTTAGATGCCAAATTTGAATTAGGGCTCAGTTGTGCATGCAATGAAACTAGAAATCAGATTTTTTGGTTTTTGGTCCACCCAATGCCATTTGGAGCACTGCAGGAAATTGAAAAGGTGAAGAAATTCTCGTTTTCAAGGGATCCATAAGAGGCTGCCTAGTGTTGTGAGGTTGTGATGCAGTGTGACTGCCCTGCATTTTGCGCCAACATACCTGAGGAAGCTGAAGAGCTCTGTTTTATGTTAGTCATATGTCAAGTTTTCAAACCCGCTTAAAAAAGGGCCGGGTTAGGGTTAACCCGCTATCCCGCACAACCCGCTTATACTTGCCTTAGATTTTATTTTTTTTTAATTTACAAAATGTATTCATTAGAGATAACATTGTATGTAATCTGCATTTTTATGCAATTAACAGTGTGATTCATGTATTTTAATTTGCCCTCTTCCTCCCTTTCGTCTCTTATTACTGTAATTCTTTGAAAGGAGGAAGAGTAGCTGGCCTGTGGTGCCTTGCCCTAAAACTTTTTAGCAAACACACCCCAAAAGAACGGCTCTGGTTCCTCCTTTCACTTCGAATCCTCTAGAATTTTAGAGGAAAGCATTGTGAGCAATCCCAATTTTTATCTCCATCAGAATTTGTACCACCATTGGACTGACTTCTTGAGAAATAAAAATGGTAATAAATACGCGTAGGATAGTGTTAATCACATTGCTTTTTTATCAAATACTTAATCCAAAGGTGGTATTAACTTTGATTGCGGTAAAGTTTGGAGATATCCTGCCTCAAAGATGTTTCAAGTGAACGGTTCTGATTTTAATAGGTGGTCTCCATCGTAGGCGTCCTCCCTTTGTTGCCACTTGCCTCACTTGCAATTCCTGCCCTTGGTACCAGTTATGCTAGGTTGAATTGGGTTAACCCCGCATCAGGTGAAGTCCCAATCCATTTTAAAAACAGGTCGGTTGCGGACTGAGCCCAAGTTAAGACCCCCACTATGCTGACCTGACCCATTTTAGCCCGACCGGAGCCGTTTGCCACCCCTAATTGAGGGAAAAGGTTGGGAGAGGAAACAGGGAACACAAACTAAAAACCCAGTTTGTGTATTGCCTCTATGCAATACATTCACCAATATAAATAAAGAAACAAAAGAAAACCTACTAAAGTAAACTCCTACTCATCGACTTAAGAAAGAAATATTCCTAATAATATTCTAACCCACTCACCATCCCAACCTCTCCAATGTTTGTGCGCTGAGTCTGCGATGCCTTCAACAAGCCATTCTATCGTCAGAATGATAAGTCAAGTAGCTGATTTGGTCTTTTTTTAGAGGCCAAATTCAAGCAGAATCAGCCAGTCTTAAGGTGGGTTAAGTGGCTTGAGTCACACCCCTTCGTGGCAAGCCATTCTCCCAAAGTGTGGAGTTCACTTGATTTCAACATTGAACCAGGAGTTGATCATGTGGTGGAACTTGGTCTCCATTATTGGTTAGCTGTCTATCTCAAGGCATTGGTGTGTTGGGAACAAACACCAGATCCTCCTCACATTAACCAAAGAGGTTGAATACAAATAGACTCCAGAAGGGGAGTTAATTGTTGAAGTTCTAAGTTATCAATTGAAAATCTTCACCAAAATTGGACACTGTCATAGTATAGCAATGTCCAAGTTCCTACTGATCGGAGTCCTAATTAATTAATAGATAGAGGCGTTCATGTGCGGGTCAGGCTAGTCTGCATGAGCTTGTGGCCAAGCCCTGTCCATTTAATTAAAGAGCCTAATATTTAGTCTAGTGCAGAACATGGACCACAAATTAAGGCCCCAGCCCAGATATTTTCAAAATATATTCTAAGTATGTTGGGCTAAGTTGGCCTTTAATATTAGATAATCACAGGCCTGACCTGTTTAACAATTCATTCAGAAATTGAGTCACGTGGCCACCCAAGACGGGCCAGAGTCAGACTTCAGTTGGCCCAGTCCATGAGGAACCCAAAGTCCAAGTCCAATCTTGCTTTCAAGCTGCTAATCACACAGGCCCAAAGTCAATTATACTTTGCTGCGTCAAACAAGGCTCAACCTCTCACCCTTGGCCTCAACCTAACCAAGAGTACAGTCCAATTGGGACTATGGTTGTAAATGGATATCTGATTCTCCGATTACCCGGAAGTTTCGACCCGCAAAAAACGGGATCTGGAACCTAATTTAGGTTCCGATTCATAAATGGGTTCAGGTTCGAAACCTAATTTAGGTTCTGATTGATAAACGGGTCCGGTTCCGGGTCCATATAGGTTCCGACCCTTGGACCTGGCATATGAGTATTTGATATTGCAATTTGTACTTTAAAACTAATTCTTTTTGGGCATTCTTATGTATAATACTGGATTTTGTAGACTTGATGCGCTGTTACAAGTTGAATGATATGCTTATTTTAAGAAAAAATGAAAATTAAAGAGAAAATATAATTGCTTTTGGAACTAGATTCGAGTCCTCTAAGTGGACCTGGCTCTGGAACCGGATCCGGGTTTTCTTATCGAAACTAGGTCCGGAACAAACAAAACAGGTTCCGATTCAAAATCGGATCTGGAACCAAAATCGTTATTTAAAAACGGGTTCGGGTCCCAATCCACTATAGTTCCGATTTGGAACCGTCCCATTTGCAACCCTAGTTGGGACACACTCTCTCTCTCTCTCTCAAAACAAAGAAAGAAAAAACGATATATATATCCTCTGGATTTACCGGCACCACCAGATTTAAGAGAGTATTTTGATTTAAGGCCATTAAATCTATATGGATTAGATAAAGGTGAGTACTAATTTTATAGTCAATACAATAACCTTCGATCACATGGATAATATTGTCTATGGCTAAAACTGCCAGACTTTGTTAAACTCTTTTTTTTTCCTAATAACCGTTTCTTTATCAGAATTTCAAGAATTTATGTTTGGGAGAATTTCAAATTCTTCATAAGTTGTCTCGTTAAGTGGAATTCCAAATCCCTCCCCTTGATGGAGCATTTGAAATTTCAATAAATTGCAAAGAGAGTGGAACGAATTCCAAAAGGTCATTTGAGACTTTTTAAGCGGTTGAAATTTGACATAACATTTAAAATATCAAGGGACAAGATGTCAGGTAATGTGCAAAAAAAAAAAAACACTCCAACATCCTAAATTGTTGTCATAAATTATGGTAAAGAAACATGAATTAGATACTAACACACATCCTGTAATTTATTGGTTTCTTGCCCAATCTGAGCGGTCTATAAAACTGAGTCCCTCTGGATCAGATCAGTCCCATTCAAGAGTCAAGCCATTTTAATGTTCTCATAAAATTGTGTTCTCATCCTTTGACAAAACTACTCTTTAGAACCATGTAAAAGGAAAACTTTTATGAAAAGCCATTGATCTTTGGAGCCCCACCTTGCTGTTTCTTCTCCTTCAATCATGGCAAGCATATAATCATATTGATAGTACCATTGATTTCCACAGCACATGGGCCACTAAACATAAAACTGTACCACCCACCCTCCCTTTTTAATTTGGCAATTTGTTTAACTTGCTAATCATTTTAGGAGATGATAGCATGCTGGCAGGAAACTGATTTGAACTCTCTGTGACCCCTTTGGAGCTATAGAAGCTTCTTTCTGAGCAGGACCTGTCTGTCCCTCTCTGTTTCCTCTGTTTTAAGACAAAAGTTTTGTTGTGTGGAAGACCAACACCAGAGTCCAGTTCCCTTTATCCGGTAGTTGTGACGGTTAGTTTTCCCCATTTGAATGCCGAAATCATTCCATCTGCCCGACCGCTGTGGACATTGGAAATCCAGTGTCCACAAATGGATGGCATGTGGGGCCATTCGTCTGGTGGATCACATAGTAAACGGTCAAAATTGAAAAGCTAAGCTGACTGAGATAATCTTATCCATCCAATTAGTAACCTTTACATGGACACTAATGTCCTTTTAGTTTATTTTATAGCGCAAGGAGGACCAATTCATTTGGGCTCGGGGAGCCGGGTAAATTTCTTGTGGTCCGAGTGTGGCTGTGTAGTTTTGAACCATCAACCTTCTCTGAGGGCAAATCGTGGTCTTAAGCCAGCTGAAATCTCAATATGGATATTAATGTGCGGCAGCTTTTCCTTAGAAAATGCATGGCAGGAGGAAATTCTTTTATGATGCATTAAAACTTTTACGATTGGTGCGGCCGCTTCTCCTCAAAAAAATTATGAAGAATGAGCTAGCTTTTCTACAATTTCGTGGAAAACCATTTCCAATAGAGGATGATGTTTGAAATGGTTTTCCGTGGAAAAATAAAGACTTTTACGTGGAAAATGGTTTTGCTTAACTTTTGTTATGTCCGTAGAAAACTAAATCTGTAGACCTTTTTCTCTTAAGAGGAAATTCTTTGACCCACAATTAGAAATGACCTATTGGAGAAATTGCTGAAAATTTAACCCATTCTTATGCCTTTTCTTTTGAGAAAAATGGTTGCACCAAACATGAGAACTTTCGCTATGGAAAAGCAGCTCCATTTTCTATACCTTTTCTAAAGAAACATTGCAGCACAAACATGCCCTAAAGAAAAATACTATTGATCAGGCCAACAGGGCTCATCAGATGAGTGTGATTTTGAGCAATAACCCACCGAAATTATCCCTGAGATGTGTGTTTTTCTAGGATCAAAGCGTCCATGAAGTTCTCTTGACTGATAAGCCACCTCAAGAACTCTAGACAGCACGCACTAGGTGGAAATTTTGATGAAAAGGAGTCTCTTTGTCTATAAACAGTATGCCTTGCTTCAGTTCTGTTTTCCTTTTGCCCCCAGTTTCTCACCTTTGGGTCTTGGACTGATGAGTTAAAGCCTTGGAAGATCAAGGAGTTATGTTTTCCTCAAAGTTTTCAAAGGAAGGAATGGAGTCGACTTGGAAGATCAAGGAGTTATCTAGGATACTCAAGCTAATCTTTAATTTTAATTTTAATTAAATAAAATCAATAATGTTGACAAATTACTAAAAAAAAAAATAGTACAGCGATATGCAACAAAATGTAGTAACCAATTTGGGTTGGATATATATATATATATATATATATAAAATTTTACTTTTACTTTTAATAGGAATGATGTGCCGGTGGAATAAATCTCTAATAATTAATATGCATTTAGGGGTTGTTTGGTTGTTCCAATTTACGTATATAAATAGGGGTTCATGTGATGATTACGCATCCTATGTTTGGTCGCACCAATTAGATATGTGATGCATAAATGAGGATGTGAAGATGGGTGAGATTTTGTGCCCTTAATTTTCTTGCCTCCTACCCTAGCATAAGGAACCACGCCACATTGTTAATATGCAGAGCTATAGTAACCCGAGTAAATTTTTTGGGCCTGCCATTTTTCTAATGAATTTTATGGGCCCTAATTCAAGATTAAAACTATTGGATACATTGAAAGATAAAAAATAGCTAGGGGGTCAAATCTCAGTCGTTGATTTTTCACAGATTTTGAGATATTTGTAAAAGAATTCAGATCCTAAAATCTGCCATTTCGAATTTCTACGTCTTTTTTTTTTTTTTTTTTTTTATGATCCAAACCGTTTATCATCTTTAGTAAGCCTAAAATGATTATAAAACCAAATTTGGTGCCTTAATTCATCAAGAAAAATCAGTTCTTATTCCTTTAAAATAATCTAGATTCTAAAATCTACCATTTTGAATTTTTGTAGGTCCTATTTTTATGATCCGAATCATTCACCCTCTTTAGTATTCCTAAAACAGCAATAGAACCAAATATGGTGCCTTAATTCATCGTAAAAATATATACACAGTACTTATCCCTTATAAATAATTTTAGGCTTAAAATTTGACATTAGTACTTATTTTTCTAGGTAATATTTGAAATTAACAACTATTTATTCCAAACTTGTCTGACATCATATTATAGTCCATCAGCCCCTAAAAACAGTGGGTCAACTTCATAGTTCATACCATGTCTCCACCTCCACCAAATACCAAATGTGAATATTCCCACATAGAATTCCCTAGTGCTAAACCTATAAATCCCATTCATAATTTTTATTTTTCAAAAAACCCAAACCACTAAAACCACTCTATGCCAAATTCTTCTCCAATCATCATAGCTGTGGAGAAAGAAAAATATCCATTAAATGCAAATGGCAAACCACATATGATCTCACTTACATTCTTTTTATTATTTTTACACTCATCACAGTAGAACATGGTCCCGAAGTCCCAAGATTCAGACTGATTATGCACAGCATAGGATTCTTTTGGAGGAGAATCAATCTCTCCCTCTCTCTCTCTCTCTCTATATATATATATATATATATATATATAAAAAAGAGATCTCTTATGAGAGATATCTCTCACCTTATATGAGAGATAGGGGTGTGGGCGCTCACATTTAAGTTGTTTGCATTAGATGTGGATGTGAGGGGTCCCACTCAATCTCTCATTTAAGGTGAGAGATATCTCTCATAGTAGCATCTCCCTATATATATATACACATTTACGTACAAAACGAGTTATATATATCGTCATTCCGGCCATTACGCCTGTGTTATCTCATGTTGATGTAACACTGCTACTACCCCTGTAATAAACACTCTCCCTCTTTGAGAAGGGCAAGAGCGCGGGTAGTCATACGTGTGGGGCCCACCATCTATGACGCAGGCATCCTGGCCGTTGCTGCCCCCACTCTATATTCGTAAAGTGATCTGGCATTTTGCTGGCGGGATTCTCAGACGTTCACGCATGCACTATTTGCTCTCTTCCTTCCTTCCTTCCTTCAATCTTCTCTTTCTACATTTAGGGGCATTAAGATCATGATCGACCTAATTTGACCCCAAAATCACACACTTTGGAGGGGTCTTTTTAATCAGTGTTACTATTTGCAGTGTCACTTACAACTGTAGGACTAAAACTCTTCTTTCTTGTTTTGTTTACATTTTCTTCTTCTTTCTATTTCGTTCTGTCTCTCCTCCTCCTCTTCTTCTTCTTCTCGTTTCTGCTTCTTGTCTTGGAAGAAGAGAGAGAAACTGATACGTATATATTTCTGTGTTTTCTTCTCCTTTGAATTCAACAAATGGCACCGATGTTTCGGACTGTTACATCGGTTCTGTTATGCGTTTCTTATCTGTTTTTCGGCTTCTGTTCTGCTGATGATCCCTATGTCTTCTACGACTGGAACGTTTCTTACATCACGGCATCTCCTTTAGGCGTACAACAGCAGGTCTCTCTCTCTCTCTCTCTCTCTACAATCGATGTCTTTTTTGAGGACTGCTATTGTAATTGATTTGATGCAGATCTGTTTGCTGTTTGATTGCTTTTTATTCATCTTCATGTGGAATTCCAAGTGTATTATTTGTTTGATTGCAATTTTCTTATGTTTTTGTGCGGATTGAATGTGGATCAAATACGTATATGTAGTAGTAGTGATTTGGAAAACAGAGATTGATCTATTACTGGTGATGAATGCTTTAGAACAGTGGTGATTAGTTAATGGTGTTTACTGGTTTTGTTCGTTATTATTACTTTTCGGTGAATGTAAAGAACTGGATGATAAAGTACATGTAAAGTAGACATGGAGCTATGACAGAGATTTTTTTGTGTCTTGTTTGATGTGGAAAACATGCTAAAATGCCCTAAAAACTATCAAATATGCAAATTGTCACTGGTTTGGGGCATTATATCGGCCATCTCAGTGTCAAAAACCGGGTCATTCCTCTGCATGAAGTTTCTAGTTATTGATCTCTCCCTTTCACTTTTGCTATGTATTTTACTGATTTGAGATCTGATATTACCAAGTAGAAAGAAGGCTCAATTAGTATAAACTCTTATCCTGGACTGAAATTCAGCATTTTGTTCTTCTTCTTTTTTTATTTTTATTTTTATTTTTATTTTTTATTTTTATCAATCTTAGTTTTGATCAGTAGTTACATCTTTATAGCTTTTGAATAATTTTCAGTCCCTTATGACCGCATAAATGAGGAGAATCTATCACATTTGTAACTAATTTATATTATTATTTGTTTTTTTTTTCCCGTTGAATTGTTGTAGGTGATTGCTGTAAATGGGCAGTTCCCTGGTCCAATTGTTAATGCGACCACAAACAATAATCTTGTTGTCAATGTTTTAAACAACTTGGATGAGCCTCTGCTTTTCACTTGGTGAGTACACTTTGCATGATTCTTCTATATTAATAAAAAGTAGTTCAGGTATGCATTATATTTGAGTATGCAGAGATGATGATTCTTGCCTTTGTAATGGTAGGAATGGGATTCAGCAAAGGCGCAATTCATGGCAAGACGGTGTTTTGGGCACTAACTGCCCTATCCCACCACGTTGGAATTGGACCTATCAGTTCCAGCTGAAGGATCAGATTGGAAGCTTCTTTTACTTCCCTTCGCTCAATTTTCAAAGAGCTGCGGGTGGGTTTGGAGGCATTGTTCTACATAACAGACTTGTTATACCTGTGCCATTTGATAAGCCAGATGGGGACATCACACTTTTAATCGGTGATTGGTACAATAGAGACCATACGGTCAGTGTTCTCGCGTTGTTCCCCGGATTTGAGCATATTTGTTAGTTTAAATGTTTAGGGTTTTTATTTAGATATTTCTTAAGGGCATGCTTGCATCTGGAGTGGATTTCAATTTGGAGGATTTTGAAGTTCAGGGATATAGTGTGCTTTTCCATATCAGAAAGAGCTTTTCTATTGGAATGTTTTGGAAGTCTTGTACTCTTTCCATTCTTCCATTTTTATGGATGGATAACACACCAAACTTTGTGGTTTTTGGTTGTCAATGAAAATTCCTACTTTTACAGTGTAGTTACACAAACATGCTTATGAGTACTCATGAATTAACTGAGGTGATGCTCGGTTCAAGTTCTCCCTCTGAGAAGTTCGTTTCAGTTCTTAATGTACTCAGTCTGTACTCTGTAGTCAAATAACATGAAAAGCATAATGCAGCAGGCATATTCTAAGGATATTTACTTGAATTAACATTGAGCCAACTCAGCTAGGAGCTATGAAATTCTTGATTGAAAACTTGAAATCCTTGTCGGTTGCAATAGTCCTTGATGGGATCACCAACAAAACCTTTTTTCATGTTTTTTCTTATGGTTTGTAGGCCCTGAGAAAGGCCCTTGATAATGGCGAGGAGCTTGGGATGCCAGATGGGGTTCTCATGAATGGAAAGGGTCCTTACCCCTACAATTCTACTCTTGTTCCTGCTGGTATCGATTACGAGACTATCAATGTCCAGCCAGGTAATGTCCATACCTACCAGTTGTATGTATTATGTGTAGTGCAGCAGAAATGTACTTGTAGACTGTAGTCCTCTTATCTTGGATTTTGACATGGGTGCATGCACTGCCTTCATGCATAAAAATAATGCCGTGTACAGATCGTTTGTATTTTGTAGACATTCGTGCCTCATCTTGTGAAATATGCATGTACTCTTTTCAATATATAGATAGGTATATTTTTTGCATTGTTTGAAATTTTTTAGTGATTATTGTTGATTTTGCACACCTTTTTGACAAACATATATATTCATATTTGTCGCAAGTCTTTCACTAGCCCCATCACTATATCTTGAATTTTGGTTTGTGCAGAACCACACTACTCATACCCCTCACTTAAATTCCCCTTACCCTGACCATGTTGTTCAGAACAATGACATGGTACTTAATAACTGCTAGGCACTTGCATTTTATCTGTGTTACTGCTATACTCATAGTACTGATATTTATCATGTCTGTATCTTCCTAACATTATTCCTTTCTCAATTTGGCCATAGAATTGCATTTACACTAGCTGATGATGTATTATCTATGGAACAGGGAAAACATACCGCATTCGTGTACACCATGTCGGCATCTCGACTAGTTTGAACTTCAGAATACAGAACCATAACCTGCTCCTTGTAGAGACCGAAGGATCATACACAATGAAACAGAATTATTCTAGCCTAGATATTCATGTCGGACAATCTTATTCATTCTTAGTTACCATGGATCAGAATGCTAGTAGTGATTACTACATTGTAGCAAGTGCTAGGTTTGTAAATGAAAGCCTTTGGACCAGAGTTACAGGTGTTGCCATCTTGCACTATTCCAATTCCATGGGCAAAGCAACTGGTCCACTGCCAAAGCCACCAGATGATTATTATTACAAATCTTTTTCAATGAATCAGGCACGATTTATCAGGTCTGTTTTATCTATTTTTACTAACTTACATGCTTCCATCATACATACATACATACATACATATATATATATATATATATATATCTCCATTACTACTTATATATATCTCCATAACTACTTACAGGTCAACCTTATTGGTAAGGTCTAAGTGAGCTGAATTAAATCTATGCATGTGCGGCAGCCTTCTAAAATATAAACCATTCACGTGATACTTTTACCAATTTCTACCCTAGTGGACTCTAGTGGGAAAGCTCACTTGATCTTATCAATAGGCTTGAACTAATGTAATCACACCTATATATGAATGAATTTGTGTATTTGTTTTCCTAAACCTGGGCACCTTTCCTTGATATTAACAGACCACAACATGTCCAGCTCTTGAATTTGATAGCTTGTCAAATTTACTGGGAAAATCCTGTAGTTTTCACCTAGAATCATAAAGAAGTCCATTCCACTTGGTATTTTGTATCAATCCTATCTTATTCTGCTCCTTCAAGTGTTCTTGTATTGGGCAATCCATTAGGAGCAACTGTAAACAGTATATTAGTAGTTTTTGAGTGATAGAACAGAAAGGACATTATAATAGATACCTAACTATTCTTTCCTTCTTTTTACTTCTCTGTTGAAAAGAACTTTAATAGCTTCTTTTTTTCTGATGGATGTCTGAAATTTGTGGTATGTAAACCTTTCAGGCGGAATTTGTCAACTGGAGCTGCTCGCCCTAACCCACAAGGATCCTTTATGTACGGGCGTATCAATGTGACTGATACATATGTTTTAAAAAACATGCCCCCAGTGGTTATTGATGGAAAACGCCGAACCACATTTAATGGAATCTCATACTCTGCTCCTGAGACACCGTTGAGATTAGCTGATCAGTTCGAGTTGACAGGAATATACAAAATAGATTTCCCCACTAGGACATTTGTTCAACCACCCCGGATTGGAACTTCTATAATCAATGCAACATACAAGGGATTTTTGGAAATCATATTCCAGAATAATGATACTACTGTCCAGAGCTTCCACATGGATGGATATGCGTTTTTTGTGGTTGGGTATGGATTTGACTTTTTATTATGTTCTATTTGTTACCTCTATTTTTATGTCTCTGCCTTCTTGGTCTCTTTGGTCATGCTCTTTACAGAGTTTGATTAATTGCAGGATGGATTATGGAAATTGGACAGAGAATGAGAGGCACCAATATAATAACTGGGATGCGGTTTCTCGCTCCACAGCGCAGGTATGCCACTATCCTATTTAATCCTTCCAAGTCCCCTCTAGGTGTGCTATGGTGCACTCAACATTACTTGCTTCAACTCTTTCTTTTCTGGGTTATGATAAAGGTGTCAGCCCTCAGTTTATTAGTTGTCTCTTTTCTGTTCTGTGAATTCATGGATCTGCTTGCATATTTTGTTCTTGCATGTTAGACTCAACTAATCCTTGTAGTTTCGTAATTATCTTTTTTTATATATTAATAATAGCCATTTGTATCAGAGTAGAATTTCTTTCTTCTTTTTTCTTCTTTCTAGAGGTGCCATGCTATATCTACATCTCTTCAATCTGATTGTTTCCATGATGGGGTGAGAGCCATCCAAGAAATCTGCTTAACAAACTAGCTTTTCTGCTTAACAAACTAGCTTTACATGGTATGTAAGTAGTAATCATCATTTATCAATTTCCTTCTCTTTTTGTTTCCATTTTTTTTTTTTTTTTTCCAAACTCATTGTCAAATGTGAAGCTATTCACGGATTTGCATGTATTTGGTTGAATGAACCTTTTTCATATGATGATAAAGACATTTTGCTAAGCCTACTTGCACATCCCTAATGGTGCACTTGCATCAGAAAAAGTGTGCACTGGGAACTTGTGTACCCGAGCACAATTAGGTGTGTCCCACAATGGATGATATCTCTTAGAAAAAAAGGTGAATTATATCATTATGGTCATGCCGTTATTAATTCAGGCAAGATTGAAACCAGTATGGTTCTCATACGCTTAGTCCCAGGACCTTTACTCTAGTGGGAGCTTAACCAGCAAGCTATTAAGATGCTGTCAAAGGTCTTTATATATCCCTTCAAATCCAATAGTTATGAGACACCAAGAAGCATGATTTTCGAATGTGGTCACCTTAGCAGTAGGACTCACCTGAGTCATAAGCTCAGAACCCATGCAAATGTCACTTCCTGGGTGTGAGATCAGGAAATTGGAAGCAGTAGTAGCAAAAAACTTATCTAGATTATTGTGAAAAAAGTTTTTCTTTTTTTTCCCTAATCCTTGGTCTTATAGCTGAAATTTGTTACTTCTCCATTCATATTATGCTGATGAAATTTGTTAATCTTTTATTAGAAACTTGAAGAACAATTTCCATCCACAGAATCTCGAGCAAGATTTTATAAGATCACATCTTAGATCAATCCCTATAATATTTAAGAAAATTGGATCAATCTAATGATATGTTGATCTATTTTTCTAAGGATCTGATCAGTCAAATTGGGTTAAATAATAAATTGGATGGTCAAGATGGGTCCAAATCAGTCTTGAAAATTTCTAGAATGGACGAGGGGTCAAAATAACCCAATTGGATCAGCCATCATGCCCGTTCAAATTTAAATAGCCCAAACAGTACACAAACTATGGACTTCATTTCCAATGTGTTTGACCCAGCTGAACCAGGCCCAAACTAGCTGGGGCCAAGTACTACTATCTGGTCGCCCAGACCTGGAGTACAAGTCCAAGCAGCGGGGCACAGCCCCCAGATATCAGGAAGTCCAGGATGTTCCAGCAAGCAGTGGCTGGAGAGTTCTTTTTTTTTTTTTTTTCCATTGGTTGATGTAACTAGGATTATTTATTTGTGCTAAAATACATAGTAATTGAATACTTAGAATTCATACCATTACTAGTTAAAAATAAAGATCAAATATGGATTTTCACTAAATGAACATCTAATGGCCTTTCCTTTTAGGGAAATGTAATATAAAAAAAATAAAAATGAACTACTAGGTGATGTGTGTTTATTCATTTCCCACCTTGTTTGGATTCTATTTCTCTAGAAGGAAGGGTTATTTAATGCTCATTCTTAAAAAGTCACAGTTGATCTTCATTTTTTTACTCCTTGTGCATGCATCCTTCCATGATTGATCTGCACAAAACTGGAATGACTGTAAGTCTGTAACCATCACATAATCTTTTGGTAGTTCACAAGACATGTTCTGAGATTTCACATTCCAATGTACAGTCTTACCAATCAACACAATGAAATCTTTATCTAAAGTTATTATGATAATGCCCATCAGAGCTATAAGCAAATTAACTGCAAAACCACTAAAGTTGGAATAATTAACTGCAAAGTTTCCAAAGCTGTCATTACACATTTTTTCTTTATCTTAATTTATGGTGGACATATTTTTATTATATTTTTCAGTTTTATCGTGTTTATGATGTGCGCGAGTTGAGCAGGTCTGACCTTAATCATCAAGTTATTACAGTTGCTTGATTTAATTTTTTTTTTCTTGAATGCTTCTTTGAATTTTCCATTTAGGTATTCCCTGGAGCATGGACGGCTGTTTTAGTAGCACTTGACAATGTGGGAGTGTGGAATATTCGTGCAGCAAATCTCGATACCTGGTATCTTGGGACGGAAACATATGTGAAGATTATAAATTCAGAAATAACAGACAGAACTGAATTGCCTTTGCCAGATAATGTCCTCTATTGTGGCGCTCTTGCATCTAAACAGAAGTATGTAGCCAATATCCCCAAACTTTGAACTTAATTTGTTTAGGGATCTCCAAAGATTGACCCTATTTTTAATTTCACGTTTTCAGGCAGCAAGATCATGGCACTTCAGCAGCACCAGTTGCGGGTAGAAGATTGAAGGTTTTCGCACTGATGTTGCTATTTGTTGCAATTGCAATTTTATTCTGAGTAGTACAAGCATTTGCTAGAGCCAGTTTTAATTGTAGTTGTTAGGGGTGCAAATCCCCTCCTGATGATATGGATTTTTTTTCCTTTTAATTGGGTTCTTACTGATACATATACCATTCTTTTCAAAATATTATATGAGGACAAAGTGGTGCTTTTATATGCCAATCAAACAATAGTCACCTAGTTTGATTAGAGTATCAAGGCCATAGATTACCTGCAAAACTGGACAATTAAGGGAAGTTGCGTTTCAGCCTACTGCCCGGTTTGTGTCCGTTCCAAACGTTGGCTTTTGTATACAATAACCAGCAATCTAGAGTGGTTTGTAAACTACTGCCCAGTGTCCATTCCAAACGTTGGCTTTTGTATACAATCTAGAGTGGTTTGTAGACTACTGCCATGATCTTGATCTCAGAATTAGTATGGCTATATCTTAGATGCAAAGTAACGGAAGTGGATGGTAAATATAAAGACAGCGAATGGATTGCAAATCACATCCACTTGTCTTTGATTAAATGACTAGAAAGGAATAGATTGCTAACCGTCAAACCCTGTCATCCATGAAAGGACTGTTGGAGTCACCCACATACTAGATCTCCAAAAATCTTAGATCCAGATCCTTAATAGGATAGTCAATACTGATAGCTTTTTGAAACAGAACATGTGGAAGTGTTTTTAGGGTTCGAAATATAATATGTGATAAGTGTTTTTGTGGTTCCATTAATATTTTAGTAGATACAAAATGGCTTAGAGATCTAGTGTCTGTAAATAAAAAAAACATCAGGTTTGCCTGATGTTCATAACCTCTTATCTAAGGATGTTCATAACCTCTTATCTAAGGCCACAAGATAAATGAGATGGGGTAGAAACTTTGCCCTTTATATGCTCCATACGTTCCTTACTCCTCTTGTAAAAAAAATAAATCTGCCACTTGGCCCATTTTGAATTGCAGTATGTCTTTTTCGTCCTTTAATTTTGTATGGCTGGAGAGACATTGACTCTCACAAGTGCTACCACCATTTCAGCCCTGTTCAACTTGTTGAGAAACCACTGTGACAACCATCATGGAGCCTAATAAAATCAATCCACGAACCCCCACCACTCTAATCTATTACTTTGTTGCTTCTTTCTTTTATCAGTCCCATCTCACTTCTCCAAAAAGCTTCACAGGCAAAAAATGATTACATGGCAATTCCTTTTCTTATTTGGCATTGGATATTTGCCTTCCGAAAATGAAACCAAACGGCTCTAATTTTGTGTACAGGAATCTCCATTCCCAATCATTATAAAAACTCGAACAATATGTTATTGCTATAATTCTGTGAAATGATATTTTCTTGACAATACCGCAGCTCAATAATATGGAGTTAGTTGGCCAAGTATCACTACTCTGACCCAATACCATCATCACCAAGTGAGATATTAAGGCCTTAATGTTAAATTGTTATTATTAAGTGAATTTTCTATCGCGATTCAATCCAGCGGTTGATAATGGTTTGATCAACTTGGAAAGAATAACAATTTATTAGGTGGCCTAAATCATGTCCGTGTCACTTACCCAAGAGATTTCTGACGATGTTTTGCCATTTAAATTAGCATCTCATCCTCCAAAAACACACACACCATGAAGAAGAAACCTCTCTAAGTTTTTCCTCATAAAAAGAGGATCCATCCTCAACTTACATCCAATTATCACCCAACTTACACCTAAGATCGATCAGAGAAAACAGAAGAATAGAAGCAATTTCTAACAGATTTTCAGCATAAGATCTTCCAAACAGAGTAGATAATGTAATAATTAAGTCCACATATAAGTGTCACCACCTAGACAACTTTTTTTACCCACCAACAGAACCAATTTCTAAAACAGAAAACCTTTTAATATCCTAAAGAAGAAGAAGAAGAAGAAGAACCAAGAAACAGATATACTTAATCGTTTAGTAGGGAGTAATTCCCATATTGGCAGTGGAGAAAAACCCATCATTGATAAGACCATCCTCTCCTTCCTGCAAAGATAGACAACACCAAACGCTATACTTTAGCAGCTAACATAAAAACTAATGAATGAGACTTGCCTGATACAAGATTTATAGAAAGATAAGAGGGGTTTCTAGGGACGTTAACCTGCTGGCAAACGCTTGTTTTCTTGACTCCCTGCTCTGGTGGCAAGAGCCCGAAATGGATGTGTGGAAAGTGCGCCCACTGAAATCAAACAGACCCAGAAAACAGAGAAACATGAATATTCATAAGACACATGGAGATGCACAAACAAGGAGGTGGAGTGATGTATGTGGAATTGGATCTCACATTCTTTGCAGCGGCACTGAAGGCCTCTCTGTGGGTTATGTCAGGATTCCCGGCTTTGATGCGTTGGATCTCGTCCCTGCACACAAACAGACATTTAAATGTTCCCCCCATTTTATTCCACCATCCCAGATATGCTTGTGTGATTGGAATAGATCCCACCGTGGGTGGATTTGCCACATGCAAAATGGAAAGATCCTATCAGTTATTGGAGCATTTCACAATGCATGGCCCATCCATTGTGGTGAGAAACATACAAGACATACTGGAAGAAGAAACGTAAACATGGAATAGGGAGCGTTGTGCTGAATGGGTGCTACTGAAGAGACTCTATAAGCCCTCATTATCAATCCATCAGTGTGCATATTCGGACTTGATCAATCAGATGATGTACAAGTCTAATTGAATTGTCACCAGTTTGCATTTGAGGGAGGCCCACTAATAGATTTACAGTGATGAGACACTTAGTCAGCCTTCCTAAAATCTGGGCTCCAGAGACTCCTGAGTAGCTTGTTATTTTTACTGTTTTGGTAGAAGGTATTTGCTTACTTGATGAATCGGTTGTAGGCGGATGGAACTCTCTGTCTCTTCTCGGGAGCTGCAACACCACAACAGACATACGCATTCATAACACATTACTGACATTTGGGTGTGGAAGCTTTTTAATCTTGTATCTTTCTTGCTATCATTGCTTTATCATCACCTCTCTGTCTCACTCACACACAAATTCAAAGACAGTACTTTCCGTTTTCTGTCATTGAAATTTGAAAGGGGAGAGAGAGACCACTAACCATGTGCCTTACCGCCTAGTTCCATAAATATAAAACCTAAATTTATGAAACATTTTTCTTTATGAATTTCTTCTATTATCTCTTAATGTTTGAATGAATGAATACATATATATATATATATATATATAGGAAATTATAAAAGAACCTCACTTAAAAAAGGCCCTTTTTCAGCCTTCCAAAATTTTTTCTTTTCATGTGTCCCATGTTGAGCCAATATAGTCTTTTCACACACATATTACTTCCCATGAATAGTCACAGTTGGATTGAAATTATAATAAAATGATACCGCTGAACCATTAAATTTTAGGGTCGTGGATCAAAAGGTTAAAATGATTTTATGAACTCAAGGTTCTGTATAGAGGGAGGCCTTATATGAATCTTTTCATCTAATAGACTTCTATAATCATCATGCATTCTAGAGAACCCAATTAGGACGAGCGTTTTCTTTTATGCCCGTACGTTGTATAGCGCTCCCCTATATGAGTTTTATATAAATTTATGGAACAACAGAACTTGGGAGAGCAAACCCAAGTCTTCTGCCAACCCAGAGGAATAGCCCTGTAGGGTTAATACCATGGGGGCAACGTTCAGCAAAAAAACAAGGTTTTATTCTAATGAGAGCCGTCCACATATAAGAGCATGCAGAGTGGCTTGTGTGGCCCATGTCAATCATGGGGAAAAGGATAATTAAAAGGATCTTAATGAAACTCAACGGATATCCAAAACAACAATCCTATTAAACCATCCCTGCACCTTGTTCTATAGGCCTCGAGTCTGGGTTTAAATCAAACAGTATGCAATGATCAAATTAGTGTCAAATATATCTGGGCTTCTGCGGTTGGCTAAGTTAGGATGTAGGAAGAGAGAAGGTTAATGATAAGTAGGCCAGTTGACCCCTTGAAAAAAGAGCTACATATAAGAACCGACAGTTAAATATTTCTAAGAAATGAATTATATTTGACTGTTGACGAGTAAAGAGGATCAGCTTCAAGTAGAACTAACAAAAGCCCCATGAAACAGGCAAACGTTAGTTACAGTTGTAACTTGTAATGAAGCCATGAAAGGTATCTTCTTGTAATACATTTTCTTCACAATACCTAACCAATGACATATACCATTGTAGGGTTAGAAAACAATCTAGAAAAAACGAAAAGGATAGATGTGATGCTTTAAGTTGAAGAAATGGACATACAAACAAGAAGAGATAACAACAAACTAGATAAGAAAAGAAGAGTCTTACGTCTGTTGATTGGCGGAGCTTTCGGGGGCTCATCCATTCTTAATGTTGACATCACAGTCTCACTTGGGTTGGACTGGTTTAGCAACGAGCTCTGGGGCAGTGTAGGGGTCTCTTCCTGCATTAACCAGAAAAAAAAAAAAAAAAGTGCGAGTTCTCCTATTTTAGATGGAATCCTTGACTACCCCAACAACAGATCAATCGCAAAGGCATGGGTCAATCAAGTTACCAAGAGATTATGTGAAGCAGACAAGAAAGAATGGTTGAAGCTAAGCTGGTTGGCAGCAGGCAGTAGCAAGGTCCGCATGTTAACAGAGAGTAGGCTGGTGCAGTGCCCGCATCGCACCGTAACCGTCTTGTAGAGGCTGCTACATGGAACACTCACCTACCAATGGAAAAAATAACATAGTTAGGTAATGTATGGCATACATGATACATATAGAGTATATATTGAGGAGAGAGGGAGAGGTTTGTCGGTGTGAATCTAGTAAGAGGAGAAAATACCGCGAGGACGGTGCCGCAAATGTTGCAATGAACATAGCAGAGCTGCTCCGAAGGTGGGAGGTGGTCAAGTGAAAAGGGAGATGAGGAGGACATGTTTGGTTGATTGATTTGATTGATGGATTGATTGATTGTTCAACCACCTCAGTATTTTCCCTGTTGATGAGGGGGGGAGGAGAATCCAAGAGATAAAACAAGAGAACCTCAGTATCTGCCCTGTTGATGGGGGGATGGAGAATCCAAGAGATAAGATAAAACGAGAGAGAGAGAGAGAGAGAGAGAATGCTGGTTGTAAGAGCAGAACAAGCAAACTGTAAATGGTTGATGTGCTGTTCTTGCTACAGATGTTGTGGGTTTATATATAGGTACTATAGTGGTTTTGAGTTTTGATATATTGGTTCACCTTAAACAGTGATTTTTCAATTTCATGACCCAAAGGTCAGCATTAATCTTTTTTTATTTTTTTCTACCATATCCCAAGATATCATAGGATTTATCTATTTTTGTATCATATATTTTATGTAGCTAGTAAACAAATTCATTTTTAATAGAACATAAAAACATATATTTTGTGAAGCGGAAATACAATTATGATCACTATTTTTGAAGTTTTATCATTTGGAAGAAAATTTTCCTAGAGTACTGCATAAAAGCCACGACAGCATGAGATATGGAGCAAAAAAGTAATAAAAACAATATTGACTAGAGTCAAATGATTCTGATTGACTCTTGTGACATTACCTAAATTTTAGTAATGAAATTGGAACATTCGAGTCTAAAGGGTACTCGTATGTCAAAACCCCTAGACTATATATAGACACATGAAAGTTAAAAGTGCGTATCATCCATCATGTCGGTAAGGCCAAGTAGCTATGAACCAAAGATTTGATATTTATGGGTATTATCCATCTAGGATTATAAATTCAAATCAGCCACTGATGCCTCTTTTAATAGCAGTACATATGTGCTGCTGCTTCTCCTGAGATGGAAGCATTGACAATTTCCACCAAACTTATGCATTTAAAATTTTAGGAAAGGTTATATTAAATCACTTGCCTTTTTCAAAGACAATTACATCTATTTTCAATTTATACATAGAACCACCTATATATACCACTCATGATATTGGTCAGTCAGCACCCAACTTGTTTTTGCATAACATTAGCTTAACCTAGTTGAGATTTTTTTATAAAGAAAATCATATTATGTTCCCTTCAATTAATTTTTAGCGAACTTACAACTTGACTCTACTTAGAATAACTTAAAATAAGTTATTAAATCACTGTATATCTTGCTCAAAAGTAGAGTTACCATGATACTTCTAACTTATATGAAAACTACAATAGTTTTATGTTTCAAGGTTAAGAGGGGTAAACTGTGAAGGTTGACTTAACTGCATCCTATATTCACCTTTTCAGGATGGTTTTTAATGAACATTCATTAGAAATGTTCTATACACATCATTCTTTTAACTTTGACCAGTGGTCATGGTTGTCCACCGGTATTGTTAGGAAGTACAGGTGGTTCTATATAAAAATTGAGACGTACTTTATCAAAAGTCTATTAGTTTATGTGAAGCAATGGTCCAGTGGATGAGAGAAGGGGACGAAATTTAAATAGACCATTAAGACTATTCATGTTTTTCGTTGTAAACATATCACAAAGTTAAGATCATGTAATTGGAAAAATTCTGTCTCTTAATATTTACTGTGGCTATGGTGAAAAAAGAATTATTTATTAAATTCTAAGTCCCCCTTGATTTACATATCTCCAATTCTTTTTTTGTACATGAGCTCATCTACGAACAATTCAATTCTTTCACACACCTACTGTTCTCAATTGCCATTGGTCTGAGAACGTCAATATTCTAACAATTATATATTCCATTGGTTTGAATCGCAGAAAATATGTGATCATGTATTGAGTTTTTTTATTTTATTTTATTTTTTAATTTTTTGCTAAGTTACAAAAATAATTTGAAAAGGAAGAGAAATTAAACATTCAACAAGTGCCAAGAGAAAGGAGCAGAAAACCAGATCGAGCTCTATCTCATATTTGAAGAGAGCTGATTGCATAATTTAAGAAAAAAAGGAGTCAAGAGTGGAGCTTTGAAAACAGGATGTCATTTTTCCAAGAGAGAGACTAAGAAACTATGGGTTAGATTTATTTGTTCGAACTGATTTTCCCTCCTCTTCACACTACCCTCCTACTTCCTAGCATTATTCCATATCCAAGTTTATCAATTTCCCCACACTTGAATAGTGAAGTATCTAGGTGGGCCCAACAGGAAGTGAGTGTTTTTCTCAACATGTTTTAGTGGGTCTCTTATTTGATACACCATGGATGGATCTGTACCTTGCATTCAGTGATTTTACTCATGGCGTTAACATATCAAATTCGAATGATCTAAGTTGCTGACTAGCAGTCTTCATATAGATATCAAATTCCACAAACCAAATTACATTTCCCAGCATTAGAATGCCTTATAATAATCTAAAATCCCATGGTATAACCCATTTTCAGCATGCCAGCAGAATCACTTGTAACCTTTTTAAGACAATAATAAAGTAATACATTCATACAAAAGTAGGCACGAAATTTAGTTTCATATATTTTTATGATTATTTTGACTCCTAATGCCAGCCATTTTTTTCAGGACTTGAGATTGACACATGCTGAGACACAACGTATGGTAGAAATAAAAAACATCTACCGGTCGTGAAAATTCATGATGCGGTAGGTTGCCATAAACTTCTATATATATATATATATATAGAGTAAATGAAAAAGTTAAAAATCACCGTACCTTTTAGTAACACAAACTTAATATATACATAGAAGAGAAGAAATAATTCAAATTTAAGTTAGCCCTTATCTTTTGGCAAAGGAAACCTTGTCCATAACATAGTTAGTCTCATTGCATTGAGTTGACTGAGGCAAGTTTGATTTTGGTTTTGCACATTATACTCTAAACTGGAATCAACTCAGTTAAGGTGAGTTCACTCAAGTTTCTGCGCCATGATCACAAACATCACATAATTTGGTGGGGCTGTTTTCTAGTTTCTAATTGGCCTTCTCTTAACTTTATTTTTCATCCTTTTTTTGGATGTCAGAAGATACCATATGCTAAAATTAACTTCTTACTGGAAGAGCTTTTTATATTACATAAAAAAGTTATCACATATATGCACAGGGTCTTGATTCCCATCAAACAGAGAAGATTGATCAGTGAAAGAAGGCCCCACCTGTACAGAAGAGAACTTTTTAGTGTAGTAGCTCCCATATGTAATCCCGTACGCATGCCCCTTCTCAGGAGCCATAATAAAGTAGTTAGTCTCGCAGTGTAGGCGTAGGGTCCCTCCTTTTTAGTCTTTTACCGAAATAAATAATCTGAAAGCCGTTTGTAGGGAGCCTAGTTGTTGGCATTCCCAGAGAGAGAGAGAGGGAGAGGAGCAGTAACAGTAAAAGGAGGGGCGGCATAGGTGGGGGAGGAGAGGCTGAGTAGCTAGAGAGAGAGAGAGAGAGAGAGAGAGGGACGTTTGCATGGGGGCCATTGCCTTTTTCTTCATTCACCTGTTGTTAAAGAAAGGGACGTTTGCATGAGGCCATTGCCTTTTCCTCATTCACCTGTTGTTATCATAGTAATGAAGGTTGGCTGGGATGTCTTGCTTTTCCCTCTTGTAACTTCTGGACAATACCCATCTACACCTTTCTACATGATGATGATTTTAAGGGTTTTATTCCACTGAGTACTTAATTATCTTACCTCTCCCATCTTCCCCTCCTTCTCCCCACAGGGCAACAACTACCAACATTTCCCCTCCCTACATCCATTTCTTTTTATTTCTACTTATCGTTTCTCTCTTTTGAAGGGATTCTTACCTTTTATTGACCGATTTGACCACACCCAACTGCTATCTCACTGATCACTATTAACAAAAGAGGGCATAGAGACACCAGAGACAGAGATCCCCTCTTACCTCTCTGCTTTACCTCTACTCTTTTCTTCTCCAGTTTTCTCTTTCTAACCACCTTTGTCCTTTCCTGAATTCATCCTTCATTCCACTCCCATTGGCTGATTTGGAATTCCAAATTGTATTGGTTTCTTTCCTTAAGTTGATAGGTACTCATAAGACTTTCAAGGGGCTGGATCAGGCCAAACCTACCTGTTTCCATGTCTGACTCTCTTTAGTCTTTACAGTGGAGTAGTCTTAACTTAAGGTCCGATCGAGTCCAACATGAACCCTCCCCATTTTAAAAAATGGGCCTATGTATGTATTGATTATGTATACAATGTGTCTACGTTATAATGTTGAGGCCTAAATACTTTTGTATGAAAGTGATAGGGACACGTTAGAAAATAAAAATTTGAGCATCTTTGGGCAAAAAATTGTCCCTCTTAAGACGTCCGCCTGGATGCATGACAATCCTGAAAGATTAAGGAATATAAAGGGTTTAGATGTAGATGATGAGAATATGAAATATCATTCTGAACCCATGATTTTAATCCTTAGTTTAAGTCTTCAAAATCTAATGATCATACATCATAAATTTTCTTCGTGATGAAATCAAACAGCAAATAATGTTCAAAACAAAGTAAAATTTGAAAATATTGCCAATTCGGAGTGTTCCCACACCGAGACAGATCTCCAACAATATTCCATTTGAAGTGGATTTTCAGTCGTTAAATATCTGTATGTTTAAATCAGTAAATCTTGAGCTCTTAGAATTAAGGATTAGGATGATTTGATTAAAATGATATCTAGACAACCTAAATTTCTCGTTACCCCATTCTCAACCCCTTACTCAATGATTGACATGCATTATGGGCGGGCCTTTATAACCTTTGGGTCATCTATGTTTGCATGAATTCCAAGAATTCTCTGGAAAAGAATTACAAATTCCCCAACTACAAATTCTCGAGTACTTGTCCCTCAGTAGCTTTTCAAATACTGAAGCATTACTTAGCATCCATGAAGTTGAGATTTAGAGAATCTCATAAGCTAAAAAAGTGACCTTTTATAAGGCTAATATTTTAGAATTATACTAATTACACACAAAATTTCAAATGCCCATAGATAGCTGTCATAAACAATACGTGAACTATCCATCATAAATTCCTCCAATAAATAGGCCCTTGCTTTTCTTTTGACAAGCAAACCCATAACAATATTTCTTAAACATAAATTAGAAAATTGAAACATTTGCTTGGTTGGAAGGTATTAGGTTCTCATTTAAGATCAATTATACCTTAGGACACAAGAAGGAAACAAAAGAGTATCACAAAGGGTTGTCAAGGGGACGGGCAGCACAAGCCCAAAGCTTTTCTTACCCTACTCTCAATATAAATATGCAAGGTCAGGCACGGACTGACCAAAGCCTTGTAGGCCCTCACCATTCCCACAAAGGGCTAGGGTGGTAGGGTAAAGGCTAGGCCAAGGCTAGGCTCAGGGCTTAAAAACAAGAAAACTAAATTTTTGGATTTTTTCCATTGCCATTAAGCATTGAGTGTCAACCACGCATTATCTTGTCTAACCTCTCTTATGAAAGGGCCACTAAGAAAATGTTTGGAGCATAGAGGCTTTCTCTAAAAACTGTATTTTTTTTATCAAACAAGATCATATGCACTTTGGCGACTTGAGTCCTTCACCTACGTTTTTATTAATTTTGTCAAAGAAGGAAAGGGTTAAAGAGTCTGTTTTATCACACTTTTCATAAGAGTTTCCTTGTACCAAATCATTCCAATATAAAGTGTTTTTTGCCCTCTTTACTTCATGTAATAGGGTCTTATCTTTGATAAACTCATGCTAATTACGCTCACTTACTTTTTATGAAATGACAATAGCTTCAATTTAACGATGATCTAACTATTTACCATTGTTGGTTTTTTTTTTTAAATAAATGAACTTAAAAATCATTATTAATTTAGACTTAAAAAACCAAGAGTACAATTATCTAATTAAAACAATATTTGAATCACCCATATCCTCAATGTTTCATTTACATACAAACTGCCTTTATGAATTGGTTGGAAACCATGTCACTTCATAGATGAAAATATATATTCTTATTACTAGGAGTACATCCTCTTTCGTACTAGCAAGAATATATATAGAAAAAAATATATAAAGAACCTAAATATGAAGCAATAAAATTAAAAGAAAGGGATCGAAAGAAACCGTGACACATTAATTGCTTATGCATGAAGTATGATACATAACTTAGATAATTAAATAGAGATTAATTGAACCAAATAAGTGAATATGGGGTTTTAGGGAAATTTAGGCCTCTCTGTCTAAAGGCCAAATTGACACGATTAGTATGACACCATCAACTCACCCTTTAGTGGGAGTGTTTCAAGCTTTCGAGAGAGCTCTCCATCCAATCTAGAATGGGATCCGATCACTTTATCATGAGTTCTCTAGATTAACTGTCTACAATGTACGAGATATAAGCGGTTACTTGCCTTTTACACTTGTTATAAGAAAATGAGATTTACATAAGTAAATGCTATATATTAAAACATTACACTTGTGAGATAGATCACCATGTTTGCCAATATCACCATTTTCATATGAGTACATCCAACAGTTTTAGATTTATTTTGACATTTTTACATTTTCATAAACTACACAAAATCCATGAAGAATTAAGAAATAAAACTAAACTTCATGATATTTACCATTAATAAAAGAATATTGAACATTTCGAATTATGAATTAAGGGCCTACAAAATTATAAAAAAGTTAGATTTATAGGTTGAGAGTATATCACAAATTATACAAAATATATGAGGATTTAACATAATACACATCAATATTCTAGAATTATTATTTCAATAAATAAAGTGAACTGTTTGAATTATGAATATGAGTCCCAAAGGAAAGAAAATAAAATAAAAGTGACTGACCGGCCTCATAAGAATACAATGATCACGTGCCTAAAAAGTGCTATGGCTCCTCTTAGAAAAAGGATTGTGAATCATCTTGACACCTATTTTGATGTGTGATTATAAATGGCCTCATTTACACACTTTATTTTTAAAACTCATCTACATATTGCAAAGAATGTGTTGATGTGTAGTCCTTATATTTGAATTATTTACATATACTGATGATTATTACAAACAAGTGAAACAACCCCAGTAAGCCGTAGGTGAAGAAGCTCAAGCGCACACTGCAAAACCACAAGTCCATGAGCTTGAAATCTCTAGTACATGTGAAAATCGCATAGATAGGCAAGTAACGACTAGAGAAGAGCCATTTCTGTCACATCTTCCATCTGTCAGTCTCTTGCATGCATGTCTTTCCGAAAGCCTGTGAGAGAGAGAGAGATGGACAAAGCTGCTAATTTCTGCACTGTCGTTGGTGTTTGGCTGGATGCACCTGACCATCCCTTCTCTCTTCTGCAATTACATGTACGATTTCGTCTTAGCCAGCTAGATACCCCCACATACACACTAGGTTCGACCCATGAGTTACGGGGAAAAGACAGATGGACACAAACACAAACTGGTAGAAAAGACAATATGAAAATCCAATGAAAATCTTTCCCAAGTCAACACTTCACACGTATGTGTACTCTCTGCACTCATGAGAAGTAGTAAGATGGTTTTATCTCATCTTCATTTCTTTTCACGCTATTCTACAACATGAGTCTCTCTCCTTTGATCATTGCTTCCTTTCGCTTTTTATTTTCGTTTTAGAATTAATCACAAGTTTTAGAGGTAATCATATGGTGATTAACTTAATTTAGATTAAAGTGAGATTTTCATCATAATCAAACTAATGTGGGATCAGGATTTTGAGCTTGAGTTTTATAGAAGATATATAGCCATGTCCTATCCAGAAGTTCTCTTTACTTTTCCTTTCTCTTCTTATAGTGAACTTTTAAATATTGATTCCAAATGTAATCCATTTTGTTCTCCATTAAAAATGTTCACTTGTTTAATTTTTTTTTATCCTCAATGAAAATTTGTGAGCCTACTTTAGTGTAGTCTTAGACAGGATGAGACCGCATAATAATATGCAAAGGACATCATGCAACAACCTCTCGATTCTACTTTCTTATTAGTAAGATGGGTGCATCATGATTGATTTGATTGCGCCTCAATATCTTCTCCTCAAAATTTCTTTTATGCTATCCCAAACATTTGAAAAAAATAAATAAATGGATTACCTAGGTAAAAAAAAAAAAGACAATTGAAGAATTCCACTCTAGTGAATGGCTTTTGGACGATTACGAATCCTTATAGGTCATGAATTCTTTAAATCCTTATAAAGAAAGAAATAAGCTGGCTAGATTTGTATACATGTTTCCTTACTCAAAGGTGTAGACCACTGAATTCAAAATCAATCTTACGTGCATCTGATATGCATATTTATTCACTTTAATAGATGAGTGAATTAAAGGGATATTGCTCGTACAATTGTCATTGAACAAGACATCTACCTGTGAATGATCAAATTTCAAGCATTTTCTATAAAACTGCTTGTGCGATATTTAATTTCTAGGGCTCTCTAATTTCGCACGAAGTGTACTGATAGTTATGGGGGAAATATTTTAATTTCAATAGCTGTTTGGGAAACTCGTACCAACAAAAATCTAAAAAATGTATTGTCAGCGGATGTACGGGGGTGCGTGAGAAAAACATGCTGTGGAGGCAGATGAGTGTCTGAATGATTAGACGTATGATATCAACTGTAGGAGGGAGAGGGAGGGGTAGACCGCATAACGACAAACATCACTTTACTTTTCACTTGTCTTGTGTAAGAGGAACAGAGCCTCAGGAAACATGGATGGTTTACTACCTTACACCCTGGTTTGGTAGAAGGGAGACCACGGATAAATATATAGACATTAATTCTCCTCCAAAGGACTTCCATGCTGGGGAGGTGTCATCCTACCTTATTCTATCAAGGGGTTTTTCTTTCTTTGTTTTTTTTTTTTTCACTTTAAACGGGTCTATGTCTATCATTAGATTGATTGATTATGCTTGAGACACTTGATTTGTAATTTATTTATGCTCGATTAATCCAACATTCCAATTATTTAGATGTATTTTTGATAAAAGCTCATGGTCATAATAACTATGTCAGCCGTTGTCTGTCAAATATTTTAAATTTCTTTTTCAAATGGCGATTTTGCAAAATTAGCTTTATGAAATGTCTTGTTCCATTTTTATGTTGTTAGAATTAATAATCTCACTTTTGCATATTTTATCCATCACTTTTTCTTCTAATTTTCAGCTTGCATAGCAGCTGTACATAAGGAATCTCAATTGAATTTGGCAAGCATCAGAGTTTCTTGAAGCAATTTTCAAAAATGAGATTTCAGCGTTAATGACAGATCAGGGTGCCATTGTTCTTCAACTGCCCAACCAATTGTATGTAATACTGAAATTTAGTTGGATTGGTATACATTATTGGATGCTAAGTGGCCAGAGCGCGGGGCGGGAGCCCCGAAACATTAAATTTTAAAACAATTATATATCCGGAGCACCTCCAGAGCGCTTATACAATATAGCGCTTGCGGGTTTATAAACAAGTAACTAATTGGTACAAATATATCTTATCCATATATTCAAGCATAAAAAATAGATAAAAGAATTAACTTTGCAATTTGATCACATAAAATAGACAATAATTAATAAGTCAAAATAATTTTCTTTATTCAAAAGATAAATATCAAACTTATAGGAAAAGAAAATATATAAAAAAAATCAAAACTCTGCACTGTTGGCTCTATATTCGGTAGAACCGTACTCCAAAAATGATCAAACTGTGCTCCGAAGACAGATCCGCTCCAAAAGCGCCGATCCGCATTTTCGGAGTGGGATCGAGAGGGCTGAGAGGAGGTTCCGAGCACTAAGGTTGGACTGGTCAAGTATAAAGCTCAATGATTATGTTGATCATGAGTTTCCAACATGTTCAATCCAAGCATTTACTAAATGTTAATGATATGACTAGGTTAGATTGCAGGAGGGTGAGCCCACCTAAGTGAGATGCAGCTATAAGCAATAGGAACTCCACTTAAGATTACATCCAACAGCATTTACTAAAAACTTGAAACATTGTAAAATATAAAGCTATTGATAAAAAAGATAGCAGATTTGAAGAACGGCTGTTCTGTTTAGGTTTTATTTTATGTTTTTTCCAAAAGGTTGGGAGAACTTAGTTTTAGAATTTTCGACATGGGCAGAGCAAATTTTATTCTATGATGAAATCTTGGTAGGCTATGATGGTGCATCTGTAAAAACATATAGTACTCTTTCCAAAATTGCTCAAAATCAAGAGAAACCTATCTCCAGCTTATTCATGTGAATGATCCACTTTCACTTTGGGGCTGTGCCCGACCACGATCGGCACATGCCCAAATCCAACAATGCTTGATTCAGAATGTCCAATGGGCATAATGGGATGAAATCAAACCAGTTCAGAGTTTAAAAAGTATGCGAGTCAAACTCAAATCAACAAGTAAAAAATCTTAAATTTTTTTACTGTATATCAGAATTTTAGGGTGTTGGATTTTATAGCTGAACAATTACGAAACAGTTATATTTGAAGCTTGATTCATCTGTACTTGAATCATAAATCAAACCAAACCAAGCCTTTTCCCACTAGGTGGGGCCGGTTACATGGATTTGACGACGCTAATCAAATCCGTTTAGGGCCATGTCCTCCGTTAGATCCATGTAGGCAAGGTTATGTTTAATAGTTTCTTTCCAACTTCTCTTGGGTCTCCCTCTCTCTCTCCCACTCTTGGCAATCTCCAAGCTTTCACACCTTTTAATAAATGCTTCCGTTGGACGCCTTCTAACATGACCGGTACTTGAATCATACTGGACCCAAACCAGACCGGATTATTTATCAAAGAGGCCTTCCATATCCCTTATTTGGTGGCTCAGATGAACGTTCAGGGTCCATTTTAGACCCAGAATCAGATTGAGGGCCAGCAATATTATTAGGCCCTGACCAAAACCCTTGAGGGTCTGGCAAGTCCACCTGTTGATAACCCTACTCTTGGTGCATTCAAATTGGATGTGGAAAAACTACCCGGCGCTCCTTCAGCTGGTGCACCACAGGTGAACCCAGACATGCCAAACTTTTCTTGTTCAAATTGACATTGTTAGTATTTTACTCTGCCATCCATTTGTAGGTAACAAGTCAGCTGTTAAAAATTTTCTGATAAGAGAGATTGCCCTCTCTTGGCTGGTAGACAATAGGACTAACCTAATAATTGTACCATTATCCCAACCATGGATCATCATGCCATGTCCACTTGAGTGCCTCCTTCAGGTTAGTTCCCCTGTATTGCAGATAAAATTACATGATGCTATTTCTCTTTTGGGAGATCCAAACAGATTGAGAACTCAAATTGCAGGCTCTCTCACACACATAATCTGTTCTTACAATTTCTTTAACCTACACAGATAATCTGTTCTTACAATTTCTTTAACCTACACCTTCATGATTTTATTTAATTAGAAAATATAAGAACATGAAAGGAGCAGCAGAGATTGCACAAAACCAAGCAAAAGCTCCAGGAAAGCCCTCCCTAGCAAGGTCATTCACTGCCTCATTGGGGAAATGTGATCCAGAGAGAAAAAAATATATATAATAGGAAGAAAGAACATCCAACAAAAACACAAAATCTGGAAGTCGCTGAAGTTGATTTACCCACAACATGCTCCTATTTTCTTTATAGATCACGCAATAGTATCTTGATCTCACTACTTTGAAAGCCAATAGATAATTAGGAATAATGTGCAAGCAGCAATCACTGCAGAAAGGATCAGAGTGTCCCTTGAACGCTTCCTTTTTATGGCCCCTGTAATCATTAAGGCTGCATTAAAAATTTGTTTTCTCATGAATGCTTAGTACCTAGAAATGATAATAGAGAACCAGAAGAACTACCAAGAAGCCCACGAATGACCGGAAATTTTTCACCCAGTTGCTTGACTTTCCCTTGAACGTCTCCAAATAAAGTCCGTTGGGAGCCCAGCACTGACCTTGTGGTTTGAGCTTGACTAATCACGTCATCAATCTGCAAAATAACTTATTCAAGTTGGGAACAGGATTAAAGCATATGTTATGAGATATCACAAATATTTTGCACAAAGCTGCCTGATTAGGCAGGCTTATTTATGTATTTGAGCTCTGTGGCTGATGTTTAGGGGTGCTCAGAGGCCAGACCAGTCCGGTCCCTACCTGAATACAGCCCGCTTTGGGCTGGGTTTGGCCCTCAAGTTTTAGTATTCAGGTCGGGATGGAACTAAAATTTGGGCCCATTTAATATTTGGGCGGGCCTGGGAACGAGATATACCATGCAAGGATAATTAAATTCATTTAGCATCCAAGACTCTTCAGTCTTCACCTTCCAAGATAGTAGGTCAATTAAATCCATTAACCACCCAAGACCATTTAACTAATTAGACTGGAGGTTACAGAAATTCAACTACCATGCAAGATGGTGCGACTTCCTAGCCTTTAGGTTTATCACTCTTTCCTTTAAAGGAAAACTGTATAAAACAAATGGACAGTTTGACTACATAGACTTTTTTGGCTCATTACTCATTCCTTTCCCTCAAAAGACGAATCTAGAAAACAAAGAGATAGTTTGGCCTCCTACACTTTTGGTTAATTACTCTTTCCTCTCCATTAATGGAAGACAAGAAAATGAAGCCGGTTTGACTTCCTACACTTTTGATTAATTACTTCTTCCTCTTCATTAATGGAAGACCATGGAAAACACGGTGCTTCATTTACTAAGAAATAGAAGAGTAAAATAGACACTTGCTAGAAAACTTGTCTATAGTTGGACTTTAATCGGGCTGGGGCATGATTAACTAAATGGGCAGGCTCGGGCCTGACATGTTTGAGAGGGCTGGGCTTGGGCCAGGCACTTATGGCCCGTATCGGGGGCCCATGAACACCTCTACGGATTTTGTCTTCAGTGAAAATGATAAGATACTCCATAGAAAATATGATGCAGAAAATAAATAAAATTAGGTTTCAATGCACCCATTGTTTGTCAAAAAAGGATGAGTGACATCCGAAAGTGAATTGTTTTAGATTTGAACTGATGGTGCAACTCTTTACAAGAAAGAGCACTCATTTGCTCTTCAGGCCAATTTCCAAGACTAACCCTGCAGAGGAGATTGGAGAGGAATTTTGGGGTCTTGATCCATCAGGATTAAGGATGTGTGAATTCTCTGAGCAAGTTTATCACATAAGTAAAACTGACCACTTCACAAAAGATGAATATTATCTATAATGTGGGGGGAGGGGGCGCGGAGGTTGTTCTTTTATTGTGCTTTGTCGCTCCCATGGTATGTAGTTACATGTAGAAACATCATTTGTCTCCACTTGGATTTGTTATGTCAGCCATTGATGGGTCATTTAGAAAATGCTGAAGACATCATTGCCAAGATCTTTCAATCACCCTGAGCAATGCCATAGTCATACCTAGAACTAGCAAAGATAATGAATCTCTCTCAGTAGGCGTCTTTCTTTAACCACATGCCTGTAGCATGTCAGTAATTCAGCTGCACACAATTAAGCTTCAACTGCCCGTGTTGACTCAAAGCGTTTCATTATTAACGGGTTCCTTAGAAGACAGAACCATTATATGGAAGAGAACAATTGTCTGAGTCGATGTTGAGAAAGGGGACTCAAATTCTTCCGCCTTGTGAAGCAAAAATCATCCCCAAATATTTATGAATATTATCATTTTAGCAAATGAAGTTTATTTGGGATACCCAAATATATTGAACTGAGCCCTCAGCAAGCTGAACTTGAGTTGAGCTGAGTCGGCAGAAGTAGCTCGAGCTTGGCTTGTGACATTGAGCCAAGCATGAACTTGAGTCCAACCAAGCTGAGTCAAGCTGGCTTGAAAGCTAACTTAGCTTGCGGACAACCCTACTTGTGATCCAAGTTGCTCAAACCAATCCAAGTACAATTAAATATGGATTATGATTTACAACCTGAAAGAAATATTTAATAAACCTATGAAAAAACACATAAATCTCTTTTATTGGAACTGGTGCTTTGGGTTTCTTTTTTCCACTTTCAAGTTCACAATATTGACATAGAGAGGGCTCTGAACCACAAGTTTGAAATCCCAGTCCTAAGGAAGTCAATGCATATAAGGGGACATTAAAAAAAAAAAAAAACACACCCTAGCCTATCACAACCTAACCATAGTTACTGACAGATTCAATAAAATTATTGCATTGCAGCAACAACAATCAGCAGTGTTAATGTCATCAGCATTTTCATAAGATGTTATAACATTCATGTGAGTTTATTTTTAACCGCTTGGTTTTGCAATATTATCATGTCTGAATTCATGATAACTGAAAAACTCATTTTCGTGCGAAAGGCTAACAGATCAGATGGCTAAGAAAGATAGGTGAGACTTGACAGAGATAGGTTTTTCCTTATTACTGAGTCCCAAATCAATAATAATGAACAGACAATGATTTGGAGTCTTACCTGAGTGATGCTTGTATGAATAGCAGCTCGCTCTCGTAATAATTGCATTCTAGGTGACATGCTCCCTGATGCCTATATGTAGAAATATAAATAAAATTCACTGAGATAAAAGAACCAAGTAGATCATATTAATCAATGGTATTCATGAACCTTGTTTTGGTCACCTTGTATTCACTAATATCATCCCTGACAGAATTAAGGAGCTCAGCATGCTCTCTCATGGAGTTTATATTTCCCTTTGTTCGTCTAAATTCCTGAAAAGGGGAAAAAGCAATGTTTAAATAAGGCAGAGGTCACAGGTAGCAGCAAAGCAATTTCTGAAAATAATTGTCAAAAAAATATTGTGATTACCCTACCACGATACCAATGCATATATCATTAGAATATATGCATCATTTTACATATTGCATAGTTTCAATGTTTCAGTTGTAATGTATAATGAACATAGCATAGTGGATGTATTCGTTATATCAACATACTGTACACATATTATGTTATATCATGATGTATGAGAAAAATTGCTTGACATTGATAATAAGAAATATCTTGCAAAGAGACCAACCATCTACTCAAACATAAAATACAAATAAGACAACAAAGGGTAGCACAAGGATTTATCATACAGATTGATAAAGTATAATTAAAAAATGGTTGGTAACCACGCACTATTCTAGTTTTCACTTCCAGATGCACTCAATATAAAACAAGTTGTCATTGAGTTGCCTAAGGTATTGATATGTGGTCGAGTGTCAGATGGAAGCACCACAGATATGAACAAAAGATTAAGTAGATGGTGTAAAATAAGAACTCATCTTTGAATTTGATTCCTCAGTATAAATTATAACAATTGGCATTTAAAAAGCATTTAGTAGCCAATGAAGATTTTTTGATGTGTTTCAAGTACCATGCCATAAGTTCCTTGTAGCAAAGATATTAAGATCGGGTCCAGGGTTACGAGAAAGTACAGCTAAACAAGAAACTCTAGAGCCAAGTGAAGATGAAATGTGGTTAACTAACATATAAGTGAATACATCATAAACATGAAAAGAAGGCTAGTAAAAGCATAATGAGTAGCATCAGCAAAAAGAATAAAATGAATTAACAAAATAACCTGTGTAAACTCATGAAGTATGTCCCTGTGCCTCGCTAGCTTCTGTGCAACTGAAGTAGTAGGGGTTGCAGATGCAGCACATCGACTCATTGCATCATTGATATCTAGTAGCTTCTCAAGCAAGGACTGGATTTCCATTTCCATGGACTGCCATGACCGGCTGGATCCAACGGTTGGTGATCCAGTATCAGCATAAGCTGAACCAATATTATAATTTACAGTGAGAGACAAGGCGTATATCTCATGTTTCCACAATACAGATGATGAATCACCAAATCACATGCAATAGACTAATAGGTGAGAAACAACCCACGGTGCTAAATTCACTGTTAATGGATGACACGAGGGAACCTTCGGACAGTAACCCATGTCATATTTATTCATTCCCCCCTGGAAAATTAGTTTTCTCCTATAGGGTTAGAATCTCATCAATGGAAAGGTCTAACAATTCATACACAACTGATACAGAGAACAAAATGCATTCGCCGTTCACATATATATGGCAATTCAATGGACAAATTCAAAACTAAAAGGTGTTGATAAACTTCGAATAAGAACAGCTAGAGAGCAACTTCATGTTGCTTGTATGCGTCTCAGTTCTTGTTGTAACAAAAATGAAGCGCGAAGCATTGAGTGGCCAAGAATAGCAGATGTTGAGAGATGCTTGGCTACAAGAGAGTCAATGAGATGAACTTCTTTTGAAAACCAGATTGACAATGAAAGTGCAGACAAGATTTAACTGATGCTGACAAACTGATTATAATGAGTGAAGCAAGAAACAAGAGCTGTAAGCTTGATCGAACTTTAAAGAAACAATCGAATGATATCCACAACCAACAGAGAAAAGACTGCCAAAATATTTTATACACAGATATAGGAAGATTTCAGGAAATTTGTGGTTACAAAAGTTGAGTAACACACACCTGTCACCTGACAATAGATCAATCTCAACAACAGCTGTGATACCTTGATTCTACAAATAGCCAACATACTCCCATTGAATCATATTGGATAACTTCATTTTAAGTGTAAAAACCCGTGTGCCTTCCATATCCTTGGCTTCCCGTCATATTCATTCCCACTTTAGACATCATAGGACAATGGTGATACAATGAATTGACATTGTTTAACTTTAGTATCAAATAAGCAAAATATTTTTAGAGCCAACTATGGTCATTGATCTAATGAAGGCAGACAATGCCCACTGCCCACCACCCAAGGGAGAAAACCTCAGTTTTCGGGCAGGTTCAAGTCTTGACTGAAGCCAAGTCATATTGGTCAGAGGAAAAATCTGCATCTCTCATCCGCGCAGGGGCCTACCACACAAGGGGGAAATCTCAGTTATGGATTTGGACTAGCTATTGACAGAAACCAATTCCATCGGATAATTCCCATGATTTTCTATAATTTAGCTCTAAGATGTTAAAAAAAATCATAAATGAAATAAAAGAACATATAGGGCCTGTTTATTTGCATGAGTACATAGCAATTGAATACATAGAAATTCATGCCATAAGTCATTAAAAAATGAAGATCCAAGGTGAATATACAAGAACAACCATACTCAAATGACCTCCCCTTTAATAAAGTGAAATAAGGGAAGATGGGGAATGAATGCCCAGCCATCACCCAAGTAATTCAAGTCCTAGGAAAGTCAAGGTCCCATCTGTGTTGCTACCTTATATCCTTCACCCCTCACATCGTATAATTCACACTTAACCTCTCTATCAATCCTTTGGTAGAGCTCATTTGATCGTGAAGTCCTATGTATTCAGTTCCTATGTATTCTAATGCAAGCAAAAAGGCCCATAGGGTCATTTGTAATCCATTTTTTACTCTTAATCTGAACTTGAAAGTGATTTAATGTGAATCAGCTCAATTACTGAGAATTTATAACATCTATAAAAATGTTTCTTATAGTGGTTGGCAATAGAGTTGTCAAATGTTGAAATCCCTCTCCCAAAACCATTTCCTTCCTTTTTTGGGTAATCCTCCGAAAACCATTTCCTTCCTTTTTTGGGTAATCCTCCGAAAACCATTAGAAAGCCTAAAGAAATCAATGGAAGCAGATTTCTCACAAATAATTTTCTTTTACTTATCAAACAGGTCACATGATCACATCGAACAACTTGGCCAAACATATGAGGCTCGTGAAGATAGGCCAAGTCATGCCAGGTCAAAATGTGTCAAACCAAGTACTAATGCTAAGCACGGAATTGAAACTTGTATCAATAAATACCTATTAACTCAGTTTACTCCAATATTTGATTCATTGCCCACCACATGTTTAGTGTCATGGAATGGGAAATATGCGCAATAAAAAATAATTTTTTCTGAAACTTTTTCCTCCTTTCAATGCAAAGATGGCGGAGAACCCTTTAAATAAGCCCATTGAGGAAAAGAGACCAAGATGGCTATTAGAATCACAAGCTGTTGACTGTGTTTACTCACTCTCGCTTTTAGAACATGTATGGGTAAGATGCGACGGGAGGTCATGAACATGTGAGTTTCCATTGCTTGCTTCTGTTAGTTACCTTTACATTTAAATTCTTAGTTGTTTTTTTGGTTGCTGGTGTAGTTAATTGCTTTGGATAACCTTTAGTTGCATCAAAGTTTGATTTTTAGTTGGTTAGTTGTATTAAGTTGTTGGATCAGTTGGGTCACAGTATTTTTAGGGATGTGGGACCCCCTGTGATCAATCCAAGCCCCTCCACTCCAAATGTGTAAAGGATGCCTTCTAAAATCTTTAAACTCGAGGCCATGGATCAAAGGGTTCAGATTAGACTTGAAATTTTGTTCACAATTAGGTCCCATTAGATCTTTGGAACCCATCCCCCCCTGATTACCATGGCCACTGGTAGGCCCCACAAGGCTGTCCGCAGGAGAGCATGACCCTGTAGATATTGCTACTTCAGTGGGATAGTTGATATAAGTATTTTCTGGTCTAGCATAAGTAGTGTGAGTTTGGTTAAGAGTTGACAAAACTAATAAGCTGGCATTTCAATTTGGTAGTAGTTATTAGGTAACAAAAATTGTTTCCCTGCCCTTAACAATGCCTGGGGTCAAACCTTTCTCAGAAATTTTTTCCCTCTCTTAAAACAATTCGCCTTTAAAGTGGCCCCTCGCCATGCGTGCTTCTGATTGTGAAACTGCTGGATTTTCCAAAGACGCATTCATTTGGAGTTCAACGGAAGCAATGCACTAGAAATGGAATCCATGTCAAGCACTTCCACAGCACAACTTAGAGTGGTTACTGTTTACAAGTTGTCATAAGAATCTGGCAATGAACTCACCAAAATTTCCACTTTATCTTCCTCGGGTAAGTTTGTTCCAATAGTTTCAGGTTTACAAATAATGTTACTGAAATCATTCAAAGTGATCAGAAACTTTGGTGTCTTCATTCTTGAGGAATACAATTTTCTTTTCAAGAAAATCCAGTTTGAAATGAACTTAGCTAAGTAAAATACTTTCCATTTTCTTCCACGTACCACTGGTCAAGGCTTCCTTAATCACATTGAATAAGATGTCATCAACCAAGCACACATGCATGGTGCTCAAAACAAAACCTTTAAATCCATCTATTCCATGTGTATCATACATATATGAGAGCTTATTTTCTTTTCCATTCAATGCTTTATCCAACCTTTAAATCCTTGACTTTCACTCACACTAATTAAAAAAATTTTGTACCCGCCAAATTCCTCCCCCTCACACATATAACTTGAAAATTTCCCCACCAATAATGCACTATTCAAAAGCCAAAGCTCCGATGCCAATTGTCGGTAATATGGATCCTCCTCCCATAATCAACAAGTCATCACCAATTTACATAAATATATAATTCCGGAAAAACTCTAAATTACTTCAACTATGGAAAAACACTACGAAAATAAATAGAAAGAGCACACAAACCTAACAATATAGAAGGATTAATGTGGTTCACTCAATAAGTCACCATTCATGGCCAATCTAGAAAAATTATTTCCTCTACCCCAGTGAGACAAGAACAGAGTGGTAACAGGTTACCTTACAAGAATTCAGCTAACCATCCACTAAGCGAATGGAGCCAGAAAAAAAAAATCATAACTTGGGGAGATGACATAGAAAGAATGTTTAGTAATAAAGCAAGTAGTAGAGGAAGATTAAATCAATAATGGTTAAAAAAAAAAAAAAAAAAAAAATCTTGGGAGTAGGTTTTGCCTCCTATAAGTTGG